>JALAZF010000183.1:2732500-3932500 GCA_022829125.1 Lathyrus tuberosus
CTGTTCCAGTTGAGTGACAGGTCTAGTGTGCTAATTTAAGGAGAAAATCAGTTCTTATATGAGTACTGTTTGCACTCAGGGATTTGATTCGAGGATCGGGGTTATTTCCTGTTCTTTAAGGAAATGGGAAATCCGAAGGGTATTGAGACTGTCCGAGTCTACGGGTTTCATCTCCTAGCTTTGAGAGGAACTTGAGAATGTCTTTGAGACTCAAGGGAATTAGACTGTCCAAGTCTAGAGTTTCATCTTTTGTACTATGTTTAAGAAACAGCAGTAGCAAGATCTAGACTTTTTGAAAGATTGTTCTATTAGGATGACTAATTTCTGTTCCTATACCTCTAGGACGTCGTCGGGACAATTTGTATGAAGCCCAAGAGGAGGCTGGAAACTTTTAAGAAGCCGAGGGATAATTTGTACGAAGCCCAAGAGAAGGCTATCATTCCAAGAGGAAGAAATCACTAATACGAAGCCTAAGAGGAGGCTGTGAATACTTCTAAGAAGCCGACGGGTCCTTGTACAACGCCCAAGAGGAGGCGAGGATGCTTTTAAGAAGTCTGTGGGTCCCCAAACCCCAAGAAATTCAAGACAGGCTATTCACAGAGAATAGATCAAGCCAGGAAAGTTCGAGAATTTGGAAGAAACTCAAGAGATGCCATTCACGGAGAAAAGATCATCTCTGGGGAGTAGAGTTTCTTTGACGATTTCTAAAGGTGGCAGTCTGTGAAAGGGTTCACCGAGAATGCTGCCTTTCACGTCTCCATATTGTTTAACCCCAAGAGGATGGAAGACTGTATCTGGTAATCCTATAGGGATCTAGTTTAGTCTATTTCTAAGAGTAATCAACAGGGCTTAGTACTAGACGTAGTTGCCGAGGAAACTCTAAATATCTATACTATTATTACACAGTCGATATGAGTTTATGAAAGAAGACTTACAGTGAAACAGCCCCACAATACAGTTATATGTATATGAAAGCGGTAAATGAAAGCAATAACCACTTACTCGGTTGTAGAGCTTCCATGTTGTTTGGTTAGTTGTTCAACAAAGAAAGATTGAAAATAACAGTATATTCAAAATCAAAGGAGAAAGTGCTTTGAAATGAAAGATTGGGGCTTACAGCTCAAGGAGAGGCCCAAGATTTTTATCAGTGATCGCACTGTCGTTTTGTACTGAGGGACTTATACAAGTGATTGAGGCCCGAAAAAGGTTTTCTGTACAAAGGGATGGGTCTTACACTATCTGAAGAGGCCCAAAATGATTGAAAGAAAAAGAATGGGGCTTATAACATGAGGGTAGGCCCAGATGATTCTTTTGAACTGACGATCGCGCCGAGCTTTTCTTTTAACGCAGAGGGACTTATACGATATCTGAGGCCCAAATTTGTTTTGGTTAAAAGGGGGTTGGGTCTTACACTTTATTAGAGGCCCAAAGAGTTTTTAATGGGTCTTATAGCTCGAGGAGAGGCCCAAGGTTTGTTTTTCAACGGACGATGATCGCGTCGAACTTTTTGAAATACAACGGGACTTATACCATAAGTGAGGCCCAAAAATTTTGTGTATTTACAAAAGGGGTTTGGGTCTTACACTCTATTAGAGGCCCAAAGTGTTTTTTTTAAAAGAAGAATGGGTCTTACTACTCGAGGGTATGCCCATAGTTATTTGTGTACAAAACGACGATTACACCGAGGTTTTTGAAAATATCCGGAGGGACTTATACAATAAGTGAGGCCCACAATAGGTTATTTTACAAAAAGGCTTGGGTCTTACACTCTATTAGAGGCCTAAAGTGTTTGAAAAAAGTTTGATGAGGGTTGAATTAATCAAAACCCTAATTTGTTTCCAAAATGTATTTTAATTGAATAAAAAATTCAATTAAAATGATCAAAATTGTTTAATATGTGGAAAACAAATTCTGATCTTGGATTAATGTTTCAAAAATCATGTTTTGACCTACAAAATGATTAGAAGTCTGAAATTTTGGTACCAGATGTGTGATGTTAAGTGTGATGTCACAACAACACATTCTACTATGGACAATGCAATAACAAGCAGTAAAGGACACAATGAATTGTTCACCCAGTTCAGTCTAACTACCTACGTCTGGGGGCTACCAAGCCAGGGAGGAATTTCACTATTAGTAGTATTAATTTACAGACTCAACAATCCCAGTTGACATCTACTAAACTTAATCACTACCCAATGAACCTTCTACCTAAGAAACCACTTAGATATGAGAAACCACTCACTCCCTAAATCACCTCAGTGATACAATTCAAACACACCTTGATTCTGCTTCACAGCTTTGATTAAGAACAGAAACTCTCTTGCTTAACAGCTCTAGAGATATCAATTACGACTCAAAAACAATAACACCAATTCAACATGAATGGTTTACAAAATATACACGAAGACACAAATGACACTCAGTCTTTAGCTCTCTTTCTTCGTTGTTTTCCAATAAAGGTTGAGGCTGCTTTTATACCCTTATGACTTGGGCTTGGACCTCTTCCAAAAATATCTGATATTAAAACAAATTTGATCTTCAAATCTTTTTAAAATCTCTCCAAATCAGCCCTAATGTTGGTTACAGAATCTGCTCCATAATCTGCAAATATATCTGATTGGAAATCTCTTCTCTAAGATATTCGCATTCAATCACTCTAACAGATCTCCTCAAAACTCACTAACACGCGCAGCCCTAAAACATCACAAACTAATGTTCTGATGTTCTGATATAGTGATGTCAAGACATCACTTATAACATCAGCAAATAAAACTTCAACCCTGCAACAGCTAATGTTAGGAACCAATGTTATGACATCATACATATGACATCAACATTGTTTAACTTTGTTTTACCAAAATTCCAGCCAATACAAGAACCAACAATCTCCCCCTTTGGCTAATTTTGGCTAAAACAAACTATGCCATCATCAGAGGTACCTGCAGCTGAAAACTTCAAACCACAACAATCACATAACAAGCTGCACATAGCTAAACTCCCCCTCAAGGCAAGAACCAGCATACCAGCTGTTCAAACATGCATACTCCCCCTCAAGCCTAGAGCCACATCAGACTACTAGGCAACACATAGGCTAACTCTCCCCCTTTTTAGCCACAATTTGACAACATCTACACCAAACACAAAGATCTGACATCCATTAAGACATGGTCAAAAGCAAGCTTCCTAAGGAGCACAATATCCTAAAAACTTTGACTGGTCAGGCGATACAACCTATGGATTCTTATAGTACTATAAAATCCATGCCTTCTTCCTTCTAACAGCACCAGACACCATACAAGAATGAGTCAGTCAAACAAAGATGCAGGAAAGCAACATAAGCATAAGGACAATAAACCAGATCCACTGAAGAACAAGAACACAACAAGGACAGCTGCTGGGACTTCTTCAGGAGCAACAAGAACAAGAAAACCATCAGAGACAAAAACCATCAAAAAACCTCCAGTGCAACCCCATGCTTCTGATGAAGAATGGGATGAAGATTGGAAAACTTTTCTTGATGCAGGGGGTTGGGATAATCTATAGACCCTTTATATGATGCTTTTGATGTACTAGTAACCAATCTTGTATGCTTTCATCATATGAATAAAAAGTTGTTTACTTTAAACATATGCAAAATCACAGCTGCACAAACACTCCTTCCTAATCCTCATAAATGTAAATTCCCAGTTTGCTTCTTAAACTTTCAAATTGATTTGCATCTAAGGCTTTAGTAAAAATAGCAGCTAATTGTTTATCTGTAGCAACATGTTCCAAAGCAACTACTTTGTCTTCAACCAAATCTCTTATAAAATGATGCTTTATATCAATATGCTTAGTTCTGCTATGTTGAATATGATTCTTAGAGATATTGATGGCACTCAAATTATCACAGTACAATGTCATGACATCTTGCTTGACATTGTATTCTGTTAACATCTGCTTCATCCAAACAAGTTGAGAACAACTACTCCTGCTGCTATGTACTCAGCTTCAGCAGTAGAAACAGACACACAGTTCTGCTTTTTACTAAACCATGATATCATATTATTCCCTAAGAAGAAGCAACCTCCTGAAGTACTTTTTCTATCATCAACACTCCATGCCCAATCAGCATCACAAAAACCACATAACTCAGTGCCTGATCCATGACTGTAAAGCATTCCATAGTCACAAGTCCCATTCACATATTTCATAATCCTCTTCACTTGATTCAAGTGACTAACTTTAGGCTCAGCTTGATATCTGGCACAAACCCCAATAGAAAAAGAAATATTAGGTCTGATAGCTGTGAGATACAATAGACTTCCAATCATGCTTCTGTATAAACTTTGATCCACACTAACACCATGTTCATCCTTGGACATCTTTAAATGAGTAGGAGCAGGTGTCCTCTTGTGATTAGCATTCTCTAGACCAAACTTCTTCACTATGTTCTTTGCATACTTGCTCTGAGAAATGAATATGGAGTCCTCCATTTGTCTGACTTGTAGACCAGGAAAATAGTTGAGCTCTCCAACAAGACTCATTTCAAACTCAGACTGCATCTGTTCCACAAAATGTTTCACCATTGCATCTGACATCCCACCAAATACTATGTCATCAACATATATTTGAGCTATCATCAGTTTTCCTCCTTCCTCTTTAACAAACAAAGTCTTGTCAATCCCTCCTTTTCTGTT
Source organism: Lathyrus tuberosus (assembly GCA_022829125.1). Lineage (NCBI taxonomy): Eukaryota > Viridiplantae > Streptophyta > Magnoliopsida > Fabales > Fabaceae > Lathyrus > Lathyrus tuberosus. The sequence goes on from JALAZF010000183.1 coordinate 2,737,183, forward strand.
GCCATTCACAACCAGGAATTCAGTAAGCCTTTCATACCAAGCTCTTGGTGCTTGCTTCAAACCATATAGAGCTTTCCTTAGTTTGTAAACATGGTCAGGAAATGTTGGATCAATAAATCCTTTTGGTTGATCAACATACACCTCTTCATTTAAGTAACCATTCAAGAAGGCACTCTTAACATCCATCTAAAAAAGCTTGAATTTGAAATTACAAGCCACCCCTAAGAGTAATCTGATAGATTCCAGTCTTGCCACAGGAGCAAAGGTTTCATCATAATCAATTCCTTCAGCCAGAGTGTATCCATAAGCAACTAATCTAGCCTTGTTTCTGGTGACCACTCCTTGTTCATCAGATTTATTCTTGTAAATCCACTTGGTGCCAATCACATTAACTCCATCAGGCCTTTTTACAAGATCCCACACTTCATTCCTTTTGAATTGTTCCAGCTCTTCATGCATGGCATTAATCCAAAACTCATCAGTCAAGGCTTCTTTGACATTCTTAGGCTCAATTTTAGAAACAAATCAAGAATTTGACACAACCTCTCTTGATCTAGTGCTAACCCCTGACTTAGGATCACCTATGATAAGCTCCCTGGGATGGTCCTTTAGCACTCTAATAGATGGTTCTTTATTAGATTGTTCAGGTTCAGGCTCAGCATCAACATGACTAGGAGACCCACTTCTGTCTTCAGTTTCTTCTGTGACTTCTTCAACTGATGTTTCAACATCATCCAGGACATCAACATCTTCCTGCTTATCAGTGTCATCAATCACCACATTTATAGACTCCATCATAACCTTTGTTCTGGAGTTGAAAACCCTGTAAGCTCTGTTATTTGTAGAGTATCCTAGAAAGATTCCCTCGTCACTTTTAGGATCCAATTTTCTCCTCTGTTCACGATCTGACAAGATGTAACATTTGCTTCCAAAAACATGAAAGTACTTCACATTTGGCTTTCTTCCTTTCCATAGTTCATACAGAGTAGCTGAAGTGCCCCTTCTCAAAGTAACTCTGTTGTGAATATAGCAAGCAGTGTTCATAGCTTCGGCCCAGAAATGATAAGGAAGCTTTTTGGCATGAATCATTGCCCTAGCAGACTCTTGAATAGTTCTATTCTTCCTTTCAACAACTTCATTTTGCTGAGGAGTGATTGGAGAAGAGAACTCATGACTTATGCCTTCAGCAGAACAATATTCAACAAACTTGCTATTTTCAAACTCTCTTCCATGATCACTCCTTATTCTAATAACATTACTCTCCTTTTCCCTTTGGAGTCTTTGACAAAGATCTTTAAAAACATCAAACACCTCTGATTTGTCTTTAATGAAGCTCACCCAGGTGTACCTAGAATAGTCATCTACAACAACATAAGCATATTTCTTCCCTCCTAGACTTTCTACCTGCATAGGTCCCATCAAATCCATATGAAGAAGTTCCAAAACTTTGGAGGTGGTGTTATGTTGAAGCTTCTGATGTGACATCTTGGTCTGCTTCCCTCTTTGACAATCTCCACAAACTCTTCCCTCTTCAATATTGAGTTTAGGAATTCCTCTGACAGCTTCTGAGGATATTATTCTCTTCATTCCCTTCAGATGAAGATGTCCCAACTTTTGATGCCAAATTTTGACTTCATCATCTCTAGCAAACACACATGTTGAGGTACTTGAGTCTTGTTGCAGCCATAGATAACAGTTGTCCTTAGATCTAACACCCTTCATGATGACTTCTCCTTTCTCATTTGTGACATTGCACTCAGTTTTTGTAAAGTCTACTTTAAATCCTTGATCACAAAGTTGACTAATACTGATCAAATTTGTTGTCAACCCTTTGACAAGTAGAACATCATCCAGTCTAGGAGCACCAGCACAATTCAGCTTTCCCATCCCCTTGATTTCTCCTTTGACACCATCACCAAATGTAACATGACCTTAAGACTGAAGCTTAACATCTACCAACAAATTTTTAACTCCTGTCATGTGTCTTGAACACCCACTATCAAAGTACCAGTCTTCTTTGGTAGAAACCCTAAGAGAAGTGTGAGCAATTAAGCTGGTAACTTTACCTTTTGGAACCCATTACTTCTTAAAATTTAAGGCCTAATTACCTATGGGAAACTTCTGTGTGGGAGTATACTGATGTGCCTTCTGAGGATACCCATGTAGCTTATAACAGTAGACCTTTATGTGTCCAAAACGCCCACAGTGATGACATCTTCAACGCCTGAATTTCTTCCTAGAAGGAATCCTGTCAGGATGTTTAAACATCTGTTTTAACATCACTGGTTTGGAACTGGTAATAGCATCATCAGAAGCTGCAACATTGTTGAACCCCAAACCATTTTTTTCTCCAGCAATTTTCCCAATACTAAGAATGTTGTCTAGAGCATCAGTACCATTGTTCAACATTCTGACAGTTTTGGTCATAGAATCCAATTTAGAGTTAAGCATACTGACTTCATTTTCAAGCTCAGTCTTTTCAGCCTCTAACTGCATTATGGTTTTCTTCAGCTTCTCTCCTTCAAGACACACTTGTTCACTTCTCATGCACGGTTCTTTATACGAGGCAGCAAGCTCTTCATAAGTAACTTCATCATCACACGAATCATCATCTAACTCACAAACCCTAATCATAGCTCTAACAAGCTTAGCTGATTCATCTTCAGGTTCACTTTCACTATCAGACCAGGAAGCAGATAACCCCTTTTTCTGCTTTTTGAGATAAGTAGGACATTCCTTCTTGACATGACCATACCCTTCACACTCATAGCATTGAACTCCCTTGTCATTATTGCACTTTTCTTCATCTCTAGTTTTCTTCCTCTGATCTCCTTATCTGTTGGTGTCAGATGTGATGTTCTTGACATTAGGATTATAACTCCTATTTATCCTCTTCATAACCTTATTAAACTGTCTTCCCAGCAAGACAATGGCCTGGGACAGCTCCTCCTGAGACTCAGCACCCTTCTCTTTCTTAGAATCTTCAGAACTAGAAACCAGTGCTATACTTTTGGTTTTCTTTTCAGGTTCCTCTTCCATTCCTAATTCAAAGGTTTGAAGAGAACCTATCAACTCATCAACCCTCATCTTGCTGATGTCTTGGGCTTCTTCTATAGCTGTCACCTTCATTTTATATCTCTTGGGAAGAGATCTAAGAATTTTCCTCACCAGCTTCTCTTCAGTCATTCTCTCTCCTAGGGCACTAGAAGCATTTGACAGCTCAAGGATGGTCATGTGGAAATCATGGATAGTCTTATCTCCTTCATCATCATATTTTCAAACTTTGTTGTCAAAAGTTGAAGTCTTGACATCTTGACTTTAGAGGTCCCTTCATGAGTAGTCTTCAAGATATCCCATGCTTCCTTAGCAACTTCACAAGTGTTGACCAACCTGAAGATGTTCTTATCAACACCATTGAATATGGCATTCAAGGCTTTAGAATTCCCAAGGGCAAGCTCATCTTCTTCCTTGGTCCATTCTTCTTCAGGTTTCAGTTTTGAGCTACCCTCTACTTCCTTTCCATTCTCATCATTTTCCATAATAACAGGATGTTTCCATTCTTTCACAATAGCCTTCCAAGCCCTGCTGTCTAAAAACTTCAAGAAGGTAACCATCCGTGGTTTCCAATAGTCATAATTAGAGCCATCTAGAATAGGGGGTCTGTTCACAAATCCACCAGTCTCATTGTCCATTGCCCCAGAAAGTATCAGCCCTAGATCTCACCCAAATGCAGAGCAGGATGCCTGCTCTGATACCAATTGAAATTCTGGTATCAGATGTGTGATGTTAAGTGTGATGTCACAACAACACAATCTGCTATGGACAATGCAATAACAAGCAGTAAAGGACACAATGAATTGTTCACCCAGTTCGGTCTAACTACATACGTCTGGGGGCTACCAAGCCAGGGAGGAATTTCACTAGTAGTAGTATTAATTTACAGACTCAACAATCCCAGTTGACATCTACTAAACTTAATCACTACCCAATGAACCTTCTACCTAAGAAACCACTTAGATATGAGAAACCACTCACTCCCTAAATCACCTCAGTGATACAATTCAAACACACCTTGATTCTACTTCACAGCTTTGATCAAGAACAGAAACTCTCTTGCTTAACAGCTCTAGAGATATCAATTACAACTCAAAAACAATAACACCAATTCAACATGAATGGTTTACAAAATACACACGAAGACACAAATGACACTCAGTCTTTAGCTCTCTTTCTTCGTTGTTTTCCAATAAGGGTTGAGGCTGCTTTTATACCCTTTTGACTTGGGGTTGGACCTCTTCCAAAAATATCTGATATTAAAACAAATTTGATCTTCAAATCTTTTTAAAATCTCTCCAAATCAGCCCTAATGTTGGTTACAGAATCTGCTCCATAATCTGCAAATATATCTGATTGGAAATCTCTTCTCCAAGATATTCGCATCCAATCACTCTAACAGATCTCCTCAAAACTCACTAACACGCGCAGCCCTAAAACATCACAAATTGATGTTCTGATGTTCTGATATAGTGATGTCAAGACATCACTTATAACATCAGCAAATAAATCATCAACCCTGCAACAACTAATGTTAGGAACCAATGTTATGACATCAGACATATGACATCAACATTGTTCAACTTTGTTTTACCAAAATTCCAGCCAATACAAGAACCAACAAAGTCATTAAAATTTACAAAATCAAGAGGGAAAAAATATTTTAAATGTCAAAAATAATTAAAATATTAATTCTTTATAAAAATATCAATTATATGAAATAAATAATATTTTTGGGATTTTTTGGTAAAATAAAATATTTTAACATTTTTTTGAATTATTAAAAAAAGAATCAACTCAAAATCATTAAAACTCATAGAGAAATTAATTTTTGAATCAATTAAATAAAATCACAAAATTCAAATATTTGAATTTTCAAAAAAGGGCGCCAAGAACACCCAGGAACACGCGCGTGTTCTGGGTTTTGCCCAGATTTGCATTTTCTCTCCTATCTCCCTAAATACTTGATTATATCATGCAAACCACCTATCAATCTGCTCGTTTCAACCTCACGATCATGTTTATGGTCTTTAATTTCATTTATTCTTAACATGGAATAAGAAATCAAGACAAAACCTCAAGAACCCTAAAATTTGCATGAAGGCTGAGAATTTTGATACACGATTCAAACAAAGTAATTAATTGAGTGGAAACATTCTATGCATGATTATGAACATTTGGCAAAAGTATTGTGCGAGGAAATATGCATAGATTAAGAGATAACCAAGTTTAGGCTTACTTGACGGTCGTGACAGCAAGAGCAATTTGATTTTTGAGTTGGAGGTGTTACAGATGTGTAGTGATGATCTGAACAGCTTCAATGGATGTTGTGGAGTGTGTTGCAAGCTTTGGAACACTTTGGAAGTCTTTGGATCAAGCTGGAGCACTCCAACTGCATAATTGAAGCATAATGTCTAGGTTGATAGGTGATTTTGAGTTGGGGGTGTTACAGATGGTTTTTAAGCATTTGGACACCTCAAATACATCATATGTGATGTGTATGTGCAAACGGAATGGATTGCTTATGGCTGCAACTCAAAACCCGATAGTGGTTGCTCAAAAACAAGAAAACTTGGCACTTAAGAGAAAATGAGAGAAAGCAGTGCTATAACTGGCTTTGGTGTGAGTTGAATGATCCATTGGAACCTTTATTTATAGGTGATCAACTCTTGTCTTGGATGAATAGTGAATGGTTGCTGGATCAGATCACATTCGCATGGATTGGCTTGGAGGATTTCTTCTCATGCAAGGCAAACTAGCCCTTCCCAAGAGCAGGGCTATGTCTTGACCAAATTCACATTCTTCAGATGTTTTTATTGTTGTTTAATCAGAGAACTTGACTGAGTAGAGTGGCTACCTTGACAATGCACTATTCCACATTAATGCCCTTTGAATTCAAGGCAAAATGTGCCAAAATGCATGTACTTCAAGTTGGAAGATTCCTTGGCTTTTTGACTCAGCTTTATCAGTTGGATCAGTTGCATTATGATTGGTTTGAGTACATGTGGCATAGTGATCCTTGGTTTTTGGCTCAAAATCCTGTGTGGCAAGCAAACATGCAAACTGATTTTTCCAAAACAGCTTGCAGCAACATGACTTTGGGCATGGATTTCTCTTGGCTCAAGATGAATCAGTTCATGCTAGTGAGCTCTTTGGATTCTTGGTAATATTTGCAACAACATTGATGTTTATCTTTGGAACTGATTCAGCTTGCATCTATATGAAAAAATCCCACAAGTTTTGGTGTTTCAACAGAAAATCTGCCTTGCCCAGAATTTTTCTAAGTGTTGGAAAAGTTGTACTTTTATGTTTTTAGTGATTTTGATCCAACCATAACTCAAAATCCATAATGAATTGGAATGACTTGTAGTTGACACTTTTGTAGAGGGCCATGAGGGCTATAAATCTAGCTTTGGATGGGGAAAAATGGCTTTGTGGTTTAGGAGTTATGATCCTCCAAAGTTGGTACCCTTGCCACTTTATTTCATAACTTAGAAAATTTTCTAAGTTTTTATGGTTACCCCTTTTACAAGTTATCCCACTTTCTTTGATTTTTATTGATGAATGATGATTCAAATCATACATTAACATCATTTTAGGGTTAAAAAACCATAAAAGTGAAAAATCTCAAAAAGTCAAAATTTGACTTTTGTGCACAGTTGACTTTTTATCAGATGAATTCCAAACTGTGCAATCCTTTAGGAAGTCATGTCCTTGACCTAAATCAAACTTGATGTACATGTTCCATGGGTGTTATAGGGTATATTGATTCATGTCCTAGGGCTTGGGAGCATGTCATAGTCAAACGTCAAAGTTACAGTTGACTTTTCTCGCGAAACCCTAATTGTGGTACTGATGAAATTGAGACTTGTTGCTCAAGCTTATTGGATTAATCCATGGTTGCAAATGGATCAATATAGTATGTTGGAGACCCTCAAATAATTTCTTGAGGTCTTGGCTCATGATTTGTCCCAAAAGTCAACTTAGGGGTGAATTAGGTCAAGAAACCCTAATTCCTGATTTTTGATGAATGCATCCCCTGAGGCTAAATTGACTTGATGATTGGGTTTATGATGTCCCTTGGAGCATCATAGGTTATGCTTTGAAGCAATGGCTCATGCCCAGAGGAAAGTTTTCATCTGGAGGCCCTGGTCGACCAAAACCCTAATTTGGTGACACTGGCGATCTTGAGGCTTGATCCACCTAGAAGGGAGCAACCTTGTGCTTAATCCTTGAAGTGGGAGTCCTTTTGATCCATTGAGGATGTTTGAGAGGTTTAGACAAGTTGAAGATCATGTCACCCTTTGATTGATCCTTTGTCTAAGAACTCAGAGAGGGCTTGAAACCCTAATTTTGATTGTAGTAAGTGTTCACCCATCTTTGGGGAGACTGATGAGGCAAGATAGTTCCTCCTTATTGTGATGATGATTTTCACAATGATGGGAAATCTTAGTGGTCAAAATTTGTGGTATGACAGATGCCCCTATTTAATCTTCTTGGACCCGAAGGTGCGAATGACGAAGGTGTTCGGGCATTCGAGGTGCAAGAGGATTAAATATCAGAATACCTGAAATTTTGATGGTAGTTATGAATGGTAGCTTACGCATTCATATTCTCTTGCTAAGCAATGATGCTTAGAAAAGGTAAAACTTCCCCTCGATCCTGGTTGTCTACCAAGGAACTAGTCTTAGTTGCTAAATTAAACTTCCCCTCGATCCTGGTTTCCTACCAAGGAACTGGTCTCAGTTTTTGAAATAAACTTCCCCTAGATCCTGGTTTCCTACCAAGGAACTGGTCTTAGTTTCTGAAGTAAACTTCCCCTCGATCCTGGTTTCCTACCAAGGAACTGGTCTAAGTTTCTGATATAAACTTCCCCTCGATCCTGGTTTCCTACCAAGGAACTGGTCTTAGTTTCTTTTGTAAACTTCCCCTCGATCCTGGTTTCCTACCAAGGAACTGGTCTAAGTTTCTTTTGTCAATAAACTTTATTGACAAGGGATGCTATGTGTAGCGGTTCTCCTCAAACTTCTCTCCAAATTTTCCTGGGGAGATGCCATTTGATGGAAAAAGTTTTGATTGTAGAGAAACACAAACTTTTCTGCTTGAGACGCCATTTGCCGGCTCTACCGGGGAAAACAAGTCTCTTGAGAGACTGCCTTCGCTTGGGGATATTACATCATACTTTTCTTCGAGATCTTCTCTGAGAAATGTCATACAATGTATTCCAATTTTGAGGTGCCGATGACTTTGTTGACATTGACATTCTGGAGAGAAGGACCAATGTGTTGCTTAAAGTCTTTAGTTGAGAGGCTTTCTCTAGGGATTTTCCTTAATCTGGGAAAGCGAAAACATCATCTTCAATGGCGAAGAATGATGCTGGCTGAGGGTTCTCTGCTTTTTCAGAGGTTCAAGTTATCAAAGTGGTCAAGGGCCGACTTCATCCCAGAAATAAACTGGAGGAGAGAGGTAGTGCAGACGCAACATTTCCTAACGAGGAAAGAATTGACGACTCGATTGAGAGGACTCTTATCACTAGGGAATAAGACCGACTAGAGTGATAGTGATGGAATATGAAATGTGAATGCAAATCAATAATGCATGATGTATGTATGTATATGCTGACAAAACTGACGCGACATACAAACTAAAAGATGAACATGACTAGATACTCGGCCATCACGGGGTGAAGAAGTACCGTTGGTTCAAGATAGCAATTCTGCCTTGCTTAAGAGAAACGATCTGTGTTGGGAACTATGTTGGCCGAGCTTAGGAGATGAGAACTCAGCCGAAGAGGTCAGACGGAGTATTCGTATCTGTCATAACTGATCCTTCGTTCAGGCATACTGGTTTAGAAGGAGTACTTTGATTCTGCACTTTGAGGCTCGGACACTTTTGGAGACGCAATCGATGTTCTTTCGATGTTCAACAGTCAAAAGAAATTGCCATCTTTATTAAAAGCAGAAAAATTTTACAAGTAAATTCATTTTTGTTTTATTTCAAGAACTGTTGATCATGTTAAAATATCGTTCTGTAAAGCTAAAACAAATAAGAATTGCAAACAGAAGCACAAGGGCTCAAATTTTATTGATAGGATGGAAATCAGCCAAACGCGTGATTCCATAGAGCATTTACAAAGTTAGAAAATGGTAATTTACAGGGAAAAGGGCTACATTAAAACATAACGACCGCTATCCTTCTACCAACTTTGAATTCTGGACATCCTGAGCTTCTGTCGAAGATGACCTTGACTGGAGTTTTCCTGACGGATGATGTAACTGCTGTTGAGGGAATTGCCCCTTTGTTGAACATAGTTACTTGCCATTATCCCTAATTTTTGCCCGGATTGTACTTTGAGGTTTCCAATCCACCGGGATGATTTTTTATCATGTCTCTAATTTTTGCCTGGACCGCCCTTTCGGGTTTTCAATCCACCGAGACGTTTTTTTTTTAGTTTAGGCGACGTATTTCTTGACTACATCAACATTTGTGGGGTAGGCAAATTCCTCTCCGTCCATGGTTGCAAGTCTCAAGGCGCCGCCTGAGAAAGCTTTCTTGACCACATAGGGGCCGTCATAATTCGGAGTCCACTTGCCCCGAGAATCAGTGAGAAATGATTGTATCTTCTTGAGCACAAGGTCTCCTTTCCTGAAGATGTGAGGTCGGACCTTTTTGTCAAATGCCTTTTTCATTCTCTGTTGATACAATTAACCGTGGCATAGTGCCGTGATTCGCTTCTCTTCGATCAAATTGAGTTCGTCGTGTCGACTCTGACACCATTCAGCTTCTGTAAGCTTAGCTTCCATCAATACCCGGATTGATGGGACCTCTACCTCTATGGGGAGCACTGCTTCCATGCCATATACTAGAGAGAAAGGGGTTGCCCCTGTTGAAGTGATGACAGATGTGCGATAACCGTGAAGAGCAAAGGGTAGCATCTCGTGCCAATCTTTGTAGGTTACAACCATCTTTTGAATGATCTTATTGATGTTCTTGTTAGCCGCTTCTACTGCTCCGTTCATCTTAGGTCGGTAGGGAGATGAGTTATGGTGTTCAATCTTGAACTCAATGCACAACTCTTTCATCATCTTATTGTTCAAGTTAGATCCATTATAGTAATGATCTGGCTCGAAACACCATAACGGCAGATGATATTGTTTTTGATAAATTGGACCACCACTTGTCGGGTTACATTGACATATGACGCTGCTTCGACCCACTTGATGAAGTAGTCAATGGTGACCAGAATGAACCGATGTCCGTTTGAAGCTTTGGGCTCAATCATGCCAATCATGTCAATTCCCCATATGGAAAAAGGCCATGGGGAAGAAAGAACTTTGAGATGCGTTGGCGATACATGAATTTTGTCGGAGTATATCTGACACTTGTGACACTTCCTCATGTACTTGTAGCAGTCGAATTCCATGGTCAACCAATAGTACCCTGCTCTTAGAATTTTTCTCGCCATTGTATGTTCGTTGGCATGTGTGCCAAAGGATCCTTCGTGAATTTCTTTCATCAGCATGTCTGCTTCTGGTCTGTCTATGCATCGGAGCAAGACCATGTCAAAATTTCTCTTATAGAGTGTATCACCACTCAGAAAGAAGCTGCTTGCTAGTCTTCTGAGGGTTTTTCTGTCTTTTCTAGACGTCCCATGTGGGTACTCTTGTTTCTTAAGGAAGCATTTGATATCGTGATACCAAGGTTTTTCGTTTATGGTTGCTTCAATCGTGAAGATGTAAGCGGGCCGTTCAAGGTGCATTACGTCGATCTTAGGTATTTCATTCCATTGACCTACACTAATCATGGAAGAGAGGGTGGCTAAAGCGTCAGCCAGGTGATTCTCACCACGAGAGATGTGATGAAACTCAATTCTGTTGAAGAAAGGTAACAACCTTCTTGCATAATCTTTGTAAGGGATCAATCCTGATTGGTATGTGTTCCAATCTCCTTTGATCTGATTGATAACCAGGGTTGAGTCGCCATATACGTCCAAGTTCTTGATCCTTAAATCAATCGCTTCTTCGAGACCTATGATACAAGCTTCGTATTCGGCCTCGTTGTTCGTACACTTGAATGTCAGTCTGGCGGTGAAAGGGATGTGGGTACCCTGGGGTGTTATGATGATTGCCCCAATCCCGTTTCCGTAATGATTAACTGCTCCGTCAAAGATAAGTCCCCACTAGGAACCTGGTTCTGGCCCTTCACTGGGTAGCGGTTCATTGCAGTCTTTCATTTTTAGATACATGACATCTTCGTCTGGGAAGTCAAATCCGACTGATTCCTGATCGTCAATTGGTTGATGAGCCAAATGATCGGCTAAAACACTTCCTTTAACGGCTTTTTGAGCATGGTACTCTATGTCATATTCTGACAGCAACATCTGCCAACGGGCGATTCTTCCCGTGAGAGCAGGTTTTTCAAAGATATACTTGATTGGATCCATCTCGAAGATTAACCAAGTAGTGTGACGAATCATGTATTGGCAAAGACGTTTGGCTGCCCAAGCCAAAGCACAACAAGTTTTCTCGAGCATAGTGTACCGAGTCTCACAGTCGGTGAATTTCTTGCTCAGATAATAGATGGCAGACTCTTTTCTTTTGGTTTCGTCTTGTTGGCCAAGTACACACCCCATAGAGTCTTCCAAGACTGTTAGGTAGATGATCAGTGGTCTTCCTTCCACTGGAGGTGATAGAATCGGCGGGTTCGACAGGTATTCCTTGATACTGTCGAAGGCGGTTTGGCAGTCTTCTATCCAAACACAGTCCTGATTCTTTTTTAGTAATTTGAAAATCGGCGCACATGTTGCGGTCATGAGGAATATGAATCTGGAGATGTAGTTCAAAAGTCCCAGGAATCCTCTGACTTGTTTTTCAGTTTTCGGAGAAGGCATTTCTTGAATGGCCTTGACCTTGTCAGGATCGACCTCAATTCCTTTTTGGCTGACGATGAACCCTAAAAGTTTTCCCGAACAGACACCGAAGGTGCACTTGTTGGGATTCAAGCGGAGTTTGTACTTCCTCAACCGCTCAAATAGTTTTGACAGATGGGTTACATGCTCCTCCTCTGTCTTAGATTTTGCAATCATGTCATCGACATATACCTCAATTTCTTTGTGTATCATGTCATGAAACAGAGTATTCATGGCCCTTTGATAGGTTTCCCCAGCGTTCTTCAAACCAAACGGCATTACCTTGTAACAAAAGGTACCCCATGGGGTAATGAACGAAGTTTTCTCCATGTCTTTCGGCGCCATTTTGATTTGGTTATAGCCCGAGAATCCATCCATGAAGGAGAAAACTTTGAACTTTGCAATACTGTCTACCAGCATGTCAATGTGTGGCAAAGGAAAGTCGTCCTTTGGACTGGCCTTGTTCAGATCTCTGTAATCGACACACATTCTGACTTTTCCGTCCTTTTTGGGAACGGGTACGATGTTGGCTAACCATTGAGGATATTCTGATGTAGCGAGGAAACCTGCGTCAATCTCTTTTTGTACTTCTTCTTTGATTTTGATGGCCATGTCTGGGTGAGTCCTTCTCAATCTTTGTTTTACTGGCGGACATTCTGATCTCAACGGTAAATGATGTTCCACGATGCTAGTATCCAACCCTGGCATGTCCTGATAGGACCAAGCAAGCACATCGGGAAACCCTTTGAGAAGCTTTATCAAACTCTCTTTAGCAGTTGGACTGAGCAGTGCCCCAATCCTGATTTCTTTTTTCTCTTTTTCTGAACCCACATTGATTGTTTCCAATGGCTCTTTGTGACGCTCGATGGACCTTTCCTCTTGTCTGAGTAGTCGGGATATCTCTTCTGGAATTTCTTCATCAACTTCTTCTTCAGCCCCAAATACCGGGAACTCAAAGTTAGGAGAAGGCATCGGATCGTATGTTTCAACAGGGTTTAAGACAAGCAATCTGCATGACGTGATGATTCGTGTTTAGAAGAGATAAAGAAAATGCAAGTGTGTGCAATGTTTTTCTTTTTACTGCTTGTTTTTATTATTGATTTGTTTTTTTAGGATTACCATTTTCTGAGAAAAGCAAAAAGAGAAAACGACAATAAATGCGGAAATTACAAAACGACGTTATTTTATTAATGAACAAGTTGATTCTTGAAACTACAGCCCTATAAAACAAAACTTTGTCGCTTTGGGCGAAGCGAAGAGGGAAATTTACAGAAAGTGAGCCCTATCAAAACATCAGTTTCACCTGGGCAGGGTGAAAGGTTAAAGATGGCAATTACTTTGACTTATGAACAATCTTCGGAACATCGACAGCAACCCATTGGCGGCGAACTCCTCGGTGAATCACAAAGTCTGGTACCTTCCTTGATTTGTCTTCAGAAATAACGCTGATTTCTGGCGGAGAAGGATCATTGGAATCTGTCTCCCAGGTAGAGTTGTCGTAGGAGGATTCCTCTATTGCATTTTGCATAGCATTTGTGCTCTCAGGTAGATCTCCCCCATCCAGTTGGCTAGATATCTTCAAGCCTGATACGAGAGCTTTCGGGAGCGGTGTACTTGACCATGAAGTCGTACTTTCCACTTGGTTGTCCCAGGGTGTCCCACACTTCTTTGGAACTGGAGGGGTCATCTCTCTCGATGACGTTGACCTCGGGAAAAGCATAGTTGATGAATTCTAGTCCTGCAAACATTGTGAATTCATCGTCGTATGGGGTATTTTCTGAATGACCTGAGTGTTAATCACATGACATGGTGGGGACACAGGCATTCGGTTCAATGATGCTCAGCTGATTTTCATTGTTTGGCTGATCTTCTTGCCCCAAGTCTCCTGGGTAAGGCTGCCACATTGGCAGGCCATCCATCGGGCCATGATAGTTGTGGTCGAAGTTGTATTTCATTAGAGTGTCCTCCTCTAATGAGTTTGGTGGAGCACGACATCCTTCCAGATCACACCCTCTGTATATCATTTCGACGTCTGACCTGGGTATAAATCTCGGGCTCTGTGCGGGATAGCAAAATGGTGTAGGCACCTCTTCCTGAGACATATAACCATCCTCGTTGAGGTAGGACTTCCATTCCACATCTGTGTCAGAGGGATCCTCCTCATTAATAGTGTGCACTTCTTGAGTCACTGGTTGAAGGAAACCTCCACTGCGGAAGAAATTTGGAATGGGGTGAAGACTTTCATCGCTGGCAGTTGTCTGAGTACAGGTTGCAGAAAAACCAAGACCCTTCTTTACTTTATTGTCTGTAGGAATGACAAGCTGTCCCCATCCTGTTGTATTGGTACTCTCGACCACTTTGACAACATCTTTGTATGAGGAGAACGAAGTTCCTCCTTCGGTTTGATTGTCCTTGCTCACCGACAGTGCTTGGAACTGAGTTCCAATAACCTTCTCAGGTTCTACACTAGTAGATGATGATAAGTTGCTTACGAGCAAGGCTTGTTCTCCACAGACCGTGACGAGCTGACCGTTCTGGACGAACTTTAGCTTTTGGTGGAGGGTCGAGGAGACCGCCCCAGCCTGATGTATCCAAGGTCTTCCTAATAAACAACTGTACGTTGCCCAGATATCCATGACCTGGAAAGTGACTTGGAAAGTGTGAGGACCGATGGTTATAGGAAGGTCAACTTCGCCGATAACCGTTTTTCTGGACCCGTCAAATGCTTTGACGACGACCTCACTGGTTCTCATCGGGGGTCCTTTGAAGGATAATTGCGTCAAGGTGGACTTAGGCATAACATTCAGGGCTGACCCTGTGTCTACCAGTACGCTGGCTAAAGCATCATCCTGGCAGTTGACCGTGATATTGAGCGCCATGTTATGACGGCGACCCTCCTCAGGTAATTCCTCATCACTAAACCCCAAATTATTGTAGGAAGTGATGTTAGAGACAATACTATCAAACTGTCTGATTGTTACATCCTGTTCCACAAAGGCTTGCTCCAAGACTTTCTGTAGAGCCTCCCTATGCGCTTCAGAACTGAGTAAAAGTGACAGCACAGAGATCTTTGAAGAAGTTTGTAATAGCTGATCAACAATGTTGTATTCACTCCTTTGGATGAGCTTCAGCATCTCATCATCATTTTTCGAAAGGTCGGGATTACTGGATTGACCGACTGGTGGATTGGGAACTTCTGTCTGAGGTTCCTTTTCTTTGTTAAGTTCTCCAACCCCTCAGTTGAAGATTCTACCACTCCGTGTTACTCGACAGATGTCTGCAATATTCACGACGGGGGTAATGGAATTTCCTTTCCATTCTCGACTGTTGTTGCACCGTATTTGTAAGGGATAGCCTTAGTTGATTCATACGGTAATGGTCCTGGTAGATAGATGACTATGGGAGTCTTCTGATTTTTCTGACCATCGTAAGTAATCTCAATCCGTTCCTGGTTAGGAATTCTTGATTTGTCAAGTAGAGGGATGATGGAGAAAACATCCCTAGTCTTCTGATGATCAGAGATTACGACAACATCCTCAATTTGATCAGCGAGGTAGTCCAGCGCCCAGTTGATTGGTCTGGAACCCGGATATGGACGAATTTCTCTACGATCCACCTGACCCTGAAGAGCTTCTCACACAAGGTAGCATCCTTGGTTACTTTCTAAATAGACTCCACAACGTTCATAGTTGTGTGGTGGCACCTGGCCACGCCCACTTTGAATGCAATGTAACCTCACTAGGTTAGTTTCTACTGATCAGACATCCTGATTTTGACGCCGAGTAGGGTTCTTATCATTGATACTAATCTGCTGGGTGTCTTCATTCATATAGATGGGAAGCCACCAATGATTTAGCAAGTGCTGAAGTGCTTCCTGGACAAGGGCATAACCTTGATTGTTTTCGCAACCCGCTTTACAACTCTGGTAATCATGTGATATCAGGAACCCGAGTCAGACCTGCTCAGCATGTAAATCTACCAGGTTGGTGTTCATTAAGCGAATATCGAAGATCTGTACCATGTTGATCTGATAGGGATTCCCATCATGGTAGTCCTGGATCCATCCAAGATTCATCTGACGCTGGAGGGCCTCTTGTACAAAATAGCATCCCTGTTTGTTTATCGAGCAAGTCAGACAAGAACTGTAATCGTGTCGTGGCAGATTATGGTACTGGCTTTGCCTTGAGTGCATTGCCACCAAGTTGACATTCATTGCACGGACGTCGTGGTTTTGAATGACGTTGGAATTCATATAGACCATGTTGAATCCACGAACTCGGTGCTCTTGGATCCATCTGAGATCTATCTGTTCCTGTAGAGTTGATTGCACTACCGAACATCCTTGATTGTTTTTAGAGCAGACATCACACTGGTGATAATTATGAGTGGCACATGGCCATACATGCTCTGTCTACAATGCATCTTAACCAGATTGGTCCTTAACAAGAGTACATCATGAATTTGATAGACATTGTTAGACTCTCCCTCTATCAGGTTGACTGCAGCTTTCTTATGTTGAGGCAGCGGGTTTGTGAGAACATTCGGATTCGTATCTTTGAAAGATAAGAGCCCGCTCCTAACAAGCTTTTGCACGTCAGATTTAAAACTGAGACAGTTCTCTATGTTATGCCCTGGTCCTCCTTGATGGTAAAGGCATGTCTGATCCACCTTAAACCAAAAAGGCGGATTTTCCGGTACTGTAAGAGGGGACTTAGTCTGGATGTGCCCCTGGCTAGTAGTAACGGAAATAGTTCTGCGTATGATATGGGTATAGGATCAAATCCTGATGGTCGTGTTGTACGGTTGTTGTTGTATGGAGGACGAGCCTATTGAAGAGGCTGTTGCGTCCTTTGTTGATTAGGTTGGTTTTGTGCAACCTGAGGCTGATACGTAGGAGCAGGCACAGGGTTGATAGCAGGAGTCACAGCTGCTACTAGTTGATAACGTCGCCTCTGCTTTCCGAGAGAGATATTCCCAATATCCTGCTCTTTTTTCTTAGGGAGAGCACTACCGTATCACTTTGTACTGCTTGATGATTCAGTGTCTTTTACTAAACGTCCTTCTCGAACGGCTTCCTCAAGACGAACTCCTATGCCTACCATCTCGGTGAAGTCACTGGGCGCACTGGCAACCATTCTGTCATAGTAAAATGAGCTTAATGTCTTTAAGAAAATTTTTGTCGTCTCTTTTTCCTCAAGAGGTGGACGAATTTGGACGGCGATCTCACGCCACCTCTGAGCGTACTCCTTAAAGGTTTCCTTGTCCTTTTGTGACATTGATCTGAGTTGATCTCTGTCTGGAGCCATGTCCAAATTGTATTTGTATTGTTGGACGAAGGCAGTGCCAAGATCTCTAAAAGTGCTGATCGTGGCGCGGTTTAAACCCATGTACCATTTTAGGGCGGCACCGGTTAAACTATCCTGAAAGTAGTGAATCAATAGGTTCTGATTCTCTGTCTGAGCTGACATTCGTCGAGCGTACATCACCAAGTGACTTTTAGGGCAAGAGTTACCCTTGTATTCAAAGTCGGGCAATTGGAACTTGTGTGGAACTTTCACATTGGGGACCAGACAAAGGTCTGCGGTGTCCTTTCCAAATAAATCCTGACCGCGAATGGCTTGCATTTCCTTCTGCATTTCCAGGAACTGCTCCTGGAACTCGTCCATTCTATTGAACATAGTTTCCTTTCTACCAGAAGGTATCTGCGGAATCTGTCCTTCCGGGACAGTGTGCACCACGAGGGGTGGTACCATTACTACGGCAACAAATCTTGGCGTTTCCCGAAGTTTGTAACCTTCAGGAGTCCTCAGTATGCCTCTGGCATCCTCGCTTTCCCGAAGTTTGTAACCTTCAGGCCCAGCGGCTTCGGTTGTGATTCCTTGACCTTCAGTGATCGGCGGAACATATCCTTCCGGGTATAGTTAACAGGCATGCCCCAAGGACGATCTTTCGGCATTTGATACCTAGGATCGTACTTCTCCACTACGGGCGTTGAGGTGATCTCTGAGATCACAGTTCTTTGTAGCTGAGCTTTTGCCATGGCTTGCATGTAGTTACGAAGCTTTCTCATATCCTCTTTCAGAGCATCGATCTCTTTTTTCAACTCTCTGTTCTCTTCCTCAAGATCATCCATCTTTTTCTGTGACGATTGGCCCGAGTATTGTACGAATGAGACAGTTTGACTCTAGAATCGAGACACAAATGTGAGATTCGTAGGTAAGAAGAATACGTTACGGGAGAATGATGAATGCAATGATTATATTAATTGTTTTTTTGGTTTAATCAAAATAAACTTCGACAATTAGATTGCAAATATCAAACAGTGGGGAAACCCCGTTTTATTGAATTCAAAGGATTGCGAAAATAGAAATACAGTAGATTACAAGGTACGGAAACAGAAACCTAAGCTAAGGGGTCCCGAGTCCTCTTTGAGGAGAACTCGGGTGTTGATTCTGGTACTTTCCTTTTCTTGGATCGGGGCTCTTGGGCCGTTGTCGGGTTGTCATTCCTTTGCCAAGTGAAAGGAGCGAGTAAATTCCTTTGGTCATCCTGATTTTCTACAGCATGTTGCTCCAAAATCTCTATCAGAGCATCTTTATCTTTCAGTAGTTGCTGTATTTTGATACATTCCACATTGAGAATGCGGTACTTGTTCTTCCAAGACCTTCTCTCCTGCTGAACTTTGTTGAGGGTAACCTGGAGTTTTTCCGTTTCAGTCATGAAGTACATGACAGACTCCCTTGGTGGAAGAACTCCGTGACGAGGATAAGGCATCTTTAGCTTGAGAGTTCTAGTTTGTACCCAGTGGAGATAAGGCTCCACCGAGACACAGTCCGGTTTTCCTAGAGACTCTCGTCCTTTCTTATGAACATGTTTCCAAGCGTGCACTATTTCCATCTTTAGTGCTCTGTCATTTTCCCCTTCTTTAAAGAAAAGACCTTCCAGATGAGCATTCCGCGGGACATGCCTCATCGGGTATCCAAATTGACAACGAACCAATACTGGATGGTAGTTAATTCCTCCTTTAGTTCTTATGAGGGGTACGTTGCGGAAGTTTCCACAACGGTCAATGATCCTGATTCCCTCATAAATCCTATTGCACCAATCTATGTCAGAGTTGGTGAGAGACATTGCGACCAACGTAAGGCACTCTTATGATCCCAAAAAGAAGCAGGCTTGGGTAAATGGGAGATAAACCATTTATATAGCAGGGGTACACAACATGTGATCATCCCTCTGCTGTATAAATTTCCTAAGTGTACAGAATGATACGCGTCCGTGAGCAAAGTTGGCACAGGGTTTCCAATGAGAAAAACCTTAATGGCATTGATATCTACAAAGTTATTAATGTTGGGAAACAAAAATAACCTGTAGGTGAGCAAAAAAAAGATGCTTTCAAAAGCAGTCACGTTCCCTATACTGGAAAAGTACAAGGCCTTCTTTATCAAGAATTGGGCTGGCAAACCTTGGATGTCACCCTTAGTGGTCAGGTGAGTCTTGGCTTCCGACTCATCCAAATAAATTGCTCTTGCAATGGTCTGATCCTTTGGAATTTCTTCTAGTCCAGAAAATGGAGCTTGATCAGTGATGTGTAAATCAATCAGATGAGAATATTCCTCCAGCATTGGTGCGAACTGGTAATCCGAAAATGTGAAACAGTGATAAACTGGATCGTAAAACTGAATGAGTACTTCCATGATTCCTTCAATCACATGGACTCTTAACAGAGGCAGCAGACCTCCGTATTTTGCTCTGAAAGCTTCAGGGTTAGTGATCTTCCTTGCTAATCCTCTCAAATCCTCTAGTTTTGGAACCTTGAAGGTATACTTATGAGTTCTCCTTCTACCGAAATCCATTAGCGCAATCCTTTTTTCTCTGACATTTGCAATCATTGTCTTAGTTTAATTTGAAAAAAAGAGAGACTAAAGGAGAAGATTTTATTTGTTTTAATGTTTTTTTTAAATGAATGCATGAATGCAGCACACAAAAACATAGAAAAAACATGGGGTCAAAGGGTCAGTGTCATGAAGTCAAAGCTCTACCCCCCCCCCCCCCCCCCAAAGTTTTCTACGGGTAATTTTTTGTACCTGTCACTCAAAATCATTGATTCCTGAGAACACCAGCGGGCCGGGAACCGTGCTAGGTGATGTCCATCAAAGAAATCTCAGAAGAGGGTAGTTTATCTTGTAACAGCTATTCCCGATAGCTTCCGCACTACAAAAAAAAAGGTGATTTTCCTATGTGTATACTCAATCTTTCCACATGCGACATCACACGCATTCCCATTAACAGAAAAATAAACACGTATATCAATTAGGAAAAGCAGTATATATATTTGTCCTAAAGTCCTAGACTTTAAAGAGCTATGAATCCTATGTTCCTGACAAAAATGGCTCCCCGGCATACCTTCCCAACTTTAAAGGTTTTTGACCTAAGATCCTAGTGAGGTCAACATTCTTTAGTTTTTACCCAAAAGACGAAAAGAGAACAAGATCTCGAGAGTCCCCAGTGAAGTCACCATTCATCGATTTCTACCTGAGAGATTAAAAAAAAGAGAGCCCCACGGTGGGCACCATTTTTCTGTAGTGAGCGATTTTGGACGTGGTTCTTAAGCGCTGCCACTCTGGGTTACTACAGGTCGATTCATTTTTTGTCCTATTGAAGCTAATGAAGGAAGGGAAATAGGTGTCTCCAACTAACCCTGCTTTGCAAACTGAGGTCAAACAGTCAAAACTGTTGGTTTACAGATGCGATCAATATGGGGGGCCTCTCTCTGGTTATTTTGGTTAAATTTAGACTTTTGGTGGGGAATACGGACTTGGATGATTGAGATGTGAAGGTATGGGATTCTGGGTTTTGGATTAGTGTGCTCGCTAAGATTTTTCTTTCAATCTTATGCCTACGTATTCCCGTTTACCGAAACAGGGAAATCAGAGCGATCGTAGTTCCTCCTATTCTATGGGAGGAAGTGGTGTTTTGTTGTCTTGTTCAAAGCCCAAGACATGAAGCTAAAGGTGGTTTGTATCTTGTTCAAAGCCTAAGATGTGAAGCTGAAGGGTCTATTTGTATCTTGTTCTAAGCCCAAGATATGAAGCTAAAGGGTTTTGACTTTAGAGAGAATTTGTCATCTCTAAAGAGGGGTATTTGATCTGTTTGTCACAGCTGTTGCGTGACTGGTTATAAAGGAGAATTACTTTAATGGGATTTGGGAATACAACAATGCCATAATTTCCTTTATAGGGGATATTTAACCTGAAGGAGAAGATTTTAACTCAGTTTAGAGCAATTCCATCTTTCCTTAGGAATTTCTCATGCTAAAAGAGGGACAGTGGCGTGGATGTAAATAATCCAGAGGCCTGCCGCTTACAGCCAATAGATGAAGGGGAAAGGAGTTGTTGATGTTTGTATACTGTGAACGAGGTACAATTTTGATGCTAAAAGGTTGATTGACTCAACTGGGGTTTTCTTATACAAAGCCTAAGAGGAGGCTATTGGCCCAACAAGAGGGTATTTTTATGTGTCTCGTACGAAGCCCGAGAGAGAGGCTAAAAGGGTTGACTCTACAGGAGAATCTTTTATATGTGTCTTGTACAAAGCCCAAGACGGAGGCTAAAGATTGGACTTAGCAAGAGAGTCTTTTATACTCAACAAGAAAGTGTTTTGTATCTCGTACAAAGCCCGAGATGGAGGCTGAAGGTGTTTGACTCAACAAGAGAGTCTTTTATACTCAACAAGAGAGTGTTTTTGTATCTCATACGAAGCCCGAGATGGAGGCTAAAAGATGTTTGACTCAACAAGAGAGTCTTTTATACTCAACAAGAGAGTGTTTTGTATCTCGTACAAAGCCCGAGATGGAGGCTAAACAGGTTTGACCCAACAAGAGAGTCTGAAAAGGTTAACTCCGCTGGGGAGAATCATTGTACAAAGCCTAAGAGGAGGCTAGGGTTACTGTTCCAGTTGAGTGACAGGTCCAGTGTGCTAATTTAAGGAGAAAATCAG
Organism: Lathyrus tuberosus; assembly: GCA_022829125.1. Taxonomy (NCBI): domain Eukaryota; kingdom Viridiplantae; phylum Streptophyta; class Magnoliopsida; order Fabales; family Fabaceae; genus Lathyrus; species Lathyrus tuberosus. Next base: position 2,759,144 of record JALAZF010000183.1, read on the forward strand.
TTCTTATATGAGTACTATTTGCACTCAGGGATTTAATTCGAGGATCAGGGTTATTTCCTGTTCTTTAAGAAAATGGGAAATCCAAAGGGTATTGAGACTGTCTGAGTCTACGGGTTTTATCTCTTAGATTTGAGAGGAACTTAAGAATGTCTTTGAGACTCAAGGGAATTAGACTGTCCAAGTCTAGAGTTTCATCTTTTGTACTATGTTTAAGAAACAACAGTAGCAAGATCTAGACTTTTTGAAAGACTGTTCTATTAGGATGACTAATTTCTGTTCCTATACCTCTAGGAGGTCGTCAGGACAATTTGTATGAAGCCCAAAAGGAGGCTGGAAACTTTTAAGAAGCCGAGGGACAATTTGTACGAAGCCCAAGAGGAGGCTATCATTCCCAGAGGAAGAAATCACTTATACAAAGCCTTAGAGGAGGCTGTGAATACTTCTAAGAAGCCGACGGGTCCTTGTACAACGCCCAAGAGGAGGCGAGGATGCTTTTAAGAAGCCTGTGGGTCCCCAAACCCCGAGAAATTCAAGACAGGCTATTCACAGAGAATAGATCAACCCAGGAAAGTTCGAGAATTTGGAAGAAACTCAAGAGATGCCATTCACAGAGAAAATATCATCTCTGGGGAGTAGAGTTTCTTTGACGATTTCTAAAGGTGACAGTCTGTGAAAGGGTTCACCGAGAATGCTGCCTTTCACGTCTCCATATTGTTTAACCCCAAAAGGAGGGAAGACTGTATCTGGTAATCCTATGGGGATCTAGTTTAGTCTATTTCTAAGAGTAATCAACAGGGCTTAGTACTAGACGTAGTTACCGAGGAAACTCTAAATATCTATACTATTATTACACAGTCGATATGAGTTTATGAAAGAAGACTTACAGTGAAACAGCCCCACAATACAGTTATATGTATATGAAAGCTGTAAATGAAAGCAATAACCACTTACTCGGTTGTAGAGCTTCCATGTTGTTTGGTTAGTTATTCAACAAAGAAAGATTGAAAATAACAGTATATTCAAAATCAAAGGAGAAAGTGCTTTTGAAATGAAAGATTGGGGCTTACAGCTCAAGGAGAGGCCCAAGATTTTTATCAGTGATCGCACTGTCGTTTTGTACATAGGGACTTATACAAGTGACTGAGGCCCGAAAAAGGTTTTCTGTACAAAGGGATGGGTCTTACACTATCTCAAGAGGCCCAAAATGATTGAAAGAAAAAGAATGGGGCTTATAACACGAGGGTAGGCCCAGATGATTCTTTTGAATTGGCGATCGTGCCGAGCTTTTCTTTTAACGCAGAGGGACTTATACGATATCTGAGGCCCAAATTTGTTTTGGTTAAAAGGGGGTTGGGTCTTACACTTTATTAGAGGCCCAAAGAGTTTTTAATGGGTCTTATAGCTCGAGGAGAGGCCCAAGGTTTGTTTTTCAACGGACGATGATTGCGTCGAACTTTTTGAAATACAATGGGACTTATACCATAAGTGAGGCCCAAAAATTTTGTGTATTTACAAAAGGGGTTTGGGTCTTACACTCTATTAGAGGCCCAAAGTGTTTTTTTTAAAGAAGAATGGGTCTTACTACTCGAGGGTATGCCCATAGTTATTTGTGTACAAAACGACGATTACACTGAGGTTTTTGAAAATATCCAGAGGGACTTATACAATAAGTGAGACCCACAATAGGTTATTTTACAAAAAGGCTTGGGTCTTACACTCTATTAGAGGCCCAAAGTGTTTGAAAAAAGTTTGATAAGGGTTGAATTAATCAAAACCCTAATTTGTTTCCAAAATGTATTTTAATTTAATAAAAAATTCAATTAAAATGATCAAAATTGTTTAATATGTGGAAAACAAATTGTAATCTTGGATTAATGTTTCAAAAATCATGTTTTGACCAATAAAATGATTAGAAGTCATTAAAATTTACAAAATCAAGAGGGAACAAATATTTTAAATGTCAAAAATAATTAAAATATTAATTCTTTGTAAAAATATCAATTATATGAAATAAATAATATTTTTGGGATTTTTTGGTAAAATAAAATATTTTAACATTTTTGTGAATTATTAAAAAAAAGAATCAACTCAAAATCATTAAAACTCAGAGAGAAATTAATTTTTGAATCAATTAAATAAAATCACAAAATTCAAATATTTGAATTTTCAAAAAAGGGCGCCAAGAACACCCAAGAACACGCGCGTGTTCTGGGTTTAGCCCAGATTTGCATTTTCTCTCCTATCTCTCTGAATACTTGATTATATCATGCAAACCACCTATTAATCTGCTCGTTTCAACCTCACGATCATGTCTATGGTCTTTAATTTCATTTATTCTTAACATGGAATAAGAAATCAAGACAAAACCTTAAGAACCCTAAAATTTGCATGAAGGCTGAGAATTTTGATACACGATTTAAACAAAACAATTAATTAAGGGGAAACATTCTATGCATGATTGTGAACATTTGGCAAAAGTATTGTGCGAGGAAATATGCATAGATTAAGAGATGACCAAGTTTAGGCTTACTTGAAGGTCGTGACAACAAGAGCAATTTGATTTTTGAGTTGGAGGTGTTACAGATGTGTAGTGATGATCTGAACAGCTTCAATGGATGTTGTGGAGTGTGTTGCAAGCTTTGGAACACTTTGGAAGTCTTTGGATCAAGCTGGAGCACTCCAACTGCATAATTGAAGCATAATGGCTAGGTTGATAGGTGATTTTGAGCTGGGGGTGTTACAGATGGTGTTTAAGCATTTGGACACCTCAAATACATCATATGTGATGTGTCTGGGCAATTGGAATGGATTGCTTATGGCTGCAACTCAAAACCCAATAGTGGTTGCTCAAAAACAAGAAAACTTGGCACTTAAGAGAGAATGAGAGAAAGCAGTGCTATAACTGGCTTTGGTATGTGTTGAATGATCCATTGGAACTTCTATTTATAGGTGATCAACTCTTGTCTTGGATGAATAGTGAATGGCTGCTGGATCAGATCACATTTGCATGGATTGGCTTGGAGGATTTCTTCTCATGCAAGGCAAACCAGCCCTTCCCAAGAGCAGGGCTATGTCTTGACCAAATTCACATTCTTCAGATGTTTTTATTGTTGTTTAATCAGAGAACTTGACTGAGTAGAGTGGCTACCTTGACAATGCACTATTCCACATTAATGCCCTTTGAATTCAAGGCAAAATGTGCCAAAATGCATGTACTTCAAGTTGGAAGATTCCTTGGCTTTTTGACTCAGCTTTATCAGTTGGATCAGTTGCATTATGATTGGTTTGAGTACAGGTGGCATAGTGATCCTTGGTCTTTGGCTCAAAATCGTGTGTGGCAAGCAAACATGCAAACTGATTTTTCCAAAATAGCTTGCAGCAACATGACTTTGGGCATGGATTTCTCTTGGCTCAAGATGAATCAGTTCATGCTATTGAGCTCTTTGGATTCTTGGTAATATTTGCAACAACATTGATGTTTATCTTTGGAACAGATTCAGCTTGCATCTTTGAGAAAAAATCCCACAAGTTTTGGTGTTTCAACACAAAATCTGCATTGTCCAGAATTTTTCTAAGTGTTGGAAAAGTTGTACTTTCATGTTTTTAGTGATTTTGATCCAACCATAACTCAAAATCCATAATGAATTGGAATGACTTGTAGTTGACACTTTTGTAGAGGGCCATGAGGGCTATAAATCCAGCTTTGGATGGGGAAAAATGGCTTTGTGGTTTAGGAGTTATGATCCTCCAAAGTTGGTACCCTTGCCACTTTATTTCATAACTTAGAAAATTTTCTAAGTTTTTATGGTTACCCCTTTTACAAGTTATCCCACTTTCTTTGATTTTTCTTGATGAATGATGATTCAAATCATACATTAACATCATTTTAGGGTTAAAAAACCATAAAAGTGTAAAATCTCAAAAAGTCAAAGTTTGACTTTTGTGCATAGTTGACTTTTTATCAGATGAATTCCAAACTGTGCAATCCTTTAGGAAATCATGTCCTTGACCTAAATTAAACTTGATGGACATGTTCCATGGGTGTTATAGGGTATATTGATTCATGTCCTAGGGCTTGGGAGCATGTCCTTGTCAAAAGTCAAAGTTACAATTGACTTTTCTCGCGAAACCCTAATTGTGGTACTGATGAAATTGAGACTTGTTGCTCAAGCTTCTTGGATTAATCCATGGTTGCAAATTGATCAATATAGTATTTTGGAGACCCTCAAATCATGTCTTAAGGTCTTGGCTCATGATTTGTGTCAAAAGTCAACTTAGGGGTGAATTAGGTCAAGAAACCCTAATTCCTGATTTTTGATGAATGCATCCCCTGAGGCTAAATTGACTTGATAATTGGGTTTATGATGTCCCTTGGAGCATCATAGGTTATGCTTTGAAGCAATGGCTCATACCCAGAGGAAAGTTTTCATCTGGAGGCCCTGGTCGATCAAAACCCTAATTTGGTGACACTGGCGATCTTGAGGCTTGATCCACCTAGAAGGGAGCAACCTTGTGCTTAATCCTTGAAGTGGGAGTCCTTTTGATCCATTGAGGATGTTTGAGAGGTTTAGACAAGTTGAAGATCATGTCACCCTTTGATTGATCCTTTGTCTAAGAACTCAGAGAGGGCTTGAAACCCTAATTTTGACTGTAGTAAGTGTTCACCCATCTTTGGGGAGACTGATGAGGCAAGATAGTTCCTCCATATTGTGATGATGATTTTCACAATGATGGGAAATCTTAGTGGTCAAAATTTAGGGTATGGCATGATGGGACAGTTATTTGTTGAGATTCTTCTACTCCAATGAATGGTAAGTCTCTTCGGTTTGATGGGAGAGTTCGTTGTTGAGATTTTGTGACTCCAATGAATGGTAAATCTCTTCGGTTAGACGGGACAGTTCGTTGTTGAGGTTTCCTACTCCGATGGATGGTTAGTCTCTTTGGTATGCTAGAGATAGTTCATTGTTGAGGTATTGATTTTCCCCGGTGGAGCCTTGTTGTGCTAGGTCTTCCCTGTTGAGTTATATCCTTGTTGTGTTATGGTTTATTTCCATATACGGTTATCCCCAGTTTGAATCTTTTCCTCAGCTGAGTCCCATTAGTTGTGCGGTGTGTTCCCCGGCTGGTTGGTGGTCTCCTGTGTTATGTTTCCCTGGTGGAGTTTCATTCTCCCATTCTTCTTTTTGTTTATCTCCTGTGGCATATTCTCCCCACAGTGGTCATGTGTCTGCATACCATTTTCATAATCATATCATTTTGTGGTCTCTTAGGGCCAAAACTTGGGTTGTTGTTATATTTAAGTCTCTTCTATCTCGTCGAGACAAAGATGCCAATCTTCATATCTCCTAATAGAAGAAACTTAAATAGGGGCAGCTGTAATACCTTAATTTTTGCACCTAATATTCTTTGCATTTCATACCACAAACAAGATCACACATCGGTTCCCTCTTCTATAGGATTGTGCCTTGCAGGGATCTTTAGGTTTGTGTATGTTTGTTAGTTGTTTCTTTGCTTAATTTGTTTATGTTTACTAACCATTAATCAAAATCCAAAAATATTTTGTTTTCTTTCACTAACACTTTCAGGGGAAGAACAGGTTAAAAATACCAAAACATCAGTCCCTCAGCTCGAATGGATTTCACCTGAATAAAGTCAAAGTTGATCTGCGATTAATTCAAAAATTATCTGATCAAGAGTTTCCAAGATTTAATTGATTATTATACAAGGGACTCCAAGGTTCATGTGTTCATTTCCACGCCTTCTTTGACAAGCAAGAAAATCGAGCCAAAGCCAAGACAACACATCAAAAGGCCATTTTCCCCATTTTCACTGTGTTAATCGATTAAACTAATTGCACTGTGAAGTGGTTAATCGATTAACACGTGCAATTTTTGAAAAAAATGTGCCAAATTCAAATTCTGCAGCAATTGGCACCAATTTTCACCATTTTGATCACATGTGGAATATTCTAGACCATCCCATTTTAATTCCCTACATCATCATAATTAATTCCCACCATTACCTCCACTAATCACCACTCTTTTGTGATTTCCCTCCAAATTTGAATTCCAATCCTAATTTTGATCTTCCAATCCTAATTCCAAACCACCAAATTTCCCAAGCCTAAATTCTATAAATAGAGCCTTCATTTCATTCATTTATTCAAGCTTTTGATAGCCAACAAACCTCTTGAGAATTCTCATCCTAACCACAAAATTCACCAAAGCTCACATTTCTTCTTTTGAAAGTTAACAAGAATTCACATTGAATCTTGTTTAACTTTGAGCTAAACCTTCATCCATTCTTGTTTTTGTTCATCAATTGTAGTAGATCAAGGCTTTGGAGTGTAGATCTTGAAGCAATTTGAAGGAATTTTCATATTTGAAGTGGTAATTCATCTTTCACCATTGTTGAAGCTTCATCTTCATCTTCCATTATGTAGATCCTTTGTTGATATTGTTTGCTTGATCTTTGGATCTTGCAATTTGTGTTTGATTGCTGGCTTTTGCTGCTGTTTTACTCAAAAATTCATGCACAATTGAATCCTTGATCCTAAGATGTTTGAAGAAATGAGTGATCAAGGATTTGGCAATTTTCAAACTGATTTTCTGCTGTTTTTACAGTGTTAATCGATTAACCAAAACCAGTACAATTAGGTTAATCGATTAACAACTTATTTCTGCGCAAAAATTAGAAGTTTGCACTGGTTAATCGATTAACATAATTACACTGTGAGTTGATTAATTAATTAACCAGCATCCAGAATGTGATTTTCACTTGTTTTTGGGGCTGTTTTGGTTTTTCTTCCTCTTTCTTCCCCTTTCTTCTTATTTTAGCCTTGAAGCACATTGTTGAGATTTATTTCTCTTCAATTTCAATGGACTTTGGATATGGTTAGAGTAATTAAACATTCATTAGTTCAAATCTATCTTTTAATGAATTGTTGAATTCATTTGAGGTGCTTTGAATTAGTGATATGTTTTCACACTTAAATCGATCAATTAAAGGTGATTGAACTTGAAGATGAAAGGTTCTTGACTTTGTAATTCAATTTGGCTTTCTCTTCATCTATTTCTTTTTTATTTTGATCGATGAAAGTCTTATGGATCTTAGAATTCCTTTGTTGAATTCTTGATCAAGACTAGATCGTTACCTATTTTCTTTTCGTGCGGCATTGCTTTCGGATGACGATCTACATATCGTTCATCTAGCATGCATTAGTACAAAGATCTATTGACCGGCCTAATTGTAGGGTAATTACTCCATAAATTACTCAGCGATTGCTTAACATAGCGCAACATTTATCCCTCTTTATCCAATTCGGAATTTGAACTTTCGTGGTCTAGACCTTGATTGGTTGCGTCAACCCAATGGTGATTGATCTTTTGTATTAGGTTCAAAATCTTTGAAGCTTGTTGTTGTAGAGGCTTTGATTCTATCAATCTTCTAACAAGTCTTCATTAACCTTGACCTAAGTACATTGTTTAATCACTATAGTTCAAGACGCAGAATGGAATAATCGGTGAAGGCTTATGGCACTAGAGCCTTGTGCTACTAACCACTAACTTCTAACTTCTTTACTTTTCCTTCTCCCTCCCTATCTCTCTTTATTTTTTATGCTTTATGCCATTTATCATATCATGTTTATGTTTATGTCATTTTTCTTTTGTCCCCTTGGACCATTTTATCTTGTGCTTTTATTTTTCTTTTGTCCATTTTGGACTCTTAAAACATTAATAAAGGATTAAACCACTAAAAGACTTGTGCTCTTAATTGTTGGACTATGGCTACTATCCTATGCTATGGAGGACCTTCTTGACTTGATTATGGACCTATGGACTTAGAATTAGGATTCTCTCCCTTATGCTTTGGACCATTATGGAGTTTGATATTCTAGCCTTTATTTGGTTTGCTTATTGGTTCAAGAGGACAAAATTCTTTTATTATTATGCTTTGAAGAGTGTCTCCATGTGGTTAGATCTTTCTTATCCTTAGCTTTAATTTTATGCACTAGGATAGTCTCTTCTTCTCCACCCCTTCTTCAATTTTCAAAACTTCCTCTCTTTTTCAAAACCTTCTTGTTTTCGAACTAAAAACCGCTTTCATAATAAAACCTTGACTTTGGTCAAGTGACTTTTAAGCTTTGTTTTCTTTAATAAATGTCAATCAATTGTTAATCCTATTTTGACCATTTCATAAAAAACATAAAAAATACAAAAACTCATCAAACTCTTTTTTGTGCTTTGTGCACTTTTTTCTTTTAAACTTTTTCATAAGTTTAGACATGATTCATTTATTTAAGCGGAATTATTCACTTAGAAATGATGACTTGTCTCTACACTTAAAATCAACCAAAACAAACAAATTTCATTCTTTGTGCGACAAACTACGGGGTTTTGATCCTACATTGCACATTGTGGATACGTAGGCATGAGGCGATAAGTCTCTCCAAACACAAAAATCTTTAAAAAATATTTCTCTTCTCATCACCTCAATCTCTTTTCAAGCAAACCATTTTCAGACCAAAAAGCGGTAGATATTTCAAAGGGTTCCTATAGAGTACTATAGACGTTTTGGGTGCTAACACATTCCCATTGCGTAACCAACCCCCCTTACCCATTCTCTGTTTGTTCTTGTTGTTTTAGATCTCTTTAGGTTTTGTTCGCTCTTTTTCCTTTCCCTTTGTGGATAAAATAAAAGTGCGGTGGAGACTCTTGTTTTTTTTAGTTAAGTTAATCAATAGCTTACGCTCACAAATTTCCCCGCTACAGTGTGTTACCACCAACAATCTCAAAACAACTCTGTAACATCCATCACTATATCACCTTCATAAGCCATATAGAAAACACACACCATGAATTCATCCATAGTCGATCCACCTTCACCTTGTTTTTCTTCTTACCATAACAGAACCTTCACTCTCTTTTAAAAACGAAAAAAACAAAACTAACAACTGTTTCCACCATCATTCCCGTCCATCCTCCTTCAACTTTCTACAACCACCGCGACACACTATTCACCACCCTTTCTCTCCAAAACATTCTTCACCTCACCTTCCAAACCAATGATACATCGCCACCATATAAACCTCTCTTCACTATTTCACAACAGCAACAATCCAACCATCACCTCTCTTTTTCTTTCACACTCGACCACAACGCAAACCTTATCAATGAGAATGGAGAGAGATCGAGCCGCTGCAAAACTGAAATAGGAGAACTGAGAGACGCGAGAGAGATTTTGAATTTGAAAGAAGATGATGATGAATCGCATATGATGATGTGGTTCGTTTTTATCGTGTTGTCGTTTCCTTGTTCTTCAGCATGCGTTTTTTAGGGAGAAAGTGAAGGATCATTTCATTTTTTTTGGTCTGTGAGAACGTGTTTCTGACTATTGAACAAGTCGTGCCCTTTTCTTCTCTTTTCCTTTTTTAGGGTTTCTGCTTAACTATAGATAAATCGGGTCGCAATTGGAGCGACCCGCTCCGCCACAACCATGCCCAGCCCGTCCCTTTAGGCCTTCATCCTTAACCTATTTATTTTTTATCTCCCACAATCACTTTTGACACCCACATCTTTTTATTTTCTTATTTTCTTCACATATTCTTTTTATTGTTATTGTTTTTTAATAATTTTTTTTATCTTAATTAGTATTTTTAATATTATGTTAATATATTATTTTTATCTTAATTAGTGATTTTAATTTAGGAATATATTTTGTTGTTTAGTTTGATTTAATATCTAGTTAATATTAATTATTTAGATTATTAGTATAGTTGTTAAATACAAAAACCTCAAAAATATTTTTATTTTAATTTAATTAGTTTCTTTTTTTAAATTAATCTTTTCCATTTTTTATTTATGTTTAGAAATTAATTATTTAGGTTTTTTTATATATTTAATCATTTAAATTTTCTTTAAATTATGTTAACTAATTTCTTTAGTAAATTTAACTACTAACTTATTAACTTGGAGCTTTGGCTCATTTGTCTGATCTCAATTTCAATTCTTCTATCTCTTTGACCATACTGTTGTGCTCATCATCCTCCTATTTCATTTCTCATTTCATTTCTCCTCTCATCATCTTCTCTCCTTCTTAATCAAAAACCTTGGTCTAGCACCAAGTGCATTTTCAAAACTTCTTTTTTCTCAATAAACTTAGATGGTTGTGGAGTGGTTAGGCGAAGGCCTTCTCCTATCCCGAGTGCTTGAAATTACCTTTAGGGTTCACTGTCATAAAGCACTTATCATCTAAAACCAAAACACGTTAAATAAGAGAATAAGGTTCTCTTTGTATTGAACTAAAGAGAGAGGATTGGGTGAAGACTTCTTCCTCTTCGAGTATTAGGATGCTCACTTTAGAGTGTGTGATCTTGATACTCGTCTTTCAATACAAAGACGTGACTATATTCACCACACAATTTTCTCAATAAACTTTGAGATAAAGAATTGGGTACTACCCGAAGGGATTCCTATCCGAGGACTTATTTCACCCCTAAAATCAATCACAATAAATCAAATGTGACATCTTGCCTTGATAGCGAAAACAATCTTTTCAAAAAGGGCATGTTACGTCCGTTCTACCGCAAACAGGTAACACATAAGACTCCACGAGTGAGCTGCAAAACACCTAACTGCTAGAACCTGAACGATAACATCGCTCATAAAAAACACCAATAAACCGTAGGTCTGAACTACGATTGCTCTGATTCTTCATTCTCATCCGAATGTAAGATACGTAGGCACAAGATTGCGATGATCTTGGCGAGCCACCTTATATCCACCTTCTATCTATCTTCCATTTGCATCACCCAAAAAGGACATGTTACGTCCGTTCTACCGCAAACAGGTAACGTATAAGACTCCACGAGCGAGTCGCAATGCACCTAACTGCTAGAATGCGCACATTAGCATCGTCCACACACCCTTCTATTTTCTTCACCCGTAGTCCTCCGAACTACATTGACTCTGACTTTCCCATTGCACGAGGGAATACGTATGCATAAGACCACGAAGTCCTATCGAGTCTCCTTTTGTTTCCACCTTTTTCTTTTCCTTTATTTCACCCTTATTCTTTTCTCAATATTTGTTTCTTACCCTTCTCTCTCCCTCTTAGAACACTTTTAGAAAGCAATATCCTTAGCAAACATTCATACACATAGACAAGAAAATGGTTCCCATAGAGTATGATGGATGTGGGGGGTGTTAATACCTTCCCTTCACATAACCGGCTTCCGAACCCATAATTTGGTTGTGAGACCATCTTATCCTTTCTTCTTGGGGTTTTCTCGATGTTTTCCCTTCCCCTCATGGGATAAATAAAGTTCGATGGCGACTCTCCTATTTCTTTCCTCTTCGCCTCCGGTCGACTATTTTTCGAGTAGCGACAGAGGGAAAAGTTATTTACTACTTAAAGGACAAGTAACAATCCATTTACAAGTCAAAATACCAAAATTCAAATACAATTTACAAGGCAATTGCAAAATTACAAAGAAATTACATTTTTTATACAATTGACTTTTGGCCAATTGTTGATTTTTGGTCAAATAGTTGACCATTTACCTCTAACTGACCTTGACTCCTAAATCCACCCTAGACCTATTCCTATTCAAGCCTTCAAGTTTTCACTATCTTTGTGATCAAATGGATTCAAGTGTAACCAAACCCATGTCCAAACCATGTCCATGGCAAAACATCATGCCCAAGCCACCAACCACCCAACCTTGGCATGAGCAACCAACCTGTTATGTTACAATTACCTGCACCCGACCTGCACACAACCAGAAGAACAATGCCTTATCATAAAATGCACCAATGCAAACAGACCCCGTAACATCAACATAATGCAATGCTTTTTTTCCATGCTATGTCATTTCAAAACACCATACATACATAATCTAAGCTAAGCACAATTTCTCAACTCATAGTAAATCATACATATTCAAGTTCAATCAAAAGCCATGACAGTTCACATGAAAAAACAGATCCAACACATGCAATGCATACACTACCACAATTGTCATGACAATTTGACAACCAAGTTCAACAAATGCACATACATCATCCCAGGCATGACATGAAATTCAAACACATACCATGAACTCAATGCAATGATCCATACCAAACAATATAAACATCGACACATACACTATCAGGTGCAAACATACACAAAATAGTTCATGAGAACCAAGAACAACACAAGGCCAAAATAGTAGTGCAAGGCAAGACACTCAATGAAACACATAACAACCATGAAGTAGTACGTGTGAGTGCATTTCCCTTCTAGTAGTATGTTTTGATTGGTGTCAAAACTAGGACACTTAGTATTTGTGTACCATAGAGGGTATCCTCTCAATCTAGGTGTGCATTTTCATGATTAGGAGTGCATAATAATCCTTAATTATTTAAATTCATTTACTAAGTCAAAAACAAAATTTTAGGTCAAAATGAGTTTTATGCATCAATTCATAAATGCTACGGGTTGGTGCATAAGATTTTCCATTCAACATGCATCAACTCACAGATGTAACATGTAGGTGCATAAAATTGTTCATTCATTATGCATTGACTTATACCGCTACAAGTCGATGCATAGGTAGGTGCATAAAAACAAAATTTTGAAAGAAAGCTCATAGGACAATGTGCATCGACCTTTAGATGCTACAGGTCGACGCATAGAAGAAATTTTTCTTCTATGAGTCGATGCATAGCCCTACAGATAAACACATAGGCCATTGTCTAAAAACTTATTTGCTCACTTTCCTTCATAAGTCGATGCATAGAATTCTATGAGTAAACTCATAACTCATTTTTGCTGGAAATTTGTTTGTTATTCTTGCACGAATTTTTGTTACATTACCACTTTCACACACACATATAAATACATTCATGCATCTTATTTCAAAGTATTGAAACTCGAAAGATACAAATATTTCTCTTCATCTTCATTCTTCTTCATAGCATTCATTCAACATTTACACATAATAATTATTGCTGAGTGATCTGGATTGAGAGTGATAACGTTCAATTTAGGATTTGTGAAATCTAGATTGGTTTGAGAATTTTTTGGGGATTCAAGGATAAAACGTGGTTTTTACTCCAAGATCAAGGCTTAATTTGGAAGTTTTTACACAAGTCTTTGCATTTAGATTCAGCCGAGTGAAAGCTTTGAAGAACTGGGGTTCTTGCAAAGGAGTAGCGGTAACCGAAGGATCAATTGAAAGGCTTAGGACAAGATTTTGCAATTTTGATTCAATTGAGTGAAAGCTTTGAAGAACGATCATTCGGTTAAATGAGTAGCGGTAACCGGATGAGCAAATTGGAGATCGTGTGTGACTTGATCTAGATAAGATCAAGGGGAGAGAAGGAGCTAGGATCAACATCAAACATAGGGTTTGAGGGTTTGAATTTCTACTACATCTCTTGTAAATTGATATTGCAAAGGTTAATTACAATATCTAAATTCGATTTCGAATTGAGGGCAGACGTAACCATAGTGAGAACAATTGGCGAATTGCCTAAACAAATGTTGGTGCACTCTATCTCTCTATCTCTCTCTCTCTCTCTCTCTCTCTCTCTCTCTCTCTCTCTCTATCTATCTATCTATCTATCTCTTATATATATATATATATATATATATATATATATATATAAACAATTGTAATTGATTTGTTACACTTTCAACACAAATAGAGTTAAGCTTGGTGTAGTGCACACCAAGTTTTTATATTTTGACAGCACACTAAGTGTTTGTTAAAATTTTTTAGTCAAATTTTATTTTACTTCTCATTGGAAATTTTTTTTAGTGTGTTTTATATTCAAACAAATTATATTGAACTTGTTGGTTTGTTTTTCCCATCTTTAACATTCACTTTACTACAGTTAGTACGCATATCTGATCCTACCAATAACGGTTCGGATAGACGAGAGTCGATCCATATTCACTTTCGTTTGCCATAAAAAATGCTTTTTAAAACAGAATTTTACAAAGAAAATATTTATTTGGCGATCTATTCAACCTCATCCTTCTAGATCGTAACCCTCATCTAACAAGTGGTATCATGAGCACCTGTTTATCTTGTGCTTCAAATTCCCTTATTAGATTATGGCTTCCAAAGCAAAAGGGGCGTATAATAAAACGCTGATTTTCAATGGCGAGGACTATGGTTATCGGAATGATTGTATGTGTATCCATATCAATTCTATTGATAGAAAAGTATGGAGCGCCATCCAAAATGGTCCATTTGAAATAAATATGACCAATTCGGATGGTTTTATTGTACCTAAACTAGAAGCACAATGGAATGAAGTATATGAGAAAAGGTTGTCTAGTGATTGGAAAGCAAGGAATATTCTAATCTCTACTTTAGGAGTTGATGAATATTATCGTGTTTCTCATTGCGAAATCGCTAAAGCAATGTGGGACGCATTACAAGTTGCCTATGAGGGTACAAATGAAGTCAAACAAGCTAGAATCAATACTTTAAATCAAGAGTTTGAACCCTTTCACATGAAGCATGGCAAAACCATTGTCGATATGCAAAAGAGGTTCACTCATCTTGTAAACCGTTTGAATGCACTTGGTAAGCCGGCTTCCAATGATATTGGTACTAATAAAATTTTGAGATGTCTTAATAGGGAATGGCAACCTAAGGTGTCCTCCATCAAGGAAACTAACAACCTATTGACCTTGGATACAACTACTTTGTTTGGTAAGCTTGAAGAACATGAGCAAGAGCTCATTAGCTTAGAGAAGCATGAGAAGAAAGTTAAGAATGAAAAGAACAAAGAAAAAGAGGTGGAAAAGAAGTCAACTGCTCTTGTGGCTTCTAGTTCCAAGTCCTCTACAAAAGAGCATGATAAAAGTGGATCTAGTGACAATGAGAGGTCAGGTGATGAAGAAATGAGGTTGTTTGTTAAACGGTGTCATAGATACATTAAGAAAAACTGAGTAAAGCACTCTGACAACAACCTCATTAACTATAGAAGACAAGTTGACTCCTCAAAACATGATGAGAATAATAAAGGAAATTCCAAGGGTTCATGTTTGAATTATGGTAACGCCAGACAATACAAGCCGAGTTGTCCACAAATCAAGAAAGAAAAAGATAAAGGTCAATACAAGAAGTCTAGCAAGACTAGAAGAGCATATGTAGCTTGGGAAAGTGATAGTAAATCCTCAAGTGAAGGTGGCTCAAGTGAAAGCGATGAAGAGGCAAACCTTTGTCTCATGGCCCATCATCATAAGAATTAAAATGTAAGACATTATAAATATGAACCCATTGATGAATTGTATCATTATGAATTACTAACTGCTTTTGAGAATCTATATGGTGAAGTCGTGGACGCTTTTAAAAGGTTGACTTCAAATAAGAAAATATTTTTTGTATTATGAAGCTAAAAATTTAGAAACAGAAAAACAAATGGAAGCGCTTAAGCAAACCATGTTAGATGCTAAAAAAGATAAGATTGAGGATGAGAGACCTTCTTGGTTTGGTTGTGAAACTTGTCACATTTGGAAAAAAAAGGTTAATACTCTAAATCCCAATTTAAGCAAGGATTTAGAACCAAAAGTCACTTTCGTCGTTGATCCAACTAAATTCAAAAGACCTTTATATGAACCATATAGAAAGTGTAATTTTGTTATAAAAGAATCTAATAGAGAAAGTCATTCTCATCGTCACTTGACTTGTCACTATTGTTTTAAGAAAGGTCATACCATTTTTAAATGCAAATTTAGGAGATTTTTGGTTCCAAAAAGGTGTATTTCAATGGTTTCCCAAGTGCAACAATATTTCCACTAACTCTCAAGGACCCAATAAAAATTAGGTACCTAGCATTATTTATTGACTTTGTATGGAAAATGTCTTGAATCCTTGAAGAAAGTATGGGATCTTAATAAGGGAAGCTCAAGGTATATGAAAGGTTACATCTCCTTATTTATTGACTTTCTGGCAAAGAAGAAGGCTGTTGTGTCCTATAAAGTTAACAAATATAAGTTCTAAATCATGAAAAAGGTAGTGTAGGTAAATCCTCTTTTCAATACTATCTTTGATATTATAATTGCTTGAGAATACTTATTATTAGTAAGGTTGAATACATAACTTATGATGTATTGTATCCAAGAAACGTCAGGAAATTTCTTTTGATACTTATGAATCTTTAGAAGACATACTCAAGGTCACCAAAAATGGATTGATCACCCGAAATGGTTGAACTTTAGAAGGAGAAAAGATGACCATCAAGTCAAGAGAAAACAAGTCTTCTATAACATCTTGGAATCTTAACCAAAAGCATGACTATACGCTTTTAGATAATTATCTTCTGTTATCTCTTAAATTGTGTTCAATTTTTATCTTGAATCACTAAGTTGTCCTCTTTGATGAGAATTGGCCTAAGGGCATGTTATTTGAGTTAAAATCATTATATGGGACTTTCTCCTACATTCGTGAGATCATAATATATATATAGGTACCAGGTGTATTTGTGAAAACGAATTGGACAAAATCAAATTGATAAGTGAGAGATTTCATCATTGGCCATACAAGTAAAGAAGTGTAAGTGATTACTTCCTTAATCTTTCGTCCAAGAGGTAATAGTGTTTCAATTTTCTATTTGTGCGTAAGTTTATTGTAAACTACATGTTCTACTTGTGTGCCATGCCTTATGTTATTTTTTTGCTCAAATTGTATTATATACTTGATGTATGATGGAATTCATATGTGCTCACTTCCAAAAATTTCATTGATTAGTCTTTAGTGTTCTCATTTTATATGTTTATAGTGACATTATGTTTGATCTTCTCATCAACTATATTTCATGCCATTTAGTCTTTTCATTTGAAGTATTTGTATTTAAGCATCTTATTTATCATTTCATTAATGAAATATGATAAGGTTTTGCACGATTTTGTAAGTTTGCAACTCTACGCATTGACCCACAAGAGTTATAGGTCGACCTCTAAATCACAAAATAGAGCATTTTGGTTCTTTCCATTATGCATCGATTCATAGCCTTCTATAGGTCGACGCATACTACCACATTCAGATTTTTTTTAAAACACCTCAGTATGAGTCGATGCACAACGCTTATGAGTCGACGCATCGGGTCTGTATGTTGATGCATAACATGTTTTTCTTGCATAAACATACATTTTGTCCACTTATTCTCACTCTACACTTCTAACTCCTATTGGAAAACCACTCCTCTTCCACAAAACTTCTTCATCTTCAATCACCAACAAAACCCTAACGTAAAATTCCCTTAACCTCCATCAATTATATCACTTCCATCACATCCTTATCATCATTAGAGTCACAATTGAAGTGGTTCTTACTCAAACCTCATCCTTCAAAATCTCCTCAACTCACATAAGGTTGTGCTTATTTTTAAAATTGGGTTGTGCTTTGATTGATTTACTCATTGGTTGGTGATTTCAAGTAATCATCACACTTTTGGGTTAGTGGGTATTACTTAATTTTCTCAAATTCAAGCTCCGCTCATCCAAGCATTCTATCGAACACCTTGTGTGCATCAAGTTTCAATGGCTCATAGAAGTAACAAGGGTAAGAACGTGGCTACAACTTCAACATTCATTCCAGTAAGTACTCTTTCACTACTCGATCCTTTTTGTTTAGAAGAGTTTGAAAAGTGTTACAAGAATAGGTCGGTTGTGAAACAACATGTTTATTATCCTAAAGTAACTGCTAGGTTGAATATTCCTGAAGTTGTTGATATCATGAAATGTCAAAAAATTGATCTATTTTTGGAGTGTTGTACTAATTACAATGAGGACTTAGTTTGAGTATTCTATGATAGTTTAGATGGTAAAGCAAGGGATGATGAAAAGTTTCGGTTCAACATGGGTTCAAAATCATATCATGTCATTATGGATGTTTGGAAAACTCTGTTTGGTATTTCTCCGCAAAATCCTGAACTATGTGTGACTGATCAGGATCACTCTATTATGTATGATTGGAAAACTCATCTAAATTTCATGCTCAAGGCCCCAAGATCTGATGAGAATATATATAATGTGACTACTAGATACTTGAAAAGAGATTCTCGTATCTTGAATTGGATTGTCTCACATATTTTGCGTCCTAAGAAAAGAGGACATTCTAGAATTGATCATAATGAGGTACTTCTACTCTATGTTCTTCAAAATAAGATAAGGACAAAATGGCCAAACTACTTTGTCTCTAAGATGTTTGCTATCAAGGATTGTGGAAAAGGTTCATCCTTATGCTATGGTCCATCTTGGATTATTTTGGGATCAATGTGTCGAGTCTCACCTTTATTTCTCTGAGTCGTTCTTAAGTAGGGAAGGATCCAGAATTTTCATTAAGTGGGGTCAAGCTTAATTTTTGTATACAGATATTAAAATCAAATAATGTAAATATTCATATATATATATATAGGGTTCATATCATATGAGAATGTCATTTTTATGTGAGAACATGAGAATGAATCTGAACCATTAGATTTTGAAATAAATGGTGGATATTATGTGTGGGTTTTTTTTTCTCTCTCCTGCATTATTAAAATAAATGATGGAGGAGAGAGAAAAAAAGACCACACATAATCTCCACCATTTATTTTAAAATCTAATGGTTCAGATTCATTCTCAGATTCTCACATAAAAATAGCATTCTCATATGATACGTTCCCTATATATATATATATATATATATATATATATATATATATATATATATATATATATATATATATTATGCTCTAATTTTATAAAGATTATCTAAATCAACATCAAATTTTTTTTTAAAGATGCCTCTAATTGTTGTATCGATGCATTTTCAACTTTGTTAACTTGTTGAAACTCTTATATTGATTTTTTTAAAAATATTTTTCCATTTCTAACACATAAATAAATATATCGCTAATTAGTTACTTGATTCTAATAAAACTACAAGTATAAGTTTAAAATTAAAAACATGAGACAAAAATCTGAAATCACAACACACAAAAATATGAAATCACAACACAATAATATAATATACATAGAAAATAAGAATAAAGGTAGAAACTTACTTGAATTATTGTCTTTTAACTCAACTTTGATAAAAGATGAAAATAATAAGATTTAAAAGTGACTAGTGAAGAAGAAAAAAATGTAAAAGAAATACTAGTGTGTAGAAGAAAGAAGAAGACAAAAAAAGAGTAGAAATGAACTTGTATGCTATTAAACTATACTAATTGATCTTTAATTAGAAGAAGATATACAACTTCTCATCTTAAAAATAAATAAATAAAAGTAATAGTCAAATTTATATTTCCTAAAATTTAAAATAAATGAATGATCTTGGGACAGTAACTAATTTTATATTGGGTCAAAATATTAAAACTAGTTATTGTTTGTTTTTTTTTTTAAATCAAGCGGGGTCACTTGCCCCCATTTTTCTATACTTAGATTCGTGCCTGCTCTCAAGATTTTAGCAAAACAACAATGACTCTTAAGGAATACATCTGGGACAACATAAATAAGGTGTACTACTATAAGATGAAGGGCTCAGGCAAGGTAATATATAACTATGATCACCCAGCTGCATTTGGTATTGCTATGTTTGATGAACACCAAGTATAGGAACCAGATTAGAATATGGATGAAGACATGGTGGTTTCTCAGCAGGCCAATGAAGATCCTCCTGAGTGGCAAGTTTGTGCATAAACATATGACACCTCACAAGGTTGGGGCCAATGGTAACAAAACTCATAGACTTAACATGGCATAATTTA
This sequence comes from Lathyrus tuberosus, assembly GCA_022829125.1. NCBI lineage: Eukaryota > Viridiplantae > Streptophyta > Magnoliopsida > Fabales > Fabaceae > Lathyrus > Lathyrus tuberosus. Next base: position 2,778,898 of record JALAZF010000183.1, read on the forward strand.
TGAGAACCCTTCCAGTATTGGCTCATCTGGTAGAGAATCATTCATTATTTTCCATGCTAGAAACCATGCGTGTTGAGCAACGGGAGTGCCATGAAGAAGATTCTCATTGGCGTAATGAGTTTGAGGCTTCTGAAGAATAGTGTTTCGGAGCCATTCATGATAGTTTAACTACCCAGGATGACACTTTTCATAGTTTTGCCTTATATGCTACAGAGTAATTCAATAAGATTCTTTAAAACATGGCTTCAAACCATGCTACAACTCAGTATGGTATTCAACAAATTATTCTTGATCAATATGACAACAATGATCATTATCTTTCGTTTTACTGTGAGATGTGTGATGTATTGGACAGTGAGCATGGTGTTGCTTGGTTCTGTGGTGGTAGAGGTTGAGGTCGTGGGCGTGTTCGTGTTCGTTAGTTAGGAATCATTGTGGGCCTAGTTGTTTTTCTTTTTCTTCATGCATTTATATTTTATGTCTTTATGGTTATTATATCTTGTTCATCCAACCTTTTACTGACAATCGTGTAATGCATATTATATAGTTTTGGCTATATGGTTGTTTATTTATGTTTGTTTAAGCTTCGTTTTCAATTTAGCGTAATTATATGTGAGTGCGTTATAGTTTATGTGTTTAATCTTTGTAACTCCTCTGAGTGCGTTATATGTTGTTGTGTAATTTTCATGATACTTCTCATATTTTTTGTCTTTGTCTCTTTTTGATGTTGTCAAAGGGAGATAAGTGAACAAAGACGAAGTCATCTAGTTATGGTGCACATATTCAGGGGGAGCTTTATATACATCAACTCAAATACTTCGTTAAGTTGTGCCATCATAAAAAAAGAGGAGTATGTAAGTGCATTTTCCTTCTAGTAAGATGTTTTGATTGATGTCAAAACTAGGACACTTAGTATTTGTGCACATTGGATTGCATCCTCTCAGTCTAGATGTGCATTTTCATGATTAGGAGTGCATAATCTTGCTTAATTGTTTAAAATCAATTACTAAGTCAAAAACAAAATTTTGGGTCAAAATGAGTTTTATGCATCAACTCATAAATTTTATAGGTTGGTGCATAAGATTTTCCATTTAGCATGAATCAACTCATAGATGCAGCAGGTAAGTGCATAAAATTGTTCATTCAGTATGCATTGACTCATACAGCTACAAGTCGATGCATAGGTAGGTGCATAAAAACAAAATTTTGAAAGAAAGCTCACTAGAAAATTTGCATAGACTTTTAGAAGCTACATAGGTCGATGCATAGAAGAAATTTTTCTTTTATGAGTCAACGCATAGCCCTACAGGTCGACGCATAGACCATTGTCTCAAAACTTATTTGTTTATTATCCTTCATGAGTCGGCGAATATAATTTTATGAGTCGTTTCATAGCTCATTTTTGCTGAAAAATTGTTTGTTATTCTTGCACGAGTTTTCTGTTACATTACCACTTTCACACACACATATAAATACATTCATGCTTCTTATTTCAAAGTATTAAAACCTAAAAGATTCAAAGATTTCTCTTCATCTTCATTCTTCTTCATAGCATTCATTCAACATTTACACATAATAATTCTTGTTGAGTGATCTTGATTGAGAGTGGTAACATTCAATTTAGGATTTGTGAAATCTAAATTGGGTTGAGAATTTTTTGGGGATTCAAGGATAAAACCTTTATGGTTTTTACTCTAAGATCAAGGGTTGATTTAGAGGTTTTTGCACAAGCCTTTGTATTTGGATTCATCCGGGTGAAAGCTTTGAAGAGCGGGGGTTCTTGCAAAGGAGTAGCGGTAACTGGAGGATCAATTCAAAGGCTTGGGCAATGTTTTACAAATTGGATTAAGTCGAGTGAAAGCTTTGAAGAACGGTGGTTCGGTCAAAGGAGTAACGGTAACCAGAGGATCAAATTAGAGATCTTGCGTGACTTGATCTAGCTAAGATCAAAGGGAGAGAAGGAGCTAGGATTAACATCAAACATAGGGTTTAGGGGTTTGAATTTCTACTACTTCTCTTGTAAATTGATATTGCAAAGGTTAATTAGAATATCTCAATTTGATTTTGAATTAAGGGAAGACGTACCCATAATGAGGACAATTGGGGAACTGCCTAAATAAATCTTGATGTTTTCTCTCTCTCTCTCTCTCTCTCTCTCTCTCTCTCTCTCTCTTCCCCCCCTCTCTCTCTTTCTCACTCTATATATTTTGATAACCCTAAGTGTGTAATTTGAATTGTTGAAAATTCTAGTTGTTTTGAAGTGTTTAGAATTGTTTTTGTGAAACCATTAGAATCTAAACAATTGTAATTGATTTGTTACACCTTCAACACAAAGAGAGTTAAGCTTTGTGTAGTGCACACCAAGTGTTTGATATTTTGACTGCATACTAAGTGTTAATTAAAATTCCTTAGTCAAGTTTTATTTTACTTCTCATTGGAAATCGTTTTACTTTAGTGTGGTTTATATTCAAACAAATTATATTGAACTAGTTAGTTTGTTTTCTCATCTTTAACATTCACTTTACTACAGTTTGTACGCATATCCGATTCTACCAGAAACGATTAGGATAGACGAGATTCGATCCGGATTCACTTTCGCTTGCCATAGGAAAATACTTTTCAAAACAAAATTTTATACAGAAAATTTTTATTTGGCGATCTATCCACCCACCCCCCCCCCCCCCCTTTTAGATCGTAGCCCCTCGTCTAACAATACACACTTCCAATAGGCATCATAAACACTCAAACACATACATTGCCACAATACTCAAATCACAAAACTCACACATCAAATCCAAACATACATCAATAAAGTGCAGCATACTTACACAATTCAATGCTCTATGACCACACAATCACGAAACAAGATGCTATGCACATAGCTCAATCATGCATCATCACAATTGACAACCATACATACAATATCAGTTATTCATCATAACCTAAACATCTAACTAATCTTAGTTAAATTTTAAATCCTAACAACATTATTTACCAACACAACCAACTCAAGCCTTTGTAACTAACTAACTATAACAAACTCATAACTATTAACCAACTAACAAACTCATAACTGACTATAAGTGTCAGCTGCCACATGTCTAGGGGAAATGACTTAAATGCCCCTAAATCCAATTTCCCTCCAAAAACCATCTAACTAACTATTAAACCATAACCAACCTCTAACTTCCAAACAAACACACCTTGCCTTCATTTTTTTCAACTGAATTTAGTGTAAAACTAACACAAATGCACCTAAGTCTCTTCATTCCAACTAACACATAGCCTAACTAATTTTTTAATCACCACCCTTGATTAACCATTGCCATAAATCACTATCTAACAGTCCCTAATCATCAAGCCCTAACTAAATTTCCCTCCATTTTCCTCATATCTCATATCTATTTAAACCCTAGCCTTCATTACTTCATGATCAAGTTTTCATCACCCTAACAAAACTATGCCAATTTCATTCCCTAACCCTCACTTTATAGCTCATCAATCCACCATTGATCAGATCTTTAAACTGAAGCTCTAAATCAATTGAGCATTAGCCTCCAACCTACAACCCTAACAATATGTGGCCATTCACAGTTCTTTATCTGTTACAAGCATCATCATCTATTACTTCCTATCCTAATACATCAACAACAGCAACAATTCTTACAGAAGACTCAAGCTTAACCAGAAGCTCACAAAAAAAGAAGGAGTTTGAATCGGTAGTAAAAAGTTGAGAAAGAACATTCGTACCTGAGCTTTGGCCATGTTCCTCTGGTTTTCGTCATCGTCATCATCAGCTTGTTCAGCAACAATCACCGGAGAAACTCTCTGCTCCGTAGGTAAACATGACCTCTCCAATTATTTACCTTTCATACTTTCTTTTGTTACCACATTGTGTAGCGGTAAAAAATTGTGAGTGTAAGTTATTGACTAACTTAACTCATAGAACAAGAGTTGCCACCGCACTTTTATTTTATCCAAAAGGAAAGGGAAAAGAGCGAACAAAACCTAAACAAGTTCTAAACAAGAACAAAATAAATAGAGGCAGGGTAAGGGGGTTGGTTATGCAATGGGAAGGTGTTAGCACCCAAAACGTCTATAGTACTCTATAAGAACCCTTTGAAATATCTACGCTTTTGGTTTGAAAATGTTTGTTTGAAATGAGATTGGGGAGATGAGAGAAGAAATTATTTTTTAAGATTTTTGTGTTTGGAGGGACTTCTTGAGCCTCATGCCTACGTACCCACAAAGTGTAATATAGGATCAAAACCTCGTAGTTCGTGGTATAAATTACAAATTTGGTTTGGCTCATTTTAAAATGAAACGACAAGTCGTCATTTTAAGGAGAAAACTACGACTAGTCGCCCACAAGTATAAGAAAACAACATTTGCATCACCTTAAGATGGAGGATTTTTCCTTGGATAAAAATCAACAAGTCTATCACTCAACATCTAAGTGGAAAATGTCAACATCTTAAATACTATGGGGAATAGGAGAATTACATCTCAACTATGAAAATGACTCATGACAACAAGTCAACATAAGCAATCCTTTCCTTTTTTTGGACTTAAACCACAAGCATAATAACTAGATGAATTAAAGCATCAGAGGAAGTCTCAAGTTAAAGCAAAGTCAACGTAAGGTCTTCCTAAGGGTTAAAAGCCAATTAGGAGAGTCATGCATTAGATGATTTTCACAATGTCAAAGCATCAACACCTGCACACAGAAAGTTTCCCAACAAACAGAAAAAGGCAACATAAAGGTCCAAGGTTTCAAATCTCCAAGAGCATAGGGCAAGGATCCTAGATCTAAGTCCAAAGTCCAAGTCCAACTACAAGGTCACAATAGTCCGGGATTAAGAGAACCAAGTTTTTTAGGTGTTTTAGTATTTATTAATGTCTTAAGAGAAAGTTCGAATTGACTAAACAAAAAGAGCATAAGCATAAACAAAGGTCCACGTGGACAAAGAGAAAAGAAAGACGATAATATGATATGAAATGTTAAAAGTGAAAGCATAAAATAAATGACAAGAAGTAAAGAGCAAGAATTAAATGGCACAAAGTAAAGTTAGTGCAACAATATAGTTAATAGGTTAGTATTAGTGATGAAGAACATTTTGTCATTTTTCGGAGAATACTTGACTAGTCATCCATAAGCATGAAAACATGGATCTATACATCATTAAGAGAAGGGCTCCAACTTGGATAAAATCGACAAGTATGCCACTAGCTCTCTTAAATGACAAAGAGAAAATCTATTTCACACCACACTATTGAGAGTAGGAGGCTGACAATCTGGCTTACAAAAATGACTTGATTTATGATTCGGGACAAAATGTAGCGCTATGTTAAGCAATCGTAGCACAACCTATAAAGAAAGTCATACTATGGGAGGCCAGTCAATAACGATATTTGTGCTAATATAAGCTAGAGAGGTGAAATATAAGTCACTCTCCTAAAGCTTGCCACACTAAAAGAAAAGAGGTAGTGGTCTCATCTTAATCAAGATTTTTTATCGATTATTCAAAGGTAATCTATCACTACTCCAAAGTATGGAGAATGATCCAAGTGATCATGCATCCATAGATTTGAAATAATAAAGATTAAACATCCTTGAAAACCAACAATCCATGATCTATAGATTTCATTGACCAAAAGGAAAAAGAGGAGGAGAAGAGAACACCAAGATCAAAACCAAATTGAATCAAAGAATTAATCAAGTTATCGTCAACATCATTCAACCATCTTGGTGGATTAGAGTTTTCACTCCATCAACACCCAAGTTCCAATGATGTTGATGAAACTTATGATCACATTACCTAAGATTCAAGAACTAACAACCAATAAAGATCAACCAACAATCAAGAATCCACAAAATAAAATCAAGAACTATACCAATTAAAAGGATTTTTCAAAAGAAATTAACTAAAAAAATAAATGATACAAAAATTAAAGAAATGAAACAAGACTTAAAAAAAATTGATCAAAAAATAACTATTAAGAAAATGTTTCAAGAAAATATCATAATAAAATTTTGAATAATCAAAAAAGGCTATTATTATCATTTTTTAAAGAGAAGGGAAGTATTTGTAGAAAAATTGGTGGTGATGGTGGCAAAAGCAAAAAAAAAAACGGCCCAGCCCAATAAGTTGTGTAGATTAAAACAAAATAAGCCAAGGATCAGAATAGAAAAGGAACAAATTATCTCCTTCTTCTTCTCTGAATGCGTTGGTATTGTTCATGTCTTCTCTTTCAATTTTCCGCCGATCTGTCTCTCTCTTTCTAGTTCAACATCTTTACCTTGCCAATAATGCAATACTCGTTCGCTCAAAACATAGGTTGAAATCTCCCATGGGACGGTAAGCCATCATCAACTCGTCAAAAGAAGTTAAACGACTCTTGACGACATAGCACAAACTGATTCGATCACTGAGAGTAGCATATTTGCGCGCAGAGGAAGACGGATTCGAACTCGAAATAGCATAGAAAATAGCGAGTTAAAGTAGTGACTGCTTTAAGTCTCCTAGCAATGGAGGTGTCAAGCTTCGAAGGTCAAGAACGAAACAAAGTTGAACCGTTTTGCATCTCCAACGATGGCTCTCTAGTTTGGCGCGAAGATTTCACTTGCGTTGAATCATTTTTTTAATCTTTTGCAGGTTTTGTGTGTTAAAATTGAAAGAATGTTGGTGAATTGAAGGTGAAGGAAAGTTCAAGGATTAAGTATTTTGATTGAAGCTTCAAAGATTGATGAAGGTGAACTTGAAGAATTGGAAGTTTTTGTGGAGAAAAATATGCAACGATTTAGTGGCTTTAAAGCTTGGATCGAAATAGAGAACCATGAGTTGAATTTATAGATAAAAAACGGATTTGAAGTGTTGTCGTTTTGTGATGCGTGAATTCGTTTTTGACGTCACGAGCATGGTTTTAAATTGCGGACCGCATCACCTGATGCGGCCGCAATATTGCGGTTGCGGTAGTGTCCGCATCCGCATCAGGCCGCAATTGCAGTGTGATTGTAAATCACACTAAAAACCGCATCATAACGCTGCAACGGCTGCATCATAACACCGCAACGACCGCATTTGTCCGCATCGGACCACATCAACCCGCAACAATAGATAAAATGTGAAATCTATTACATATAATAAAGTATACTATTTTATGTTGACAAAAATAAATTCACACCGCAACGACCGCAATCCGCATCGCAACAACCGCAATAGCCGCAACCGCAATGGCTGCAACCGCAACCGCATCCGCAGCCGCAACCGCAATTTAAAACCATGGTCACGAGCATGTTGCAGCTGCTGCATTTCATATTGCATACTTGCGCGTTTTGCTTCCGTGTGTGACATATCCTTCAGCTTGCGTTGCGTTTTGTCGTCTTTGAACTTTTTGCGTTTCATATTTGCTTGTTGCATTTTACTTGCAGAGTCGCGCGTTTTGACTGTGTAGCTCGTGTAATGTTGGTGAAGCATGTAACAGCAGCGTGACGTGTTGATGGCTTGAAGTGTGGCTGGCATTTGGAGCTCTTGGTAGCATGAGGCTTGGCTTGTTTTTGCCTCAAAAAGTGATTTGTAGCTTGGGTCGTGCGTGATGTTTCAAAAAGCTTGGAAGAGGCTTGTGAAAGGCATGGCTTGGAATTTGGACTTGGCTGGGAGAGAAACTGAATTTTTAAGGTGGGCCATGTTGAAAAGTTCTCATGTCACTTGTTTCTGTTTTTCATTTTTTTCAATTATCTTTGTTCATGTTTTGGTTAATGAAATATGGGTCAACAAAAAATGTCATGGGCTTATGTGAAGTATATTTTTTTTATTTTGTAATATTGTTCATGAGTCTCTTTTTGAAAATTTTATCTCATACCCCCACACTTATTTATATACCCTTACACTTTTGCAAATATTCCTAAAATAACCTTGATGATTTTTTTAAAAAAAATTTTTTAAAATTTTTACTGCGTAGTCAAAGGAGTCAAAAATTACTGTTGGAATTTACACAATACTAACCGAATAACTTTAGGTAAAGAAATCCAGAGTGTTTTTTTTTTCAAACCGAAAAACAGCAAAAAAAGAGATTAGGTTGTTGTTTTTTTCAAACGGTTTATATTATTTTTCCAGATTACTTTTTAGATGAATTCCTGTTTCCTATTCTGAAATTGATGATACACACAGTAATAAGATTATGGGATAGCCGAACAAAATATTGTGGTAGAGAGAAATAGATTTCTTCACCAAATTATTTTATTAGTTTAATTGTGTGGTAGAGGTTTTTTTATGAGATGATGCAGTAGTACGTTAGATTTAGAAAAAAATTAACTTTGTTCTAAATCGATACCCAGCCAGCCAGCAAGAAGAGAGAAAGATTTAGTAAAATGATTTGTGGTTATTGTGTTGAAATTCGTTTTTTTAATGGCAATGAAATTTTTGTTTGGCTATGTTTTCACTATTTAGTATGATTAATCTTGAGAGGTATTTGTGGACAAAGAGAAAATGAGGTTATAAAATAATTTAGTGAAAAAATCGATACACAACACAAACCAAAAAAACAAATTCCTCTTCACATCGAAGAGAATTTCAGTTACAAAATACGACAGAAACTTTATCGTCCCAACCAGAAGAGAGAAAGGTTCAGTAAAAGGAGGAGCGGAAAATATAGGAGAAAAAACCTCACCAGAATAGCAAACCGGAACTCATCCTAGAAAGTAATCTGGAAAAATACTGTGAACCGGATAACTTACATCAAGTTATCCGGTTTGAAAAAAACAACAACCGAATTTCTTTCTTTGCGGTTTTACGGTTTGAAAAAAACATTCAGATTTCTTTATTTAAAGTTATCCATTAGTATTATGTAAATTTCAACAGTAACTTTTGACTTCTTTGACTGCGCAGTAAAAATTTTAAAAAAAATTATCAAGGATATTTTTGGAATATTTGCAAAAATGTAGGGGTATAGGAATAAGTGTGGGGTATGGGATAAAATTTTCCCTCTTTTTTCTATGTAGATTTTTTATGATATGATGGGCTTTTGAATTTAGAAATTGCACCTCCATATTTATTTGAACCATGTTGAAACATCTTGATTGCACTTGAATGATAAATGCTCGATTTTTCCATGCTAATCCAAGAACCTCATTAACCAAATTCTAGCATTCTTGAATTTTCATTTGAAATGAACAAAATCTTGAATCAATCCTGAGAAATATAATCAAACATGAATCAAACTTAAACTTGAAATGAAACAGAACTTTGAATCAATGAAACCACCAATGAATCAATCTTTGAACTTTTCTCACAAAGCATCTGATTAAAATGACTAAGAAAAACTTGAATCACTGAATAACTTGTATCTGAAGCAATGACCATAATTATGAACCATATAATCAAGATTTACAGATGACTTGAAATATATACCCAATGACTTAACCTTTGAATACCCTGCAATTTGATTTCATCAGATGAATTTGAACTTGCACTAAACCCCGACCTTGATCACTTAATGATTTGAAAATTCATGGTACAAATAATCTGAGAATGAAGCCATCTTGACTTGTTTGACCAATATTGGGCCAAACTCTTATTGAATCTCAATCATTGAAGAATATCCACATACTTGACCAGATAGCCCTGATTAAATCCTTTGGCACACACCTGAGCTAAAACAAGACACAAGACTACTTGACCTTGAACAATCATTGCTTGAGAAATAGCTCACTGCCACAACCAATTTGCAATTCAAGCAATCCTTTGATGGTTTGACCAAGATTAGGCCAAACTTCCATCTGATCTTGACCATAACTGAATAGCCACACTTCACTCCAAGCCATGCTCTTGCCGTCAATCTCCCTACAAAACCCTAGACACACAGAGAAGAAGAAACGAGCAAAATGAAAAATATTTTTGGTATTTTGGTTAGAGGTTAGTAAACATAAACAAACATAAAGCAAGTAAGGATAACACAGATGCTTGGTGATCTCCCTCAGAAGCAAACCCATAAAGGAGGGTATGAGGACCAATGTTTGTGATCTTGTTTATGATGTGAAGATGCAAAAGATAAGTGGGATCTTAGGGTTAAAAATTAGGGTATTACAGCTGCCCCTATTTAAGCTTCTTCTATCCGGAGATATGAAGATTGACATCTTTGTCTCGACAAGATAGAAGAGACTTAAATACAGAAAACCTAATTTTTTGGCCCTAAGAGACCGCAAAATGCACATGTTATGGCATGAATAAATGCAAACACAGAACTCTGTGGGTAAACTATGCCACAGGAGGCAGACAAATGCTGGAGAGCAAAAGAAAAGAAAAGAGATTCTGCAGGGGAAAATAAGAGATGAGCCTAGCTGGGGAAGAGGTTATATACTACCCGACATATGGCAGCTTAAACATAGGTAAATGTTCCAGGAGTAAAAAGATTACCAACTATCGGTTACTAGATAGGGTAAACAAATATCAACTACCTATTACTGGGTAGGAAGAGGAACATTACTTACTATCAAACAAGTGATAGCTTTAACAAGACAATAGACTCGGGATAAAAGATCACCAACTACCTGTTACTGGGTAGGGGAAGCAAAGAGATGCATTACCTATTACCGGTTACTGGGTAACTCAAACAAAGGTAATCAACTCTGAAAAAAGATAATCAACTACCTGTTACTGGGTAGGAAAAGGAATATTACCAACTACTGGTTACTGAGTAGCTTAGCAAGAGTAATAAACCTGAAGAAAAAGGTTACCAACTACCAGTTACTGGATAGGGTAACCAAATATCAACTACCAGTTACTGGGTAGGAAGAGAAATATTACCAACTACTGGTTACTGAGTAGCTCAAGCAATGGTAATAAACTCAAAAGGTGAAGGAACATTACCTGCTACCAGTTACTGGATAGAAAATAACGGCAATGAACTCACATGGAAAGATTACTGACTACCAGTTACTGGGTAGAAAATATCGGTAACTAACCAAAAAGGGGAGACAAATGCTACCTGATACCAGTTACTGGGTAGAAAAATAAAGGCAATAAGCTCAGGAGGAAGGATTACCTTTTACTGGTTACTGGGTAAAAACAAAGATAACCAACCAAAAAGGATGAGAAAAATCACCTGCTACCGGTTACTAGGTAGAAAATAGAGACGATATACTCAAAAGGCGAAGAAACATTATCGGTTACCAGTTACTAGGTAGAAAATAAAGGTAATGAACTCACATGGAAAGATTACCGACTACCAGTTACTGGGTAGAAAATAACGGTAACTAACCAAAAAGGATACGAGAAGTATTATCTACTACCAACTAAGGGAAGTACGACAAAGGTAATAAAATCAAAAGGAAAGATTACCAACTACCACCAAGTGATAGCTACGACAAGGTAACTAGCCAAAAGGATACGAAAAATATTACCTACTACCAACTAAGGGCGGTACGACAAAGGTAATAAACTCAAAAGGTGAGATTACCAACTACCAACCAAGTGATAGCTACGACAAGGTAACCAAACCAAAAGATACAGGCTATATTACCTATTGCCAACTAACGGGCAGTGCGACAAAGGTAATAAGCTCAAAAGGAAAGATTATCAACTATCAACCAAGTGATAGCTACGACAAGGTAACCAACCTAAAGGGATACGAGAAATATTACCTACTACCAACTAAGAGCAGTATATCAAAGGTAATAAACTCAAAAGGAAAGATTATCAACTATCAACCAAGTGATTGCTACGACAAGGTAACTAACCAAAAAGAAAGACAAGCTTTTGCTGTCAGAGAAGAGGATACTCAAAAAAGATGTCGGTAGGTCAAATCACACAACAGACTTCTCAAATAAAGAGACAACCATCTGTTGGGGATGAAATATTCACTGGATCACAACAGGATTCTCATATGAGGAGATAAACATATGTACAAATAACGAGCCAAGTCGAATGATAACAAGCTTCCACTATAAAGATAGGGCTCAACTTCTTCTTTAATCAAGTTTTGAACTTGAAAAGGGACCAGATACAAATTGTCTCCACTGAAGGGACTGCCATTTGCTAGGAATTAGAAATCAATAACTCTACCATGGATCTTCAAAAGAGATACGAATAGGTTAGATAAAATTCACAACAAACTTCTCTGCGGGACTTCCGGAGAGATACCATTGGATGGAAAATAACTTCACCAAACTTCCCTTCGAGACTTTTTCGGAGAGATGCAATTTGATGGAAAATAACTTCACCAAACTTCCTTTCGAGACTTTTTCGGAGAGATGCCATTTGATAGAAAAGGTTTCACAACGAACTTCTCTGCTGAGGATAAACTAGAGATATGCCATTTGCTACGAAGATACAAATTATTTCATGGGGATACACGAGCTGCTCAAATAAAGAGGTTGCCACTTGCTACCAGGTGAAGTTTACCTTGCTGAGGACATACAAGTTGCTTAAATAGAGAGGCTGCCACTTGAAGTCGCACAAAAGATAGATATATCAAACAAGCTTCTCAAAGAGACTGCCACTTGTCAATATACTTAGGATACGCAAGCTTCTCAAATAAAGAGAATATCACTTGCTATCAGGCAAAAATTTCCAAGAGAGTGTTATCATAACACTGCTAGGGAAATCCAAATCTATATCTTCTGATGGGGAATCATAAACAGACTTATGTTGAGGAAAATAGATTCTCAAAGAGTAAAATAAATGCTTTCTCATCATCCAGGTTTCACAGCCCATAGATATTCAAAATAACCGTTGTAGGAAACCAAAGTTCAATCCAGGAACAAACTGGAGAGAAACGGTCTAACAAGACTCGACCCAATGAGGAAATAACTCAACTAGGGAGTAATTCCATCCAGATAAAAGTTGGGGAGGAAAACTAAAGCAAAACCCTCTCGTGAGTAATGAACTCAGTGGGGAATTAGAAAGGATGTACACTTTCTGCTTAAGGTCGACACTCTATTGGAGAGAGGACACGCGCGCTTTACGGGGACAACAACACCAGAGAGCAGGGAAGCACCGACAAAAATGAAAAATGCAACAACAACATCCTATGCACAACAAATAAATGCACATGCAATGCATATGAGTATGAATATGCTTACAAAACAGACATAAAGATAAACAAAGGATGAATAAACATCCCAAGACAACTGAATACTCGACTAATCTCAACAAGATGGAGATATCAATAAAGATACAGCTAGGGATCAACAAAAGCCATCAAAGGAAAATAAATCCTACTACAAGGCTCAAATCTCACTAGGGGAGGAAAATACTGCTTGGGGAGAAACCCAAAGATCAATCTTATAACATCAATAATCCACAAAGGGGATAACAATATGAACTCCGCTTCAAGGGGATAAAGAGATCTGCTGCGGAAAATGATGGATCCGCTGGGGATTGTAAACATGTAAACAATTACACAAACTCCATTAGGGAACAACGCAGATCTGCTGGGGATACAAGAAAACTCTATGAGGACTAGCCATTTCTGAGAAAAGCATTTTGGACTTGGCGGGGGAAATAAGAAGTTAACGCCATGGCAAGAAGTCAAGTTGCAGGGGATTTTAAATCAATACCCAACACAAGGTGAGAGAAAACCTGACAGGTAACTGCTATATCAACACTTCTTAGTAGGAAACACTACTCTCTACTCGAGAAACAACCAAAGCAACAACATCACAACCAGAGGATAAAACTCTGTGGGTATTCCACATTAAGGAGAGGTGGAACTTAAAACTACTCAACTGCCTGATCAAAACCTGATTGGAGGAAAGAAATATACTCAGTTGGAGAAGATCTAAGTCAAGACTTAGACGGAAAACTTCTAAATAGTACTTGTCTGGGGGAAACTGCAACTGGCGTTCAAATAGGGAATATTGGATTTCATGATTCTAACACATCGTAACAATCTAAAGGGATCCTACTAACATCCGTAGGGGGTGGAAAGATGAATCTTCCAAATACAAAATTATGCTTGACTTCACTGGGGAAGAACATGGATCTGATGAGGATCATATCCTATATTTCACAACCAGTAGTGATAAATGCACAACCTCCGCTGGGAAACAGCAAAGATAATTCTCTGGGTAATAACAACCTTCCGAGAAACATCTTGGAATCGCGAGGATAATTAAGAAGTTAGTTTCATAGCAGAAAGTCAACCTGCAGAGGATTTTAAAACTCAACAAAAGGTGAGAGAAAACCCAACAATTGACTGCTATATCAACACTTCTTAGAAACAACATATGGTTCAGATTGATCATAAGAGCATCAAACCATAACAGAGGGGGTAGAAACCTATCGGGGATTCCCTATCAAGTTTTATCATAAAGCAAGATAGAATCCAACAATCTCAATCACACTTATATATGCTTGACCATACATAGGTCGGGGAAGAAGAACCATGCTCAGCTGAGGAAATCTGAATCAAGAATTAGCAGGGGAGTCTAAGTTTGAGATGCTCAAACTAATGCTCAGCTGAGGAATGCATCAACAAGATCAAACTTTGTTTAGGAGATTAGAAATAGATTCTATCGGGGAGAACATCAACAAGGACAAACTCTAATTAGGAGAATATCGAGTTCTGTTGTGTTAAATCAGTCGTATAATAATTAACTTTTGCCCCAAACTGCATCGTATACAAGAAATTTTCCTTAAGAAACTTTGTACCATAAGGACTTAAGATAATCTTCCCCAGTGTCTTCAAACTCTGAGAGATTCATCGAATCTCGACGTAACTTCCCCGGATTGACTGAACTTGGCACATTCTTTGATCAATGGAGTATTAAAGTTTTGCCCTTGTGAAAGCATGGAAAACAAAGTTGCTCATGCTCAAAAAAAACTTCAGGCAACATGCCCCTGGATATGGCCATTCTTTGAAATGATTTACCAATTACTCGTCAGAGTTTCAGGCTTCAAAAGATTAAGTTCATCACTGATGCTCATATGTAAGGTTCTACGATGTCAACAAATGTATGCAAGCAGAAAATGTTAATTCTGAGAATGATAATTCTAATGCAATTACACATGTTTATCTTGAAGTTTTTACTAAAAAGATGTCGTAAAACCTTGTGAACGAATCACTAGTTAAGATGTGACATTGATTTTTTTGAATGCACATGCAATACCCACAAAGATCTTTTAGCACAACTCATGGGAGTCAGGAACGTTATCTTGTTAAAGTATGCTTTCAAAATAAACCTTGTTTTAATTAGGTCTTTTGAGGGTTGTAACGTTGCCTGGTTCATGGTTTTTTCAGAAAAAAGGATTTTTAGGCTCAAAGTTTATTTGTACCCTTCCATTCTTCGTGATGTTCTTCAGTCCTATATTTAGCTAATTTGACATGAATGTTCATCTCTAAAAGGATTTTGTGATGGTTGAGGAACCAATGAAAATGATGGTTTAAGAACCAATAAGGTTTTTCGAGGAATAACAGTCACCCTTTTTGCCTTTTGGTGTTGTAGTCACATAGATTTGTTCAGGATTTTTCTTTGTAATCCTTTCTTTTCGCTTCTCATTCTTTTTTTTTTCCCTAATTTTTACCTTGACTAATTCTTTTGAAATTTTTGATGTCTAAGCGGGACGCCCTAATATTTGCCTAAGTCATTTGTTTTCAAGTTGTACGACTTAGCAGGCTTTTACTTTTCTTTCAACTTCTTAGGCTCTATGCTTGGATAATCACCGCACTATGTCTGGATAGGCCAAGATGGGTTAAAGGTTCTATGGTCCCCAGCTTCTCAGGCTCCCAGGTCGAAAAAAGTAATGCAAAAAATGACTACTCGGTATGACATCAGTAATTCCAAAGGGGCCTCCACTAAGTGGTGGATCTCGATTTGACATGCAAAGGACTACTCCACTCACATCTCCTCGATTATACCACGCATCCTATCATAAGAGCTCTCAGGTTCGGGTATAGAACCTATCTCACCACACAGAGATCGCCAAGCACCAAAAAAAACAAGCAATAACAAACAAATCAAACAAATAAGGGTAAATAAATCAAAGTATGTTGAATCCGATAAGAACCAGATTTTCGTATCTCCAGTAATATCCCCAGCAGAGTCGCCACTTTTCTGTGGCGGTAAAAATTGTGAGTGTAAGCTATTGATTAACTTAACTCATATAACAAGATTCACCACCGCATTTTTATTTTATCCAAAAGGAAAGGGAAAAGAGCGAACAAAACCTAAACAAGTTCTAAACAAGAACAAAATAAACAAAGACTGGGTAATGGGGTTGGTTACGCGATGGGAAGGTGTTAGCACCCAAAATATCTATAGTACTCTATAGGAACCCTTTGAAATATCTATAGTACCTCGTAGTTCATGGTACAAATAAAAAAATTGGTTTGGTTCATTTTAAAATGAAAAAACAAGTCGTCATTTTAAGGAGAAAACTACGACTAGTCGCCCACAAGTATAAGAAAACAACATTTGCATCACCTTAAGATGGAGGATTTTCACTTGGATAAAAATCAACAACTCTATCACTCAACATCTAAGTGGAAAATGTCAACATCTTAAATACTATGGGGAATAGGAGAATTACATCTCAACTATGAAAATGACTCATGTCTAAATTATATGAAAAGTTTTAAATGAAAAAGGTGCACAAAGGCACAAGAGTTTGAATGAGTTTAAGTGTTTTGAAAGCAAGAAGGCTTTGAAAAAGGGAGAAGATTTTGAAAATTTAAGAATGGGGAGAGATGAAGTGATTACCCTAAAACGCAAAATAAAAGCTAAAGAAGGAAAGATCTAACCACATAAGGAGCAAACACTTGACAACAAGTCCACAAAAGCAATCCTTTCCTTTTTTGGACTTAAACCACAAGCATAATAACCAGATGAATTAAAGCATCAGAGGAAGTCCCAAGTTAAGCCATAGCAAAGTAAAAGTAAGGTCTTCCCAAGGGTTAAAAGCCAATTAGGAGAGTCATGCATTAGATGATTTTCACAATGTCAAAGTATCAACACCTACACACAGAAAATTTCCCAACAAACAGACAAAGGCAACACAAAGGTCCAAGGTCTCAAATCTCCCAGAGCATAGGGCAATGATCCTAGATCTAAGTCCAAAGTCCAAGTCCAATTACAAGGTCACAACAGTCTAGGATTAAGAGAACCCAGTTTTTTTAGGTGTTTTAGTATTTATTAATGTCTTAAGACATAAGCATAAACAAAGGTCCAAGTGGACAAAGAGAAAAGCAAGACGATAATATGATATGAAATGCTAAAAGTAAAAGCATAAAATAAATTACAAGAAGTAAAGAGCAAGAATTAAATGGCACAAAGTAAAGTTAGTGCAACAATATAGTTAATAGGTGTTCTGGACTGGGAAGGCGCTTGAACCACAGTAGGGCAAGGCCCAATCCAGTCCAGCTCTTTGCCAGGCCCAATAGCTAAAAACTAGTCGTTGGGCAGAAGCTAGCCGTTGGGTAGAAACTAGCCGTTGGGCAGAAGCTAGCCATTGGGTAGAAACTAGCCGTTGGGCAGAATATGACCGTTGGACATGTCCCCCTCACTCGCTTGGCAGTTCACGCGACCAACTGTTCCCCCGGATCTCACGGAAACAGTTGGACCAGGTCAAAGGGTCACGCGCCTGACCCTCCACCTGGCAGTCTCACATTGGTCGACCAGACATTTCGGCCACAGGGGAGACCTTGGCCCCGCGCTGGGGGTTACTTCTATAAATACCCCCTCACTTGAGAGGGGCAGGTTTGATCACTATTGAATACTTGAAATCTTACCTTTGTACGTGCTTTCTCTCTCTTGTCCAATTACTTACTTTGGCATCGGAGTACCTTGCGGGTACAACCCCCTTTCCTCTCCTACAAGCATCCTCATCTGCCCTACATGAAGGCCACAACGATCCAATCTGATCACCCTCGATCAGTGGCGCCGTCTGTGGGAACACTGCTTCCCCGTCTTTTTTATTCAAGATTCTTCATCTTTTTCATCAAAAAGACCAAAGCTCTCTCTCCAAACTTCATTTGATCATCATGGCCTTCAACAGGAACGATGATGCCCATCAAAAACCTGTCGTCGCTGTTATCACTAATAACGTCGATCACCTTGTCCCCGGAGCTACCTTCCCGGAGACAGATCATCGGGATGGAAAGAACGCCTCTCCTACCCCCGATGATGTGAAGCCGCGCGCACAAGCTGCTGGTCCCGTTTTTTAGCCTATACTTGTCCCTCAAAACATGGACCCAGGCACTGCTACCCTAATCGCCTCCCTCAACAGGTCCAACTTTCTGATCTTTCAACAAGGCAAAAAGATCAGCATGCTCGAACATGCCCTCCAGGAGCAGCGTCACTCGCAGAAGTCCAACAGTCCTTCTCCGCGGCCACAGTCTCCTCCTCCTCAGAAGCGTAGGCGAGATAGGTCCAGGAGTCTTTCTCCTACCCAGAGATGCTCAAGATCGGATGAACCTGATTCAAAAGTCGCCAGACGACGACACCGATCTCCCCTGTGGAGATCTAGACGTTCTCCCACTCTGAAGAGGACCAGACCTTCTAGGAACCATCACGAGCACCGCAGGTCACGCAGACATTCTCCCGACGCAACACAAGCCGCGGGCGTAGCGACTCCCCCTGTCGGTCATCCATCACAAGCAGTGACGACGATGTCCATGGGCCCTTATCTCAGGAGATCATGGACATGCGCATTCCTCGTAGATTGGAGAAGCCACCTCTCCTGGCCACTTACGATGGGACCACCGACCCAGGCGAGCATATAGAAAACATCGAAGCCATGCTCCACTATCATAACGTAAGTGGGGCTAATAAATGCAGGTTGTTCCCCATCACCCTCAGGAAGGGGGCCATGGCCTGGTTCAAGCGGCTTCCCTGGGGTTCGGTCACGTCCTGGAAGGATCTAAAGAACCAGTTTGCCCACCATTTTACCGCCTCTCGGCGACATCCCAAGTCAGAGGCCACGCTGGAAGCCATTATGAAGGGCAAGGATGAGCCCTTGCGCGCGTACATTGAGCGTTTCAACAAGGAGGCTGTCGAGGTCCGGACGACGGACTATATGAAGAAGTATCTCCTCGAAAAGGGGTTGAGACCAAAGAGCGAATTCCGCAAGGCGGTAGGTATAGAACTGCCTCGCACCCTGGCCGAGTTACTCCGTAAAGCTCAATCGTATATACAATACTAGGAGAAAGAGGAAGCCTACAAAGCCCGAGACTCTAGGGATCAAGAGAGTTCCTGGGCGACAAAAAAAATATATCAGAGGCCCCTAGACGCGATAAAGAGAGATGACGAGATGATCGTCCTCGTGAAGGCAAGGGACTCGCTGGTCGTTTTACAGAGTATACCCTACTGACGGCTCCCCGTGAGCGCATTCTCTTCAAATGCATCAACGCGTAGTTCAAGCAGGGAGGTGTTCGGTTCCCCAAACAAACATCTTCCAAGGGCAACACGGACAAGAGTAAATACTGCCGTTTCCATCGCAGTCACGACCACGTGACTGAAGATTGCATGCACCTGAAGGACGCCATTGAAATCCTCATCAAGGAGGGTCGCTAAAGCAATATACGAAGAAAGGTGAATCCTCTCGACGAGAGACTTCGGAGACTAAAAAGGAAGAGACCCACTGAAGAAGATATTGCAAGAGCGACCCGTATAAGATTGTCCGACATCCGAGATTACATGACAGTCAAAGGAGGAGTTGTTGGTTTGCCTGCTCAGTTCCTATTCGAGAAGGCTCAACATTTTGCTAATGTAGGGAATGATGAAGTTTTCAAACACATTTTCGCATTGCTGTCTTATGGATTGTTCCTGTTTCCCAACATTGAAGATTTTGTCGACATCAACGCAGTCAAGATCTTCGCACTTAAGAATCCAGTTCCTACTTTACTGGCCGATGCTTACCATTCAATTCATTCGAAGGTTCTGAAGCGAGAAGGTCGGATCACATGATGCACTGTTATCCTTTATAGGTGGTTTATTTCGCACCTACTGAGGTCTACGGCTTTTTGGGACGTGAAAGATGGTCCAGAATGGCCCGCGAAGCTTATGGCTCTCACTCACGCAGACATTGAGTGGCACGATCCGATGTATGGAGGAATCATCATGATTCATAGTTGTGGAGACTTTCCCAATGTGCCTCTTCTTGGCACAAAGGGATGCATCAGTTATAATCTTGTGCTCGCCCGTCGCCAACTTGGTCACCCAATGGAAGAAGTACTCGATCCAGCCAATCTGACAAGACTCTTCCTCTATGAAGGAGAAGACCCAAGATTGAGAGCCGGAATTGTGTATGTGTGGCGCCACATCAACAGGCAAAGATGGACCGTAACAACAAACCCTAATTTCTCAGTCACCGAAGCTTGCCTGGCCTGGGCACGTGAAAAGGCTCGTACCTTGAGGATGCCATATCCTCGTCCTAAGCCTCCTGTAGCTGACTCAATTGAAGTTTCAAGGTTGAAGGCAGAGATAGAGAAGCTTACCCTTGATAAAGCAAGGATGCAAGAACAGATCGACAAGCTGATAGAACAACTCTGCGAAAGAGAGGGGTCGTCATTTGGTGGATTAGATTCCTAGTTTTTTTTATATTCTATTGCGGATGTATTAAACCTTGAAGGTGTAATGGTTATTATGTAAAAAAAAATTAATTTTTTTTTAATAAAACGAGTTTCTGATTACAATGTCTACAAATATACTTTTCGAGTTCCTTGAAGTTCATGTTGCATCTTTAGAATTGCATCATTTTTCATACTTCTTTTATCTACCTTAGCTCATTCAGTCTTCTATCTTTGTGTCGCTCAACTGATCTTCTGGCATTCGTATTGAACTTGAAGTAGTTACTGGGGATAATGGATGGAACACAAAGTATGGATCCCATGTCAGGCTTCAGAGTGACGACTAATCCGATGTTTGATTTTCCTCCTGAAATCTCAACTT
The DNA here is from genome assembly GCA_022829125.1 of Lathyrus tuberosus. Taxonomy (NCBI): domain Eukaryota; kingdom Viridiplantae; phylum Streptophyta; class Magnoliopsida; order Fabales; family Fabaceae; genus Lathyrus; species Lathyrus tuberosus. The sequence goes on from JALAZF010000183.1 coordinate 2,799,785, forward strand.
GTGCAAGATAACCTGGTTGGTCAAGTTAATGAAAGAGATTCCCGTTTTCTGAGGTATATGCCAAATCCCCAGAACATCCGTCCTGTGACAACTGTGAATGATCCTAGATTGGGAGAAATTGAAAAAGGATTTCGTGACCTCCAAGAACAATTGAAGATGTTGAAATGACCTAACGTATCTAGTCTTAAAGCTCCTGACTTGTGTCTAGTTCCGGGCATGGTTTTTCCCCTGAAGTTCAAAATGTCTGCCTTCGAAGTATACAAGGGTCTTAGTTGTCCAAGGTACCATTTGACAATGTTTTGTCGAAAGATGACCACTTATGCCGACAATGATAAGCTGATGATTCACTGCTTTCAAGAAAATCTAAGTGGGGCATCCTTGATATGGTATATGAAGCTAGAAAGGAACCGTATTCAGTCTTGGGAAGACCTAGCTGACACTTTTGTGAAGAAATACAATTACAATGTAGGCATGGCTCCAGATAGTGACCAATTGATGAACATGAGTCAGAAAGACAATAAGTCCTTCAGGGAATATGAACAACGGTGGAAAGAATTGGCAGCCCAAGTACAGCCACCACTTCAAGGGAATGAGTTGGCCAAGATGTTTCTAAAAACACTGTCATACTCTTATTATGACAGAATGATAGGCGTTGTGCCATTAGAGTTCTCTAAAATTATGGAAGTCGGAGTAAACATCGAGAATGCACTCAAAAGTGGAAAGATCCAAGATGTCTCGAATAGTCAAGCTGAGGAAGTGAAATCTGTCAGTGATTCTCAAAGGGAAATGAGTGTTGAAATTAATGCAATTTTGGATTCTTCTCAGACCTTGCAAGCTCTAGTTCCGGTGCCTTATCACAAACGTCAGTATGCAGCGCCTGTTCAGTGCCAGCAATCACTACCTCATGGACGTCCGCACAAACGGTGAAGGTTGACTCCTCAGAATCAACGTCAAAATCCACGAGTTTATAATATGGATCATCATAATCCGTGTCAGGATCAGCAGAGACCTCTGAGTAGTCCAGAAGGAAAGACTCGTTGGTTTGACCTAATCCCAATGACTTACAATCAATTGTGGTCTTACTTTGCCCAAAACTCAGTGATGGCACCCAAAAAGACCAGAGCCATGGAATCTCGCCCTCCTTGGTTCAACCCAGATACCAGTTGTGAATTTCATGATGGAGTGTTGGGGCATTCAATTGAAGATTGCAAAGTTTTCCAAGAAAAAGTCCAAGAAATTATCGACGATGAAGTGTTGACCTTCAAGAAAGGAAGCCCAGTTGTGAATGGAACACCTTTGTGCTGATGGACATGTAGACTCGAGAAGTTCCTTCCAAGCCAGTGGAATCAAGAGCAGAGGTCACTCCCAGGATCATTAAGTTGTTTATTCATTTGCTCGCATTTGTTGTTATTTCTTTGATTATTAGCATGTTTTACGTGTAAGAACTTGTTATTTTGAATAATTAATGCAATGATAATGTTTGTCTTGAAGAAATCCTTTCATTTCACTCATCTTTTTTTAAAAATGCTTTTCGTTTTATAATGCCAATACCGCCTAATCTCTTGCCTTGGCAGAGAATTAAAAGGAGGATGACGAAACCGCAAACGCAAGATCTCTTGTTGTATGCTTTTGAATAAGACTTTGCTGGTGATATAAGGCATTGTTTCAAATCCCTAAACACTAGAAACATAAGGAGATCGACCCTCGTTAGCCCTTTGGAGCCTTTGAAGTAGGAGTTTTCTTCTCTACAATAAAAAAAACCCTCATTCTTAACCTGGGGCAGGGTAATTTTCAGTTAACAAAAAAAATGGAGTGAACATTACGAAGATTGGGTGGGTACAAATAACTTTGAGCCTTATATCCTTTGCTTCTTAAACCGTGAACCAAGCCACGATACAACCCTTAAAAGACCTAATTGAAGCAGGGTTTATTTCAAAGGCATACTCATTGAGATATCATTTCCTGACTCTTATGAGCTATGCTCAAATTCGTGTTGGCTTTATAAAATTGGTATTTTGATCACAGAATATCTTTTAATCAAATTTTCAAGACAAACATGGTGTTGTATTAGCAGTTTCAGAATTAACATTTTTCTCTGGGTGCTAACATCACTTAACATCATAGAAACTTGCATACGAGTGGCAATAAGGAGCCAAATCTTTTGAGACTTGATACTCTGGTGAAAATGACAAATAACTCCACAGAATGATCATATCCAGGGGCACGTTACCTGAAGACTTTGCTAAGCAGGGGCAAGTTTAAAGACTCAGTTATGCAGGATACCGTCAATTTGGGCCAGTTACGTCGAGATTTGGAAAATCTCTCCAAGAGTTGGAAGACATGGGAACATTTTGGACGCCAGGTTTTCTGTAAAATCCTCTTGAGATCACTTCTTCTCGTAAACCATATGATCTGGGGCATTTGAGAAGTAAAGATTATTGTTTATTCAAAATGGCGACTACCATGCAGGTCAACAATGCAGAGTTACATCAGTCTCACGACATTATTCACTCATACCTCAAGGAGCTTCTGTCTCAAATAGTACGATGACTCCCCAGCAAGTCTTTACTTCAGGTAGTCACGCTCATTCCCCGATGAATCTCTACTTCGAGAAGTTATGGTATGTTTGATACAAAATTTCCCCAGTTGGCAACCTAAGAATCCCTAGTGAGTTTCTTTGGTTTTCAACCTCCCCAGCGAAGTGAATGTTTATTTCATTCCTCAATGGATTTTCTCACTACCTCAATCATCTCTAGTGAAAGCGGATGTTTATTTCATCCCCGTGAAGTTTCGACTCTGACATCTATAGCTACGACTTTGATCCAAGCTTCCCCATGAAGTGGATATTTATTTTATCCCCGTGAGGCCTCAACTTTGGCATTTACAACTTTCATTCAGACTACTTCAGTTTGTCGTGGATATTTATTTTATCCCCATGAAGTCTCTAATCATGAGCTTGATTTGTTCTCAGTGGATCTTTATCATCCCCAACAGAATTACCAGATTCACCTTGACAATCCCCTAAGTGAAGTCATGATGTTCATCCCAAGTGGAGTGCTCTCTCTTCCCCAGAGAAGTTTGAAACCTTGAAGTAGGATTGTGATCCCATACGTGGCTTTCCCTTCATCCCTAGTGATGCTTCTATCTTGTGAAGATTGGCCGAGTATCCGTGCCGAGATGTTTATTTCATCTCCGATTTTCTCTCTGTTTTATTTTGTCAGCATAAGCATAGCATGGCATACATACATTCATATAGATACATGGCATTTGTGCATCTTGCATTTTGTGTTGTCTGTTTTGTTCTTTCACTTTGGCTGTGGTTATCCCCAAGAGACTGGGTTAGTCTTCTCCCTTCAAGTAGAGTAGTCAGCCCTAAGTAGAAAAAGCGCGTCCTTTCTAATTCCCCATTGAGTTCGATCCTCGTGGAAGACAGTTGCTTTAGTTTCTTTTCCATATTTGGATAAAGATAAACCCCTTTGAGTTCATTCCTCAATGGATGGGTCTTGTTTGACCGCTTCTTTTCAGTTATTTCCTGAATTGAACTTTGGTCCCTGACAATCACAAATTTTGGATATTTCTGGGTTTTTGAACCTGGGCTGAGCGTGCATTTATCTTGCACTCTACCTCCCTAGGAAAGATCTATATGGAAGACAAAAATTATTTCTCCAGCAGTATTATTACAACATTTTCGTGGAATTTTTACCCAGACAACAAGTGGCCGCTCTTTATTTGAGCAGTTTGTTTTGTTCTCAAGTTTTCTATCCGGATGACAAATGACAGTCTCCTCAAGACAGTTTGTCTATCCCCAGTGAAGTTATCAAGATTATCAATATTATTCTCCATCAAATGTTATCTCTCCGAAAACCCGTCAAAGAAGTTCGTTAAAAAACTTTCCAAGTATTCTCTTTATTTGAGAATCCCTATTACAAGAATTTTACTAGCTTCAACGCAGTTTTCAACTACATCAATATTACTTCTCAATGGTATTCTCTCCAGTGAATCCACTAATCAAATTTACTTCCATCAAATGGTATCTCTTCGAGAATTCCGGTGAAGATTCAGATGATTTTTTCTCTTTATTTGAGAAACGTGTTTACAAATTAACTGGCTTACATCTTTTGGAAGATCCTTGGTGATATTTCCGAATCTCCAACAAGTTATGGATCCCCATTAAAGCCATATATCTCCAGTAAAATTCCATCCGATTGAAGATGTTTCTCATAAGTATTCACCTTTCCCTGAGGAATTCGGATTTTTGCTCGAGGCAAACAACCTCGTAGCATGGTTATTTCAATATTTTTGCTCGAGGCAGACAACCTCGTAGCATGGTTATTTCAAGATTTTTGCTCGAGGCAGACAACCTCGTAGCATGGTTATTTCAAGATTTTTGCTCGAGGCAGACAACCTCGTAGCATGGTTATTTTAAGATTTTTGCTCGAGGTAGACAACCTCGTAACATGGTTATTTCAAGATTTTTTGCTCGAGGTAGACAACCTCGTAGCATTTTATTCAAGAGTGTGCTCGAGGCAGACAACCTCGTAACGGTTTTTTTAAGGTTTGTGTTCGAGGCAGACAACCTCGCGACAATAATTTATTCTCTACCCTTTTCAAGTGGAGGACCTCGGCAGAAGGTATTTCTTTTCATGTTTCCTGGTTTTTCTCGGCGGAAGATTTCCAGAAGACCTCGGCAGTAGGTAGTTTCCTGGTTAATCTCGGCAGTAGATTCACCAGTAACTTTGACAGGTTGACACATTCAATCAAATCTTGGCAAAGATATTCTCAAATGAGATTCTAAGTCTCGACAGTAGACTCTTCTAATTTCAATTGAATCTCTGGAAATTCCCATGGTTGACCACGACAGCAGTTTCTTCAAGTGGGTTTGTTTATTGACTTTCATCACAAGCTTATTACCTCTGCTTAGGCTATCATGTTTGATAGTAGGTAATATGTCTGTCTTTTGGTCAGATGCCTATGCTTACGCTACCGTGTTTGGTAGTAGGTCATCTTCCCTTTTGTGCTTACCTCTGTTTAGGCTATCATATGTTCGATAGTAGGTAACACACCTTTCTTTTGGGTCAGACACCTATGCTTAGGCTACCTTGGTTGGTAGTAAGTGATCTCTCCTCTCTAGTTTATTACCTCTGCTTAGGCTATCATGTGTGATAGTAGGTAATATACGTCCTTCCATTTCTATTAGATACCTTTGCTTAGGCTACCAGCTGTTGGTAGTAAGTTATCCTTCTGTTGTACCCCAAATTTAACCCTTAGATCCATTGATCTCTTGCATGTTATTTTAGGTCAATCATGTTGCATAGCTAACCCTTTTATCAGGTTTTTGTTTGTGTTTTTTTTTCAGGTGTTATCTTAAGGAGATTCAAGAGGTGATTGACTAAGATTTTTTTGGATGGAGCATTGAATCAAGCAAATCTATAACCCTAACCATGATCTTCTCCATAACCTAATTTCTACCCACCTGTCACCTTCAATTCCAAACCTATTTCAATAGCCCTTCATTTAACCAATTTTATCCAATTTGTCAATTTTAATTCTCCTAAACCATATCTATAACCCTAATCAATTGCCAAATCCACCATTATTATTTTGATTTCCTAATCATTTTCTTTTATAAACAAAAGATAAAAAACCACTTCTAATTTTATTCATAAGCCCACATGATTGGCCCAACGTACAAAATGTATTGCAAACTATATTGGATTTAATTTCATTGCCAGGAACCAATAGGAATCAAGCTTTGTTGTTTTGACTTTTCAACTCAATAATCAACCAATGGGAGAACGATATGTGGCATACAAGAAACTAAAATCAACCAAAATGTTTTCTTCTTCTTTGGTCGTATTCGCAAGCTTAAGAATGGAAGAGAGAAATCCAAAGGGACAAGCATATCAATTCATTCATTCAAAATCATTTCAACCACAATCCTTGGTGCGCAATTTGTTTAATTTGAATTCTCCAAGACCATTCCCGTTTCAGCTTTCAAGGTTTGGCTCAATAAAAGTGGTTCTGAGGATTTGCCAGTTTCAGCATTCAACCTGTCCTCGTCTGCGAACCTCTTCACGCCATCCCCAACCTTTGCCTCATTTGATACCCTTCCCAATAACATCAAGTGAAGAGCTCTGAAGCAATATGTGAAGTTGTGAATTGACCCTGCAATTCTGAGATTTTGCACAACATGAACAGCGTAATTGTCTCCAAGATATGGACCATTTTTGAATTCAAAAGAGACGTTGTGACTCTCACTTCTACTCAGCACTCCACGTGTTTGATGTTTGGACTCACACAACTCTTGGGTTCAGCCTATAAAAGAGACTCGCTTCTACACATTTACACAACAACAACTCTCACAAAGCACTCAAAAATTCTCTGAAGTTCCATAAGTTTCGAGCAAACAAGTTGAAAGGTGTTCTTAGAGGGCTTTGGAAGGAAAGCAATTAGTACATTTGAAGACAGTGGACATTACTCCACTTGGTATCGTTTTCTGTCCCTCTTGTTTAAATATGCTCATTTAATGCCATTATGTCATATGCATCTTGCTATTATTCTACATGTGTATCTTGCTAATACATGCCTCAGTATGTTGTTTATATGCTCATGTTTTGTTGTCATAAAGTAGATGTTTTTGTTCATTGATATGATACATGTGTATGCATTGGTGTTAAGTTGTACTACCTCTGTTTTTTCCATTAAATGGCTGTAATTATAAGCTCTCATTGTGGTTTTATGTCGACAAGGTTGATGTTTGATTTTGTTGACCTACGTAGATGTTGTATGTACTTAAATGTGATGTTGAGACAAGAGACTTGTGAACCTATGTTTCTCTTTGTAGTTCTAATGTGCTCTTAAGTTGTAGAATGTCTGAGCTTAGCTATCTTTATTGCTGATTTAATGATTGTTTGGTGTTGTCAAGCTGTTCTTGCTAAAGTAGCACTAATTCCTTTTTTCTGCTATCATCAATATATGACCACTTGGTGTACTCAGTCATTGGTTTTAAGCATTGTCATTGTGAATGTTTGCAATTTTAAGGTTGATAGTTTTGTCCACATTTGTATGCACCACTGTCTTTGTCATTGTTGATGATTGATCATATGTTTGAGTTTTGATTGTTTGAATTGTTAGTATCATACAAGTTATTGCTTAATGTTGCACCTCGTTGGACTGATTTTTGATTTAGTGGATGTTTAAGGTTTATGATGTGGAGTTAAGGATGAAAACTGTGTTGTTGATGATCATATGCCTCTCTTGTTCTATGACTTATGCTTTTCCATCTTGTACATGAAAAACCTTTGTGCTGAACTGTTAATCTCAGAAGATATGCTTTGATGATATCATGATTTGTTCTCTATGTTGATATTGTGCTCTTGATATGTGCTACTAGCCTTGTTGTGTTTAACATGTTCCCTAAGTTATGCCTTTGTGATATCATGACTTCATACATATATGTTTGCTAGATATGCTTGCTTGTTTGTTGCCCAAGTTGGTATTTACTAAGTCCTTTTCTACTGCCTATTTTTAAGTGTTACCACTTGAATGAATTTGTTTGTTATATTGTCTGGTAGCATGTCCTATCCTTGCTTAAATGTGCTTGCCCTCAACCATCATGATGCTTGCATACCTGTCATTGTAAACATGACCAGTTTATGCTTGTATCAACAAGGTGAGTGTATGACTTTCTGCTTGTCATTCAGTTTGCTAGCTATCTTTGATTTGAAATGTCACTACCATGTTCCTAAGATGCTATGAACCTAAGTGAGCTTGTCTTGATATTGTATTTGACTTGGTTTGCCCTTAATCTATCTTGACACATGAATCATTCTTGCTATTATTGAGAGCATCTTTCCTTGACACTATGTGACTATATGTTTGAGTGGTTTTCCTTGATAAGCACTTAAGTTGTATCGAGCCATCTCATTTGTCTTTGTGTATGGAACTGTAATCACATCATGCTGAATTTTTGTGATATACATTGTTGTTTATTATGTGGAGGTATGTACCAAGCTGTCAGTAGGGTTTTAGTCTCCATTTCATTGACTGCCTATGTTTGAGTTTGCTAACTCACCTTGCTCTTACATTGATCTGTTAGTTTACAATAAACTGATGTTTAGTCCATGCTTGAATGTTTTGGCTTCCATGATCTATGTGTGGTGTATCAGCTGTATCATTGCATAAATTCCACTTGAATGTGTTGTATGTTAGCTCACTGCTTTGTAATGTCATGATTAAACATGTTGCTGACTACTTGTGTTCTTCTTGTTCCTTGCCTTAATCATAGGAGTTTTTCACTAACAGTCTTAGAATATGTTCTCATATTGATCTGACCAGTCCTTGTTTGACCACTTATTGTGACATGTTTGGAGTTGCTATTTGAACTTTGTAAGATATCCTTGGAACTAAGTACATCATGCCCTAACCTATCTTTTTGTTTGCTTGCATTTTGAACTCTTTACTTTGTCAATCATGTGGTTTTAACCCTAAAACATCTTTGCTACTCTTCACTAAACATGTTAATTCTTGAAGATGTTTTTGATATACATGAAACTAACTTCATTGCCATGCTGGTCTGTATCTATATGGTGTCTATCAATTGCATCCCAAGGTGTTTCCATTTCATTAAAATTCCCTTAAACATGATGTATGATTGCTGCTAGGGTTGTGTGTTAATTTGCTAGCTTACTTTGCTTTTGTACTAATTTTCTTGCCAACATTTAGCTCATGATCAAAACCATGCCCTACTGTTTTGGATTTCATAGTATGCGTGTTTGTTTATTATTTGTGTTCAAGACATGTCCTTGTGTGAAATGAGTATGTGGTATGCTTATTGAACATTACTTGTTATGGCTGCGTATAGTTTCCTTATCTTATACTTTCAAATGTGTTTGTTTTGATGTCCAGTTTATATGGTTGAACCCTCACTTGGTAGTTAGTATGCGTAGCAATTCTTGGTTTTGCATTGACAATCATGTTTCTGCTTCATCTGACCTGACCATGTCTGATTTTGGATGTCTTAGGCCTATATGTTTCCCTTGTGTGAGCAATGGGTGTGGTAGCTTGGATTGTGTTTAATTTGCAATATGATGTTTGCTTGCTATGCTGTTATAGTCTACATGTGTGTTTATTGCATTCGAGACATGTCACTGTTTGATTTCCAACTGAATGTATTACCATGCCTTGCTTTTGTGCTGCCATGGCTGTGTGGTTTGTGGCTTTTACTTTCAAATGCTCTTACTTTGTGGATTTATAGGACAAGCCTTGCTTGTTGTTTAATATGTGCGGAATTTCATGACTGCAAGTTTAGATTACGTACTTCTGTTGCATTTGTTTTAACAATGGTTGCTGATGAATGGCATAGCATGGATATCAACATCGTGAGTAGTTTTATGTTGGACGGTTTGTATAGTTTGTTTGAAATATATGTGCATGTTTGTGTTATGTATTTATTGAAGTAAATATAATACCGGATGTAACAGCCACCCCAGTGGCACTATCACACGCCTTGCCTACCTCTAGGACTGGGGTTCGAATCCCCCTCGCCCTAGTCCTTTTGTTTATTTTTCTGATTTTCGCCCTATTTCATATATGTATGTGTGATTCCATTATATGTTCAACATGCGCGCTTTGGCCTGATGGTATGAGTTTTAGACTGCAAGCGAAGGGACCTGGGTTCAACCCCTAGGAATGCCACTTCCTTCTTTTTTATCACTTGTTGGTTTTATTTTATTTTCAAGTTTATATCTCAATTTTCAAAATACCATAACTTGTTCATTTTTCATCTTTTTCTCTCCATTCTTTTTGCTATATTCTTCTAATTGAATTTACTTTCTAAATATAAAATAAAATTGATAAAAATATTTAATCTTGAGACCTCTATTCATGATAAGATTAGAAATACTTATTAGGGTTTTTATTGCACTTCCTTATTCATCTTGCCATGTTATTTCTATTTATCATGTTTGATCTTTGTCCAACATGTATGGTTCTAACTTTGCATTGACATCATAATTTTGTTTCATCTCATATCCTATTCATGTCTTTTACATCATCATATTTGAATTATAACTTGTTATCTTTTAGTAATTTTACAACTATTATCTTCCCCCCATTCCAAAGGGAGACCTTCTAAAATTGACTCATGAAGTCACTAAACAACCACCCTACCTTATCCTTCTAGGTTTACCCTTGTTTCTTAGCCTCATGAGAGCCAATGAAATCATAACTTAGAAGTAGGTCATAGTTTCTGAACTTTATGTGATTCTCATCCTCATGAGAACTCATTTCCCCTATAACTTAGATTTAGAGAGTTATCGTGAACTCTAAAATGAGCTCATACTCATTTTCCCCTTGGAACTTTGGCCATAGTCAATGGTTCCTATCCTTCACCCTTAGATCGGTGAACTACGGATACTCTGATTCCACTCCCGTAAGGATACGTAGGCGGAAAGTGTGATGCTTTATCGAGTATACTTAGATACTAACCCCTAGGGTTTCAACCTTTAGCATAGCACCCTTAGCAAGCGAGTAAGGTATAACAAGTTAAAACAAGAGGTTCCCGTAGAGTACTACGGACGTTTAGGATGCTAATACCTTCCCTAGGCGTAACCAACCCCCGAACCTTAGATCTCCCCCCTTTAGGTTTTCTCGATCTTGAACCTTTCCTTTGGATAAATCAAAGTCGATTGTGAATTCAAAGAAATGTGATGCAAGTTAATTAATAGCTTGTTATCCGATTCTCACCGCAACAGAAATGGCGACTTCACTGGGGATACTCTGAGGGTTAATCCCACCTTGTTTTTGTTTGTTTTATTTATTGCTTGCTTGCTATATTTGCGTATATCTGTTTGATTGTTTGTATATATATGCTTTGCTTTGGTTTCTTTTGTTGGCTTGGTTCTTGAGTGGTGAGATAAATCCTAACCCGGATTTGAGTGCACTTATGATAGGACGATGGTATATTCAAGGAGGCTTTGAGGGAGTCGAATCCTGAAAAAGTTAAATTGAGACACCATCACTCAGTTGAGGCCCTCTTGAGAGTTTAGTTATGTTGAATGAATCTATTCGTGAAAACTTGCTACTCTCGACCTAGGAGCCCTTGATATTGAGAACCGTAATTACCAAACCCCACTTAGCCTTTTTAGGATGTAGTGCGGTGACCATAATGGAGTCTATTTCTGAATTGGTTGTCACGCGATACTACACTCAGACGATATTCTCTTGAGAATTTTATTGATTACCAAGTCATCTGGGAAATCGTTAAAATCCGAAAGATGGGTTGTCGACTCTGGGAACTTCTTAGAACCCCGTTCAGCAGGTGAAAACCAATATTGCATACCAATGGGAAGGGTGAACCCTGGCTCCATGCTCAACCTATCCCCCTTTGCTTGTGTTTTGTGTGCTTTGTGTGTGCTTTGCATTCGTACATCATAAGCATTCATGCTGCATCTGTTTCATGGAACTCGGATTTCTTTTCTTATATCAGAGGGATATCATGGATAGTTCAAGAAGAAACACCATCAAATACACTTTCAAGAGTCCCAAATTGGATGACCTAAGGAAATTGGGAGATTTGCTAACAGACCCTGAAGGATTCATAAACAGATATGGGAAGTTGTGGGTTTTGTTGAAGAAGACCATTGATGAAGGACTCCTTTCAACTCTGCTTCAGTTTTATGATCCAAAGTATCACTGCTTCATGTTTCATGACTATCAACTCTTACCTACCCTTGAGGAATACTCTCAGATAATTGGTTTGCCTATCAAGGATGAGTCCCCGTTTCCTATCTTCGAGAAGGATCCTAAAGAGGAAGAAATAGCCAAGAAAACTCATCTGGAATTAGTTGACATCAAAAGCAATTTGACCTCTAAGGGAGGAATTTTTGGGTTAACTGCTAAGTTCTTGCTTGAAAAAGCTCGTTACTTTGCTAAACACTCTAACCGGGACGTCTTTGAAGCTGTTTTTGCGTTACTCATCTATGGACTTTTCTTGTTTCCAAACATTGACAACTTTGTGGATCTAAATGCAATCAAAATATTCTTGAAACAGAATCCAGTACCTACCCTGCTTGCTGAAGCTTATCACTCAGTCCATACAAGAAACGCTCATAGGAATGGACAGATTACTTGTTGTGTCCTCATACTGTATAGATGGTTTATTTCGCATCTACCGAAGGCAGGCGCATTCTGGGATTCCAAGAAAGGATGGTGGTCTCAGAAGATTATGGCACTCTCCCACGCAGACATTGACTAGTGTAGTAGGGTGTATGATGGAATCCTGATTATAGATAGTTGTGGGAACTACGGCAATGTGCCTCTTCTTGGCATTAAAGGTGGTATCAGCTACAACCCTGTATTAGCACGACGCCAATTAGGATATCCTTTGGAAGATAAGCCTCTCAATGTTCATGTGGAAGATATTTACTTTGAAGCATATGACAAGAACGAAGAGCAGAAGAAGCTGATTTTGGACGCTTGGGGTGGCAAGCGCAAAAGAGGAAGAAGTTCTTTAGGAAGACCTAACTGTGTGTCCTTGGAGCCGTATCTCCAATGGGTCAGAAGAAGAGCTATAGAGTTAAAGATGTCCTATAAGAGGCAGAAACCAATTACTTTGAAGAAATAGCCCGTTTTATACTTCATGTCAAAAGAAGAAGAGCTGGAGATTTCTTTAAGACAACCCCAAAGGTCAGAAGAAGCCTGGAAGCTCAAGTATCAAGTGGTAGTTGAAGAAAACCTAGAACTCCAAAAGCAGCTACAGATCAAGAATGAAGAGTTACTTTCATGCAAAAAGAGAAAGGCCCTGGAAGATCCAAGTTCCTCTAACACTCAGCCTCCTGCTTGGAAATTCATTCTTGACAACCTCATCGCAGAAAGGGATCAGATGGAGAAAGAAATCAGAAGACTCAACACAAGGCTCTTAGGAGAATTTCCTTAGGACTTTCTAGCTTTTATTTAGATTTATGTTTAGAGCTATTGAAAGTGTATCAGCTCTTGTAATTCACCTTTTATTTAATGAAAATGAGGTCTTTTGATATCTCTTGATATTTTGCGAGCGTCTGAATTCCATGAAACTTTGCATTGCATTTTGCATTCCTGCTAAACTATCAAGATACTAATTTTGTTTTGCAGATTTTGTAGAAATGGATGCTACAGGGAAAAGAGTCTGGCCTTATTTCTTTGAGCTACCGGAGGTGGAGCGTTTGTTGTGGTTAGGAGAGATGATTAAAGACTAGTCAGCCTTCGCTGATAGATATGGATGCATTATTCCACTAATGAAGACACCAGTGACTGTAGGGTCCCTTGAAGTTTTGGTCCAGTTATATCATCTCGCGTATCGCTGTTTCGTATTCCCTGAATTCCAGTTGGTGCCGACCTCAGAGGAGTTCTCAACCATGATAGGGATTCCAGTCAGAGAAGCTCCCATCTTTTCTGGGATTGAAGAAATGCCTTCCGCCAGAGACATCGCCAGAGTAACCAGAATCAGACTATCTGACATCCAAGCTAACCTAACTAACAAAGGAGGAAAGCTTGGACGCCTGCTCAGTTCTTGATGGAAAAGGCTCTGTACTTCAAAAACAGAGGAAGTGAGGCTTTGTTTGAGTCAACCCTAGCTCTGATGATATATGGTTTGTTTTTGTTCCCAAATGCCAAGAACTTTGTGGATACCCAAGCCATTCAGCTTTTTACAGTCAACAATCCGGTCCCGACATTGCTAGCTGATGTTTACCATTCCATACAGACCAGATACACCAGAGGCTGTGGCCCAATTGTTTTTTGCGTAGCCCTCTTTTACAAGTGGTTCATTTCTTATCTGCCAAAGACTCCGACTTTCTGGGATATCGAAGACTATAAGATTTGGTCCAAAAAGCTGATGGAATTGAAGCATACCGACATCGAGTGGATGATTCAACTGAAGAAGGAATTATCATAATCCATAGCTGTGGAGATTGCCCCAATGTGCCTCTCATGGGAAGAAACGGTTGTATCAATTACAACCCCGTCCTTGCACACCGTCAGTTGGGTCATCTGAAGGAGGGAATTTCAGACGACGAGGATATGTAGATGATGTTTTATGATGAAAGAGGAGGTTTTGAAATGAAGATTCGTTTGGAGCATGCTTGGCGCCAGATTAACAGACAATTATGGAAAGCTGAATGCCCAGTCACAGAGGCTCACTTGCAATGGTCTCGTGATATAGCTCGTGTGATGATAAAGCCACATCCTCACCATGAATCACCTACTAAGGCAAAGCAAAGGATGGTGGAAGAGTTAGGAGAATTGGTTCTTGCAAGGGAAGAGACACAAGAGCGTATCAGCAAGTTTATGAGAGTGATTAATGGAGGAGAAGGGTCATCCACCAGTGGATTCAATCCTTAGTATTACTGTTGTTGTTTCTTTTGTTGCTAATGTTCCCTTTCATCTTGATGTATTTCTATTTATGTACTTGGAGTATGAGGATACACTGCTCCGGATGTAATGTTCACCCGACTCTTGAATGAAGAAGTTTATTTTACCAAGAATCTATCGTCTATATTATTTGCAAAATTTCTTTGGTTTCTTGATAGTTTAGCCCGCATTTGCATTTGCATCCTCATTTGCATCTTCATGTGCATTTCTTTCCTTGTCTTTGTATTATATCGTCGTGTTCTCTCCAGAATCGTCACACTGAATCCCAGACACAACTACAACACTCGGGCCCAAGCTCGATTCAGAATGTCAGAGATATACGGAGAAATGAATAGAGTCAACAATGAATTGAATGAGATACGAGGAGGAATGGGACAAATCCTCGAGGCTATTAACGTTATGAAAGCAAAGATGGACACCCAGGCCACAGTGGTCTCTGAAATCGTCACTACAACGGTAGAACCTCCTATCATCCCTGTCATGAATCCCACCTTGGGAATGCCAGAAGATTTTATCTGTGCTACAGTTCCTTTGACAACACAGCAAACAGTTCCTTTGGTTAATGAGACTCTTCAAGCTATTCCTACCTATGCTCCACCAGCAGTGCAAACGCAAGTGCATCCAGTTTTCCAAAACCATCATCCTTACGACTACATTGATGTATCAGAAGAAGGAGATGATAGACACGAGAAATTGAGAGAAAGTGTTGAAACAATGCAGAGGAAGATGAAGGCAATTGAGCTGAGTAATGCATTCAGTACTGACATTAAAGACATGTGTTTGGTTTCAGATTTGGTAATTCCACCCAAGTTCAAGTTACCAAGTTTTGAGTTGTACTCAGGGGCCACATGTCCCAAATCTCATTTGATTATGTACTACCGAAGAATGGCCGCACACGTATGCAATGACAAGATGATGATCCATTATTTTCAGGACAGTTTGAAGGGGGCTGCTGCTAAGTGGTATTTGAGTCTAGACCAGTCCCAGATCCATTGTTTCTAGGATATAACTGATGCTTTTGTGAAACACTATAAGTACAATATGGATTTAGCCCCTGACCGTAGGCAGTTATTGAGTATGGCACAGAAAGGTACTGAGACTTTCAAAGAATACGCACAACGTTGGAGAGAGACTGCTTCTCAGGTTGAACCACCATTGACTGAGAAGGAGTTGGCTGATTGGTTTGTAGACACAGTAAAGCCTGAATTTTATGAGAGAATGATCAGTAGTGTCAGTGCTAAATTCGCTGATATTGTTGCAATTGGTGTGAAAGTAGAAGCAGGATTAAATAGTGGAAAAGTAATCGGTTCTTCGAGCAGTTCAACTGACGTCAGTACTAAGAAGTCTCCTAGTCATTCTCATAAGAAGAGGGAAGGAGAAGCTAATGCCATCATGGCAGGAAAGACCCAGAGCCCTCGATGGAAGAAACCAATGTATCAACAACAGCAGAGACCAAACTTCTCTCAGCATCCAATCTACCAGATGCAGTATGCTCAGCAACCTTACGTAGCTGCTGTTACACCTACTTTAAATCACCAAGCTGCGTAGCAGGCGCCAGCATATCAACAGACAGCTTATCAGCAGTGGCCCAAAAACCAGAATTATCAGCAACCAAGACCACAGGTTCCACAGCAGAATTCTCCCCACAAGAAGCAAGGGGGAAAGCCAGCATTTCCACCTATACCAATGTCATATACAGAGCTCTACCCTTCTTTAGTAGAGTAAGGGTTGATCGTTACTAGACCTTTGGGACCGCCAACCGAGAAATCTATGCCTTTCTTCAACCCAAATGCAACTTGTGCTTTTCATCAAGGAGGGGCTGGTCACGACTTGGAAGGTTGTTTAGCATTGAAGAATGTAGTGAAGGTTTTGATGGAAAAGAATATTCTTTCATTTGCTGATAATCAACTGAATGTGAAGAACAATCCTTTGCCTACCCATGGGACCACTAATGCTATAGAAGATGAGAAGGATGAGGTATTAATTTTGGATGCAACGAAGATCAAAACTCCTATCAAGGCTTTTCATGCTAAAATATTTAAAGCTGGGTTAGTTGAAGTTTGCCATGATGACTGTGAAGAATGTAATGTCAGTATCAAAGGTTGCCGTTTAGCCCAAGACGATGTTCAGTATCTGATCAATGAAGGGTTCCTACAGGTGTTCAGCAAAGAAAAGGAGAACAGAGTTGCAGCAATTGAGCCTATATTTAACCTACCAAACCCAAGAGGGCAGGTATCCGGGTCCAACACATCCAAGTTTGGGTCTGTAGTTCCTGTGTTTAATAAACCAGTACCAATTTTCAATGATCCTGGAACGATTGATGCTACCACCATTAATCACTCCAAGCAATGTGACATCAGACAACCTGTTCCATTTAGGTTCCGAGGGACCAAGTCCATGCCATGGGTCTATGAGAATGTCATGGGTAGCAGAAGACGAGAAGACGTGATTCTAAGGAAAGAGGTGGGAATCGCTGTTGAAGACGTAGTTCCAAGGAAAGAGGTGGGAACTACTGCTGAAGAGGTGACTAATATAGTTGGAACTGGGAAGATGCCCGAAGTGGAAGAGTATACACTCCTTCTTTCAAAGAAACCACACCCAGGGAAACTGTTATCCCCACACCGTCTAGAGACAAAGGAAAAGAGGTAATTTCTCAAGAAGAAGACGAAGAATTCCTAAGGATTATCAAGAGGAGTGATTACAAAGTGATATATCAGCTCCATCAGACACCATCCAAGATTTCGATCTTGTCTCTGTTAGTTAATTCGCCAATTCATAGATTAGCTTTGCAGAAGGTGTTAGCCCAGGCACATGTACCTCAGGATATAACAGCTGGACAGTTTGATCATGTCGTCGCCAACATCACAGCTTGTAACACTCTTAATTTCAGTGACGAGGAGTTACTCCAAGCTGGAAGGAATCATAATCTCGCTCTACATGTATCAGTGAAGTACCAGGAGGATACGATGGCCAGAGTTCTCGTAGATACTGGTTCATCATTAAATGTTTTGCCAAAGAGAACTCTTGATAAATTGTCTTACCAAGGAGCTATAATGAGACCCACTTCTCTTATTGTCAAAGCTTTTGATGGTTCAAGAAGATCGGTGATGGGAGAGATTGAGCTACCTGTTTTGATTGGCCCTCAAACGTTCAACATCCTTTTTCAGATCTTGGATATTAACCCTGCCTACGGTTGTTTGCTGGGTAGACCTTAGATCCACGAGGCTGGTGCTGTAACCTCTACCTTACATCAGAAGATGAAGTTCGTGGCCAACGAGAAGTTAGTTATCATACATGGTGAAGAGGACCTGATGGTCAGTAATTTTTCATCATTTCGTTACATTGAAGTGGACGAAGATGCTTTGGAAACTTCTTTCCAGGCTCTTGAAATAGCTAATGTCGTTATGCTTGACGATAAGGAACCAGTGGCCTCTGGTTGTCCATCTTTTGTTTCTTTCAAAAGCATTTAATCTGCCTTACGAGGAGGAGTACCTGAAAACTGGGGCAAGATCGTCGAAGTCCCAGAAAGAGAGAAATACCAAGGGTTGGGTTACAAACCAACTTTTGAGGGAAGAGCTGCTTCAACAAAAAGAAGACTAAGGACCATTCAAGAAGTGTTCGTCAGTGGAGGACAGCAAGTCCATGCAATTATTGAAGACGCTGAAGATGAAGATATCAATCACTTGGTGTTTCGGTGTGACGCCGCTTTAAGTAACTGGGAAGCCATTGAGATACCTACTTTGTACCCTATGCCAGAGTAATTTGTTTGTTTGCTTTGATGTTTTCAATTCCGCAGCCTTGCCCGAGGCTTTCGGATTATTTTGTATGGGCCACCGCTTTTAAATCTTATTAATCAATGAAGTGTTTGTTTTGTTAAAATTCCTTGTCTTTATTCCTGCTTTTGTTTTAAGAAAAATGGCAATCTTTTCAAAACTACAATTTCTCCTTCTTGCGTTCATGCTTGTGCATTTTTAATAAAATAAACCCCTTCATCGGGCAGAATGATTCCCAAACCCGTTGTATTCAATGACCCTACTCTCACTATCGACTTTGATTCACCCATTTATCAAGCTAAGGAAGAAGAGGATTATGAGGTCCCCGGTGATTTGGCAGAAATGTAGGAGTATCAGTACACGGATCTTCAGCCACACGAAGAAAAAGTTGATGTCATCAACCTTGGCACTGAAGAAAAAAGGAAAGAGGTCAAGATTGGGGCAACGCTTGGGGCAGAAATCAGACAACGGCTAGTCCTGCTTTTGGAAGAATATGTAGATGTGTTTGCTTGGTCTTATCAAGATATGCCTAGATTGGATACAGATATAGTAGTTCATAAGCTACCACTCAAGCCTGAATGTCCACCCATGAAGCAAAAGCTCCGTAGAAGTAGACCAGATATGGCTCTCCAAATCAGAGATGAGGTTAAGAAGCAACTGGATGCAGGATTCTTGGCAGTCTCAAAATATCCAGAATGGGTAGCCAACATCGTGTCGGTTATGAAGAAAAATGGTAAAGTACGAATGTGCGTAGATTAGAGGGATCTCAACAAAGCTAGTCCCAAGGACGATTTCCCACTACCACATATTGACACCCTTGTGGATAATACAGCCAAGTTTGCAGTTTTCTCCTTCATGGACGGTTTTTTCGGTTATAACCAGATCAGAATGGACCTAGCAGACATGGATAAAACTACCTTTATCACCCCGTGGGGAACCTACTGTTACAAAGTTATGCCCTTTGGTTTGAAGAACGCAGGGGCAACTTACCAGAGAGCTATGGTGACTTTATTCCATGACATGATCCACAAGGAAATTGAAGTATACGTGGATGATATGATTGCTAAATCCCGAAGTGAGGAGGAACATTTGGACCATCTCCTGAAGTTGTTTAAGAGACTCCGGAAGTATCAGTTGAAGTTGAATCCGACCAAATGTACTTTTGGTGTCAGGTCAGGGAAGTTACTTGGTTTTATCGTCAGCCAGAAAGGAATTGAAGTAGATCCTGACAAGGTACGAGTTATTCAAGAAATGCCAGCTACACGAACCGAATCACAAGTGAGAGGATTTCTGGGTCGTTTGAACTATATATCCAGATTTATTTCTAATATGACTCCAATTTGTGAACCGATCTTCAAACTATTCCGCAAAGACCAGACTGTAGAGTGGAATTCTGATTGCCAATAAGCTTTTGAAAAGCTCAAGAGTTATTTGCAAGAACCACCTATTCTAATTCCTCCTATTCCTGGAAGACCTCTCATCATGTACATGACTGTTTTAGAGGGATCCATGGGTTGTGTATTGGGCATACATGATAAAACTGGTTGCAAAGAACATGCCATTTATTACCTGAGTAAGAAGTTCGTTGTTAGTGAAAGCCGTTATTCACTGCTTGAGAAAACCTGTTGTGCCTTAGCATGGGCGGCTAAACGTTTGAGGCAGTATTTGATATGTCACACTACTTTGTTGATCTCGAAGATGGATCCAATAAAGTATATCTTTGAGAAGTCTGCTCAAACAGGAAGACTTGCCCGTTGGCATATGCTATTGTCAGAATACGACATCCAGTATGTACCTCAGAAGGCTATCAAGGGAAGTGTATTATCATAATACCTTGCAGATCAGCCTGTGGAAAATTATGAACCGCTCAAGTTTGATTTCTCGGATGAAGACATTATGGTAGTAAAAGATTGTGGAGGGTCTGGCCCTAATGAGAGTTTTGAGACCAGTTATAGATGGAAGATGATGTTTGATGGTTCTTCCAATTTCAAAGGGCATGGTGTAGGTGTTGTATTGATAAATCCCGAGGGTGGTTATACTCCTTTTACAGCAAGGTTGGACTTTGGATGCACTAACAATATTGCTGAGTACGAAGCGTGTATTTTGGGTCTAGAAGCTGCAATTGATCTCGGAATCAATGTTCTTGAAGTTATGGGTGATTCTGCTTTGGTCATTTATCAAGTCAAGGGTGAATGGGAAACCAAGGATGAAAAGCTCATTCCCTACCATGCATACATTATGGAATTGACTAAGTGCTTTGATGAAATCACTTTCCGTCATGTACCTCGCACTGAAAATCTCATAGTTGATTCCCTAGCCATGTTAGCTTCAATGTGGCAAGTCAGGTTTCACAATGAAACATCTCTCATCAGTATAGAGCGCAAGACCGAGCCCGCTTATTGCCAGTCAGTTGAAGAAGAGGTGGATGGAAGACCTTGGTTTCATGACATCATGAATTATTTGAAAACTCAAGAGTACCCTGTCAATGCTTCTAATCTTGATAAGAAAACTTTACGAAGATTGTCATCCAAGTTCTTTCTCAGTAACAACGTGCTTTACAAGACGAATCATGACATGGTTCTGCTAAGATGTGTTGATAAACGAGAAGCAGACCTATTGATTCACGACATTCACGAAGGAGCCTTTGGCACTCACGCCAATGGGTATGCCATGGTTAAGAAAATCTTGAGGGCTGGATATTATTGGTTAACTATGGAAGCTGATTGCATCCAATATGCCAGGAAATGTTATAAGTGCCAGATCTACGTTGATAAAATGCACGTTCCTCCTACTTTGTTAAATGTGTTGTCATCCCCTTGGCCTTTCTCTATGTGGGGCATTGATATGATTGGAGCTATTGAGCCAAAAGCTTCTAATGGCCATCGTTTCATTTTAGTGGCCATTGATTATTTCACCAAATGGGTTGAAGCTGCTTCTTTCACTAATGTGACCAGGCAAGTAGTTGCTCGTTTCATCAAGAGTAATATCATTTGTCGTTATGGAACTCCCAACAAGATCATCACGGACAATGGAATGAATCTGAACAACAAAACGATGAAAGAGTTATGTGACAATTTCAAGATTGAGCATCACAATTCCTCGCCTTACCGTCCCAAGATGAATGGAGCTGTCGAGGCTGCTAATAAAAACATCAAGAAGATCCTGCAGAAAATGGTCAAGACGTATAAGGATTGCCACGAGATGTTACCATTTGCTCTGAACGGATACAGAACTTCGGTTCGAACCTCAACAGGGCAACCCCTTTTTCCCTTGTATATTGAATGGATGCAGTACTCCCCATTGAAGTAGAAATACCATCTTTGAGAATCCTGATGGAAACTAACCTTGACGAAGCTGAATGGGTTAGAGAGAGATATGACCAACTGAACCTCATTGACGAGAAGCGACTGACAGCTATGTGTCATGGTCATCTGTATCAGAAAAGAGTGAAGAGGGCATTTGACAAGAAGGTCCGTGTCCGAGAATTTCGAGAAGGAGAGCTTGTACTCAAGAAGATTCTGCCATCTCAAAGGGATGCTCGTGGAAAATGGGCGCCTAACTATGAGGGTCCGTTTGTGGTAAAGACTGTATTTTCAGGAGGTTCTTTATTCCTCACAACAATGGATGGTGAACAACTCACACACCCTGTGAATGCTGACTCAGTACGAAAGTACTACGCCTGAGAATCTAGACCCTATTGTCTGTATCAGCATAGAATTCTAGAAATTTTTAGGGAGTAGGTCATTGAATATGATGTAATTCTTTCCTTTTTGCCATTTTTCAATAGTAATGATCCATGGAACTTCGCTATTGGCAAGTTACCATTCTAATGAAATCAGTTTTTCTTGAGCCATTTCTTTGTTTGATATTTATCATTACTCTGATATTTTCATTGTTATGCAAAACTTCACTTATTTATTAATAATGGTTTTAAAAGCGGAATGTTTTGAAAACTTTGAGCTCTAAAAGAAGATTGGCAATATCTCCCTGATTTAAATGCTTTAACAATGGCTAAACCACTAAGGGCGTCTCACCGCTATCTACACAAGATGTTTGATGAGAAATTGTTTTCCCCGCAAATTAAAGATGTTCTCACTTTGGCTTTAAGACTGACTGCCTGCTCAGATTTCAGTGTGACTCTTTGTGGTGGACACGGTGTTTTCCCCTTTTGCTGCCCCCGGTCTGTCATTCTTGCATATCATTGAGCATTCGCATCATACCATAGCATCGAGCATCTTTGCATTTGGGTGTTTTGTTTGTGTGGTTTTGTTTTTGTTTCTTTTTTTCCCTTTTGTGGGTCTTTGGTTCTTTGTCTTTGTTTTGCTTGTGTTCGGTCTTTCACCTCTGTGCACCAGATTGTGACCTTTTATGCAGTATTCCCCAGGAAGTTTAACCTGCAACCATCTTATTACCTATATCACCTCATTTGGATACCTAATATTTCAGTAATCACCAGCATTATAAACCTCTGGTTATCGTGATCCAGTTGTTTATATCAGGTTATCGTGAGCCTGTATTTCCGGTTATCGTGAACCATTTGTTTGAAATCAGGTTATCGTGAGCCTGTATTTCTGGTTATCGTGAACCATTTGCTTTGTATCAGGTTATCGTGAGCCTGTATTTCTGGTTATCATGAACCATTTGCTTTGTATCAGGTTATCGTGAGCCTGTATTTCTGATTATCGTGAACCATTTGCCTTGTATCAGGTTATCGTGAACCTGTATTTCTGGTTATCGTGAACCTAAACCTCTGGTTATCGTGAACCAGTTGTTTGTTTCTGGTTATCGTGAACCAGCCTTTTATTTTAGGTTATCGTGAACCTCAGCCTCTGGTTATTGTGAACCAGTTGTTTATTTTCGGTTATCGTGAACCGTTTGCTTATATCAGGTTATCGTGAACCTGTATTGCTCAAACCCGGGTCAAATATGAACCTAAACCAAATTACAAATCCCATTCATACTATTTTTCTTCATAAAGCAATTATTTGTTATCTCAACTAACTCTTATGAATACCAGAGTCTATTCTTGGTTTATTAACCTTGTTCTCTTTTAAACTCCAGGTGCTTTTATCTGGCGCGCAGAGTTCGTCTCTATCTTTTCTGGCTTTTCTTGAAGATCCTGTTTGAACTCTTCAGCATAAGAAATCTCCAAAAAATATTTTCTTCGGCTGTCTATCCTTTTATTTCAACTGATCTCCAGTGGAGATCACGTTTTCTTTCTGGTTTCATGCCCAGTAAGTTTGTGTCTTTTCCCCAGTGTCGTCTGGTCATATTTGAACCTGTCGTCCACCTCCCTAGATCTTTCCCCAGTGGAGAATCCCTTTTGTTTTCTATCCTCGGTGTTGCCTCAGAGTCTCCCCAGTGAGTCTTGTCTCTTTTGTTGGTTAGCCTGCATCCCCAAGGAGTTTTTTTCCTTGTGGATACTAACCTTCTTTGCTTCCCCATTGAAGCTTTTCTGTGTTTGGTAGCTCTTTGTTCTTTGGTGTCCTGTTTTGTCTGCATTTTTGCATCTTTCATGGCATCATATCATCATATTAGTAGCATTGCATGTCTTTACATCTAAGGGCAAAATTTTCGGTTATCTGTATTTAAATATCTTTCACCCCGATGTCATGAGGATTTTCATCTCTCATGTCATCAGGAGAAGATATTTAAATAGGGGTAACTGTTGTACCCCAAATTTTACCCTTAGATCCATTGATCTCTTGCATGTCATTTTAGGTCAATCATGTTGCATAGCTAACCCTTTTATCAGGTTTTTGTTTGTGTTTGTTTCTTTTTTTTTCCAGGTGTTATCTTAAGGAGATTCAAGAGGTGATTGACCAAGATTTTTTTGGATGGAGCATTGAATCAAGCAAATCTATAACCCTAACCATGATCTTCTCCATAACCTAATTTCTACCCACCTGTCACCTTCAATTCCAAAACTATTTCAATAGCCCTTCATTTAACCAATTTTATCCAATTTGTCAATTTTAATTCTCCTAAACTATATCTATAACCCTAATCAATTGCCAAATCCACCATTATTATTTGGATTTCCTAATCATTTTCTTTTATAAACAAAAGATAAAAAACCACTTCTAATTTTATTCATAAGCCCACATGATTGGCCCAACGTACAAAATGTATTGCAAACTATATTGGATTTAATTTCATTGCCAAGAACCAATAGGAATCAAGCTTTGTTGTTTTGACTTTTTAACTCAATAATCAACCAATGGGAGAACGATATGTGGCATACAAGAAACCAAAATCAACCAAAATGTTTTCTTCTTCTTTGGTCGTATTCGCAAGCTTCAGAATGGAAGAGAGAAATTCAAAGGGACAAGCATATCAATTCATTCATTCAAAATCATTTCAACCACAATCCTTGGCGCGCAATTTGTTCAATTTGAATTCTCCAAGACCATTCCCGTTTCAGCTTTCAAGGTTTGGCTCAATAAAAGTGGTTCTGAGGATTTTCCAGTTTCAGCATTCAACCTGTCCTCGTCTGCGAACCTCTTCACGCCATCCCCAACCTTTGCCTCATTTGATACCCTTCCTAATGACATCAAGTGAAGAGCTCTGAAGCAATACGTGAAGTTGTGAATTAACCCTGCAATTCTGAGATTTTGCACAGCATGAACAGCGTAATTGTCTCCAAGATATGGACCGTTTTTTAATTCAAAAGAGACGTTGTGACTCTCACTTCTACTCAGCACTCCACATGTTAGATGTTTGGACTCACACAACCCTTAGGTTCAGCCTATAAAAGGGACTCGCTTTTACACATCTACACAACAACAACTCTCACAAAGCACTAAAAAATTCTCTGAAGTTCCATAAGTTTCGAGCAAACAAGTTGAAAGGTGTTCTTGGAGGGCTTTGGAAGGAAAGCAATCAGTACATTTGAAGACAGTGGACATTACTCCACTTGGTATCGTTTTCTGTCCCTCTTGTTTAAATATGCTCATTTAATGCCATTATGTCATATGCATCTTGCTATTATTCTACATGTGTATCTTGCTAATACATGCCTTAGTATGTTGTTTATATGCTCATGTTTTGTTGTCATAAAGTAGATGTTTTTGTTCATTGATATGATACATGTGTATGCATTGGTGTTAAGTTGTACTACCTCTGTTTTGTCCATTAAATGGCTGTAACTATAAGCTCTCATTGTGGTTTTATGTTGACAAGGTTGATGTTTGATTTTGTTGACCTACTTAGATATTGTATGTACTTAAATGTGATGTTGAGACAAGAGACTTGTGAACCTATGTTTCTCTTTGTAGTTCTGATGTGCTCTTAAGTTGTAGAATGTCCGAGCTTAGCTATCTTTATTGCTGATTTAATGATTATTTGGTGTTGTCAAGCTGTTCTTGCTAAAGTAGCACTAATTCCTTTTTTCTGCTATCATCAATATATGACCACTTGGTGTACTCAGTCATTGGTTTTAAGCATTGTCATTGTGAATGTTTGCAATTTTAAGGTTGATAGTTTTGTACACATTTGTATGCACCACTGTCTTTGTCATTGTTGATGATTGATCATATGTTTGAGTTTTGATTGTTTGAACTGTTAGTATCATACAAGTTATTGCTTAATGTTGCACCTCTTTGGACTGATTTTTTATTTAGTGGACGTTTAAGGTTTATGATGTGAAGTTTAGGATAAAAACTGTGTTGTTGATGATAATATGCCTCTCTTGTTCTATGACTTATGCTTTTCCATCTTGTACATGAAAAACCTTTGTGCCGAACTGTTAATCTCAGAAGATATGCTTTGATGATATCATGATTTTTTCTCTATGTTGATATTGTGCTCTTGATATATGCTACTAGCCTTGTTGTGTTTAACATGTTCCCTAAGTTATGCCTTTGTGATATCATGACTTCATACATATATGTTTGCTAGATATGCTTGTTTGTTTGTTGCCCAAGTTGGTTTTTACTAAGTCCTTTGCTACTGCCTATTTTGAAGTGTTACCACTTGAATGAGTTTGTTTGTTATATTGTCTGGTAGCATGTCTTATCCTTGCTTAAATGTGCTTGCCCTCAACCATCATGATGCTTGCATACCTGTCATTGTAAACATGACTAGTTTATGCTTGTATCAACAAGGTGAGTGTATGACTTTCTGCTTGTCATTCAGTTTGCTAGCTATCTTTGATTTGAAATGTCACTACCATGTTCCTAAGATGCTATGAACCTAAGTGAGCTTGTCTTGATATTGTATTTGACTTGGTTTGCCCTTAATCTATCTTGACACATGAATCATTCTTGCTATTATTGAGAGCATCTTTCCTTGACACTATGTGACTATATGTTTGAGTGGTTTTCCTTGATAAGCACTTAAGTTGTATCGAGCCATCTCATTTGTCTTTGTGTATGGAATTGTAATCACATCATGCTGAATTTTTGTGATATACATTGTTGTTTATTATGTGGAGGTATGTACCAAGCTGTCAGTAGGGTTTTAGTCTCCATTTCATTGACTGCCTATGTTTGAGTTTGCTAACTCACCTTGCTCTTACATTGATCTGTTAGTTTACAATAAACTGATGTTTAGTCCATGCTTGAATGTTTTGGCTTCCATGATCTATGTGTGGTGTATCAGCTGTATCATTGCATAAATTCCACTTGAATGTGTTGTATGTTAGCTCACTGCTTTGTAATGTCATGATTAAACATGCTGCTGATTACTTGTGTTCTTCTTGTTCGTTGCCTTAATCATAGGAGTTTGTCACTAACAGTCTTAGAATATGTTCTCATATTGATCTGACCTGTCCTTGTTTGACCACTTATTGTGACATGTTTGGAGTTTCTATTTGAACTTTGTAAGATATCCTTGGAACTAAGTACATCATGCCCTAACCTATCTTTTTGTTTGCTTGCATTTAGAACTCTTTACTTTGTCAATCATGTGGTTTTAACCCTAAAACATCTTTGCTACTCTTCACTAAACATGTTAATTCTTAAAGATGTTTTTGATATACATGAAACTAACTTCATTGCCATGTTGGTCTGTATCTATATGGTGTCTATCAATTGCATCCCAAGGTGTTTCCATTTCATTAAAATTCCCTTAAACATGATGTATGATTGCTGCTAGGGTTGTGTGTTAATTTGCTAGCTTACTTTGCTTTTGTACTAATTTGCTTGCCAACATTTAGCTCATGATCAAAACCATGCCCTGCTGTTTTGGATTTCATAGTATGCGTGTTTGTTTATTATTTGTGTTCAAGACATGTCCTTGTGTGATTTTCAAATGAGTATGTGGTATGCTTATTGAACATTACTTGCTATGGCTGCGTATAGTTTCCTTATCTTATGCTTTCAAATGTGTTTGTTTTGATGTCCAGTTTATATGGTTGAACCCTCACTTGGTAGTTAGTATGCGTAGCAATTCTTGGTTTTGCATTGACAATCATGTTTCTGCTTCATCTGACCTGACCATGTCTGATTTTGGATGTCTTAGGCCTATATGTTTCCCTTGTGTGAGCAATGGGTGTGGTAGCTTGGATTGTGTTTAATTTGCAATATGTTGTTTGCTTGCTATGCTGTTATAGTCTACATGTGTGTTTATTGCATTCGAGACATGTCATTGTTTGATTTCCAACTGAATGTATTACCAAGCCTTGCTTTTGTGCTGCCATGGCTGTGTGGTTTGTGGCTTTTACTTTCAAATGCTCTTACTTTGTGGATTTATAGGACAAGCCTTACTTGTTGTTTAATATGTGCGGAATTTCATGACTGCAAGTTTAGATTACGTACTTCTGTTGCGTTTGTTTTAACAATGGTTGCTGATGAATGGCATAGCATGGATATCAACATCGTGAGTAGTTTTATGTTGGACGGTTTGTATAGTTTGTTTGAAATATACGTGCATGCTTGTGTTATGTATTTATTGAAGTAAATATAATACCGGATGTAACAGCCACCCCAATGGCAAGCACACACTATCACACGCCTTGCCTACCTCTAGGACTGGGGTTCGAATCCCCCTCGCCCCAGTCTTTTTGTTCATTTTTCTGATTTTCGCCCTATTTCATATATGTATGTGTGATTCCATTATATGTTCAACATGCGCGCTTTGGCCTGATGGTATGAGTTTTAGACTGCAAGCGAAGGGACCTAGGTTCAACCCCTAGGAATGCCACTTCCTTCTTTTTTATCACTTGTTGGTTTTATTTTATTTTCAAGTTTATATCTCAATTTTCAAAATACCATAACTTATGTTGTTTGCTTGATAAAAATATTTAATCTTGAGACCTTTATTCATGATAAGATTAGAAATACTTTTTAGGGTTTTTATTGCACTTCCTTATTCATCTTGCCATGTTATTTCTATTTATCATGTTTGATCTTTGTCCAACATGTATGATTCTAACTTTGCATTGACATCATAATTTTGTTTCATCTCATATCCTATTCATGTCTTTTACATCATCATATTTGAATTATAACTTGTTATCTTTTAGTAATTTTACAACTATTATCTTCCCCCTATTCCAAAGGGAGACCTTCTAAAATTGACTCATGAAGTCACTAAACAACCACCCTACCTTATCCTTCTAGGTTTACCCTTGTTTCTTGGCCTCATGAGAACCAATGAAATCATAACTTAGAAGTAGGTCAGAGTTTCTGAACTCTATGTGATTCTCATCTTCATGAGAACTTATTTCCCCTATAACTTAGATTTAGAGAGTTATCGTGAACTCTAAAATGAGCTCATACTCATTTTCCCCTTGGAACTTTGGCCATAGTCAATGGTTCTTATCCTTCACCCTTAGATCGGTGAACTACGGATACTCTGATTCCACTCCCGTAAGGATACGTAGGCACAAAGTGCGATGCTTTGTCGAGTATACTTAGATACTAACCCTTAGGGTTTCAACCTTTAGCATAGCACCCTTAGCAAGCGAGTAAGATATAACAAGTTAAAACAAGAGGTTCCCGTAGAGTACTACGGACGTTTAGGATGCTAATACCTTCCCTAGGCGTAACCAACCCCCGAACCTTAGATCTCCCCCCTTTAGGTTTTCTCGATCTTGAACCTTTCCTTTGGATAAATCAAAGTCGGTTGTGAATTCAAAGAAATGTGATGCAAGTTAACTAATAGCTTGTTATCCGATTCTCACCGCAACACCTTTTTTTCAAGTTTCTTGCCTTTTGTTTAAGCTACCCTGTGATTGTCAGTTGGTAGTCTCTTCCCTAGTGGAGTTGGATCTTTCCCGCGGAGTCTTGTTTTGCTAGGTCGTTCTTCGTCGGGTCTTCTCCTCTTTGTCTGTGTTTCAGCGTTTTCCACTACAGTTATCCCCTGTGACATTATTCCTCACAGGATCTCTGTCTTACATTTCATATCATTTTATACCATAACATGTGCATTTAGCAGCATCTTAGGGCAAAAAATTGTGCATGTTTGTATTTAAGTCCCTCCTATTTCGTTGAGACGAAGATTTCGATCTCCATATCTCCGGATAGAAGAAACTTAAATAGGGGTATTTGTCACACCCTAATTTTTTACCCTAAGATCCCTTGTTCTTTGCATAGCATCTTTAGGTCTTTGTGTGTTTTGTTTTTCTATTACTAACCAATTTGTGTAGGTTTGGTAATTTCAAGAGGAGATAAAAGGGAGGTGTGCCCTCTTTCTCATGACTAAATAGTCATGACATGTTCATTTTGCCTAAAACTTGTGAATGAATTCACTTCAGGGCATCGTATTTAGTTTTCAATTTTTGTTTGCTCTCTTATTTCAAGTTGTTTACTATTTTGTTTTAATATATTTTGGAACTTACCCCAAGTGATCCTAAAGGCCATATATCAAGCAAGCTAGTTATTGTGTTTTGGTTTCAAGTTAATGGAGAATTTGATTTAAGAGGTTTCATGAAACAATAAGGGATATTGTTCAAGTTTTGGTGAAGTTTTGATTGAAGCATGAGATAAATATGTTACAAAGCCAAGGTTAAATTTTTCTCAAGTTGATTCAAAATCACTTGTTGGATCGTTCAAGTTGTTTCAAGTTTTGAATCATGCTTTGGTAACGCAAGGCCAACCTTAGGAATTTATCATAGAATCCAAGACATCACAATATTTATATTTTTTTACAAAAAAGGGCCATGTTGCTATCCAAGCTACACATATTATAAAGGTTCACATTATCTTCAAAAAATTCAAGACATAGGACATACAAGTGGACTTCAATGTCATTTGATTTTGCAAAAGGATTCATCACGTAAAAGTCCACCAAATACAAGTTTAACTTCAAAGATTTAAAAGGGCAAGGGAGTCTCATCCAGTTAAATCTGAATTTCTTATTGCAAATTGGATTACATGATATTTATTGATAACTCTATTCCAAGGTTTACAAATGGAAAATGCCATATTTAAGTTTATTCAAAGGTACAGGTTCCTCACAGGTTGCAAATTGAGGGTTCACTATGTCCTAAAGCTATTTTGTCCTGGAATTTAATACAAGTTACAAAGAGTTTTTCTTGATTACAGCAACAAAACCCAATATGGATTTTAAGAGTATCTGTCATTAACTACCTTAAATTACATGGGCCTACACCTACTCGGTAGACAAAGAGGGGTACAATCCAATTTTCTCACGTTAAGACTATGTTTACTTAGACATTCACACAAGATTATGGCTTTCCTATGCTATCTAAACAACAATCCCATGCTCACAATTTCAGCACTCCTACGTCAGCTTGATGATTTAATTAAGGACACATTGTTGTTGTCGTCCATACTTTGTAATCCCGGTTGAAGCGTTGTTTCTCACACTTGTATGAATGTTTCTCTTGGCAATAACTCGAGTTCACGAGCTTGCTGGAAAATGCTGCAGTTTGCAAACAAATATCCTATCACAGAAAAAATCATAGTTATTCAATGCTGCTGCTTATGAAAGCTAAAAAATCATAATCACACGAACTCAAATACAACCCAGTCAAGATGAAAATTTTAAGCCTAAAGTACCTCCAATGGTCTGTCAACATTGCTAAGCATAAAAAGGATCTACAAAGAAATCACATTGAAGTACAAGTTCTGATTCTACAAGGCATTACTAAAACCTATGATTTGCAGGATAGGAATACCTTTTGCTCCATGTGCTTTGTCAAGGTCTCCCATACTTCATAGTATGCCATCATATTCACAAGTCATGCCTTGAGCCAAAGACATTCACACCACAACATTGCCCTGCGCGAAAGAAACCAGAAAACCGAAAAACGTGTGCACATTAAAAGCTTCTCCATTTTCATGCCATCAGGAACTCAATAGATTGATTCGCAAAGAAATTAACCATAATCCAATCAAATCTGGAATTTCTCATTGTCATGCTTCAGAAATTACACATCCTAAAAAAATCGAATCCATCACAAGCATGCTATATTGGAAAGAGTTACGAGCATTGAATGAAGAAGAGAATGCGCAAGTCCAATACATTTGCAAAAACAACATTATTATGTTTCAAAGGATTAAAGAAGTAGGCCTCAGAATTTCCATATCAGTAAAAGCAATTCAACAGGTTTCCAAGAGAAAAAGAAGTTATGAATTTACATTGAGTAAAGAGGAATAATGCGCAGAACATGGAAATATATCCAAAACAACATTATTTCAAAAAAGGAATCATTAGGTCTCAGATTTCATTCATCATTGCAAATCAAACTAGAAATTATGAAACATCACAGTGGTTACAGATTATTTTCCTAAACCAGAAAGGATGCTATCATAATTCACATTTCTTCCTAAAGCAGGATATTAGACAGAATCAGAGTTTTCAACTTTTAAAAATCACGATTTCAATACAACAACGAAAGGTTTCAAAAGTTTCCAAATCAAGCACAATATCAGACAACTTAATTCCTTCCCAAAACAATTTCAAGACAACATCAGTAATTTCCAAAACGAGATTCCTTTTAGTCTCATCATAGGCCTATATATAGAGAAGACATTTTTGTCAAGAAGAGGACACGAGTTTAGAGAGAATAAGCCATCACAAATCCACCACCAGACGAGTTCATCAGAAATCATCACACAAACCCATCAGAAATTAACATTCAGAAAAGAGAGAAAAGGTTGGATAATAACATAATGGACACGAAGCAGACAAAGAAAACTTCAATCAAAATCACGTAAAGGTAAAAAGAGGGAACTTATCCTTGGATAGAGATTCTTGAAGTCCCGTTCGCACCCCCTTGCCTTCAACCTACACCGGCTTTTCCTTTTTCTGTTTCGTATTTAATAATCGTTGTACTTTATAATCTCTGAAACATAATGATTTGGGGTAAAGGAATTGTTGGGGGTTAGGGTTTTTATTGTATTTTTTGCTGATGTTTGATTTAGGATTAGTGACGAGTGATATTTGAAAGATGCGAACGCAATTTAGGGTTTCAAAGAGATTTGAGAGGACGATGACGATGTTTAGGTGGCGGCGTTTTTAGGGTTTTGAAACCCTTTGTTAGACGAGAGAGTAGAGAGAGACTTTCTGATGAGAGAAGAGAGAGCGAGAGTTTTTCAGACGAGAGTGTTTGGAAGTGTTGTTTTTTTTCTTCCATTTTATTCGCGTTTCAATCGCATACACGCGCACACACCTTGCACATTGGTACACCTTCACACGTGCACAATAGATCGTGCTATAGATGCATCGAATGGTTGTGATCTGAGGATCCATGTTGGACCCTCTCCCTTGCAAAGCGTATGGTCACTCCATTTTTATTTGTTATAACCAGTTTTTTTAATTGATCTAATTTTCTTATTAACTAATTTTCTTAGCAAATTAACCGCACTTTATTACATTTTAAAATAGAGTTTTTTTTAATCTTTTCCTAAACAATATTGTTATTAATTTGTTTTTTTTAGAACATAACTATTTGTCAAAAAAAATAACACAGAACCTTTTTAGTATTTTTCTTTGTAAATTGTAAGAAACTCTTTTAATAAAAATATAATAATAAAATCTCCCTTTTTTTTAGAAATATGGATCTAAGGTTTTTATCTAAATTACAAGTTTTGCTAAAATTGGTATAATGTATTACTTTGCATAATAAATCTTCTAATTTAATATAAACTTTTAAGAAGGTTCTCCTAATTCATTCTCTTAGTAAAATGTTTATGAATAATCTTTTTAAAATAATCTTACTTGATGTATGCACTTTACTTATTTGTCTTAATTGTGCTCTAAACCTTTTCAAAGGAAGTAAAATTCTCGATCCAACGTCGAGTCACTTTTCCACCCATGTAAGTCAATTGCTTTTAAGCATCGCCACCAACCTTTTGGTCACTATACACAAGGCTAGCCCACTTTGCTAGTGTACACGATTAAAACTCAATTCATTTGTTTTGATTAATCGATGACGTCTATTATAACCTTAGATTTAAACGTTTATTACTTTTATTGCTTCTATTCTTAATATTTCAACTTGCATTATATCCAAGGGAAAATCCCATGCATGATAATCACTTGTCGTGCATGGTACATTTCATCTGCATTTCATCCTCCCCTTAATGGTTGTAGGTATCCCTTTAAGATAAGCATTTCTTAGACAACTTTAGGATAGATTCTCCTAAGTTAGTCCCCCTTAATCTTGATTAGATAATCAAACATCTTAGATCACCTGATTCTCCACACAAGAGAATTAGATGTGAATCATCTCAAAGAAGAGACATACAATCTCATACCCCACAATACAAACAAGATGTAAATTCCTTTTCCACTTAGGAGAGGTATGTGGCATACTCGTCAATTTTATATCCGAGTTGGAGCCCTTCTCCTAAGATGAAGCAAAGGACGATTCTCAAAACTGTGGTGGTTCTTAAGATGATGACTCATCTTTTCTCCTAAACCATTTTCAAACAAACTTTAGTAGACCCCTCAGAGAGGAACTACAAGTGCTCTGATTTTACTCCCGACAGGATATGTAGGCACAAGATGCGATATCTTGTCGAGCACACTTAGGAATAGAACTTTAGGTCTTCCTATCCTACCCTTAGCAACAGATAACATTAGTAGATAACATAAGTATTAACAAGAGGTTCCTGTAGAGTACTACAGATATCTAGGATGCTAACACCTTCCCTAGGTATAACCAACCCCGAACCTTAGACTCTCCTTTGCATTGCATTGCATACTCATGGGTTGTTCGATCTTTCTCCCTTCCCTTGGATAAATCAAAGACCGGTGGTGAATCATGATTTGCGATTCATGTTAATCAATAGCTTGATATCCAATTCTCACCGCGACAGGGCTTATACAATGACTGAGGCCCAAATTATTTATGTACAAGGGGGTTGGATTTTACACTCTATTAGAGGCCCAAAAGTGTTTGAAAAAGAAGAAAAATGGGACTTACAACCAAAGGGAGGCCCAGATGAAAATTGTTTTGAAAACGGCGATCGCGCCGAGATTTTTAAAATCGTATCGGGACTTATACAAAGACCGAGACCCAAATTGGTTTATTTACAAAGGGATGGGACTTACACTCTACCAAGAGGCCCAAAAATGTTTTGAAAAATGTTTGTGAGGGTGAAAACAATGAAAACCCTAATTTGATTTTAAAATGCATTTTAATTTGAATAAAAATAAATTAAAATGATCAAAATTATCAAACATGTATGAAAAACAAGTTGTGATCTTGGATTAATGTTTGAAAAATTATGTGTTATCCATAGAATGATTTGAAAATCATTTGAATTTGAAAAATCAAGAGAAAGAAATATTTTTAAATGCTTAAAAACAAATAAAAAAATAAATTCTTTGCAAAAATATTAAATATGTAAAATAAATAATATTTTTTTGAAATTTTTGTAGAATAAAATATTTTAACATTTTTGTGAATTTTGAAAAAAAAAAAGAATCAATTCAAAAACATTAAAATCCAAAGAGAAATTAATTTTTAAATCAATTAATAAAATTAACTAAAATCCAAATATTCAAAAATTCAAAAAAGGGCGCCAAGAACACATGTTCTTGGTCACGCGTGCTCTGGTTTTCCAGCTTTGCAAAAACCTCTCTATCTCACTAAATACGTGATGAAATCAAACGATTCCAACATAAATCTTGCTCCCTTTTGATCAAGGAACACAATGGTGGTACTTAATTTCATTTATTTTAAGTGTGGGGTGAGATAATTGTGATGAACACATAAACCCTAGAATTTGCAAAAACTATCATGAAATCTTAAACACGAATGAAACATGGCAATTGATTGAGGGTTATCACCCTATGAACTACCAGAAACAAGTTGGTAACATGAAAATGAATTGATGATGCATGTAATATAGATTTTGAAGGCTTCAGGCTTACCTCTTGTAGCTGGTGATCGAATTTGATGATGGAGATATTACAGATATTATGCAATGATTTAGACAGCTTCAATGGACCTTATGTAAGGTGTATGAATGCTTGGGATGGATGGAAAACACCTGGATCACTCTGTGGTACCTCAACTGCAAATGACCTCTAGGATGGCTATGGAGGTTTGTGATTTTGGTGTTACAGATGAAGGATGAGTGTTTGAACAGCTTATATATGATATATTGGATGTGTTTGGATCATAAGCTGTGGTGGATTTGCTCTCTAACTCAAAATTCGATGGTGACTTGCAAAATAAGGTATTTCTGGTTTTTTGAAATAGATTTTGAGGAAAGCATGTGTTATGGTGCTTTGGTGTACTCAAACTGATCACAAATGACCTCTATTTATAGTGTGTCAAGTTTGTTTTGGCAGCAATAGTGAATGGTGGCTGGTACAATCCATTGTCCATTGGTTTTCAAAGAAGCTCACAGAGAAGCTCTACAGAGAGTCTTAGAATAAGCCTATGTGGAACAAGATGTGACAGTAGGACAATTTGACAATATCATCTCCAACATCACTTCCTGCAACAACTTGGGATTCAGTGATAAAGAACTTCCAGAGGAAGGCAAGAACCATAATATGGCACTCAATATCACAGTCAATTTCTATAACGATGCTCTAGCCAGCGTACTGGTAGACACAAGTTCATCTTTAAATGTCATGCCAAGGTCAACTTTGGTTCGACTTTCTTTTCAAGGAACTTTGATGAGAGGCATTGAGATCATCGTCAAAGCCTTTGGCGGATCCAAAAAAACAGTTATCGGCGAAGTCGATCTTCCCATAACCATCGGTCCTCACACTTTCCAAGTCACTTTCCAGGTCATGGACATCCGAGCAGCATACAACTATTTATTAGGAAGACCTTGGATACACGAAGCTGGGGCATTCACTCGACACTTCACCAGAAGCTGAAGTTTGTCAAGAACGACAAATTAGTCACGGTGTGCGGAGAGCAAGCCTTAATCGTGAGTAACTTATAATCATTCTCCTGTGTAGAACCAGAGGAGGTTGTTGTAACTCAATTTCAAGCACTCTCAATGAGCAATGAGAATCAACAAGGAAGACGAACATCAATTTCCTCATATAAGGACGCTCTCAAAGTAATGGGGAGTTGTGACATAAAAGGATGGGGATAAATTGTAATTCCTACTAATAACAAGACAAGAAAGGGTCATGGTTTCTCCCCAACCTGTACCTAGACTAAAAAGAAGGATCAAAGTTTTCGTCCCATTCAGGATTTCTTTCACAGTGAAGGCTTCCTCCACCCAGTATCTCAAGAAGTCCACACCATTGAGGATAACAACTCTTTTGATACGGAGGAAGAGTGGAAGTCTTATCTCAATGACGAAGGTTATATATCTCAGGGAGAAACGTACCTACCATTCTACTCTCCAAAGCAGAGCCCAAGATATATACCAAGATCAGACGTCAGAATGATCTATGGAGATTGTGATCCCGAAAGATTTCGTGCTCCACCCAACTCATTAGAGGAAGACAATCTAATGAAAGACAACTTTGACCACGATTATTATGATCCCCTGGATGACTTACCTATCGGGAAGCCATACATGGAAGACTCGGGGCAAAAGAGTCAGTCGGACAATGCCTATCAACTGAGTAGTCTTGAAAAGAATACCCATGTTTCCACAGAGTTATGGAGTCCTTACTCAGAGCATTCCGAAAATGTATGACACCATGGTGATGAATTTGCAAAGATTGCAGGACAAGAAGTCATTAATTATGCATTTCCTAAGGTCAACGTCATTGAGAAAGATGACTCCTCTATTCACACAGAAACCTGGGACACCTTGGGGCAGCCAAGCGGCAAGTATGACTTTCTAGTCAAATACACTGCTCCTGAAAGCTTTCGCATCAGATACAAGGACATCCGGCAAACTGGATGGGGAGATCCTTTTGAGAGTGAAAACACTATGGAAGATGCAACAGAAGAGCCCTCTTATACGT
This sequence comes from Lathyrus tuberosus, assembly GCA_022829125.1. Taxonomy (NCBI): domain Eukaryota; kingdom Viridiplantae; phylum Streptophyta; class Magnoliopsida; order Fabales; family Fabaceae; genus Lathyrus; species Lathyrus tuberosus. The sequence continues at coordinate 2,837,275 of JALAZF010000183.1, forward strand.
GGGAAGAAGACTCCAATGATCCTACTCCACCAGAAATCAGTGCCATTTCTGAAGACAAACCAAGAAGGGAAGTACCAGACTTTGTGATTCACAAAGGAGTTTGTCGCCATTGGGTTGCAGTCGATGTCCTGAAAGTCATTCATAAGTCGAAGTAATTACCATCTTTATTTTAACCTTTCACTTTGCCCTGGTGAAATGGATGTTTTATAGGGCTTAATTTTCTATAAATGTCCCTCTTCACTTTGCCTAAAGCGACAGAGTTTTGTTTTATAGGGTTGTGTTTCAAGAATCGACAAATCATGAATAAATAATGTCATTCTGAATTCCCATATTTATTGCTGTTTTCACTTTTCGTTTTTCAGAAAATGGTAATCCTTAAAAAAACAAAAAAAAACAACCCAAAATAAAAACAAGCATTTTTAGAAAATACACTGCACACACTCTTGCATTCTCGCTGTCTTTTCTAAAAAAGGAATCATCACGTCATGCAGATTGCTTATTTTAAATCCCATTGAAACATACGATCCAATGCCTTCTCCCAACTTTGAATTCCCGATATTTGAAGTTGAAGAAGAAGAGGACGAAGAAATTCCATAAGAGATCTCCCAACTACTCAGGCAAGAGGAAAGGTCTATTGAGCCTCATAAAGAGTTGTTTGAAATGGTCAATTTAGGTTTAGAAGAAGAAAAGAAAGAAGTTAAGATTTGAGCACTGCTCAGTCTAACTGTCAGAGAAAACTTGATAAAACTTCTCAAAGAGTTTCCAGATGTATTTGCTTGGTCCTACCAGGACATGCCAGGGTTGGATACCAGCATCATGGAACACCACTTACCACTGAAACCAGAATGTCCTCCAGTAAAACAAAGATTGAGAAGGACTCATCTAGATATGGCCATCAAAATTAAGGAGGAAGTGCAGAAGCCGATTGACGCATGTTTCCTCTCCACCTCAGAATATCCTCAATGGTTAGCCAACATAGTGCCAGCTCTGAAGAAAGACAGAAAAGTCAGAATGTGTGTAGACTACAAGGATCTGAACAAAGCAAGTCCAAAGGATGACTTCCCCTACCACACATTGACATGCTAGTAGACATCACCGCGAAATTCAAATTCTTCTCCTTCATGGATGGATTCTCGGGCTATAATCAAATCAAAATGGCGCTAGAAGATATGGAGAAAACTTCATTCATCACCCCGTGGGGGACTTTTTGTTACAAGGTAATGTCGTTTAGTCTAAAGAACACATGGGCAACTTATCAAAGGGCCATGACAACTCTGTTTCACGACATGATGCACAAAGAAATTGAAGTGTACGTCGATGACATGATTTCCAAATCTAAAATAAAAGAAGAGCATGTCAAACACCTATCAAAGTTATTCGAGCGTCTGAGAAAATACATTCCTCGGGAAGAGAACCATCTAGCAGACGCCTTGGCAACTTTGTCATCCATATTCAAAGTCAAGTGGTACAATGAAGCACCAGTTATAATAATCCAACGTCTAGATGAGCCGACCTATTGCATAACAGTGGTGGCAGAAGTAGATAATAAACATTGTTTTCATGATATCAAACAATTCCTCCAGAAACAAGAGTATCCTAAAACGCTCAGAAGATTGGTCGCCTAATTCTTTCTCAATGGGGATGTACTTTACAAAAGGAATCATGACATGGTCTGTTGCACCCCAAAATTTGCCCTCTTGTTTCTAACCCTAGATGGCTTTTGCTTCTCATTCATATGCATCTCCACTATGTCATAATATTCATAATTTTGAATTTCATGGAGCTCCTAAGACATGGGATCAAAGTACTTTCTTGTGATTTTGGTTTTTTTTCTATTTAGAGGTGATTCATTCAGTTATTTCACTCAAGTTAAGGAAAAGGTTGAACTCTTATCGTCATGAACATCTTTGTCAAGATTTATCAAGATACATTGTCATATGCTTCAAGATTTTTCAAAAGTATCAGGTGCTTAGGGTTTCATCATTGATTTAATTGAGAATGCTATGGAATTGGGTTCGGTTCTTCAACAACTCAGGTCATTTCTTCATTTCAGAGAATTAAGGTTTCTTATTCATGGTTGAGCTTGTGGACTTTCATCAATTGAGGTTCATTGGATTAAGGTTTTCATGTCAAGGACATTTTGGTGGTCATGTTTCTTTCTACATTTCATGTTTTATCTTCATCTTCAAGGTCCCCTCAGGGAATTGTTCTTGTGTTGAGATCATTGGTCGTAAATGCAAGATATCTTGTGGTTAGAATTGCAAATTATTGGGTCATGAGGCAAGAAATTTATTGTGCTCAAGGCACTATTATTCTTTCAAGTGTTCATTGCTTATGATACAAGTCACTTGTGGTTTGAATGTTAAAGTATGGATTTTCATTGAGAATGCAAGATGGTTTTTATTGAGAATTGATGATTTTGGTTGAGTATTCATTCAAGTGTTTATTTGAGGTTTTTTAGTTCAAATTATTCAAAAAGATTGGTTCAAAATTCTTAAGCATTTGGTTTGTTAGGAATTGATTCAAATATGCTAAGGTTGGAGGGTACATGTATGTGAATTACTTGGAATTCAAGATTCAAGTCCATTAAACCATATCCAAATCTCTATCCCTCCCCATTTCTATGTCATTATCCATATCACTTTCTTTTAGTCTAAATACATAAGCCATTCAGAGCGTCCAATGTATATCCCTTGTATCCAACATCCAGGTCAAATCCGTTAAACCAATTAACCATTTATCCATTTTGCAAATTCAATCCATATTTTTAAAATTCATTCACAATAAAATTCATGTCATTTTTCTATATCCAAAATCCAATATTCATGCCCATTTTTGAATCCATTTTCTAAAACATTATCCAACAAGTTTATCCATATCCATTATTAATCCAATTACAAAATCCAAATTTCCAATTCACAATTCAACATCCACTTTTTAATACCATTTTACCATTTCATATATCCAAATCTCATCCATTTCAAAACTACATTTCCAATATCCAATAACAAAAAAAAAACAAATATATATATAATACCAAACCATTGTCTAATTTACATATCTACCTCTAAAAACCAATTACCCATTTCAATCCCACATCCATGTCAATATCCATTAAACTCCAAAACCAATCCAATCTGAAACCAAGATCAACCAACAACAACTTCTCCACTAATTGAGGCCAAGTCCAGTGATCATAATAAGCTTGTGTCATACCTCTTACAGTCCGATGAAGACAAATTGAATTTGGAAATAACAGAAAAAGGAGATTCATAGCAGTGATACAATTACATAATGGTGAGAATTGCATAACAATAAAGAAAAAATAGCAGCATAACTAGTATAAGGTTCATGACAGAAAATTCACTGAGGAAAAAAATTCATAACAGAATTTTCAGTTACAAATTCATAGCAGATTCGGTTAACAATCATAACAAACTTCAACTATATTTCATCTTCAATCTCCCTTATAAATTCATTTACATCAATCACACAGGGGGTTCAATTCTGATCTTCTTTCAATTCAGTCCATCTCCATTCTCCGAGGCTCTCTCGATTCCTTTCATTCCTCAAATACTCTTAACTTCCAACACTTCATATTCACCTCAATCATTGAATCTCTCTGCAACTCTTCAACACATCTTCAAGAACTTTCTCCAACTCTTCATCACATCGCAACAACTTCAACATTCAAAGTTCAACCGCCTCCACAAACCAATAATCGCCGCGAAGCCACAATCAAATTGGAATGCTTAGGTATGCACGATATTTTCAGTGATTAAGGTTAAGCATCGTCACGAATTCTTCAGATCAACAATAACATTCACAAACGCAACACACACAACAAGATCGAAGGAGAAGATCTATGAATCACGAACAAGCAAGAACAAACGAGAAGAATATAGAAATCCAAGAATGCACATGAACAAGCTTGGATTCGTTGTAAGTCTTCAATTCATCATTTCTTTTTATGGCATGAGAGCGTTTTCAATTCGGTTTCATTTTTCGAGACGAATTTGAAATTGAATAAGGAAGTTGATTAAGTTGAAATAGTGAGTCGAGAGAGACAGTGAGTCGAGAGGATGTAGCTCACAGAGGTCCCCGCCGGTGGTAGACAGAGTCGCGACGACATTTTGAAGAAGAGCACTGAGGACAAGAATGACTGCCTGACGACACAAATTTATACCATATTTTTAGGCTCACATTGCGTATTTTTAGTCCGTATTTTTATCGAGTCTTGTTGTTCTTACTTTGTTTTTATCTTGTTTTATGTTTGTAGGAATAATAATCGAGATCCCGGAAGAATCGGAGCAAAGAAGCAAAAGAAGGAGAAAAATCCAGCAAAGCAGAAAATTATGCAGTCCCAGCTGATATGGCATTCGCCATGCCCCCATGGCGTTTTCCATACAGGCGCGGGAGCAGTTTCTCACTGCAAAATCCGTTTCTGGCAGTTTTGAGGAGTTTTCTAACTCCCTTTCCCTCCAGAATTCAAACCTGGCAGTTGTTAACTCTGACCGATCAAGTTTTTGTCGCCGTTGTCGGGGACCTATTTAGTCAATATTGTAAATCTTTTGTTGCGCAGTATAGACTAAGGCAACTATTTTATCTTTTAAATTGTCGATTGTATGCCAAGCACTCGCTCACAAGGCGAAGAGTTAGAGCAACCAATCAACGAAATCGAACGTTATATAAGTCTGAGACGTTGAATTAACGAATTCCTTCTTAGATATAACATCCCAGACCCTATTATTCCCTACTCAGAGTCGGAAACGGAATCAGAACCATAACGAATCATGGCCGAAGGACCGAGAAACCGTCCTCTGAAGTATTATGTTGTTCCATCACAAGAAGAACCACATAACAGCATTGCTACCCCCACTATTAACCGAAATGATTTTGAACTAAAACCTTCGCTGATATCAGCAGTTCAACAAAACCAATTTTCAGGTAATGCTACAGACGATCCGAATCTGCATTTGTCAATATTTGTGCAATATGCAGACACCGTGAAAGCAAATGGTGTTAGCCCTGAAGCGATAAGAATAAGAATTTTTCCATTTTCCTTGAGAGATAGAGCTAGAGCTTGGCTCCAGTCTCTACCATCAAACTCAGTAATGACATGGGATGAGTTAAAGAAAGTCTTCTTAGCCCGGTATTTCCCACCAAGCAAGACAGCTATGTTAAGAGCTCAAATCAATGGATTTAAGCAAAAAGATAATGAATCTCTTTTCGACGCTTGGGAGAGATACAAGGACATGATGAGGCTTTGCCCACACCATGGACTTGAAGAATGGGTGATAATCCATACCTTTTACAATGGTCAGTTGTACAATACCAAAATGAATCTGAGCGCATCCGCTGGCGGTGCTCTGATGGACAAACCGTATGAGGAAGCCTACGAAATTATTGAGACTATGGCTCAAAACCATTTCAAATGGGGAAGTGAACGCACTGGTGTAGAGAAGTCAACTCCAAAAGGAGGAATGTATGAAGTCAATGGTTTAGACCATTTCAATGCCAAAGTGGATGCACTTACACAGAAAATCAAAAGTTTAGCAATAGCACCACCCGCAGCTACTGTAGCTGCAGTTACACCTATTTGTGAAATATGTGGGACCCCTAGGCACACAAATGATGAATGTCAAGTGTTGGCTGGTACGCCTATAGACCAAGTGAACTATGCTCAAGGAAACCTATATTCAAACACTTACAATCCTGGCTGGAGAAATCACCCAAATTTTTCATACAAAAACAATAATGTTTTACACCCACCAAACCCAGCACCTGCTATTCCTCCTGGTTACCAGAAACAACCACCTTCTGCACCGCAGCCACCTAGGAAATCAAATCTGGAAATCGTGATGGAAAACTTTATAAATGCTCAAGTTCAACAAAACAAAGAATTCACGAATCAAAACGCTCATGCAAGAGAATTGATGAAACAAATGTCGAGTAAACTTGATGCTATGGTTATTCACAAAAAACTGTTGGAAACTCAAATCTCTCAAGTAGCCCAACAACAATTAACTATAGCAGCCCCCGTTGGAGAATTTCCTGACCAACCACAACCAAACCAAAAAGGTCATGCTAATGCTATCACTTTTCAAAGCAGAACAGAATATGATGGACCCGTTGACCCGAGACTCCAAAATTCAGCCATGCACCAAAATTTATCAAAGGGAACCGAAAAAGTAAAAAAACCACAAAGCAACAAAGAATATAAAGGCGAAGAGGCCACAGAAAAAGAAACACCTTACGTGCCTCCGCCACCATACAAGCCACCGGTACCTTATCCGCAAAAACTTGCCAAATCCAAAAATGAAGGGCAATTTAAGAAATTCGTAGAACTTATAAAGCAATTGAACATAACCATACCTTTTACATAAGCTATTACACAAATGCCCTCATAAGCAAAATTTCTCAAAGAGATCTTGTCGAATAAGAAAAAGCTCGAGGATAATGAAACTGTTATGCTCACTGCTGAGTGTAGTGCTATACTTCAAAACAACATGCCTCCTAAGCTGAAAGACCCAGGCAGTTTTTTCGTACCTTGCGTAATTGGAAAATCTATCATAGACAAAGCGCTATGCGATTTAGGAGCCAGTGTTAGCTTGATGCCATTATCTACATGCAAGAAACTTGACTTAGGGGAACTAAGGCCGGCAAAAATGTCATTACAACTAGTAGACCGTTATGTTAAATATCCTGTTCGTATGCTAGAGAACGTGCCTGTTCGTATAGGTCAGTTCTATATCCCTACTGATTTTGTGATAATGGACATTAAAGAAGATTCGAACATACCCATCATTTTAGGAAGACAACTTTTAGCAACAGCCGGAGCCATCATCGATGTTAAGAAAGGAAAACTAACTTTTGAGGTTGGGGAAGAGAAAGTTGAATTTATCTTGGCCCAATTCCTAAAAGCTCCAGCTATTGATGATTCATGTTGTTTCCTAGATGTTATCGACGAATACGTTAGAGAAATGGAGAAGGAACTAACTAAGTATACTGAAGTACTAAAGATTCCTGCACCTCCAATATTTGAAGACGATAATTGGTGCGAGCCATACGAAGATGACAGCCTAAGGGAATGCCTAGCATTAACACCCGATCCAATGCCATGCCCAAAGAAACCATCTATAGAACTCAAAACACTACCGAAATATTTAAGGTATGAATTCCTAGACACTGAGCTAGAGCGACCAGTAATAGTCAATGCCGACTTAGGGCAAATAGAGATAGAAAAACTGCTACATGTCTTAAGAAAGTATCCCGCAGCCTTAGGTTACAACATCTCATATTTAAAAGAAATAAGCCCCTCTATATGTATGCATCGCATTATGCTAGAAGAGGACTGTAAAACCTCTAGAGAGCATTAGAGGAGATTAAACCCCATCTTAAGTGATGTAGTAAAAAAGGAGGTGCAGAAACTATTAGAGGCAGGAATTATATACCCGATATCTGACAATAATTAGGTCAGCCCTGTGCATGTCATACCGAAGAAAGGAGGTGTTACAGTTGTTAGCAACGAGATAGGAGAATCCGTAGCAAAGCGAATTCAAACTGGCTGGAGAATGTGTATAGATTATAGGAAGCTAAACAAAGCCACTAGTAAAGACCACTTTCCTTTACCTTTCATAGATCAAATGCTTGAACGGCTAGCTAAACACTCATATTTTTGTTATCTTGACGGATACTCAGGAATCTTTCAAATCCCTATTCACCCTAATGACCAAGAAAAGACTACATTCACCTGTCCCTATGGTACATTTTCCTATCGACGAATGTCATTTGGATTGTGTAACGCTCCCGCAACATTTCAGAGGTGCATGATGCCGATCTTCGCGGATTTCATAGACGACATAATGGAAGTCTTCATGGACGATTTCTCTGTATGGGGGAAGTTTCGAAAATTGCTTATCAAACCTTGAGATGGTGCTTGAACAATGTGTTAAAGAAAACTTAGTGCTTAACTGGGAGAAATGTCATTTCATGGTAAGGCAAGGAATAGTTCTTGGACATGTAATATCCAACAGAGGTATTGAAGTAGATAAAGCAAAAATAGAAATTATAGAGAACCTTCAACCTCCGAAAAGAGTTAGAGAAATTCGTAGTTTCTTAGGACACGCCGAATTTTACCGGCGATTCAGTAAAGATTTCTCTAAAGTCATAAAGCCACTGACTGAGCTGTTAATGAAAGATGTCGAGTTCATTTTTGATGAGGATTGCTTGAAAGCATTCGAACACCTGAAAAACACTCTTATTACGGCACCAATCATGCCGCCACCTGATTGGAGTATACCATTTGAGATCATGTGTGACGCAGTGATTACATTGTAGGCACTGTCCTAGGACAAAGGAAAGATAAGAAACTTCATGCTATCTACTATGCGGGTAGAACCTTGTACAATGCACAGATGAACTACGCCACCATCGAAAAGGAACTCCTTGCAGTTGTGTTCTCTTTAGATAAATTTTGTTCCTACCTAGTGGGAGCAAAAATTATAATCTATATCGATCATGCCGCAATTAGATATCTGTTGACTAAGAAAGATGCAACACCAAGACTCTTGAGATGGATTCTGCTCTTACAAGAATTCGATTTAGAAATCAAAGATAAGAAAGGTACCAAAAACGTAGTAGCAGATCATCTCTCTAGGATTGAGGATCTGAGACTCGAAGAAGTACCAATTAATGACGAATTCCCCTATGACAGACTAGTACCCCAGTTAGAAAGCGAGAGCGAAATAGTTGAACACTCTTTGATATTTAATGACGCAGAAACTACTGAAGTAGTAGAATCAATATGCACCAAGACAACACTTTCGTGGTATGCCGACTTTGTCAACTACCTAGCAGTTGGGGTGCTTCCACCAGACTTAACATACCAACAAAAGAAAAAAAATTCCATGATCTTAAACACTACTATTGGGATGAACCCCTACTTTTCAAGAGAGGCGTCGATGGAATATTTCATCGATGCGTCCCTGAATCAGAAGTAGCTGAGGTCATATCTCATTGTCATGTTGCACCTTATGAAGGGCATGCAAGTACCTCTAAAACATGTGCAAAGATCCTGCAATCTGGTCTCTTCTGGCCAAATCGTTGGAAGGATGTCCATATCGCCGTTATAAATTGTGACCGGTGTCAACGCACTGGAAACATCTCTAGATGCGATGAAATACCACAGAAGGGAATTTTAGAAGTGGAAGTCTTTAACGCATGGGGTATAGATTTCATGGGACCCTTTTCGTCTTCTTTTGGTAATAAGTACATACTCGTTGCGGTCGATTACGTGTCAAAATGGATTGAGGCAGTAGCTTCTCCTATGAACGATGCACGAGTGGTGATTAAGCTCTTTAAAAACATAATCTTTCCTAGGTTCGGTGTACCAAGAATTGTCATTAGTGATGGCGGCTCCCATTTCATTTCCAATATATTTGGGAAGCTTTTGCTTAAATATGGAGTTCGAAACCGAGTAGCAACACCCTATCATCCTCAAACCAGTGGACAAGTCGAGGTGTCAAATAGAGAGATCAAACAAATCTTAGAAAAAACCGTCGCAACTTCCAGGAAATATTGGTCTACTGAACTTCATGAGGCTCCGTGGGCTAATAAAACAGCTTACAAAACCCCGATATGAACCACACCGTTTAAAATGGTTTACGGAAAGTCTTGCCACCTGCCTGTAGAATTAGAGCATAAAGCTTATTCGGCCATTAAGACCCTAAACATGAATTACGCAGCGGCATGGGAGAAAAGAATTTTAGATATCCATGAACTCGAGGAACTCAGACTGGATGCCTACGAAAATGCCCGAATCTATAAAGAGAGAACCAAGAGATGGCACGATAAGCGAATAACAAAGAGGGAGTTCAATGAAGGAGACATAGTTCTTCTCTTTAACTCTCAACTGAAGCTGTTCCCAGGCAAGTTAAGTTCCCGATGGTCTGGCCCCTTTGAGGTTGTGAGAGTTTTCCAAAGTGGAACAATAGAAATTCGAGGTAAAACAAACGAAACATTCATTGTGAACGGGCAACGACTTAAGCACTACCACACCGTAGAGAACAAGGAATTTTTCACTAGTTATAAGTTGGAAGAGCTGCCCGCTCCTCCCAATGAATGATTTTCTTTCTAGATCAATGTCAAGCTCCCGACATTAAACGAAGTACTCCGTGGAGGCAGCCCATGATCTTTGTTTGTTATTGTTTTATTGATGTTTTTATACTTTTAATTATATTAGTTGTTAACATTTATGCATATTTACATTTATGTTATTATTATTATTATTATTATTATTATTATTATTTATCACTAACCTATGTTTATGGTACAACTTGACTAATAGAAAATCATTGTCAATTTCAGGGTAGCTCATTTTAGGATAACACTTAACTCTAGGAGGATGCAGCATTTTGAGAACCATGAAGTTACCTTTAGGAACAAAGTCTAGAGGCGCCGTTTTGAGGCCCAGAATGCAGCATTTTGAGAACCATGAAGTTACCTTTAGGAACGAAGTCTAGAGGCGCCGTTTTGAGGCCCTGTCACAAAGAGGCTTTGTTGTGTCTATCTATCCTGACAACCCAGCTATGACCACCCTTGGCATCCGTGATAGTGTCATCTACCTGATTAATCAATTAGGGTGGGATGATTTTGCTATCCGGAAGAGATTTAGCACTTCCCATAACCTGACACTAGAGTTCTAGAGCTCGTTATACTATGATCCTAACAGAGGTTTCGGTTTTGGCCGTGGGTTGGCTAAATTTAGGTTGTTTGGCAACAAATACTGTTTTACACATCATGAGTTTGCTAACTTATTAGGATTTCTAAATGGGCCTGATGCCATAACTAAGACCCCTGAGGATGCCTTTACTGCTTATGATCTGAACCAATTTTGGGGTACTCTGACTGGTAACTCCAATCCTGAGCCGAATGGTATATTTTATGAGAGTATCCATAATCCTGTTATAAGGTATTTCCACAAGACATTAGCCCACACCCTTTTTGATAAGGAAGAGAATGTGACTTCTGTCTCTAAGGACGAGCTTTACATTAAGTTATGTGCCTCTCAAGGCAAACCGGTTAATGCAGCCCCTTTTATGTTGGCTAACTTTGCAAAGATCTCTCGTGAGCCTCATGATGCTATTATCATTGGTGGCCTAATTACTATGATTGCTGACGCTATCAGATTACGGTACCACTTGAAACGTACCCTTGTTTTTTGTAGTTACCGCCCCATGAATATTAATTTTTGCTTCAACCGAGGCATTATTGCTAATCTTGGTCCAGTTGAATTTGAGCTTCTGATCGACAATGCTGTTGTCCATCACTTTACCTTGCCGAATCATGAGAAAACCAGTGTTCATAACAAGGATAATTGGCTCTACGACTTGGAAGGTCAGAACGAGTCTCTAACTCCATCTGACTCTCCACAAGCTTATGAGAACTTAGAGGCCGATATGCCTGATGCTGGTACTCTTGGCTATGCTATTTAGCTAATTGTCCCACCTATTGACATTGTTACTGCTATTCATGCTCTACAAGTTGAAGTAGATTTCCTCCGCGGAGAGATGACATCTCTTCATGTGGATTTATTGGGATTTATGGATGTAGTTCATGAGTAATTTGACCATTTTTTCCAGATCGTTTATTCACTTCGTCGTCCTGCTGAACCTCAGATAAGGCGTCACCATGGATAGTCTCAGTTGTACTCATTTCCCTGTTTTTCTTAGATTAGGATTTTGCTTTAATGTATCAGTGTTTCATTCTCGAACTGTTCGTTAATGACTTATGTATGTACTTCTGTTATTTCAATTAATGCAATTTCCCTTTTCCGTAACTTTGTGTTGTTGATGTTTAGCAAGTTTTGAATTTTTCATGGCTTGTTAAGTGTTTATGTTAGTACTTTCAGTAGAATCAAAGTAAAAACAAAAAGAAAGAAAAAAATATCTATAGCATGTTTTGTCTTCTGTTCTAGACCTGCAGTGAAAATTCGCACTTTCAACATAAAGGCGTTCGCCATCAGTTCAATTTCCTGATCCTTTTCCATTCGCAACACGTGGCGTTCGCCATGTGCTTAATGGCGTTCGCCATTGCATTGGAACCTGCAGTCTGCGCAGAATTCAAATTCCTACGCGTTGTTTTTCTCTAGAAAATTCCATATAATCACCTTTTTACACTTCCAAAGCACCCTTCCAACTACCTCATTAACCCACCATTAATCCATCATAACCACCAGCCATATACATTCCACAAATTTGCATATAAATTCATCAAACCCATTATTTTTCTCACACCCATCACTCATACTTTTCACTCATAAACTTTTTCCAATCATTCTCACTGCCATCATTCTGCCAATATGCCTCCTAGAGTCGCTACTAACATCAACTACATGGGCATTTAATTTCTTGAAATCGTCATTGGTCAGAGCCAGCGTTCTAGCTTTCTTAAGCTGCGAAAGAGGGAAGTCATCGCGACACGATACCCAGACACCACTGCTGTCCAAACCTTAGGTCTCTTCGATAGTGTGAATTGGATTATCACAAACTTAGGTATGTCACAGTTCTGTTCAATAAGTAATAATACTTACGTTCGACTGACATATGAGTTTTTAAGTTCTTTACATTTGTCCACGAATCTGTCCCGTACTGATGGTTCCATACAATTTAGAATGTTTAATATAGATCACTCCTTGACCTTTGAGCAGATAGGTAATATCTTTAGTTTTCCTAGCGGTCCGGAGTATGCTTCACAGACACCCTTAGAGAGTGAGTGGGAACCTAATGCTCTAGACTTTTGGCATAAAATCACTAACAAGACTTCCAACACTTGGGAAGGTCTTAAAGCCACCTCCATCCACAATCCAGTCATCTGATATTTCCACTGAATCCTTGCTAGCACTATCTTTGGACAGGAGAACACAGGAAATGTGAACTCCAAAGATTTATTCTTCATTCATTGTTCACTTTCTGAGACCAAGGTTAACCCGACACCATTTTTGCTTGCACACCTCCTATCTGCCAGTGGTAGAGCGGGGGGTTCCATTTGTGTCGGAGGGATCATTACCTCCATAGCCTTAGCCTTAGGATTGCATAGAGAGTTGGAGCCCCTTGAGCCCTTTCCGACTTTATTTGCTGATCTGACCCATTGCCATGCCATGCGCCTAGTTAAGAATTTACCCAATGGCAAATAGCATCTGATGATAGGCAACAGAGAAGTAAAGGGAATCACATTGCCTTGTCCTAATGATATTAACGTGCGTGTTAGCACAAATTGGATAGTTGATACCGAGGCCCCCAATCTTGAGGAGGAGAGAGCTGAGAGACACTACTAAAATGTTATGGGTTTTACTACACCTCAACCCCGCACTCGTACCTGTGGTACCGATACACCCGGACCTAGCGGTCGTTCACGCACAACACATTTTTCTTTTGACTCTTTTGCAAGTACACATCAGCCCCAGGAGGAATATGATTACGTGGCCATTCGGAGCTCTTTGGATGATATTCTGTCCGAGCTTAGGCATCAGAATGACATGGAGGCCGAACGTGATCTTTTACTCCGTAGCATGCAGAGGCAGCAGGAGGAGCTCAGAGTCACTGTTGATCAGATTGGCCAGCAGCAACAAGATTTTGCAGAGAGGACTCAGCATGATATGGGTGTCTTGATTGAGCAAATGAACGGAGTGCTCTTAGAGACGGCTGATTTGAGAGACTTTATCAGACATGTGCCACTATCAGAGTGGGGTAGAGCAGGCCGTCACAGAGGCAGAGCATCCATGCACAGAGGTCGTGCACCTCGTCCTTGACCAGGTTTTATCTTTCCTTTCTTTCACCTTGTGCTAAAACATTGGGGACAATGTTTAGTTCAAGTGTGGGGGGAGGATCTTTACTGTTTTATTTCCCGTTATTTATGTTTTTCAGTTTTTACTTTTTAGTTTGTCCAGTTTATCGAGTCATATGCGCTGTTGAGTCCTATTTTACGTTATTTTATTTGCTTGTTTGAAAACTCCTTTATTTTTGACCCCCAACGATTTTTTTTTTAGTTTTCTGGATTCATTAGCATGACACCTTGTGTATAGGTTATTTTTCATCATTAGGCTATGTTAGATACACTTGGGAAAGTTCTGTAAATATCGGTATCGTTCCTACACCCTAGATTCCCTAAATATGTGATATTGATTTAAATAGGTATTATGTCGAGACCTTACGCCTAGTTTCTTAGTAGTAACCTCTTGATTAGTTTATACTAGCAGTCAGCACCATCCTTATGTACAAACTAAGTAACAAACCGATGCAAATATGTGTTGATCTCAAAAATTTGAATAATGTGATATTTATAGAAAAAAGCGAATGAAAGACATGTTCCCGCTAAGTTAGGTGGTCCTCACCCGACCATTTAGCCTAAAGGTTCGGACTCTTTAAATTCGTAAGCAAAAGAAAGCATAATGTACGAAAAAGAAAATTTTGAATAATGAGATCATATAACACAAACAGGTTCGATTACCATGTGAGTATAAAGGATAACGAGCTTAATGTGATTTCGCGAGAATGAAAAAGAGGTGAAATAGGATGAAGGATATAGGTCGAGATATAATGTCATGATTTAAATTGGTATTGCATAGGAAGGGAGTCTTTGTCCGCAAATGTGGATTTGTGTCGCTACGATATCCTTGTTTTCACTATTTAGTACCTATCCATTTAACATTAGCCTAGCAACCTTGCGCCTTAGTTGATTTCATTCGCGCTTTTGAATCCGGAACTGCACTCACTATTTTAAATTTTGTTGGAGTTTTCTTGAGGACAAGCAATGGCCTTAGTGTGGGGGAGTTTGACGACACAAATTTATACTGTATTTTTAGGCTCACATTGCGTATTTTTAGTCCGTATTTTTATCGAGTCTTGTTGTTCATACTTTGTTTTTATCTTGTTTTATGTTTGCAGGAATAATAATTGAGATCCCGGAAGAATCGGAGAAAAGAAGCAAAAGAAGGAGAAAAATCCAGCAAAGCAGAAAATTGTGCAGTCTCAGCTGATATGGCGTTCGCCATGCCCCTATGGCATTCGCCATTGCTTCCTGATGGCGCTCTTTGTTGATTCTAGAGCATGGCGTTCGCCATGCCCCCATGGCGTTCGCCGTACATGCACTGGAGCAGTTTCTCACTGTAGAATCTATTTCTGACAGTTTTGAGGAGTTTTCTAACTCCCTTTCCCTCCAGAATTCGAACCTGGCAGTTGTTAACTCTAACCGATCACTGCCGAGAGAGAGAGATACAGGTTTTTCATAAACTAGGTTTAATGTGTTTGCATTCCCTCCTTTAATATTTGACCGAGCTTAGGCCCATGATAAACATTATACCCACTCCATAATTCATTTCTCAGCCCCTTGGAAATGTGAGTGATGATCGTTGGGCTTAGAATCAGGCTCTGTGCCATGATTACTATTACACTCTAAGAATTCACTACTGCACCCCTTGTTTAGATTAGTTGTCTATTTGTTTAGATTTAATTGTTTATGATTTTTTTTTTGTTTAATTCTTTACTTGTTTGGATTAATTGTCTACTTGTTTAGATTTAATTTTTCATGACTTTTGTCGGTTTAATGTTGGTGATTTTTAGAATTAATTTCAATGACTTTCTTGTTGTTAGTTTTGATTAGTTGCTTTGATTAAATTGTGATTAGTCTTTAGAATTTCGATTCTTAATAATTTTGATTAGAATGATTGTTGATTAAAATTTGATATAAAAATTTGGTTGAATATGGATGATAATTTTTTATTAATTTTGGTTCATTAGGTTTTGTCATTACTAATCGAGTGTTAATTGAAGTTTGATACATGAATTTGGATTGAATTTTAACCTCGATAAAATGCGACAAAGTATATGTGATCTTGATCATGATTCATTAGACTAGTTTTCTTGTTAATTTTTGTTCATAAAAAATGATAAGCATGCCTTAATTCTTCTTAGAATTTAATTGAATTTTAGTATTCTTTCTTGATTCTTTGTGCATGAATTTGGTGCAAAATTGGTGTGTGTTGTTCACTTGTTTTTAGACTTAGGGTGTTGATCCTTGAAGCATGCTCCCCTTAGGAGTCCTTGGATTCGATTTAATTAAGTTGATTAACTTGATTAATTGAATTAAAGATATACATTAGGTTGTTTATCCAAGAATGACAACACTATGGTAGATTTTCCCTTTACTTCAACCATAGGTCCATCTTGCATGACAACATTAGGATAAAATCGTCTTCTAACCCTAACCTTAGGACTACATTGCATGATAACATTTAGGACCAAGTCTCCCTTAGATTTTGCATTGTGTTTTTCTCTTCTTCCTCTTAATCAATTCAAAACACTTAATAAATACAATATGTATAGTGCGTTACGAGCCTTAAGTACATAGGAAAAGATGAGCGGGAGTCTTTTCTTATTTCTTCTTAGAGTATTTTATACGTGAGACGTTTGGATCATTTGTACAAAGTACTTGCTCCTATTGTCATAGACTTTAGTATGATACACATCACAAACCGATTCAATTCACTTCTTTAAAACACTTCAACAAATGCAAATCATTTTCCTTCGGGTTTCTCTCCCTTCTTTTTCAGAAAGGGCATGCTATTTCTGTTCTACCACAAACAAGTAACACGTAAGGCTCCCGACAACGAACAACAAACACCTAAATTGTTAGAACGTGAACGTTAGCATTGTCCATAAAAAACACTAAGCAACTCGTGGTCCCACAAGCTACGGACACTCTGATTTCTCATTCCCGTTGAGAATACGTAG
Organism: Lathyrus tuberosus; assembly: GCA_022829125.1. Classification (NCBI taxonomy): domain Eukaryota; kingdom Viridiplantae; phylum Streptophyta; class Magnoliopsida; order Fabales; family Fabaceae; genus Lathyrus; species Lathyrus tuberosus. Next base: position 2,854,065 of record JALAZF010000183.1, read on the forward strand.
GCACAAGGGCCCCAATCCTTGGCGAGTAACCATCCATTTCACCTGTAGTCCTCCGAGCTACGATGCCTCTAACTTTCCCATTGCACGAGGGAATACGTAGGCATAGGATTGTGAGATCCTATCGAGTCTCCTTTTTGTTTTTTCTCCTTTTTCGTTTCTGTGTTCCCTTAGCAAGTAGGTTTTTTAGATATACACACCCTTTGATTAGAACAACAAGAGTGGATCTCGTTGAGTACAATGGAGGCGAGGGGTGATAATACCTTCCTCTTCTGTAATCGACTCCATAACCTTGAATTTGGTTGCGAGACCATGTTCTTTCCCTTCTGAGGTTTTCTCGATGTTTTCATTTCCATGTCGGGATAAATAAAGTTCGATGGCAACTCTGGGTCTTCACCGGTGGTTTTTCGCGGTAGCGACATGGTTTTACTCAGGTGTTTGGACGGATACGAAGCGGACATGCTTATCAAAGAAATCCATGAAGGATCCTTTGGCACTCATGCCAATGGGCATGCAATGGCTAAGAAGATTCTTAGAGTGGGTATATTACTGGTTGACTATGGAACCGAATTGCTTGAAATACGTCAAGAAGTACCATAAGTGTCAGATTTACACAGATAAAGTACATGTGCCGCCAACTCCTTTGAACGTCCTAACTGCTTCGTGGCTTTTCTCTATGTTGGGGATAGATATAATCGGAATGATCAAGCTGAAAGCATCGAATGGACACTGGTTCCTTTTAGTTGCCATCGATTACTTCACCAAATAGGTGGAAGCTGCTGCCTACACTAATGTGATAAGACAAGTGATCACACGGTTTATCAAGAAAGAGATGATTTGTCGCTATGGGGTTCCTAATAAAATCATCACGGATAATCAGCTTAATCTAAACAACAAAGTGATGGATGGGTTAAGTGAGAGTTTCAAGATTGAACACCATAACGTGTCACCCTATGGACCAAAGATGATCGACGCTGTAGAAGCAACTAACAAGAACATCAAGAAAATTATCCAGAAAATGGTGAAGACTTACAAGGATTGGCACAAAATGCTCCCTTTCGCACTACATGGCTTTAGAAGCTCAGTTCGTACTTCAACATGAGCAACTCCTTTCTCTTTGGTATATGGTACAAAGGCGGTACTCCCTATTAAAGTAGAGATTCCTTTACTCAGGGTCATAATGGAAACCAAGCTGGGAGAAGCAGAATGGGTACAAACTAGATTCGATTAGCTAAACCTCATAGAAGAGAAGCGCGTGGTCGTGGTATGTCAGAGCAATTATATCAGCGGAGACTCAAGAGAGCATTCGACAAGAAAGTCTGTCCTTGCTTATTCGAAGAAGGGGACTTGGTGCTAAGGAAAATATTACCCATCCATAAAGATCCTCGCGGAAAATGGACCCCTAACTATGAAGGGCCATACGTCGTGAAGAGAGCCTTCTCTGGTGGAGCTCTAATGCTCACTACCATGGATGGAACGAATTTAACATGACTGGTGAACTCCAATTCAGTCAAAAAATACTATGCCTAGAAAAAAAAGGATAAAAGCCCGCTAAGTCGAAAACCCTAAAGGGCGACTTAGGAAAAATTTAGGGTGTCCCGGTGGATTGAAAACTCGAAAGAGCGATCCAGGAAAAAACTAGGGACTTAAATAGAATAATAAAAGCTGATAAGTCGAAAACCCTAAAGGGTGGCTTAGTAAAAAAAAGGGTATATCATCCCGGTGGACTAAGACTCAAAAAGAGCGGTCCAGGCAAAAATTAGGGATATCCAAAAGGCATATGATTGAGAGCACTCAAGTCACCCTATAACAAGAACTCATAAGGGAGCGATCAATCCAACCATCATCTTCAGAGGCGAAGTATCGTGACCTCGAAGACCTAGGGATATTAGTTTGTGTTTGAATTCAATAAGAACATAAATAAATTTGCTTTCCGTTGCCATTTTACATCTTTCTAGATTTTCAATAACCTCTCCTTACGAGAATTACTTTCTTTATGTACACACGCCCATTTACTGGCCAATTCTCAATAAATAAAATTTGCTTTTTGAATCTCATTTATTGCTTGTTATTCCGCTTGATTACAAAGTGCCAATTAATTGCAAAATAATGCATTGAAACATTGGGTATAATTAAAAGCTTTTGAAGGAAAATGTCTTTTACTTCGATTTCAAAAACGTTAAAGGGATCATATTATTCCAGTATCTCGTTCTAAGAAAGACACAGGGTCTATACATCAATAGTCACAATTTAACCAGCACGAGAGTTTCTTTGAAAGCACATTACGCATTCCCAGATGGCAAGAGCATCATGGTCTGTTCCATGTACATGTCAAAAGCTCAAAGGTCGGAGAGTGGAAATATTACAGAAGATATCGGTTCCCACAAAGACATACATTGCATATCATAAAAGAGGCGTTATCCAAAATAAAGCATCATGCATAAAATTATACATCAAACATGCATCCACATGAACATGCATACATAACACACGGTTTATAACCACTCTTAGAGATCTAATCCCCAACTATACTAGTACGTCACACTTTTATTAAATACCTTTTCAATGAAGGATTTCCCAAACTCGTTCATTGTGAGTCTTCAAGGGGAAATTTATCCAGTAATCGACCATCCTGAACGATCATCGTTAACTAATGAGATGTCTTTCACCTTTCACATCTCTAGCTTGGAAACCTATCCCACACACAGGGTATGTTCCATCAAATACATCAGGGTTTTTACCAAGGGTTTTACCAAGGGTTTTACCAAGGGATTTACCAAAGGGGTTCTATCGGATTTTTTATCCAAGGGGTTCTATCAAGGGGTTTTATCCATAGTGATCGGGGTATCACTAAAAGTCATACCTAGTTCTAATAACATGATCGGATGATCATATGAATTGTAGGCAAGTTCCACCTGAAAGGGTTGAAACTAATCATCAAGGGGTTAATCAAGGGGTTCTACCAGGGGTTTATCAGAAAACTTTGTCAGGGTTTTATTATCAGGGGTTCCACCAAAAGTTGTCACACGGGTCTTATCAAGATATTACGAAGGGTTTTTTCAAGGGTTCTACCAGGGTTTATCAAAATGGAATCGAAGAATCTCCAAAACCCTACCCGACTTCTATACTCAGGGATATTATACACAAGGATATTGGGATATTAACGGAGTGTCAGGGATTGGTCCACGTGGATTTCAAGCCTATCAACTCCGCAGTCAAAATTTGGGTTCCTCTTATATTTAATCGCCTCCTCCTCAAAAAGAGGAAGGTTCATCGACATCATCGTTCTGATTCGAAGCCGATTAAATAGGGGCAGCTGTCGTACCCTAAATTTTAACCAATATTTATCAGTCATCTGGTCACCCCAATGACTTAAAAAGTCAAAGGGAGACCATTTTGACTTTTTACCCTATGTTGGATTTTTTAAATTACACCTTAGTTACTTTTTTTTTGGGAAAAACATATTAAAGTCTTCCACTTAGTAAGGGTTACCACTTTAGGTTTAGTCCCTACTAACTTTACCACCTGGTTATTAGTTTTTTAAGGGTCATATTATTATATTAGTATTTTGGGCTCAATTTAAAAATTAATTTATTTTTATCTTTGGGGGTTGTGTTATTAAGATTAATTTAAATTAGTTATTATTACTTTTATTTTTAATGAAAATAATTAAGTATATATTAGAATATTATTTAGAAGGCATGTCAATATTAGGGTGTTATTTAATTATAAATTACATAGTTTATGAGGTCTTGCTATTATTAGTAATTTCAATAATTAGTTAGGCTAATATATAAATATTCCTATTAGGATTTTATTTAATTAAAATAATTTGTTATTTTTGGATAAGTGTTAGAGAAAATATATAATCATCATTTGTATAGCCACATTTTATTTGATATAATTAGGGTCTGTTATTAATAATATTATATTAATTATTAATTATAGGAGGTATCACGTTTTAATATTAAAGGGTGGGGGGGGGGGGGGGGGGGCAGGTCATTTTTTTCATATTAATATTAATTTATTAAAATAGATTATTAGGATTATTATTATCATTAATAATTTAGGATTATTAAGATATTATTTTTCTGTTTCGTTATTTTTTTGTTTGTTTTGGTCAAAATGTGTTGACCAAATAATACAAGCCCTAAAAGCATGGGCAGGATATGCAGAAATGATTCAAAAAGAAGTATTTTTTAAATCAAAACTTGCCAAAAATAATCTCCATTCAGATTGCAAAAGCGTTACAATGACAAACCCTAATTCTGAAAATCAAATCAGATCAAAATTACACAATTAAACTTAAATCTTTCTAAAATATAAATCAATCAATAAATGGTCTAACCTAAAATTCATCCAATAAAAACCTAAAAAATCAGAAGAGAAGAGACAAAAAATAACCTAAGGAAAAACTCTTGTTGTTGCGGATCTCAACCTCCACCCAAAAGCTTGTTGAATAGAGAATTAGGGTTTCACTTCGAATCCCCAATCTCTCTGAGCTTAACCTCCATCCTTAGGTACCTCGCACATAAGAACAAGAAAGGAGAAGGAGTAAGTGATTGGAGTAAGCAAGAAAAGGACAATCAAAGAAAGAGAACAGAAAGGGATCGAAGGTTAACTTTGTCACCAGAATAAGTCTTCATTCCGTAGGTTGGTCTTCATACCATTATAGTTTGCCATTGATTGTTGTTTGCCTTGAGTCTTTGTGTTTGTTTGAATTAGAGTAGATTGATTTGATATTGTTGTTGAGGGATTGAGGGTTTGATTAGGGCTCGAGAAAGGTCGATCTATGGATCGGCCGAAGTTTATTGGTTGATTTAGGTAAGTTGGGTGCTTTTGGAAATTTGGGTTAGGGTTCATAAACGATAGGGTTAGGGTTCTTCAGATGAACTCTAGGGTTCGTCTGGAAAGGGTAAGGGTTCATGGGTTTGAGGGTTAGGGTTCACCCAAAGGTATGCTGTTCTGGGTTAGGTTAGGGTTTCTGGCAAACCATCGAACCCCCTAGGATCAAGATTAGACGTCCCAGAGAGATTCAGACATTGACTCTCTCCTCATGGACCTTCGGTTCACAACTGGGCTCATAACGGTATTGGGCTTCTTCCAATTCCTATTAACACCCCTCTCATTCAAAGCCCATTGCTAATATAGTATAAAATGCACCCCCGCATTTCTAATTAATTAATTTGGTTTTAATTTGTTTATTATTTAATTAATTTAGTAATTAAATAATTTTGGTTTAATTTAATAACAAATTATTATGGTTTATTTGATAATTGAATAATTAGGGTTAATTCATATAAATAGGGTTTATTTATATTTAATTATAATCTGGATTTTATTTAGTCTACTTAATAATTAAATAACTAGGGCTTAATTATTATATTTTTGAACTATTTGGATATAATAAAAGGTTTTATTTAATTAAGTTTTTAATTATTTGGATTTACTTAATTTAGGGAACAAACTTTAATTTTTGGGTTTAGTTTAATTATTTTCTATTTAGATTAATTAATTAGGGTTTATTATTTTAAGGGGTTTATTTATCTATATTTAATTAATGACTGAATTTTTTGGGTTTGTTAATTAGTTAGGTTAATTTCTAATTAGTCTATAATAATATAATGAAGGGATTTATATTTTTAATTGGTTATTTTATTTGAAAAGTTGGAGTTTATTCAATTAAGGGTTTAATATATCTTTTCTAATAAATTATTTGGGATAATTAAGCAAGGGTTAGGGGACAATTTGTAAGGGTTTAAAGGGTTTAATCATAATTTGGCGTTAACTTTCTTATTTAATTTAAGTTTTTTATTTTAGAAATAAGGGATAAAACAAGGGAAATTCAAATGGGGTATTAGGGATAAAATTGGGATAAAAAAATTGGAATAAAACTCTTGGATCCAAGAGTATAAATATAGGACTAGGGATAAGGGATAACAAATTTAAGTGTTTCTTTATATAATTAATTTAAATATAATTATATAATCAATTTATTTTCCAAAAATAAATTAAAAGGGGATATTATTTTCCAGGGCCGTCACAAAATTTTGGATGCCCAGTGTAGGTTTGTCATGGTTTGACTACAGAAAAATAAATATGGGCCCTATTTTGTTATGTTTAAATCATAAGAAATATTTTGTGAGGCCCTTTTTAGCCACGATTTAATCTTGGAAAATTTTGGGCCCTGTGCGGTAGTCCACCTTCAAAGACGGCCCTGTTATTTTCATAAATAGAAATGGGATAAAATTAACACTACACACCTAAACTATAAGTCCTCTACTCCTGTGTATTGAGGCATTTTTTAAAACTAAGTTTTCCTCCACCCCTGTTGTGTGAGGATCATTTTTAAGGGATAAAATCAACTAACCATACAAATCTTTTCAAGAAGAACTACGGTGCTTTGATCCCTCATCTAAGGTGCGGGTACGTAGGCATACGGTTGTAGAACCTAGTGAGTACAATTATAAAAAATATTTTTAGGTTTCCTTGTACTTTTTTTTGTAAATTACAAAAGAATCCAATAAATAAATAACTGATTAAATATTCGAGTAACAAACAAACATACCCTATAACTTAAGGAGGATCCTATTGGATACAATAGAAGTGAGGGGTGTCTAACACCTTCCTCCCGCTTAACCGACTCCCGAACCTTAGCGTCTCACCCTTAGTTTGTTGGTTTTATCATTATTTCCTTGTCTCTTAGGACGAATAAAGGATGATGGCGACTCTGTCATTTTGTCGGCCGCGACCCCCCCTGTATATTTTATTGTGTGACTAATTGAGTTTAAATTGATAAAATAAATCTAACAAATTTTTAATAAAAAAAATAAAATAATTTAATTCTTTTATTTATTCCAATTTATTTAACAATACTTATTTTGATTTAGAAAGGAAATAAAAATGAATTAAAACAAATAAAAATCAAACGCGCAAATGCGAGAAAAAATAAAATGAATGTACTAAAATAATCTACGCGAAATATAGTTCATTAAAATTGACAGTCACAAATCAAATCTTGTAGTTAAAAATACTCAATTGGAAAGGCTCAAATTGATCAAAATGTGAACGCACACAGATGCGAACAAATAAAATGAACCCACCAGATTAAACTACGTGTAATGTAGCTCAATAAAATAGACAGTTGTTGGACCAAATCTAAAAGCATAGTTCCTTGATTTTACGAGCGGTTAAGAAATCGATCCAACCAATCTGTATGTAAAATTGAAATTTTATTAAGAACAAAACAAAATAAAGCTATTTGCTTAAAAATTTAAAATTCCCGGACAAAATTAGGGTATGACAGCTATCACTATTTAATTACCTTGAACCCGGGAGTATGAATGACAACGGTCTTCATACATTCATGGTGGAAGATAATTAAATATGAAAAGACACTAATTTTGTCCTAAAAAGCTGATGAGATGGGTAAATTTATGAAGGGTTAACCCTTCCGGGGATATGAAAGGATTGCCTTTACATTCCGGTTAGGGTTTCGCCTTCAATAACAAACTTTGCAAAGAAATAATAACTAAGAGATCCTCTGAGAATTAAAAGCGAAAACTCCCAACACACAAACGCTAAAAGGTCCTTTGAGATTTAACAAAGAAGACTTTCAATTACCAATCATCGAAAGATTCTTTGAGAACTATCAGAGCTAACTTTCAACCAACAGTCATCGAAAGATTCTTTGAGATTTAACAAAGAAACATTCAATTAACAAATACCGAAAGATTCTCCAAGAATTAACAGATACGAATTTCAACTAATAATTATCGAAAGATCCTTTGAGACTTAATGAAGCAAACTTTCAACTAACCGTCATTTGAAAGGTTCTCTAAGAATTAGCAGAGAAAACTTTTGATTAGCAAACATTGATAAAAAAAATTTGAGATTTTGAAATTTAACAAAGAAAATGTGCAATTTGCAATCATTGAAAGATTTTTTTCAAAATTTTGAAATTTAACAAAGAAAACGTGCAACTAGCAATCATTGAAAGATTCTCTGAGAATTAACAGGGAAAACTTTCAAATACCAGCAACGAAAGATTCCTTGAGACTTAACAAAGAAAACTTTCAATTAGCCATCATTTAAAGATTCTCCAAAAATTAACAAAGACAACTGTCATACCCCAAATTTTGACCACCAAGATTTCCCATCATTGTGCAAATCATCACCACAATATGGATGTACCTTCATGCCTCTTCAATCTCCTCAAGGATTATTGAGTGTTAGTTCTTGGATTGGCTGGAATTTTGGTAAAACAAAGTATGTTCAATGTTGATGTCAAGGTGCTGATGTTGCAACATTGAGTCTTAACACTGGGTTGTGTTAAGTATTTAAATTGCTGAAGTTGAATATCTGATGTCACACTGCGATGTTGTGACATTAGATCTGCAGAATTAATAACATCAGGTTGTGATGTTGTTAGGGTTTGCGTGTTAGCTGGAATTGTGGAGAGCAGGCTGTCTCATTGGATGCGAATATCTTGGGTTAGATATTTTCTGCTGCATAGGAGATCTGGTGCAGATTTGTAGGAGATTTAAAAGGTTGAAGATTTAAAAAGATTCTAGGAGAAAATCTGTTTTAAATATTCAGTTTTAAATAACAAATCAGGTCAGATATTGTAGCAGGTCTAAGTCCAATTCAAGGAGCTATATAAAGCACACCAGTACTAAAGAAAAGTAACGAAGAAAGGGAGTTAAAGACTGAGTGTCGTTTGTGTCTTCGTGTATGATTTGTAAACCATTCTAGTGTGAATTGGTATTATTGTTTTGAGTTGTTCTTGATCAAAGCTGTGAAGCAGAATCAAGTAGTGCTATTCAAAGTGTGTGATCTTTGAAGTGTTTTAGGGATTGAGTAGTGTTCTCATATCTAAGTGGTTTCTTAGGTAGAAAGTCACTAGTAGGAATTAAGTTTAGGAGATTGTCAACTGGGTTGTTGAGTCTGTAAATTAATTCTACAAGTAGTGAATTTCATCCCTGGCTTGGTAGCCCCCAGACGTAGGTAGTTAGACCGAACTAGGTGAACAATTCTTTGTGTTGATTTGTTACTGTTATTGCTGTCCATTTGCAGAGTGTGTTGTTGTGACATCGCACCTTAACATCACACGTCTGATACCAGAATTTCAATTGGTATCAGAGCAGGCATCCTGTCTATCTCTGGGTGAGATCTAGGGAAGTTACTTTCTGGTGTAAAGATGGACAAAGAAGTTGGTGGATTCGTCAACAGACCCCTTATTTTGGATGGATCCAATTACGACTATTGGAAGCCAAGGATGACCACTTTCTTAAAATCCTTGGACAGCAGGGCTTGGAAGGCCATTATTAAAGAGTGGAAAGTACCTGTTGTGTGTGAAAAAGATGATGCTGGCAAAGATAAAGAAGGCACCTCAAAGCCAAAGCATGAAGAAGAATGGACCAAGGAAGAAGATGAGCTTGCCCTTGGAAATTCCAAAGCTCTAAATGCAATTTTCAATGGAGTGGATAAGAATATCTTCAGGTTAATCAATACATGTGAAGTTGCTAAGGAAGCGTGGGATATTTTGAAGGCTACACATGAAGGAACGTCTAGAGTGAAGATGTCTAGACTTCAGCTTCTAACATCAAAGTTTGAAAGTCTGAAGATGAAGGAAGATGAGACTATTCATGACTTCCACATGAGTGTTCTTGAGCTGGCCAATGCATCTAGTGCTCTTGGAGAGAAAATGTCAGAAGAAAAGCTTGTAAGGAAGATTCTTAGGTCCCTTCCTAAGAGGTACAAGATGAAGGTGACTGCTATTGAAGAAGCTCAAGACATCAGCAAGATGAGAGTTGATGAGCTCATTGGATCTCTTCAAACTTTTGAGCTTGGTTTGACTGAAGAAGAACCAGAAAAGAAGCCCAAGGGTATTGCTTTGGTCTCCACTCCTACAGAAGCTAAGGAAGTCAAAGATGATGATTCTCAGGAAGAATTGTCTCAAGCCATTGCTATGTTGGGAAGGCAGTTCAACAAAGTGTTAAAAAGGTGGAACAATAACTACAAGCCTAGTGCCAAGAACATCTCTTCTGACATCAGCAAGCCAAAAGAGAAAGATGACGAGAAGACTGCCCAGGATAAAGGTGTTTAGTGCTTTGAATGTGAAGGGTATGGACATGTCAAGAAAGAATGTCCCACATTCTTGAAGAGGCAGAAGAAGGGCATGTCAGTTTCCTGGTCTGAATCTGATAGTGAAAGTGAAGGTGAGTCAGCAAGACATGGTAGAGCCTTAATAGGAACTATTGTGTCTGATGATGATAGTGATGGAGAAATAACTTATGAGGAGTTAACATCTACTTATCAAGAGTTGTGTTTAAAAAGTGCTGAGATTTGTCAAGAAAACAAGTGTCACAAGCAACAGATTGCTCAGCTTGAAAATGAAAAAGCTGATATGGAAAATGAAGTTGTACTAGTTAAGTCTCAACTGGATCAGATGACAAAATCCGTTAGAATGATGAACAGTGGTACAACTATTCTTGATAAGATTCTTCAGTCGGAGAAAGCTACTGGAGATAAATCAGGTATAGGATATGTGGCAAGCACTTCAGGAACAAAGAAGGAGATGTCTCAACCATTGTCTCAACATCAACCTAAGAGACAGGGTCCTACACCAAAGAAGGTTGTTCAGCCCCAGAATGTTGAGAAGAAGAATGGTCCTCATCAGAGGAAGATGCAGCCCCAAGGAGTTAGTCAGTATATGCCTCCCCAATATCACAAGAGCATGCAGGCTGCAAGGTTCAAACAGGACATGTCTCATCAGATGTCTCAACATCAAGTAAACTGGTATGGATATGGATACAACAATTTTGCGCCTCATCACTATGGAAGAAGGAAGCCTCATCACCATAGGAGACAGCCTAGAAGACATCATCCTCAGTACAGAAGAAGACAATCCAACTATGGAAAAAGGAGACAACATTATGGGTGGCAGCCACAGCATTATCATCAAAGTGGAAGAAGATTTAACCACTTTAGAGACGACAGAGTCAGGTGCTTCTATTGTGGCAGGATTGGACATATGCAGTCCTCGTGCTTCAAGCTTCACGGTTATCCAGATTCTGCTCCTCAACCCAGAAAGAAAGAGGTCAGGCCTAAGGTGGTGAAGCAATGGGTTCCTAAAGTTACCAGCCTGATAGCTCACACTTCCTTAAGGGTTTCTACCAAAGATGACTGGTATTTTGACAGTGGGTGTTCAAGACACATGACTGGAGTAAAGAATCTGCTTGTAGATGTGAAACTTCAGTCTTGTGGCTATGTTACATTTGGTGATGGGATCAAAGGAGAGATAAAGGGGATTGGTAAACTAAACTGTGCTAGTGCTCCCAGACTGGAGAATGTTCTTCTTGTTAAAGGACTAACAGCAAATTTGATTAGTATTAGTCAACTTTGTGATCAAGGATTCAAAGTAGACTTCACAAAGTCTGAATGTTTGGTCAAAGATGATAAAGGAGAAGTCATTATGAAGGGAGCCAGATCTAAGGACAATTGTTATCTTTGGGTGCCTCAAAACTCAAATTCTTCCACGTGTGTGCTTGCTAAAGAAGATGATGTCAAAATCTGGCATCAGAAGTTGGGACATCTTCACCTAAAGGGAATGAAGAGAATCATCTCCTCAGAAGCAGTCAGAGGGATTCCCAAACTTAGTATTGAGGAAGGAAAGGTGTGTGGAGACTGTCAAAAAGGGAAGCAGACAAAGATGTCACATCCGAAGCTTCAACATGACACCACTTCCAAGGTATTGGAACTACTTCATATGGACTTGATGGGACCTATGCAGGTTGAAAGTCTGGGTGGAAAGAAATATGCTTATGTAGTTGTGGATGACTATTCAAGATACACCTGGGTGAACTTCATCAAAGACAAATCAGAGGTGTTTGATGTCTTTAAAGAGCTCTGTCAAAGACTCCAAAGAGAAAAGGAGAGTAAGGTTATCAGAATAAGAAGTGATCATGAAGAGAGTTTGAGAATAGCAAGTTTGAAGAATTTTGCTCTGTTGAAGGTATAAGTCATGAGTTTTCATCGCCTATCACCCCTCAGCAAAATGGTGTTGTTGAGAGGAAGAACAGAACTATCCAAGAGTCGGCTAGAGCAATGATTCATGCCAAGAAACTTCCTTATCATTTCTGGGCTGAAGCCATGAACACTGCCTGCTACATTCACAACAGGGTTACCCTGAGAAGAGGCACTTCATCCACTCTGTATGAACTATGGAAGGGAAGAAAACCTAATGTTAAGTACTTCCATGTTTTTGGAAGTAGATGTTATATTCTGGCTGATAGAGAGCAGAGAAGAAAATTGGATTCCAAAAGTGATGAAGGAATATTTTTGGGATACTCTACTAACAACAGAGCATATAGGGTGTTTAACTCCAGAACCCAGGTGATGATGGAGTCAATCAATGTGGTGATTGATGACAGTGACAAGCAGGAAGATGATGATGTCCCAGATGCTGTTGAAACATCAGTTGGTGAAGTTGCACTAGAAGCTGAAGACAGAAGCCAAACTTCTAGTGTTGCTGCTGCTGAGCCTGAAGCTGAGCAACCTCATAGGGATCCCTCCATCAGAGTGCAGAAGGACCATCCAAGGAGCTAATTATAGGTCATCCAAATTCTGGAGTAAGGACTAGGTCAAGAGAAATCATAGCTAGCTCATGCTTTGTATCCAAAATTGAGCCAAAGAATGTCAAGGAAGCTTTGACAGATGAGTTTTGGATAAATGCTATGCAAGAAGAACTGGAGAAATTCAGAAGAAATGATGTTTGGGATCTTGTGCCAAGACCAGAAGGGGTGAACGTTATTGGAACAAAGTGGATCTACAAAAATAAGTCTGACGAGCTTGGAGTGGTTACAAGAAACAAAGCTAGACTTATTGCACAAGGCTATACTCAAGTTGAGGGAGTTGACTTTGATGAGACTTTTGCTCCAGTGGTTAGATTAGAATCCATCAGACTACTCTTGGGTGTGGCTTGTAACCTAAGATTCAAGCTGTTCCAAATGGATGTGAAGAGTGCTTTTCTGAATGGCTATATGAATGAAGAAGTCTATGTAGACCAACCTAAAGGATTCACTAATCCAAACTTCCCCAACATGTGTTCAAACTGAGGAAAGCTCTGTATGGCTTGAAACAAGCTCCAAGGGCCTGGTATGAGAGGCTGACATAATTCTTAGCAGCAAATGGATATAGAAAAGGAGGGATTGACAAAACTTTGTTTGTTAAGGAAGAAGGCAGAAAATTAATGGTAGCCCAAATCTATGTGGATGACATTGTATTTGGGGGAATGTCAGATGCTATGGTGAAACAATTTGTTCAACAAATGCAATCTGAATTTGAAATGAGTTTGGTTGGAGAACTTAGCTACTTTCTTGGACTACAAGTCAGACAAATGGAGGATTCCATCTTTATTTCTCAAAGCAAATATGCTAAGAGCATAGTAAAGAAATTTGGCCTGGATAATGCCAATCACAAAAGGACACCTGCTCCTACTCATTTGAAGCTATCCAAGGATGAAAATGGAGTGAGTGTGGACCAAAGCTTGTACAGAAGTATGATTGGGAGTCTACTGTATCTCACTGCAAGCAGACCTGACATTTCTTTTGTTGTTGGAGTGTGTGCCAGATATCAATCTGATCCTAAGGTGAGTCACTTGAATCAAGTGAAGAGGATTATGAAATATGTGAATGGCACAAGTGACTATGGGATGCTATATAGTCATGATTCTGGGACTGATTTAAGAGGATACTGTGATGCTGATTGGGCTGGAAGTGTAGATGATAGGAAAAGCACTTCAGGAGACTGTTTCTTTCTAGGGAATAATCTGATTTCCTGGTTCAGTAAGAAGCAGAATTGTGTATCTCTCTCAACTGCTGAAGCTGAGTATATAGCAGCAGGAAGTAGTTGCTCTCAGCTGGTTTGGATGAAGCAAATGTTAAGTGAATACAATGTCAAACAAGATGTTATGACATTATACTGTGATAATTTGAGTGCCATTAATATATCTAAAAATCCTATACAGCATAGTAGGACAAAGCACATAGACATAATGCATCACTTCATAAGGGAATTGGTTGAAGACAAAATTGTTACTTTGGAGCATGTAGCCACAGATAAACAGCTGGCTGACATATTCACTAAAGCCTTAGATGCAAACCAATTTGAAAGGTTAAGAAGCAAATTGGGAATCTGCATTTATGAAGACTAAATGTGCTAGAAAGGGTTGTGAGCAGTTGGAGTTTTTTTTAAAAATGTTTAGTCAACTGCCAGGTGAAGGTTGTCTAATTGTGGCTAAAAAGGGGGAGAAGTAGCCAAGAGAGCCTAGTGTATCAAAGAGTACTAATGTCAAATGCTGTCAAAGGAGTTGTTTTGTGCTGTTGCTATTTGCTGATTGCTGAGGTTATAGTTCAGAAGTGCAGAAATTAAGGGGGAGTAATTGCTGGACAGTTGCAATGCTGGGGTTTTGCATTGAGGGGGAGTGCTCATTGCTGTTTGAATGTTTGAAGAGTGTAGCTATTGAACTTGGTGTTGCAGCAGAGTTTTGTGAAGTCTTTATTGAAGATGCTGCTGCTTGAAGGTTCAAAATCATTGATTTTTTTCCGCTGCTGAAGTCTCTGAAGGTGCAGAGTGCAGAGTTTGTTTTAGCCAAAATTAGCCAAAGGGGGAGATTGTTAGTTTTTGGATTGGCTGGAATTTTGGTAAAACAAAGTATGTTCAATGTTGATGTCAAGGTGCTGATGTTGCAACATTGAGTCTTAACACTGGGCTGTGTTTAGTATTTAAATTGCTGAAGTTGAATGTCTGATGTCACACTGCGATGTTGTGACATTAGATCTGCAGAATTAATAACATCAGGTTGTGATGTTGTTAGGGTTTGCGTGTTAGCTGGAATTGTGGATAGCAAGCTGTCTCATTGGATGCGAATATCTTGGGTTAGATATTTTCTGTTGCATAGGAGATCTGGTGCAGATTTGTTGGAGATTTAAAAGGTTGAAGATTTAAAAAGATTCTAGGAGAAAATCTGTTTTAAATATTCAGTTTTAAATAACAAATCAGGTCAGATATTGTAGCAGGTCCAAGTCCAATTCAAGGAGCTATATAAAGCGCACCAATACTAAAGAAAAGTAACGAAGAAAGGGAGCTAAAGACTGAGTGTCGTTTGTGTCTTCGTGTATGATTTGTAAACCATTCTAGTGTGAATTGGTATTATTGTTTTGAGTTGTTCTTGATCAAAGCTGTGAAGCAGAATCAAGTAGTGCTATTCAAAGTGTGTGATCTTTGAAGTGTTTTAGGGATTGAGTAGTGTTCTCATATCTAAGTGGTTTCTTAGGTAGAAAATCACTAGTAGGAATTAAGTTTAGGAGATTGTCAACTGGGTTGTTGAGTCTGTAAATTAATTCTACAAGTAGTGAATTTCATCCCTGGCTTGGTAGCCCCCAGACGTAGGTAGTTAGACCGAACTGGGTGAACAATTCTTTGTGTTAATTTGTTACTGTTATTGCTGTCCATTTGCAGAGTGTGTTGTTGTGACATTTCACCTTAACATCACACGTCTGATACCAGAATTTCATTGAGCATTCACTACAATCAAGAATTAGGGTTTTGAGCCCTCTCAGAGCACTTAGACAAAGGATCAATCAAGAATTGACATGATCTTCCACTTGTCTAACCTCTCAAACACCCATGAAGGATCAAGAGGGCTCCCATATCAAGAATCAAGCACAAGGTTGCAACATTCCAAGTGGATCAAGCCTCAAGATCGCCAGTGTCACCAAATTAGGGTTTTGGTCGACCAAGGCCTCCAGATGAAAATTTCCATCTGGGCATGGGCCAATACTTCAAAACATGATCCAAAATGCTCAAAAGAACCTTATGAGGCCAATCATCAAGTCAAAATAGCCTCAGAGGAAGCATTCATAAAAAATTAGGAATTAGGGTTTCTTTTTTTTTTAAATTTTTGGAAGGCTTGTGACTGCTAAGTCATTGGTAATTGAAGAACAACTGACATAACCTTTGGATTTTGCAAGGTTCCTTCGACACGTCAGGATGTGTGCAAAGAATATCATATGGTTGATCCTCGGACGAGATGTTTCATCTTGTAAATTAAATGTGTAGTCAGGTTAACTGAAAACTACCCATGCCCCAGGTTAAGTGTAAGGGTTTAGAAATCTGAAGGAATCTCCTACTTCTAAGCTCATAGTGGTTAACTAGGGATTAACTCCTTATCTCTCCAGTGTTTGGGGATTTGAAATAATGCTTGTACATCATTAGCAAGATTTTATCTAAAAGCATACTATCAACAATTATGGGTATTTCGTTTTCGTCATCCTCCCTCCAATCTTTGCTAAAACAACAGTTTCATAAAGAAAGTGGACAAGAGGTGTATATAGATGTATCTTTTTGTTTATTAATATAAGAGAAGAAAGAAAAGAGCGAATGTGACATGATTAATTCAGAAAATGCATGATCACTTCATTAATATTACCATTCAAAACAACAATGCTTAAAACAAGTAGCAATTAACAGGAAAGAAAATACAAATGCGAATGATGAAAGTTTTCCAACGATTGCCAATTCTGAGGATGTCTTTCTTGTTTGAACCACTGGCTTTAGAAGATGACCCTTGAAGTCTTCAAACTCATTCAGGCGAGAAGTTGACGTGCACAACCAAATTTTCTTCTAGAAAGGGTATGTACTTCTTGTCAATCAACTGTTACACTTTGGCTTGGAAGGCTTTGCAATCTTCAGTTGAGTGCCGCATTGATCCTCCATGATATCCACACTGCACATATGGATTGTACCCAAGAGGGGTATGGCTCTGGTAATGGCTTGAGAGACTTGGGCTCTACCAATATGCTTTGAATTAGTTGTGGAAAGAGTTGACTGTACGACATAGAAACTGGATGAAGAGGAGCATTCCTCCTTTCCAAGTTATTGCGGGGCCTATGCTGGCTCTAATACTGATTCTGATATCCTCGGCCACGGGATCATTGATTTGTATGAGGAACAATCCAAGGTTTTTGGTATGGCGCTCTAGGCATTGTTGGTTGCCCATAAGGATGACATGGCGCTGGAAATGATAACTGCTGAGAAGATGTGGGACCATAAAGTTTTGCCGGTGCACCTTGAGAATACTTAATATTTGCAATGACTGCATTGGTTTCATCCTCTTCTTCCTCTTGGGAATTACTGAGGGATTCAGTTTTACTGGCTTGGCTGCTCAAGGCGTCTTGAATTCGTCCGCTCTTGAGGCTGCTCTCGGTGCGTTCTCCAACTTTCACCAAGTCAGACAAGTCAAATGATGTAATTCCAACCATCATTTCAAATTATGGGCTCTGCAAAGTATCCATGAACATGTCAACTAGCTCTTTGTCTAAAAGTGGTGGTTGCACTCTGGATGCCAATTCTCTCCACCTTTGTGCATACTCCTTGAAAGATTCACTACTCTTCTGAGATAGGCTTTGCAACTGCATGCAACTGGGAGCCACGTCTAAATTGTACTAATATTGCTTTAGGAAAGAGCTGGCTAAATCCTTCCATGACTGGATACGACTTCTTTCTAAATCCATGTACCAACTTAATGATCCCCCTCTTAAACTGTTTTAAACAATGAATCAACTTATCGTCGTGGGTAAAGAAAGTCATTATTCGGCAGAACATCACCAAATGACGCTTTAGGCAGCTGAAACTTAGGTACTTCTCGAAGTTGGGTACCTTGAATTTCGGAGGGATTACCAAATCTGGCACTAGGCACATATCAATGGCATCAAGCCCAGGCGTGTCATGTGCTTTCATAGCTTATAATTTCTCCTCAAGGGCACGAAACCATTCCTTCATAGGATCAGTCAATGGCATTATCTGGGATTTAGTAGGAATGTTACTTGTGGGGGATCATCATCAAGTAGAAGATCGTACAAGGGATTTGTCGTCACAGTAAAACCTAGTCGAGGCTCAACTTTCTCTGTCTCAACATGTTAAAGGTTGTTCCTTGATATAGCTACCAACGAATTCCAACTTGGCCTTTTCAGGGGTTCTACCTTGATCTTGTTTCAAACACTTTGTCGTCTTTCAACAGCTACTACTTGCTCAGAACGAGTACCGGGAAATCAGTCGGCGGGTCACAGACAAAGGCGGAACGAGTGTTTTATGGACATGGCATGCAATGCTAATGATTGAAAATGCAATGGAATGGATGCAATGAAATGCCATGTTAGATTATTTCCAAGGAGTCTACATACTTTGATTCAAGTTTTAAGCAAGAGAAAAGTTCAACGGCAAGACTCAAAGACAAGATCCCTGGAAATAAAGGAACATGTATGCTACCAATATGATATAAAGCCATGAATGCAAGGACATGGGATTAAAGCCTTCATATATACTGGATAAGTGTTGTACTGATAACGAGCTAGGTTCAAAAGTTTGCCTCCATAAGGAACACAAGAAAACCGGGTAGGATGGGAGTCAAAGTTTCCTAAAAAACCCCCATTCCCTCTCACATGTGGGTTCTAATCTTTGATAGAAGTTCCTAACACGTCCTCAGCTTCTCTGGCTCTCAGGTCGAAAAGTAATAATACGTTCACAATTTCTTGTTTGGCATTATTACCCCTCAAGGAGGCTTCCACTAATTTCCAAAGAAAAGGTCTCCAGAGTCATAAATTCTCTATGAAAACATTCTGCCTATTGCATAGGCACGCAAGACAAATATGTATCCAAGAAAACCTCGTCTGAATGTGGGTCTCGTGCCAACTATACGTATCAAGCGCTACGCAAGTCAACACGGATATCTACTTTAGTCCTATGTGTCTCTTCAAGCCTGGGTAGTGGGCTTATCTCTCAGCAAAAACCCATCCCAACAGTATAACAATATCCAAGATAAAATGAATGGAAAATATACAATGCATGAAATGAATAAACCAAATAAAGATAAAGATAAAACACCCAAAGAAAAGAAAACAGACAAGAGCTAGGATTGAATCGCTACCCAATGCTACGCAAAAAATAACCGGCAAAGACACAGAGTCGCCATCGAATTTTATTTATCCCAACGGGGAAAGGAAAACATTGAGAAAGCCTCAGAAGGGAAAGAACATGGTATTGCAACCAAATTTGGGGTTCGGGTGTCGATTACGCAAGAGGAAGGTGTTAGCACCCCTCGCGTCCGTTGTACTCAACTGGATCTACTCTTATTGTTCTAATCATAGGATGTGTATATCTAAAGCTTAACTTGCTAAGGGAATGCATGAATGAAAAAGGAAAACAAAAGGGAGAAAAAAAAAGGGGGCTCGCCAGGATCTCGCAATCCTGTTCCTACGTATTCCCTCGTACAATAGGAAAGTCAGAGCAACCGTAGTTCGGAGGACTACGGTGAAACAATAGGGAAGGTTGCTTGCCAAGGATTAGGGCCCTTGTGCATACGTATTCTCATCATTTACGAGAAATTAGAGCGTCCGTAGTTTGTGGGACTACAGTTTGTTGGTGTTTTTAATGGACGATGCTAACGTTCGCGTTCTAGTAGTTAGGTGTTTTTCCGCTCGCTTATTGAGTCTTATGCGTTACCTGTATTATGGTAGAACGAAAATAACATGCCCTTTTTGAAAAGGTTTGAAGAGAGAATCCCGAAGGACAAAATGATTTGCATTTGTTGAAGTGTTTTTTGTTAGGTTTTGAAAAGAGTTTGAGACGCGTATTGTAGTACTAAAGTCTATGACAATAGGAGCAAATGTTTTGTACAAACGATCCAAGCGTCTCGCGTACAAAACACTTTAAGAAGAGGTAAGGAAAAAGTCCTGCTCATTTTTTCCATGTACTTAAGGGTCGTGACGTAGTACACACATTGTGTTTATTAAGTGCTTTTGGATTTTTGATCTAAGAAAAGGTCTTTGGATGCAAAAAGAAAGAAAATCTAGGGGAACTGAATCCTAAATGTTATCATGCAAAGTGTTCCTATGGTTGGGATTTAAGGGAAAATTCTAACCTAGTGTGATCATACAAAGGATTAGGAACCTAAAACTATCCTACTTCAATCTTCATCAGAAATTAAGTTGAACTAGGGGATCCTAAGGGAAAATGCAATGGGCGTCTAGAACAAAGCAATTAAGCACCACAATTACTCAAGCAAGGCCAAGCACAAAGTGAAATTCATGTCATGTCAAAGTGTCAAGTACAAGGCAAAGCATCGAGAATTAATCAACAACCATTAAGAATTAATCAAAGGCATCAAAAATTTCATGACATCAAGATAAAGCATAAAGAATTAATCACAAAAGCCACATCGACAATCGGCCACAAAACCAACCGAGGAACAAGTCATGAAAATTTATTCAAGAGAGAATGGAAAAATTAATCAGCACAATTATGAAGACTAATCAAAACAATCAAGAGAAAATATTAAAACAAAACATGAAAAAAATTATTAAAAACAAAATCATGAAAAATTAACAAAACAAATCTTAAGGAATAGTTAACAAAAACTTAAAGAAATAATTAACAAAATCTTAAAGATAAATTAACAAAAAGTTTAGAAAAATAATTAAAAAAAAGTTTAGAGAAATAATTAACATGAGTCTAAGTAATAATTAACAAAAAGTTTAAATAATTAATGAAAATCCTAAAGGAAAATTAACAAAATAAGGAGGGGTTTAAAAGTGATTATAGGGTAGACCAAGATGTAAAACGAATGGGCTTAGAAACCCAACAGTCCAAACCAATTTAAACTATTTTAATATATTAGTATAAAAGTAAAAGAAAATTAAGAATGAAAAAAATTCAGACTACCAAGCTCATGATAAAACCCCTTTTCTGATCTTCTTCTTCGTTTTCACGATAACTCGACTTTCTCCTTTTCTCTCTCGCTCGAATTCTCATTCTCGCATTGTTTCACTCTTTTCAATCCTTTCCAACGAAACCTCCTTCCTCTTTTCACGGTGGCGCACGGTGGTATAGCGACGAGGTTGAAAAAAAAAGGGCGACAGTGAAGTTGTGATTTCGATTCTTTTTTCTTCTCCTTCTATTAACTCCTTCTGATTTCTATTTTTTGGTTTTTTGTTATGTCACAAGGAAGGCAGAAGGTAGTTGTTGTGGGAGGTTGGTTGAAGAGGAATTTAATTGTGGTTATTGAAGTTGTGGTTGAAGATTGTTTGGACTTGCTGGTAAGATTTTGCAGGTCGGTTTAAGGGTGAAAGGATCATGAGGGAGAATGAGAAAGGGAGTGCAGAGGATAGAATTGGAAGAGGAAGTTGAAGAGAAGAGACTTGGTGGGGGAGTTGTGAGGTGTCACAGTGTATTGGAGTTTTGGGCTCTGAAGTTTCGTGGCAGACATCGATGGAAGTTTGGAGAGTAAAAAGGAAGGATGATGGTTTTGTAGGAGAAGAAGAGTCTGAAGATAAGGTTTTACAAGGTGAGTTGTGTGTTGTGCTTTGCTGCTGTTGTTTGACTAGAAACGGGAGAGGGCTCGTTGGATTCAACTCCAATGATGAAAATTCATGTAGAATTTGAAATCGGCGTCAAAATCGTTGTTGGCTGTGAGGTTTGAGCTGCACATGAGGTCATGTCGTGCAGGTTTGAATGGATAGTGGAAGATGCTATATTGTTGGAGTGAAGGTGGATGTGTAACGTGAGGGGTTTGGCCAAGGTTTTGTAATGTTTTGTTGTATGTAACTGGTTTAAAAGTGATGATGAATAGTAGAAGGTGGCGATACTATTTAAAGGAGGGAGTTTTTGTGTGATGAAGAAAGTGGTAAGTGGTTATGGAGATTTGTGGAGAGTTGTGCGTGAATGCTACAGTGATGATGATTGACTCATTTCTGGTTATGATGGTGGAGGATACTTGGCCGTGAATTGGTGAAAGGTGAAAAGCAATGAGGGAGAGTGTTTGCATGAGAAGTTGTTCTATGATGATTATATGGTGTGGATCTGGAGTTTTGAGCAAGGAAATGGTAATAAAAAAGGTTTATGAATCAAGATGGTGGGATGATGTTTGAGTTTGGGTTGAGGTTTATGAAAGGAAAGTACTGGATGCAATGTTACTGTTTGGAAGATGTGATAAGGTTGAGTTTGGTGTTGTTCAATGGCTTTATGGGAGGTTATGTGCTTGTTAATGGTGATGAATGACAATGTGAGTGGTACTACAATACTACAACCACATGAAGAATGACTCTTCAACCAACTTCTATTTTTACTTCAAAAACTCAAAGGCAGGAAAAAAATGAGTGCCTCTGTCGTGTGTGTAAAGTGAATGAGAGTGAAACCTTGGGATTGGGATGCGATGCCTCTCCATTTTTTCCTTGGATTCCTCATGCAAGTTTATAAAGAAAAAGTTTTACTAAATGAAACAAATACAAAAGTAACTTTTCAAAACTTAACAACTAAGTTTACTAAAAAAGAGATAAAAACAGATATTTATATATTATATAAAAAGAAAAATAAATGGTAAAATAAATGAAACCTAATTTAAATAAATACCAAAATACCTAATAAAATTAAATAAATATTTAACTAAAAATTAAAATAAAAAAGATAAATAAAATAAAAAATAAAATAAACTATTTAAAATAAAAATCTAAAATAAAAAAAACTGAATAAAGAAAAAGATTATTTAACTAAAATAAAAATAAAATCCATTAAAAATGAGAAATCGGACTGGTAACGAAGTACTCGAAAAAATAAAATGAATACACAAAAATGATCAGCGCAAAATAAACGACTTGGAAAAATACAGCGTTTGGTCAAATTTTGAAATAAATCCGAATCGGTAAAAATGCTCAGACTAATCAAAACATGGCCGAAAAGTACTCGAAAAATTAGAACGAGCACGCCAGGTTAAACTGCGTGGAACATAGATTAATATAATTGACGTCTGCAAGCTCGATTTTGAAACTTTTCGTCCATTGATTTTACGCACAGTTGGCTTTCACTTTGACCGTTTCGACTGTAAATCCGACAGGTTTATTCGGGCTGATAATTTGGGCATTATGCATGATGAAAGGCACATTATACTATACAAATGATGCGAAGTGAAAATTAAGTCAGATGAATGCAAGTTTTAAAATGCATGGTCAATATTTGGGGTATGACAGGGAGGTGAAATAATGCCTTACATCGTCACCCAAGTATTACTATTAAAATCATAGTCAGTAAATTTAGTTATTTTATTTACATCATTCTTGTTCCGAACTGGACCAATGGCTAGGCATGGCCCAAACCACTTCTACTCCCAGAACAGCTTAATTGCCTAGGTCCAGCCAATTGGGGGAGCTTTTACCTTTCTACCCCCTCACCAAGCAAACATGGTCAGATGACCCACATGGTCACCTGCTCCTCCTCATCATTTCATGCCCATCATGCATGACTCTACCATCCAGAAACAGTCATGACGCTCGTGCCCGGAACTACATCTTTGCACGTAGCAACGGCTAGTTTCGGGCACCTCTGTCCGTCCTAACAGCTAGTTTCAGGCAGTTACCTATTCTTCGGGAAACTGTTATTTCGCCCCGAAAATAGGGACCAATGGCCACGCGCTGGGGGCACTATAAAAACCCTCTCATTTGAGAGGGTCAGATATTCCAAATCATCCTAAGAAACATATACTTTTGTACTTGACTTTTTCCTCTCCCGATTCTTACTTTAGCATTAGAGTGTCTTGCAGGTACACCCCCTCCTCATCTCACACACCCAGCATCGCAGACGTCTTTCTTGGCCCACTTCAGGTTCTGATCAGCCGCCAAGATCAGTGGCGCCGTCTTTGGGAAACCTGTTATCCCCGTCTTAACATCCATCACAGATCAAAGACCAAAATAGCTCTTTGTCCAAAACTCCGATCATGGCAAGCCAAGATCACGTTCGTGACACTCGCAACCCTACTTTTCTCTTCTTCAGTAAGACTGGACTGACGGGATTGCACCTTTCTTCAGAGACGAAGCCCACCATCTGAGAGATGGGGCCACTGTGCCTTCCTCTCTCACTCGTACTGATCGCGTTGAAGACTAGCCCTCCCTGAACCTCCAGCCCATTCCAGTTCTGCCCAACGCCGACCCAGCCGTGGCGGCCCTTCTTGAAGCTCTCAACAAGACCAACCTCTTGATCCTCCAAGAAAACGAGAGGATTGGAGCCTTCGAGAAATATACCCAACCAAGATCCCCTCAGCCGAGGAAAGATCGCCGACGATCCAGAAGTCCACCTCCCCGACGTGAAAGTGATCGTCGGGCACATCAAGAGCCAGAGTCCCATGCCATCCGGAAGCGTGACCACATTTCCCCACAAAACCAGTACTCCCTAGGCAACAAGAGGATAGGGAGAGACCAGCGTTCACCCCCTTTCAGGTCAAAGGGCCAGGCACGAACCCCGTCTCCCCGCAGAAGTCACCGCCCTGTCCCTGAGCGAAGTACCCACTCCCCATCTTGGACCAATACCAACAGCGACGACGAGCCTCATGGCCCGTTGTCTCAGGAGATTAGGGCTATGCGCCTCCCCAAGGGACTGGAGAAACCACCGTCGTTGGGCACTTACGACGGAACAACGGACCCTGACGAGCACATCGAAAATATTGATGCGCTGCTCGACTATTTTGGCGTCTGGGGCGCCATCAAATGTCGTATGTTACCTACCACGCTTAGGAAAGGAGCAATGACCTGGTATAAACAACTCCCGGACGAGTCCATCACCTCGTGGAGACAACTGGGGAGAATGTTTTCCAGACACTTCACGGCATCCCGCCGCCACCCGAAGACCGAAGCCTCCCTTAAGGCTATAATTCAAGGAAAAGATGAGCCTCTCTGACCGTACATCGAGAGGTTCAATAAAGAAGCGGTGCAGGTCCCAACCACCGATGACATGAAGAAGTTCTTGCTCGAGCGAGGGCTTCGTCCCTGCATGGAGTTCGCCAAAGCTATTGGTATTGCTCCTCCTAGGACTCTAGACGCCTTCCTCCTCAAGGCGCAAGCATATGTCTAGTACGAGGAGAAAGAGGCGGCCAGCTCCGCCCGGGTCTCATGCCACCAAGAAAGTGTCCGTGCCTCCAGAACGATGAACCCTTGACATCCCGTCGGGGAGACAGAAGACATGATGATCACCCCCGAGAGTCCCAGGACAACAAAGGACCCTCCAGCCGCTTCCACGAGTATACTCCTCTAACCTTCTCTAGGGAGAAAATCCTCTCCGAATGCGCTAGCTCAGAGTTCAAACAAGCAGGGGTTCAATTCCCTAAGTAGATACCGGCTAAGCCGAACGCTGACAAGTCAAAATACTGACGTTTCCACAAGAGTCACGACCATACTTCTGACAAATGCATCCACCTAAAGGATACCATTGCGATACTGATCAGGGATGGCCACCTGAAGCAGTTTACGAAGAAAATGGAAACTCCCTGGCAAGATCCCAGGAGTCTAAGAAAGTCGAGGAAGAGGTGCCTTCCTCGGAAGAGACAAACCTTCAGGTCGCTATGAGCATATCGCGACCTGAGGACTTCTATGTTGCTGAAGAGCTCAGTGCTCCCCCTACTTCACAGCACATAGCCCGTGGGAAACTTTCCCCTCTGCCATGGTCATTTTTGAAGGAGGCTTCAACAAAATCACCTTGGGCTCAGTGAAAAGGAAATTCGAGCACCTTCTCAGCACGAGCTCCAATAAGAGTACAACGCTCGACAAGGTTCGGGGAGAATCAGTCCCCATCTCCTTCTACCGCGATGAAATCCTTGGTGGGGCTCTAAACTCAAGCATTCCACTGCTCGTAAGAGCCTAGATGGAAAATTTTGATGTTCGCCGAATCTTAGTCGACCACGGCAGCTCGGTCGACATCATGTACTCGCAGCTGTTCTCAACCCTCCAGCTAGATGAATCGCACCTCACTCCCTACGTGGGTTCTGACCTACAGGGCTTCAACGGGTTGGTCACAAAGCCCTGGGGATATGTTGAGTTGATCGTGACTTTTGGATCTGTAGAAACGACCATGTCCATTAAAGTCTAATTCCTGGTTATCGACTACCCGTCTCTCTATCAGTGCATCTTTGGGCGGCCAACCTTGGCCGAATTGGTGACTGTGCCCTCAACTCTGCATCTCAAAATGAAGTATTACACTTCTAAGGGTCTGGTCGGAACTTTACACGGGGACATCGAGGCAGCATGGAGATGCTTCGAAGTGGCAACCAAAGGATTCAACACCATTTCTGCCAAGCCGAAGACTTCCAACAAGCCGGCCTTGCCAAACAGCTCCGAGGAAGCCAAGCCGCTGCCCCGCGTCGACTCTATCGACCTCGACAGGTGCTTCTCCGAAGATGACTAGAGGGAGACCCAGACTTACCCGAGCAGTCCATCAAATTCGACCAGCACCAGCAACAACTCCTATCCGATGCGCCCAATTCCGGATGGCGAGTTCGAACTCGTCCTGCTCGGCGATATTCCCCAGCGAGGAGTAAAGATAGGGACCGACCTCCCCGACATAGCGAGGAAACAACTCAAAGCTTGCCTCTGAGAAAATGCACCTGGAGCCCCGCATAAATGCCTGGCTTAGATCCTGCTGTCGCCTGTCATCAACTCACAATTGACCCCGCCGCCAAGGCTGTAGCAAAACGTAGGAGAAAGCAGTCTCCGGAGAAAACGGAGTTTGCAGAACAAGCTGTAAAAGACCTCCTCGAGGCAAAATTTATTTTGGATGCCAAGTACACTACTTGGCTATCCAATGTTGTACTCATCAAAAAATCTAATTGAAAGTGGCGTATGTGTGTTGATTATACTGATCTCAATAAGGCATGCCCTAAAGATGCTTACCCCTTCCCCAATATAGATAAACTTGTTGATAATTCTGCCGGTTTTAAACTATTATCGTTCATGGACGCCTATTCAGGCTACAATAAAATACCAATGGTGAAAAGCAACAAAAAGTACACAGCCTTCATGACCAAGTCGGGCAACTATTACTACAACGTAATGCCCTTCGACTTGAAAAACGCTGGTGCGACCTATCAAAGGATGATGAACAAGGTCTTCGGAGGAGAAATTGGCGACATGCTTGAAATATATATGGACGATATGATTGTGAAGTCCCACGAGGAAACCGATCACACGACCCATTTAAGAAAGGTCTTCGAGCAAGACAGGAAATACCGGATACGTTTTAACCCGGAGAAATGCACGTTCGGGGTACGAGTGGGCAAGTTCCCTGACTTCTATCTGATGGAACGAGGAATCAAAGCTAACCCCAAAAATGCAGGGCCTTCTCTGAGTTTCCTATGCCCAGCTTGAAGAAATCCATCCAATACCTCAACGGGATGCTTGCTTCATTATCTCGTTTCGTGGCCAAGTCTGCCCAGCACGCTCTGCCATTCTTCAAACTCCTCCGCAAGGAGGCGGCGTTTGAATGGATGGAGGAATGTGACCAGGCTCTCCTCCACCTAAAACGACCACTATCAGATCCTTCAGTCCTCTCTCGGCCAGAAAACAGCAAAACCTTATACCTTTATCTCGTCGTAGCAACCGAGGCCGTTAGCGCCGCCCTCATCCGTGAGACGCCCGACGGGCAAAAACCCATATACTTCACGAGCAAAGCACTGCAAGGCCCAAAGCTGAGATACCAACAAATAAAAAAAGGTATCTCTGACCCTCATCAACGCTGTGCGAAGACTAAGACACTACTTTTTGGCCCACACGATCGTGGTCCGAACAGTTCAACCTGTGAAGCAACTGTTATGACGACCAGATATGGCCGGCAGAATGCTTAAGTGGTCATTGGAGCTATCCAAATTCGACATTCAATATGAGAGCAGGAAGGCCCTCAAGGCCCAGGCGCTGGCCGACTTTGTCGCGAAAATGACGTTCGTCGAATCCCCCACTTGCGGGGTGCGTAAATGGACTATCTTCGTCGACGGGGCATCCAACTCGGCAGGAAGCAGGGCAGGTATCATCTTAGAAAACAACGAGGGAATTATTGTCGAAGTCTCGCTTACCTTATCTTTCCCTACTTCCAACAATTAAGCTGAGTATGAAGCCTTCCTCGCTGGTCTACGCCTAGCCGAGGACCTGGGGGCTGAAGAAGTCGTTATCTGCATCGATTCTCAACTCGTGGCCTTTCAAGTCCGAGAAGAATATCACGCCAAGAACGACAACCTGTCCAAATACTTATCCCTGGTCAAGTAAAGAATGATGAAGTTCATAACAGTAGAAGTAAAACATGTTCCCCGCGAACATAATGTTAGAGCAGAGGTGTTGTCTAAACTGGAGAGCACGAAGAAAAAAAGGAGGAAACAAATCTATCATCCTGGAGGTGCTTCTTCGACCCAGCATCGAGAAAACCTCCATGATCCTCGACGTGCAGGTCATTGGCAACAAAAACTACTGGATGACCCCATTTGTAATTACCTCGCTAAGGATGAACTCCCATCCGACCCCAAAAAGGCCAACATAGTCAGGCGCAGAGCCTGCTCCTACGTCCTGGTCGAAAACAAGCTTTACAAGCGAGGGTTCTTCATCCTTTTACTCAAGTACCTCGAGGAAGAGATGGTCGCCCACGTCTTGCACGAGATCCTCGAAGGAATCAACGCCTAACACCTCGGGGGGAGATCCCTCACCAGGAAAGCCCTTCGAGCAGGGTACTATTGGCCAACCATACAACATGATGCAAAAGAACACGTGAAGAAGTGCGACAAATGCCAACGACACAGGGACATGCACTTGGCTCCACCCAACGAGCTCAAAGCTATGTCCTCCCCGTGGCCCTTCGCGTGGTGGGGCCTAGACATCCTGGGACCATTCGTCGTAGGGTCGAACCAGAACAAGTACTTGATAGTAGGTGTTGACTACTTCACAAAGTGGATAGAAGCAGAGGCTCTAGCCAAAATAACGACCCACAACATACTTCGCTTCTACAAGCGAAACATCCTTGCCCGCTTCGGAATCCCGGAAGCAATAGTCACCGACAACGGAACACAGTTCATGGACATAAAATTTTAGGACTTCACCGCCCAACTAGGCACGAGACAATACTTCGCGTCCGTCGAACATCCCAAAACTAACGGGCAGGTCGAAGCAGCAAACAGAGTAATCCCGTGGGGCCTCAATTGAAGGCTGGACGAAACAAAGAAAGCCTGGGTCGAGGAACTACACAGCGTACTCTGTGACTACCACACTACGCCCCACTCTTCGACCAGGGAAACACCTTTCTGCCTAGCTTACGGGACTGAGTCATTGAACCCCATCGAGATACACGTGCCATCCAGGCGGACTAAATCACCCCTGGATGAGTAGACAAGTGACGAGGCACTGAGAGAATAACTCTACCTTGTCGAAGAGGTCCGATCAGGAGCAGCTCTCGGCGAAGCCTCATTAAAACAGAAAATTGCAATCAGGCACAACACCAAGGTTATTCGGCCAGAATTCCAAGTGGGCAACCTTATCTTAAGAAGGAACCACAAGGATTCTCGAGAAGGTAAACTCGCCGCAAATTGGGAGAGGCCCTATCGCGTCTGGGCAAAGACGGAGAATGGGTCCTACTACCTAAAATACCTCATCGGGGAAGAACTCGCTCGACCATGAAATACTGAAAATCTAAAACAACATTATAGCTAAGGCCCTAATTGTCGGTTTGCTTCGTCATGCGACGAACATAACGTCCCGACTACGATGCGCATCCAGGTATAAGCATTGCATTCCGACTAAGACAGGATCCCACTCAGGAACGAGCAGGACCCGCGACCGACGACGATTCCTCAATTGAGCCCGCCATAGTCAAAGTACCATGATAGGCAAACACCCAGCTCGCGATGGGAGGTTCATGTCGCGAACTCAGGCCTCAAACACGACCCGAGCTCCGCTTTCATGCCCGGATACTACCCTGGTCGTTCGTACAGTCCCCCTGTAACGCCCCGATTTTGATTATTCCATTATTCTTGAGTCTTTTAATTTAATTGGGTGATAAATTATTTTATTTGTTAAATTGGTGTGTTAAATGTTATTTTACCATTTTCGAGAGTTTTCGGGGAAATTAGAATGGAAGGTATTTTAGTCTTTTCTCAATTAATTATAAGTTAGAAATTTTTGTGGAATTAGAATTGTGTGAGAAAAAAATGAATTAAATTGATTTAGTGGAAAATGAGAGAAAAGAAATAGAAAAGAAAGAAAATAGAAAGAAAAGAGAAATAGAGAGAAATAGAAAAAGATAGAAAGAAAAAGGAGAGAAAGAAAGAAGAGGAAGAGAAAAGAAGAGGAAAGGAGGAAAAACTTAGAAATTCATCAAGATCAATCAATTAGCAAGCTTGGAATCCGGGTAAGGGTGTGAAACATTGTTATCTTATCAATGTATATGATTATGTATGAATTGTTGTTGTTGTTGATGAATTTTGTGAGTTTTAGGGTATAACCCATTTTTGAGAAATTGATTAGAAATTGATCCAAATGTATTAAAACTTATGTTGATTGTGTTCATAGTTGTTTATACATGATTGGTATGTATTGTTATACATCAAATTGGCATTTTTCTGAGTATTAGGTGAAGATTTGGATGATTGGGGAGTGGAAAACGCAGAACTTCGTTCTGCAGAATTTTTCTGGGTATGCTCTGGCCATACGCGTAAGGGGCATGTCCATACGCGTATGAGCCAAGGCAATACGCGTATCATTGGCTTATTTTTGGGCCAATACGCGTATGAATATTGGCATTACGCGTAACAGGGGCGAGCCATGGGCCAATACGCGTATGGGATTTGGAACGAGGAATTTGTGAAGGAAATGGGTTCTGTCCGTACGCGTATGGACATGGGTGATACGCGTATGGACAGGAGGAATGTAAAAATGGGATTTTTCAAAATGTCGTTTTCGGTTTCGTCCGTAACTTTTGTTCCGAGTATCCGATTTTTACATTCTTGGTGTCGTTGGAAAGGTATTGAGCTGTACTTTCTTATTATGATGTTTTGAAAATCGTTAGCCGATTTAATTATGTCGGAAAGTCGGGAATAGTGCTATTTAGCGACTTTTACCGTTCTGACTGTGTGTTTGAATGTGAATCATACAATAGTGCATTGATGTGAATGTATATAGATTGTATGAGATGAATTCATGAATATATTGTGAATATGTATGCATTTCAAGAATGTCTTTTGAGTCATTTTGCATGTGAAGCATCATGATGTGCATTCTTGTGTTGTGCGATTCTAATGAGAATCCGTCGTAACGTCGTGTGCCCATGTGGGGTGTGAGCGATGATTACGAATGATTGTGTGCCCATGTGGGGTGTGAGCAATCAGATTGTGTGCCCATGTGGGGTGTGAGCAATCGGGTCGTGTGCCCATGTGGGGTGTGAGCGATCCATAAACATTGTGTGCCCATGTGGGGTGTGAGCAATGGGTGAACATCGTAGGCCCGACGGGGAGTTACTTCGGTAATGAGCGATGGTTCCAGCAGAGTTCCTGAGTGAACTAGTGATGATTGAGTCGGTACCGCATTGCATTTACATAGAGTCGTGAGTCGGTCTCTATGATTTGCATTTATCATCTTTATAATGATGTGTTGTTGAATGAACATAATTGTGTATGTTTATACGGAATGATTGAGAAATGTGAAAGTGTGCATGATGAATATACTTGTTATATATATATATATATACATTGTGAGGTATATAGATGAAAATGTGGTGAATTGTGGTGAGAATGTGTAAAATGTGTATTTTTATGTTAAGATATATATATAATTGTATGCATTGTTATTATGATAATATTTCTCACCCTTCTGCTGTTTTACGATGCTCTATGAGGCATTGCAGAGTAGGTATGCTGGAAGTCTTTTTGTGAAGCGTGTCTTCATTCTTTTGGTCGGTTGGCTCTGATATGTAGCACCGGGTAGCTAGGATGTATATTATTCTTTTGTGATACATTTGCATATGTATCTTGCTGATGAATTTGTGTATAAACATGATGTAGCTAGTGATTCATACTGGATGATGTACATATGTGTTGTTCTTCAATATTTTAGATGTTTCCGCTTTTATTCTAAATATTGAGATGTGGGTGTAAGGACAAAGTTCCTCTGTAGCAAGTTACCCCACTGTTGCATATCAATATAATGAGCAGGTGTTGTATGTATTAATTGTGTGTATGATGTGACATGCCTCTTTTATACCATGTTTTAATCGTACTCTGGCGAATTTTTATATATATATTTTTTTTTATATATGTGCCCGAATGATTTATGTGTTTATTTGGGGGTATAGAAAGGGGGTGTTACATTAAGTGGTATCAGAGCCAGAGTTGAGTCAGTTGTGTCTGTCTTGTTGTTGTGTTGGTTGAACTGTTGTTTAACCTTGTTGTCATTTTTGGGAATAATCAGAAGATGGCTGGTAGAAACGACAATGCGATGGCTGCTGCTTTGGAAGCAATGGCTAGGGCGGTGCAAGGTGCACCTAACGTGAATGCTAATGACGAGTTCAGGAAGAATCAACCACCGGTTTTCAAAGGAAGATTTGATCCCGATGGAGCTCAATTGTGGTTGAAGGAGATTGAAAGAATCTTCAGAGTTATGGGCTGTGCGGAGGAGAATAAGGTGAGGCTTGGGTCTCACATGCTGAAGGAAGAAGCCGACGATTGGTGGGTCGGTATGCGTGAAGTTCTTGAGGTGGATGATGAAGAGGTAACTTGGAATTTATTTCGTACTGAATTTTTGAGGAAGTATTACCCTGAGAGTGTGAAGGGAAAGAAGGAGATGGAGTTTCTTGAACTGGAACAAGGTAGTATGTCTGTGGTGGACTATACTGCTAAATTTGTGGAGTTGGTTCAATTCCATCCTCATTATGCTGCGATTACTGCTGAGTTCTCAAAGTGTATTAAATATGAGAATGGTTTACGTCCTGAGATCAAACAAGCTGTGGGATATCAAAGGATAAGGAGGTTTGCGGATTTGACGGAATGTTGTAGAATCTTCGAAGAAGATAGTAAGGCTCGTTCTACACATTACAAAAGTTTGAATGAGAGGAAGGGGAAGCAACAAGCTAGAAGTGGACCTTATGTGACACCCATTGATAAGGGTAAGCATAGGGGAAGCTTTGATAGGAGGTCTGGAGGAGGAGGTTCCGGTGTTGTTAGGTGTTACAAATGTGGTGATATAGGTCATAAATCTTTTGAGTGTGGGAAGCCTGTAGCGAAATGTTCTAATTGTGGTGGTCTTGGGCATGCTGCTACAGATTGTAGAAGAAATATGGTGAAGTGCTATAATTGTGGAGAAGTGGGTCACATTAGTACTAAGTGTACTAAGCCGAAACAAGCTCAAGCGGGCGGAAAGGTGTTTGCATTGGCGGGGACTCAAACTACGAATGCGGACCGTTTGATTAAAGGTACATGCTTTATTAATAGTACACCTTTAGTTGCTGTTATTGATACGGGAGCGACTCATTCGTTTATTTCGTCTGAGTGCGCGAAGCGTTTGAATCTTGCGTTAACTGTGATGGGTGCTGAAATGGTTATTGAGACTCCTGCTTCAGGGTCGGTAATTACATCTTTGGTGTGTATGAGTTGTCCTTTGACCATGTATGGTAAAGACTTTGTTATGGATTTAGTATGTTTGCCGTTGGAGGGATTGGACGTAATCTTGGGTATGAACTGGTTGCAATTTAACCGAGTTCATATAGATTGCTATCACAAGTTAGTAAGGTTTCCTTCTTTGGAAGATGATGAATTTGAGAGTTTCCTATCCACTAAAGAGTTGAAGAAACTTTTAGCGGACGAAGCTCAATTGTTTGGTTTGTTTGCATCATTGTCGGTGGAGAGTAAAGTTGAGCTTGATGTGTTCCCAGTGGTGTGCGAATTTCCAGAAGTGTTTCCGGAAGATATTACGGATGTACCGCCGGAAAGAGAAGTTGAATTTTCTATTGATCTAGTTCCGGGTACTAGACCGATTTCGATGGCACCGTATCGTATGTCGGCATCGGAATTGGTAGAATTGAAAAAGCAATTGAATGACTTGTTGGACAAGAAATTTGTAAGGCCAAGTGTTTCTCCTTGGGGTGCTCCGGTATTGTTGGTAAAGAAGAAGGACGGGAGTATGCGGTTATGCATTGATTATCGACAGTTGAACAAGGTGACAATTAAGAACAAGTATCCGCTTCCAAGGATCGATGATTTGATGGACCAATTGGTTGGTGCGAATGTTTTTAGCAAGATTGATTTGAGATCAGGATACCACCAGATTCGTGTGAAAGGAGAGGATATTCAAAAGACGGCATTTAGGACACGGTATGGTCATTACGAATACTCCGTGATGCCATTCGGGGTTTCTAACGCGCCGGGTGTGTTTATGGAATACATGAATCGTATTTTTCATGAACAGTTGGATCGTTTTGTGGTTGTGTTCATCGATGATATTTTGATTTACTCTAAGTCTCAAGAGGAGCATGAAGAGCATTTGAGAATTGTGTTGCAAATTTTGAAAGAGAAACAATTGTATGCTAAGTTGTCGAAGTGTGAATTTTGGTTATCGGAAGTAAGTTTCCTTGGGCATGTTATTTCCGGTAGTGGTATTAGTGTTGATCCATCCAAGATAGATGCGGTGATGCAATGGGAGGCTCCTAGGTCGGTTACAGAGATTCGAAGCTTTTTAGGCTTGGCGGGTTATTATCGGAGGTTTATTGAGGGATTTTCGAAATTGGCACTTCCTTTAACGCAATTGACTTGTAAAGGAAAGGCTTTCATTTGGGATATTCATTGTGAAGAGAGTTTCAATGAGTTAAAGAGAAGGTTGACAACGACTCCGATCTTGATTTTGCCTAATCCTAATGAACCATTTGTTGTGTATTGTGATGCTTCATTGACAGGTTTAGGTGGTGTTTTGATGCAAGATGGAAAAGTTGTAGCATATGCTTCTAGACAATTGAGAGTGCATGAAAAGAATTATCCTACACATGACTTGGAGTTAGCGGCGGTGGTGTTTGTTTTGAAAATATGGAGGCATTATCTTTATGGTGCGAGATTTGAAGTTTTTAGTGATCACAAAAGCTTAAGATATTTATTTGATCAGAAAGAATTGAACATGAGACAAAGGAGGTGGCTAGAACTTTTGAAGGATTATGATTTTGGTTTGAATTACCATCCGGGTAAGGCAAACGTGGTGGCCGATGCCTTAAGTCGGAGGTTGTTACATATGTCCGCATTGATGATGGAAGAATGGGAACTTTTGGAAGATTTCAGAGATTTGAGTTTGGTTTGTGAAATGACGCCGAGGAGTGTGCGACTTGGTATGTTACATGTTACGAATGATTTTCTTGCAACGGTTAGTGAAAAGCAAAAGTTGGACTTGAAATTCGTTGATTTGATGTTGAATGAGAATGAGGATTTCAAGGTTGATAATTATGGAGTTTTGAGATTCCGTGGTCGTATTTGTATTCCCGACGACGCGGAGTTGAAAAAGATGATTCTAGAGGAAGGACACCGAAGTAATTTGAGTATTCATCCGGGTGCGAATAAGATGTATCAAGATTTGAAGAAGATCTTTTGGTGGTCCGGTTTAAAGAGGGATGTGGCTCGATTTGTGTATGCATGCTTAACTTGTCAAAAGTCTAAGGTGGAACATCAAAAACCAAGTGGATTTATGCAACCGTTGGATATTCCGGAATGGAAATGGGATAGTATATCGATGGATTTTGTTACGGGATTGCCAAATATGCAAAGAGGTCATAATGCTATTTGGGTAATTGTTGATAGGCTTACTAAATCTGCTCACTTTATTCCAATTGATATTAGTTATCCTTTGGAGAAGTTAGCCGAGATTTATGTTCTTGTGGTTGTGAAGTTACATGGAGTTCCTAAGAGTATTGTATCGGATAGAGATCCAAGGTTTACATCGAGGTTTTGGGAGAGTTTACAAAAGGCTTTGGGTTCTAAGCTAAGATTGAGTTCGGCTTATCATCCACAAACGGACGGTCAAACCGAGAGGACGATTCAATCGTTGGAGGATTTATTGCGTGCTTGTGTACTCGAGAAAGGTGGTGCTTGGGATGTTTATTTGGCGTTAATTGAATTCACTTACAATAACAGTTTTCATTCGAGTATAGGTATGGCACCATTTGAGGCTTTGTATGGCCGGAGATGTCGAACACCTTTGTGTTGGCATGAAACCGGCGAGAGGACGATAGTTGGACCGGAAATGGTACAACAAACAACGAAGAGAGTGAAGTTTATTCGGGAGAAGATGAAAGCTTCTCAAAGTAGACAAAAGAGCTATCATGACAAGAGAAGGAAGGATCTTGAGTTTCAAGAAGGTGACCATGTGTTTTTGAGAGTTACACCAGTTACTGGTGTGGGTCGTGCTTTGAAGTCGAAGAAGTTGACTTCTCGTTTTATTGGTCCGTATCAGATTACTTCACGAGTTGGTGTTGTCGCTTACCGTGTGGCGTTGCCTCCGAACCTTTCGAATTTGCATGACGTATTCCATGTTTCGCAACTTCGGAAATATGTTCCGGATCCGTCACATGTTATTCCTATGGACGAGGTTGAAGTGAGAGATAACCTTACGGTGGAAGCTTTACCGGTTAGGATTTTGGACCGCGAAGTTAAGAAACTAAGGGGCAAGGATATTGCGCTTGTGAAAGTAGCGTGGGGAGGCGCTGCGGAAGGCAATATGACGTGGGAACTAGAGAGTGGGATGCGAGAGTCGTATCCAGAGTTATTTGAATCAGGTATTATTTTCGAGGACGAAAATTTCTAAGTGGGGGAGAGTTGTAACGCCCCGATTTTGATTATTCCATTATTCTTGAGTCTTTTAATTTAATTGGGTGATAAATTATTTTATTTGTTAAATTGGTGTGTTAAATGTTATTTTACCATTTTCGAGAGTTTTCGGGGAAATTAGAATGGAGGGTATTTTAGTCTTTTCTCAATTAATTATAAGTTAGAAATTTTTGTGGAATTAGAATTGTGTGAGAAAAAAATGAATTAAATTGATTTAGTGGAAAATGAGAGAAAAGAAATAGAAAAGAAAGAAAATAGAAAGAAAAGAGAAATAGAGAGAAATAGAAAAAGATAGAAAGAAAAAGGAGAGAAAGAAAGAAGAGGAAGAGAAAAGAAGAGGAAAGGAGGAAAAACTTAGAAATTCATCAAGATCAATCAATTAGCAAGCTTGGAATCCGGGTAAGGGTGTGAAACATTGTTATCTTATCAATGTATATGATTATGTATGAATTGTTGTTGTTGTTGATGAATTTTGTGAGTTTTAGGGTATAACCCATTTTTGAGAAATTGATTAGAAATTGATCCAAATGTATTAAAACTTATGTTGATTGTGTTCATAGTTGTTTATACATGATTGGTATGTATTGTTATACATCAAATTGGCATTTTTCTGAGTATTAGGTGAAGATTTGGATGATTGGGGAGTGGAAAACGCAGAACTTCGTTCTGCAGAATTTTTCTGGGTATGCTCTGGCCATACGCGTAAGGGGCATGTCCATACGCGTATGAGCCAAGGCAATACGCGTATCATTGGCTTATTTTTGGGCCAATACGCGTATGAATATTGGCATTACGCGTAACAGGGGCGAGCCATGGGCCAATACGCGTATGGGATTTGGAACGAGGAATTTGTGAAGGAAATGGGTTCTGTCCGTACGCGTATGGACATGGGTGATACGCGTATGGACAGGAGGAATGTAAAAATGGGATTTTTCAAAATGTCGTTTTCGGTTTCGTCCGTAACTTTTGTTCCGAGTATCCGATTTTTACATTCTTGGTGTCGTTGGAAAGGTATTGAGCTGTACTTTCTTATTATGATGTTTTGAAAATCGTTAGCCGATTTAATTATGTCGAAAAGTCGGGAATAGTGCTATTTAGCGACTTTTACCGTTCTGACTGTGTGTTTGAATGTGAATCATACAATAGTGCATTGATGTGAATGTATATAGATTGTATGTGATTGTATGAGATGAATGCATGAATATATTGTGAATATGTATGCATTTCAAGAATGTCTTTTGAGTCATTTTGCATGTGAAGCATCATGATGTGCATTCTTGTGTTGTGCGATTCTAATGAGAATCCGTCGTAACGTCGTGTGCCCATGTGGGGTGTGAGCGATGATTACGAATGATTGTGTGGCCATGTGGGGTGTGAGCAATCAGATTGTGTGCCCATGTGGGGTGTGAGCAATCGGGTCGTGTGCCCATGTGGGGTGTGAGCGATCCATAAACATTGTGTGCCCATGTGGGGTGTAAGCAATGGGTGAACATCGTAGGCCCGACGGGGAGTTACTTCGGTAACGAGCGATGGTTCCAGCAGAGTTCCTGAGTGAACTAGTGATGATTGAGTCGGTACCCGCATTGCATTTGCATAGAGTCGTGAGTCGGTCTCTATGATTTGCATTTATCATATTTGCATTTATCATCTTTATAATGATGTGTTGTTGAATGAACATAATTGTGTATGTTTATACGGAATGATTGAGAAATGTGAAAGTGTGCATGATGAATATACTTGTTATATATATATATATATATATACATTGTGAGGTATATAGATGAAAATGTGGTGAATTGTGGTGAGAATGTGTAAAATGTGTATTTTTATGTTAAGATATATATATAATTGTATGCATTGTTATTATGATAATATTTCTCACCCTTCTGCTGTTTTACGATGCTCTATGAGGCATTGCAGAGTAGGTATGCTGGAAGTCTTTTTGTGAAGCGTGTCTTCATTCTTTTGGTCGGTTGGCTCTGATATGTAGCACCGGGTAGCTAGGATGTATATTATTCTTTTGTGATACATTTGCATATGTATCTTGCTGATGAATTTGTGTATAAACATGATGTAGCTAGTGATTCATACTGGATGATGTACATATGTGTTGTTCTTCAATATTTTAGATGTTTCCGCTTTTATTCTAAATATTGAGATGTGGGTGTAAGGACAAAGTTCCTCTGTAGCAAGTTACCCCACTGTTGCATATCAATATAATGAGCAGGTGTTGTATGTATTAATTGTGTGTATGATGTGACATGCCTCTTTTATACCATGTTTTAATCGTACTCTGGCGAATTTTTATATATATATATTTTTTTATATATGTGCCCGAATGATTTATGTGTTTATTTGGGGGTATAGAAAGGGGGTGTTACACCCCCTCACTGCCGAACAAATCTAAGTCGAGCAAATCCCAAAACAATAAACA
Organism: Lathyrus tuberosus; assembly: GCA_022829125.1. NCBI lineage: Eukaryota > Viridiplantae > Streptophyta > Magnoliopsida > Fabales > Fabaceae > Lathyrus > Lathyrus tuberosus. Next base: position 2,893,193 of record JALAZF010000183.1, read on the forward strand.
AATCATTTAGTTACGCTTATTACGGGCACACACACGTATTGAGCAAAGTTACTACACTTAGCAAAAATAAAAACAAATAAAGCCACGCGCAAATATAAAGCATACAAAACCGACCAGGATGGCCAGACACATATATTTCAAAATAATTAGTGGTCACGAGGACCACGATTGTACTTATTACATAAAAAAGGGGCCACGCCCCATACAAAGTAATGAATTACATAAAAAGATGGCACGCAGGCCAGAGATATAACAACAACAAAAAAGAGACATCACTCTTCCATCTGCTCAGTCTCCTCAGGGATAGTCTACGTCGGCTGAGGTTCCTCGTCGAGGATAAGGGCATGCTCCTCGCCAATCTGGAAGAAGTCGGGAGTGACAATCTTACCATCTTCAACGTGGTTCAGAAAACTGGTCCCCTCCGTGGATAGCTGAACCCCTGGATTCGCAAGTTTTAGCTGAGCCACGACATTGTTGAAAGATTCCTCCCCAATGGCGCAGGCGTCGTTCTCGGCCCGCACGATACGGGCAACCAGCTCGGCCCGAATCTTTAGCTTTTTCAGGTCATCATGCTCGTCTTCACCTGGAGCTGCCGTGGACCTCGTCTGCTCCACCAAATCCTCGGCAGCCTTCTTCTTAGCGACCAGGGTGTCATTCTCCCCTTTTAACTTAGCCACCTCCTCCTACGACTTCCTTCTCGCATCATCGACAGCCTTGGCCTCCTCCTTGGCCTTCTTTACCTTCTCCTCCAGGGCTGATATCGCCACCTGGGCCTTCTTCAGCTCGGATTCAGAAGGGGAGTCTTCCTCAGTATATACCACCGCCATCTCCAGTACCCTAATTAGTGTAGAGGCATCCTGCGCCAGCATCGCCCTCTTGCTCGGGCGGTCCATTCCCTCGAGCTTTAGGGACTCTTCCCAAGGAACCGTCAAGGAAGTGCCCTCAAAGAACCTTTTGTTGTGAAGGCATGGAGGAAGCTCAAATTTGGTCTTTTCCCCTGCCCGACTAAGATCCACCACCTCGTTCTTTCGGATTCGCTTGAATCTTGAAGTCCCGGGCACCGGAGAACCCTCGGCAGAAGAAGAAATAGGAGAAGAGCTCCTCGACACCAGCTCAGGAGGTGGTACTCATTGGGTAAGCCGAGTCTACGGCATCGTCGCACAAGCCTTGCCCTTCGCCAAGGCATTTCTCACCATCCTCTCGTGCACTGAAGGCATTTCACCTGCAAAAATAAAATGGACACGTTAGCAAACAAGGAAAATAATAACCTAGACAAACTAAAAAACAAAGACTACCAAGCGATTTAAGGGCATCAGCATGGGTCTTGCACTCCAGAAGCCCCTTTGTGTTGATGTAGCGGGTTTCCACCTTTTGCCTACCGTCAGCCTCGAAGATCGGGTCCCCTTTCTTGGTCCAACACTCAGCAAGGTTAAAGATGCCGACATAATTCACCAGCGCTGCATAGCCGTCTTTGTCGTTGCCTTCCAACATCTCCGGCTGGGTGATATATTGGTCGGTACCCTGGGAGAAATGACCCCCGCTCCAGCAAAAGGGGAACTTCAGCACCCTGTCCGCCACCACTTTACCATGCTCATTATAAAGGTCATTCCCGTCCTCATCCGTCGATACTTCCCAGGCATACGTAGTATCCTGAGCTCTCTCCGACACAGGTTAAAAGTCCTGATAGACTCGAAGAACAGTTTAAACAATTTCTTCATCTGCTTCAGTGAGACCCAACCATAATTTCTCCTCGAAACCTGCCTCTGGAGATGGAAGATCGTAAAGAACAGGGGGAGGGTGGCTCCTATCTTCAGGAACTCACACACCAGCTCGAAGGCACGGATCAATGCTAGTGAGTTAGGGTGCAGCTGTGACGGGGCTAGGTCCAAGTGCACGAAGACAGACCGCTAAAAGTCGGTGAAGGGCAGCCTCAGGCCTATGTCCTTGAAGACGTACTCATACATCGGGAACATCCCCCCATAATCTATATAGATACAGTCATCCTCACCTAGAAAGTGCACCTTCCACTCCCCTTCTGGCCCCACGGTCGTGAAGGCATCCCAGTAAACGAAGCGAAGACAAAAGCATGTTCGGTAGGCTCTGCAACTGTCCACTCCTCCGTGGAGGTCCTATTAGTGGGAGTCTCCCCGACATCACTGGGAGCAGTCAAAACTTCTGTGTCGCTGCTCTCCGAGGAGCTCTCCTCGAACAAATCTATAAGGATCTCTTTCTCAGGTTCGCGGGCCAACATTTTCACCTGAAAAGCATAGGACAAAAGTGAATTCGATGACAAAATCAAATCCACCCTTCCACCGCTAGTCAAGTGAAAGGGCGCGCGAAGGGCCGAGGACGACGTCCCCAGCCTAAGCCTTAGTTAAATGGCACAAAAGTACTACACGGGGAGATGCCTGGGGCAACCCCCTACGCATACGGGGAAATTCTCCCCGGGTCACTACCCAGATTTCCGTTTGAAGCTTCACCGAAAAACTCATGAATCCACCGGAAAATTCATAGGAACGTCAGAAAATTCATGAGCTCCGCCAGTAACGTACACACCCATCGTCGAAAACAACCTAAATCTATGGGTCCCTAAAGCTCCGGCGACCACGATGTAGTCGTCAGTTTTTTTGGTGACGCGACCACCTTACCGCATAATTGGTGCTACTTTCTGATTTCTGTATTTATCCTATGAAGCTTTAAAGGAAGGGGAAGATATCTTAAACTAACCTTGCACGCAAATTTTTTCTTTAAAAAATGCTAAGAGATCGGGGATCGGGGTCTGGTTATACAAAGGGAAGCTATTAACACCCAGAGTATTTATAGTAATCTATAGGAACCTTATTTTGCATGTATTTCTGCTAATTTGAAATGCTTTCTTGTGTTTATTTGCTGTGGATTGGGAAAGTTTCTCCTTTGGGAGGACTAAGGAAATTTTTGTGTTGTTTTCGAGTTTTCTGTTGTTTTTGGGAAGGTGCTTGACCTAAGGTTTTTGATTTGTGTGCTCGGTAAGATTTCACAATCTTATGCCTACGTATTCCCATAAAGAGATTTGGGAAATTAGAGCAATCGTAGTTCCTCATATTCTATGGAAGGATTGTTTAAAGCCCAAGATTGAAGCTAGCTGAGTATTTATGTCTTGTTTAAAGACCAAGATTGAAGCTAAAGATTGACTGAGAGAGAATTTGTCATCTCTAAAGGGAGAAATCTCACCTATTCATCACAAATGTTGAGTAATTGGTTATAAGGGAAATTACTTTAATTGGGATATGTAGAATCTAGCAATGCCATAATTTCCTTTATAAGAGAGATATCATGAAGGAAGAAAGCTTTAACTCAGTGTAGAGCAATGCCACTTTTTCCTTATGAGTCTTTCACGCTAAGAGAGGTACATTGGCTTGGATGTGAGGAATCCAGAGGCTTGCCACTTATAGCTGTTAGGTGAAAGAGGAATTTTAGCCAAGATAAAGGAGGGACTCCAGCTTGGATTTTGAATCAACAAGTGTGCCACTTACAACAATTATCTGGAAAAAGGTTTTGATTGTTTGTTTTGATATGTGATGTATAGAAGAGGTATCTTCCTACAGAGAGGACTTATGGTCTCATCTGAAGGCATGTTGATTTTTATGTGCCTTGATCAAAGCCCACGGTTGAAGCTAAAAGAAACTGACTCCTCTGGGGAGGGTTTTATTTGTCTTGTACAAAGCCCAAGATTAAGGCTGACTGGAGAAAATTCTAATATAAAGCCTAAGAGGAGGCTGACTCTTGCTGAGGATTGCTAAAATCTAGGAGAAGGTCTAAATTATATTGGGGAATCTAAAAAAGGATTTACTCTTGTTGGGAATCAGGGAAGAGTTAAGTACCAGATGCCATAAGGCTTTGATTCTGTTAGGAATTCGTTGATGGTAAATTGACCCTGGCTGGGATTTTCAAGGTGAAAGTTAAGCCTTGTTAGGGGGTCAGAGGAGTTTAAAGGTGAGTTTGGAAACCTTAGAGGTCTTTAAATTTGCTGGAGACTGGTGTATTGGTAAAATGATCAGGATCTATCCTATATTTTTAGGAAACTTGTGGGTTTTGTGTGAGGTCCAAAAGGAGACTATGATAATTAGACTTTCCAAGTCTACTTGAATGAAGCCCAAGAGAAGGCTGAGACTGTCTAAATCTCATTAAGAAGATATAAACTCTAGTTGTAAAGAGATCTTTGTATGATGCCCAAGTGGAGGTTGTTGGTTGAAGATCAACTTTTAAATAGTAGAATGTCCTGGACTTTTGACTCTTCTGGGGATTAAACTAGCAGAGATGACTAATTTCTATCTTATGCTTTTAGGAAGCCTTTGGGTCCCTATACTAAGCCCAAGAGGAGGCTAGGGAACCTTTATGAAGCCTGGTGGTCCTTGTACTAAGCCCAAGAGGAGGCTGTGGATGCTTCTAAGAAGCCTGTGGTTCCAAGCCTAAGAAAAGTTTAAGAAAGGTTTCACCGGGAATAATCCTTTCTTTGTTGAACAGTTCTGAGGTTTGAAGAAATTCAAAAGAGGTTTCACCGGGAATTAATCCTCTCTGGGGAAATGAATTTCTTGTATATGTTTCTAAGTTTTGACAGTCTTGAGAAAAGTTTCACCGGGAATAATGCCTTTCTCTGTTCCATATTTAATAAGCCCAAGAGGAGATAGACTGTATCGAGGGAAGTTTCCTATGAGGGAACTAGTTTTGACTATGTTAGAAGTAACCTCTGGTTTGACCTAAGTGTAGACCTAACTGCTGTGGAAAACTCTAGACAGATATGCACAAGTATATGCAGATGAATAAATTAACAGTTATATAAACAATTATGCATTGAAAAGAGGTTTGGGTCTTATACTCTGAAAAGAGGCCCAAGTGTATTGTGATTGATTGTATTGATTGCAGCTGTATGATTAGGGTTTTAAGAAATTGAAGAAAGTTTTGAGAAAACTTTGAATTTGAATTTGAGTTAAAAGAAAGTTGTTCAAAAGAAAAGAATGTTTGGGGCTTATAACTCAAAGAGAGGCCCAAGTGGTCTAAGTGCAGTTTCACCGGGAATAATGCTCCTCTTAGTACCAATTTAAAAAATGGACAGATGATTTTGAAAATAGAGGTATGGGGCTTACAACTCAAGGAGAGGCCCATGGAAGTTGTTTATTATTTAAAACAAAATTTTTTGAACAAAAATATTGGGGCTTATACTCAAGGAGAGGCCCAGATGGCTTATTTGTAAACAGTGATCGCACTGTGATGTCAAAAGACACTGTAGGACTTATACTATAGAAGAAGTCCAAAAAATTTTATGTACAAAGAGGATTTAGGTCTTACACTCTATTAGAGGCCAAAGAATGTTTGTAAAGAAAAAATGATGGGGCTTACACTCAAGGAGAGGCCCAGAATTTTTATTTGAAAGGCGGCGATCGCGCTGCGGTTTTGAAAACCACAGTGGGACTTATACAATGACTGAGACCTAAAATATTTATGTACAAAAAGGATGGGTCTTACACTCTATTAGAGGCCCAAGAGTGTTTCAAATGAAGTTTGAAAATTTAAAATCAAGGGAAAACCCTAATTTTAATTAAAAATACAAATTTTCAAAGAAAATTAAATAAAAACAAGTCGTAAACTTTGAAAAATGTTTTGAAAAATCATGTTTTATTCACATGAAAGCTTGAAATTCATTTGAATTTGAAAAATCAACAGAAAAATTTCATTAAAAATGTTTAAAAACAATTAAAATGAAATTCTTTACAAAAATTCAAAATATATTAAATAAATAATATAATTTTTATTTTTTTGTAGAATAAAATATTTTAACATTTTTGTGAATTTTGAAAAAAAGAATCAATAAAAAATGATTAAAAAAAAGAGAGAAATTAATTTTTGAAATCAATTAAGAAAATAACAAAAATTCAAATATTTGAAAATTCAAAAAATGGCGCCAAGGCCATCTTCTTCTTCCTCGCGCGAACCACCTTTGCCAGATTTGCAAAACATCTCATATCTCCCTTAATACGTAATGGTTTTGACTTTTGTAAACATGAAAGTTACTCGTTTTTTAACAAGGATTCCATGGTACCAATTAATTACATTTATTTTAAGTGTGGAGTGAAAAATCAAGTGAAGAACAGATGAACCCTAATATTTGCAAGAACATCATGAAACTTCATACACGATAGATACAAAGCAATTAATTGAGGGAAAACACTCTATATAAGTGCAGAAACATGTTGGTAACTTGAAAACACATTTATGATGCATAGATCATAGAGTTCAGTTTTGAGGAAGCTTACCTTGCAAGAGGAAATCGAATCCTCAGTTGAAGATGTTACAGAAGTGTTTTGATGATCTAGACAGCTTCCTTGGACCTCAAGGATGATGTTCCAATGATTAGAATTGATTGAAAACGTCTGGATCACTTGGCTCGACTCTATATGCAGCTTTGAAGAAAGTTTGAGCAAATGGATGGTGACTTGATGATTCTAGTGTTCCAGATGTGTTTTGAGGTTATGAATCACTCATATATGATGTATGTGAGGTGTTAGGATGGTTGGTTTGAGCTGAATTGCTCTCTATCTCAAAACACGATTCTCACTTCTTTGAAAATGAAACTTTGATTCATAAGAGAGAGAGAGAGTGGAAAACATGTGTTGTGATGTTGTGGTGTGTTGAATTCAGTCACAAATGATCTCTATTTATAGTAGAGGAAGCTTGTCTTGGATGAACAACTTCAGATTGGAAGATAAGATCTTGGTTCAATGGTTTTGGAATGGTATCATTACCCCTAATGCAAGGTACACCAATGTGTCAAAATAGCTCAGCTACCAATTGACCAATTCCACATTCCTCAGTCATTTTTATTGTTGTTTATGTGAGCATCTTGACTGAGGAATGTCCTTTTGTAGAATGTGCACTATTGCACATAAATGCCTTTGAATTCAAGGCATAATGTGACAAAAGCCATTACTCAAAGTTGAAAGATTTATTTACCTTTTGACTCAAATTTGCAGGCTTGCCATGATTTCTTCTATTATTTAATGAATGTGAGTGGCATTGATCATTGCTTTTGACAAGAAAATCGTGTATGGCAAGTAAAGACCAAACTGATTTTGCAAAACAGTTTGCAGCAAGGCATGTTGGTCACTCCATATCTCTTTGCTCAAATGGAGTTTGATGATGTTCTTGTACTCTTTGGAAAGCTTGCATATCATACTTCAACTTTGGTGTTTAACTTTGGTCTTGAATCATCTTGGATCGGTGAAAAATGCCTCCAAAGTTGGACAAATCATGAGACAGATTCTGTCTCAAATTTTTCTAAGTGTTTGAAAAATGTCTATTTTTTCATTTTTTGTGATTTTGATCAATCTATAACTCAAAATCCATGAGGATTTGGAATATGTTGTAGTTGACAATCTTGTAGTATGTAATGAGAGCTTTCATTTGATCTTTGGATGGAAGAAAAAGGTTACTTGGATCACAAGTTATGGCCTTGCAAAGTTGGGTAAAAATCACTTTTTTCATGACTTAGTGAAAATTCAAGTTTCTTAAGGTTGCCTCTTTTGCAAGTAACCCCATTTTTCTAGATTTTTCTTGATGGATGATGATCAAAACCATAAGTTAACATTGTTTTTTACTTAAAGAAGCCATGTTTGTCAAGAAATCTCAAAAGTCAAACTTGATTTTGGGGTACAATTAACTTTTTGTCAGATGAATTTCAAACTTTGTTATTCCTTATGAAATCAAGTCCTTGGGATAAATCCAACCTAATGGATGAATTCCATAGGTGTTTTAGAGTGTCTTGAATCATTTCCCAAGGTTTGAGATCATGTCTTGGTCAAAAGTCAAAGATATGGTTGACTTTTTCTCAGAAACCCAAGTTTGTGGTCCAGATGAATTTGAGTCCTTATATTGCTCATGAACCAAGTTCTTTGTGTCAATTTGAACTTGTGAGAGGATCAATATAAGATATTTGAGGTCTTCAAAGTATTCCTTGAGGTTTTGGCTCATGCCTTGCTCCAAAAGTCAACTTAGGGGTGAATTAGGTCAAGAAACCCTAATTCCTGATTTTTTATGAATGCATCCCCTGAGGCTATTTTGAACTTATGATTGGATCCATGAGGTCCCTTTGAGCTTCTCGGATCATGTTTTGAAGTATTGTCTCAAGCCCATATGAAAACTTCCCTCTGGAGGCCTTGGTCGACCAAAACCCTAATTTGGTGACACTGGTGATCTTGAGGCTTAATCAGCTTGGAGTGTTGCATTCTTATGCTTGATTCTTGTTATGGGAGACCTCTTGATCCTTCATGGATGTTTGAGAGACTTGAAAAGTTGAAGATTATGTCAATTCTTAATTGATCCTTTATCTGAGTGCTCTGAGAGGATCCTAAACCCTAATTCTTGGTTGAGGTGAATGCTCAACAATCTTTGAGAGGATTGATGAGGCTTGAAGGTACATCCATATTGTGGTGATGATTTGCACAATGATGTGAAATATTGTGGTCAAAGTTTAGGGTATGACAGATGCCCCTTGTCATACCCTAAATTTTGACCACAAGATTTCCCATCATTGTGCAAATCATCACCACAATATGGATGTATCTTTATGCCTCATAAATCTCCTCAAAGATTGTTGAGCATTCACCTCAACCAAGAATTAGGGTTTTGGACCCTCTCTGAGTACTGAGACAAAGGATAAATCAAGAATGGGCATGATCTTCAACTTGTCAAACCTCTCAAACATACATGAAGGATCAAAAGATCTCCCATATCAAGAATTAAGCACAAGAGTGCAACATTTCAAGCTGATCAAATCTCAAGATCACCATTGTCACCAAATTAGGGATTTGGTCGACCAAGGCATCCAGAGGGAAATTTTCATCTGGGCATGAGCCATTACTTCAAAACATAATCCAAGAAGCTTAAAGGGACCTCATGGATCCAACCAAAATCTCAAAATAGCCTCAGGGGATGCATTCATCAAAAATCAGGAATTAGGGTTTCTTGACCTAATTCACCCTAAGTTGACTTTTGGAACAAGGCATGAGCCAAAACCTCAAAAAATGTTTTGAAGACCTCAAATATCTCACATTGATCCTCTTACAAGTTCAAATAGACACAAATAACTTGGTTCATGAGCAATACAAAAATTCAAATTCATCTGGACCACAAACTAGGGTTTCTAAGAAAAAGTCTACCCTACCTTTGACTTTTGACCAAGACATGATCTCAAACCTTGTGACATGGTTCAAGACACTCTAAAACACATATGGAATCCACCCATTAGGTGTGAATTAGGCCAAGAACTTGATTTCATAGAGAATCATAAAGTTTGAAATTCATCTGACAAAAAGTCAAATGTGCCCAAGAACCAAGTTTGACTTTTGAGATTTTTTGGCAAACATGGCTCCCTTAAGTAAAAAAAACAATGTTAGCTCATGGTTTGGATCATCATCCATCAAGAAAAATCAAGAAAATTGAGTTTACTTGCAAAAGGGGTAATCTTAAGAAACTTAAAAGTTCTCTAAGTTATGAAAAAAAGATGATTTTTCCCAACTTTACAAGGTCATAACTCCCAAACCACAAAGCCATTTTCTTCCATCCAAAGCTCAAATGAAAGCTCCCATTACATACAAAAAAGTGTCACAATGCTCCATGAGCCAAAAAAGATTAGATTTTGAGTTATAGAAGTAAGGGTTTCAAAACTTTTGAACTTGGACACTTAGTGAAATTTTGAGAGAGAATCTGTTTCATTTTTTTTCCAACTTTGAGGTCATTTTTCTCCATGATCCACATTGATCCAAGACCAAAGTTAAACATCAAAGTTGAAGTATGATATGCAAGCTTTCCAAAGAGTACAAGAACATCATCAAAATCTGTTTGAGAAAAGAGATATAGAGTGGCCAACATGCCTTGCTGCAAACTTTTTTACAAAATCAGCTTGGTCATTTCTTGCTAGCCAAGATTCTTTTTGTCAAGTGCAATGATCAACACCACTCACATCAATGTATAATAGATGAATCACCATAAACCTGCTAAGTTGGACCAAAGAGTAAAGGAAAACTCAAGTGGAAGGATGGGTTTTGTCACCTTATGCCTTGAATTCAAAATTGCATTTATGTGCAATAGTGCACATTCAACAAAAAGACTTTTTTTAGTCAAGATGCTCACATAAACAACAAAAAAAGCGTTTGAGGAATGTGGATTTAGTCAAAAGATAAGCTAGCCATGTGGAGGGCTATGGTACCTTGTGTGAGGGGCAATGATGCATCTTGCCAAAACCTTTGAATCCAAGCCAATCTTCAAGCCAGCACTATTCCTCCAAGACAAACTTCTTCTACTATAAATAGAGGTCATGTTTGACTGATCAAAACACACCAAAACAACCACAATGCTTGTTTTCTCACAAATCCTCTTTCTTGCAAAATCCAAAGTTCTCAAAGAGTGAAAACTTGGAATTCTCAAACCAGTCCAATTCCACTCAAACCAACCATCCTAACACCTCACATACATCATGTATGAGTGATCCATAACCTCAAAACACATCTGGATCACCAGAATCATCAAGTCACTATCCATTTGCTCAAACTTTCTTCAAAGCTGCATATAGGATTGAGCCAAGTGATCCAGAGGTTTTCAATCCATTCTAATCATTGGAACACCATCCTTGAGGTCCAAGGAAGCTGTCCAGATCAAAACACTTCTGTAACATCTCCAACTGAGGGTTCAATTTCCTCTTGCAAGGTACGCTTCCTAAAAACTGAACTCTATGATCAATGTATCATAAATGTGTTTTCAAGTTACCAACGTGGTTTTGCACTTATATAGAGTGTTCCCCTCAATCAATTGCTTTGTAGCTATCGTGTATAGGATTTCATAGTGTTCTTGCATAAATTAGGGTTCATGTGTTCATTCCTTAATTTCTCACTCCACACTTAAAATAAATGCAATTAATTGGTACCATTGGAATCCTTGTTCAATAACGAACAACTTTCATGTTTACAAAGGTCAATTTCATTACGTATTCAGTGAGATATGAGAGGTTTTGAAAATCTGAGAATTATGGTATGCGCGAGGAAGAAGATGAAGTTCTTCACGCCATAATTCAAATATTTGAACTTTTAATTTTTTTTTTCAATTAATTTCAAAAATTCATATCTCTCTCATTTTTAATCTTTTTCAAATGATTTTTTAAACATAAATCACTTACACATTTTAACATTTAATTCCACAAAAAAAAAAAAAAAAATTTATATTTGATATATTTTTGAATTTTTCAAAGAATTTTTTTTAATTGTTTTAAACATTTTAAATAAATTCTTTTATTTTTATTTTTCAAAACCAATGGAATTCAAATCATTTTTTGGAATAAAACATGATTTTTCAAAACATTTTTCAAAGTTCACAACTTGTTTTTAAATATATTTGATATTTTATGTCATTTTTTATTTAATTTTCTTTGAAAAATTGTTTTTTTAATTAAAATTAGGGTTTTCCCTTGATTTTAATTTTTCAAACTTCATTTGAAACACTTGGGCCTCTTTGTAGAGTGTAAGACCCATCCCTTTTGTAAATAAATAATTTTGGGCCTCAGTCATTGTATAAGTCCCGATGCGATTTTCAAAATAACGGTGCGACCGCTATTTTTTTTCAACTGGGAATCTCCTTGAGCTGTAAGCCCCTTCAACTTCATTTGAAACACATTTTGGGCCTCTAATAGAGTGTAAGACCCAACCCTCTTTGTACATAAATAAAATTTTGGGCCTCTGCTGTAGTATAAGTCCCACAACGTCTTTCAGTATCGTAGTGCAATCACTGTTTTCAAAACAAATCATCTGGGACTCTCCTTGAGTATAAGCCCTAATCTTTTGTACATAAACTTTGTTTTAAACAATAAACAACCTCTATGGGCCTCTCCTTGAGTTGTAAGCCGTATATCTCTATTTTCAAAATCATCTGTCTGTTTTTTAACCGGTACTAAGAGGAGCATTATTCCCGGTGAAACTGCTCTTAGACCACTTGGGCCTCTCTTTGAGTTATAGGCCCCAAATATTCGTTTCTTTCAAACAACTCTATTTTAATTCAAATTCAAACTTTAAGTTTTCTCAAAACTTTCTTCAATTTCTTAAAACCCTAATCATACAGTTGTAATCAATACAATCAATCACAATACACTTGGGCCTCTTTTCAGAGTGTAAGACCCAACATTTTTTCAATTCCATTCATATTTGTTTATATACCTGTTAATTCACTTATCTATATATACTTGTGCATATCTGTCTAGAGTTTCCCCTAGCATTTAGGTATACACTTAGGCCAAACCAGAGGTTACTTCTAACATAGTCAAAACTAGTTCCCTCATAGGAAATTCCCTTAATACAGTCTGCCTCCTCTTGGGCTTATTCAATATGGAACAGAGAAAGGCATTATTCTCGGTGAAGCTTTTCTCAAGACTGTTAAAACTTAGAAATAAACACATACAAGAAATTCATTTCCCCAGAGAGGATTAATTCCCGGTGAAACCTCTTTTGAATTTCTTCAAATCTTAGAACTGTTCAACAAAGAAAGGACTTATTCTCGGTGAAACTTTTCTTGAACTTTTCTTAGGCTTGGACCCATAAGCTTCTTAGAAGTATCCCCAGCCTCCTCTTGGGCTTAGTACAAGGACCAACAGGCTTCTTAAAAGTTTCCCAGCCTCCTCTTGGGTTTAGTACAAGGACCCAAAGGCTTCCTAAAAGCATAGGATAGAAATTAGTCATCTCTACTAGTTCAATCCCCAAGAGAGTCAAAAGTCCATTACATCCTATCATCTAAAGGTTGATCCTCATCCCTTAAACCAACAGCCTCCTCTTGGGCCTTATACAAAGATCTTTTTCCAACCAGAATCTATCTGAGACTTGTATAGTCTCAGCCTCCTCTTGGGCTTCATTCAAGTAGACTTGGAAAGTCTCATAGCCTCCTTTTAGACTTAACACACAGAGACCCTCCAGTTCCCTAAAAGTATAGGAAAAACCCTGATAACTCTACCAATACACCAGTCTCCAAAAGAGTTAAAACCTCTAAAGTTTTCAAATTCAGCTTTAAACTTCCCTGACCCCCAACAAGGTTTAAACTTTCAACTTAAACATCCCAACCAGGGTCAATTGACCATCAAGAAATCCCCAATGAATTTAGAGCCTCATGGCATCTGGTACTTCAACTCTTCCCTGATTCCCAGCAAGAGTAAATCCCTTTGGATTCCCTAATACAATTTGGACCTGCTCCTGGATTTCCATAAATCCTCAGCAAGAGATAGCCTCCTTTTAGGCTTCACGTAAGAATTTTCCCTAGTGGAGCCCGTTTCCTTCAGCCTCAATCTTGGGCTTTGTACAAGACAGATAAAACCCTCCCCAGTGGAGTCATTTTCTTTAGCTTCAACCTTGGGCTTTGTTCAAGGCACAAAAAAAAATCAACATCCTCTCAGATGAGACCATGATTCCTCTCTGCAGGAAGATATATCCTCTATACACCACATATAAAAAACAAACAATCAAAACCTTTTTTCCAGATAATTGTTGTAAGTGGCACACTTGTTGATTCAAAATCCAAGCTGGAGTTCTTCCCTTATCCTGGCCAAAAGTTATCTTTCATCTAACAGCTATAAGTGGCAAGCCTCTAGATTCCATACATCCAAGCCAATGTCCATCTCTTGGCATGAAAGATTCATAAAGGAAAAAGTGGCATTGCTCTACACTGAGTTAAAGCTTCTTCCTTCATGACATCTCCCTTATAAAGGAAATTATGGCATTGCTGGATTCAATATATCCCAGTTAAAGTAATTTCCTTTATGCCAAATTACTCAACCTTTGTGATGAATAGGTGAGATATCTCCCTTTAGAGATGACAATTCTCTCTCAGTCAACTTTTAGCTTCAATCTTGGGCTTTGAACTAGACACAAATACTCTCTATCTTCAATCTTGGGCTTTGAACAAGACACAAGTACTCTATAGCTTCAATCTTGAGCTTTGAACAAGACACCAAATATCTCTCCTCCCATAGAATAGGAGGAACTACGATTGCTCTAATTTCCCAAATCTCTTTACGGGAGTACGTAGGCATAAGATTGTGAAATCTTAGCGAGCACACAAATCCAATACCTTTAGGTCCTGTACCTTCCCAAAAACAACAAAAAACCCGAAAACAACAAAAAAAACATTCTCTCAACACTCCCAAAGGAGAAACTTTCCCAATCCACAACAGATAAACACCAAAAAGCATTTCAAGTTAACAAAGATACATGCAAAAGAAGGTTCTGATGAATTACCATAGATACACTGGGTGTTAATAGCTCCCCTTTGTATAACCAAACCCTGATCCCCGATCTCTTAGCATTTGTTAAAGAAAACATTTACGTGCAGGGTTAGTTTAAGATATCCCCCTTCCTTTCTAGCTTCATAGGATAAATACAGAAATCAGAAAGTAGCAGCCAAATCATTTTAAGGTGGTCACGTCACCGAAAAAAATCACACGCTACAGAAAAATGGCGACTCTGCTGGAGAATTTTAGGATTAGATTTCCTAAGAGGTCTAGGCCTTGCTTTGCATTTATTTTTCTGATTATCTTACTCGCTTTCTCATTTTATGTATCATCTGTTGTCATATTATTTGATACCCTTGTTTAAATTATTGTTATTTGGGAATGCGATTAATACGCATGTGGTGAGTCCGAGAGAACATTAAAATAAGTGGTGGCGTATTCGAGGAGGCTTATAGGGAGTGAATCCCGACCAAGTTGACTTGAGAGTCCACCGAATCAGTGGAGGTGCCCACGTGGAATTACCAATGTTGAACGAGCATGTCGTGAATGCATTGTTTTTTCCCATTGGGTTACCCTTGAAGCTGTGGATTAGTAGACTTTTAACCATTTGACCATTAGGTAGTGCGGTGACTATCGGGAATAGTTGATACATGATACTACACTCAAAGGAGATTCATCTTGGGATATTACAGCTCTCATGAGTCAATCAGTTTGCTATTAATATCCTTAAGAGGGGTCAATGATTTTGGAAACCTTTGTTAGAACCCGTTCTACAGATACTAAATTTAACCTCTAGTACACACCTTGGGGATGGGTAGATCCATGGCTCCATGCTCGTGACGATGAACCCTAAACCCATGTTTTCAAATATTTTTGTTTGCTGCATTTATGCATCCAAGCATTCATTACAATTTTTTTTTTAAACAAGAAAAAAATCTTTTTCTAAAAGAACTGAAACAATAATTATGTAGCGCGAATTTTTGCGTGGTTGCGAAGCACTATCGCTTTGGGGTACTACAGTTCGATTCATTTTTTATCCTGTTAAGCTGATTAAGGAAGGGAAATAGATGTCTCCAATTAACCCTACTTGCATACTGAGTTTAAACAGATGACGGTTGGTTTACAAATGCTATTAAGATTGTGGGCCTCTCTTAGGTTATTTTGTTAAAAAAAATAAAGTGCATGGACTATTTGTGAGGTTTTTGATACTGTGTTTAGATTTGGTACTTTTGGGTTGATTTGGTGGAGATACTGGATTTTGGGTTTTTGATTAGTGTGCTCGCTAAGATTTTTCAATCTTATGCCTACGTATTCCCGTTTGATGAAACAGGGAAATCAGAGCGATCGTAGTTCCTCCTATTCTATGGGAGGAAAAAGGTTGTTTTGGTGTCTTGTTAAAAGTCCAAGACGTGAAGCTAAAGGTGGTTTGTATCTTGTTCAAAGCCCAAGATGTGAAGCTGAAGGGTCTATTTGTATCTTGTTCGAAGCCCAAGATGTGAAGATGAAGGGTTTTGACTTTAGAGAGAATTTGTCATCTCTAAAGGGGGTATTTGGTCTGTTTGCCACAAATGTTGGGTGACTGATTATAAAGGAGAATTACTTTAACTGGGATATGTGAATCCAGTAATGCCATAATTGCCTTTATAGGGGATTTTTAACCTGAAGGAGAAGACTTTAAGTCAGTTTAGAGTAATGTCATCTTTCCTTAGGAAATTCCCATGCTAAAAGAGGGACGGTGGTGTGGATGTAAATAATCCAGAGGCTTGCCGCTTACAGCAATTAGATGGGGGAAAATGAGTTGTTAATGTTTGTATACTGTGAGGGAGGCACAAATTTTGATGCTAAAATGTTGATTGACTCAACCGGAGTTTCCTTATACAAAGCCTAAGAGGAGGCTATTGACCCAACAAGAGGGTGCTTTTTATCTTTCTTGTACGAAGCCCGGGATAGAGGCTAAAAGGGTTGACTCAACAAGAGAGTGCTAACAAGTGACCGACTCAACAAGAGAGTGCTTTTATATGTGTCTTATACGAAGCCCAAGATGGAGGCTAAAACAAAAAGATTGACTCAACAAGAGAGTGCATTTATACTCCATAAAATAGTGTTTTTGTATCTCGTACGAAGCCCGAGATGGAGGCTGAAAGGTGATTGACTCAACAAGAGAGTCTTTTATACTCAACAAGAGAGTGTTTTTGTATCTCGTATGAAGCCCGAGATGGAGGCTGAAGGGGAAGTGACTCAACAAGAGAGTCTTTTATACTCAACAAGAGAGTATTTTTGTATCTCATACGAAGCCCGAGATGGAGGTTGAAAGGGGTTTGACTCAACAAGAGAGTCTTTTATACTCAACAAGAGAGTGTGAAAAGGTTAGCTCTGCTGGGGAGAATCATTGTACAAAGCCCAAGAGGAGGCTATTGTGCTGGTGACTGTTTCAGTTTAGTGACAGGTCCAGTATGTGGGATAAAAGAGAAAATCAGTTCTTATGAAGGGAATGATTAAAGGTATTGTTGTGCTTTGGTACTGATCAGAGGATCAGGGTTATTTCCTGTTCTTAAAGGAAATGGGAAATCCAAAGGATATTGAGACTTTCCAAGTCTACTGGTGTTTTGAGAAATCGATTCTCAGGTAGTGATGATCTTTGTATGATGCCCAAGAGAAGGCTGGTATGTTAAGGGATGAAGGTCAACCCATTAACTAGTCTGACACTTGACTCAGAAAGACAGCTCTAGCAAATTGATGACTAGGTTCTGTTCCTATACCTGTAGAGGTCTCTGGGTCCATGTACTAAGCCCAAGAGAAGGCATGAGAGCTTTTAAGAAGCTGAAGGGTCCTTGTACAACGCCCAAGAGGAGGCGGGGATGCTTTTAAGAAGCCTGTGGGTCCCCAAACCCTGAGAAGTTCAAGACATGCCATTCATCGAGAATAGATCAAGCCAGGAAAGTCCGAGAATTTGGAAGGAACTCAAGAGATGCCATTCACGGAGAAAAGATCATCTCTGGGGAGTTAGAGTTTCTTTCACAATTTCTAAGGGTGACAGTCTGAGAAAGGGTTCACCGAGAATGCTGCCTTTCACGTATCCATATTGTTTAACCCCAAGATGAGGGAATACTGTGTCTGGTAATCCTATGGGGATCTAGTTTTGTTTGTATTTAAGAGTGACCAACGGGGCTTTACCTAGTGCAAGACGTAGTTGCCGGGGAAAACTCTAAATAACTATACTAGTATTACACAGTGGATATATGACGAATATATAAAAGTTTGTGAAAGAAGACTTACAGTGAGCAGTCCCACAATACAGTTATATATATATATGAAAGCGGATAAAGAAAGCGGGTAAATACTTACTCGGTTGTAGAGCTTCCATGCTGTTTTGTTAGTTTGTTCAACAAAGAAAGCTTTGATAACAGTATTATATTCAAAATTAAAGGAGAAAGTGCTTTCAAAAGTTTATTGGGGCTTACAGCTCAAGGAGAGGCCCAGGGTTTTAACGATGATCGCACCGCTGTTTTGGAAACTGTACAGAGGGACTTATACAATATGTGAGGCCCAAAAGTTTTTATGTACAAGGGGATTGGGTCTTACACTCTATTAGAGGCCCAAAAGTGTTTTAAAAGAAAATATATGGGGCTTATAACACGAGGGTAGGCCCAGATGATTTGTTTTTTTTGAACTGGCGATTGCGCCAAGATTTTCGAAAACGCAGTGGGTCTTATACAATGGCTGAGGCCCAAAAATGCTTGGTTTTCAAAGGGGTTGGGCCTTACACTCTATTAGAGGCCCAGAGAAAAGACACGGGGCTTATAACACGAGGGTAGGCCCATTTGGTTTTGCTAAAAAAGGTGACGATCGCGTCGTTGTTATTGAAAATACAGTGGGACTTATACAATGACTGAGGCCCAAAAAGTGGTGTATTTACAATGGGGATGGGTCTTACACTCTAATAGAGGCCCATGAGTGTTTGAAAATGATTTGTGAGGGTGAAAATCAAAGAAACCCTAATTTTGTTTTCCTTTAAAAGTAAATATTTAAAGAAAATCAAATAAAATGATAAAAATACCAAATAAGTTTGAATAAACCACTTGTGATTTTTGTTTAAGGTTTGAAAAAAATGAGGTTTTAATCACAAGATGGATTAAAACTCATTTGGTTTTGATTTTCAAAGTAAATATTCATTTTAAATGTTTAAAAACAATTAAAAAGGAATTTATTCACAAAAATACTAATTATATTAAATAACTAATATAAATTTGATTTTTGTGTGGAATAAAATATTTCAACATTTTTGTTATTTTTTGCAAAAAGAACCAATAAAAAATAATTAAAATTGAGGGAGTTATTAATTTTTCAAAACATTAAAAATAATAAGAAAAACAATAAAAAGTGGAAAAAATAGCAAAAAGAGGATCTGGGGCGAGGGGGATTCGAACCCCAGACCTCTTGTGTATAGGGCGCGCGCCTTACCACTAGGGTGGTGATACATCCGTTGATTGAAATACAACCACAAATATACAAGGATTGCCTTGTTTTTGGCCTGGCCCAAGGCAAGGCAAGATTTTGGTTGAAAACGTGAAGGCCATAACTTTCTCATTTCTCCATGGATTGAGACAAAATTTAAATCTATCCTGCCTAGAATTTCACAAGGAATCCAATGTGGTGGTGTTTTTTTTCAGATCATGCTCCTATTGAAAATCCCGATAGTGGTTTTGAAATAGACCATGATTTGCATTTTTTGTGCCATCTCTTGGTACAAGCATGAATTACATGAGAAATTGGTGCAAATACAACACATATAACATGTATAAGAGATGCATGATCAGTGGACATCAAAAGAAAGCATGATTCAAAGAATCCAAGTTGTGATGCTTACCTCTTTTTGGAGCTTTTGTGCAATCTGCCAAGGGCTTTGTTCCAGAAATGATTTGATGCTTTGAACAACCTCAGATGACCCCTTAGAAGCTTTTAGGATGGTTGGAATCAGCTGGAAACCTCAGGAACAAGTTTGAGCTCTTTCTTGCAAAAGGGGCAAAAGTGGTCAAAATAGCAACTCTCTCAAATGGTGTTCCAGATGGGGGGAACCATTTGGGACAGTTCAAGGATGATATTTGGAGTGTGTTTGAGGTTTTATCAGGTTTGGAAAGTGACTGAATCAAAACATGGCTTGAAAAATGCACAAAACTCCTATTTTGAGGTTTTGAGAGGTGACTTTGTGATTTTGGTGTTACAGGTCACTTGTGAGAGTTTGGACTTCTTAGATATGACATATTGGATGTGTTTGGATCATGAGTTGTGGTGGAATTGCTCTCTAACTCAAAAACTCAGAGTTACCTTGCTAAAGAAGGTATTTTTGCCTAGAGAAAGAGATTTTGAGGAAAGCAAGTGTTGTAGTGCTTTGGTGTACTCAAACTGAACACAATTGAGCTCTATTTATAGTAGAGCAAGTTTGTTTTGGCTGCAATAGTGATCAATGAGAATCCAAGTCTCCTCTAGCCATTGACTAGAGGTTAGGGTACAGGCTACTGGTTCCCTTGGTCTTGGATAAGTCTTGACTAAATTCAGTTGGAAATGGCTCAGTCCATGCCACCTTGGTGCATCCATTAAATGCTCCAAACCAAAATTGGAGTCTTGTCCCTCTTTTAGGCATTTCTAGGTTTGGCATGCTACTTTTGGTTCCAAAGACTTGGGAGGCTGATAGATCAGTGTTTGTCCCTCCCTGGTCCCCTCTTGAGGTGTTCAGATGGATAGATTTACTTGCCCTTTGCAAAATTTGAGGAAATCGAGCAAAACTCCCAAATCTGCCTTGCCATGACAGTTTGCAGCAAGGCATATTGGCATGGTCATATCTCATGGCTCAAGTGGACTTTGATGGAGTTCTTGGCCATTTTGGAAAGCCCTCATATGATACAACAACTGTTTGATCATAATTGGTTTTGATACTTTTTGGATCCAAGTGAAAAATGCCCCTACATTTTGAAAAAAGTAAGACAAATTCTGACTTAATGAAAATTTCACTAAGTGTTGGAAAAAAGTGACATTTTCACTTTTTGTGATTTTGATCATTCCATAACTTAAAATCCATGAGGAATTGGAATGAGTTATGTTTGAAGCTTTTGTAGAGGGCCATGAGAGCTACAAATCCAGCTTTGAATGGCAAAAAATCGCCTTGTGGTTTTGGAGTTATGATCCTCCAAAGTTGGTACCCTAGCCACTTTGTTCCATAACTTAGAAAAATTTCTAAGTTTTTATGGTTACCCCTTTTGCAAGTTATCCCACTTTTCTTGATTTTTCTTGATGAATGATGATTCCAATCACACATTAACATCATTTTAAGGTTAAGGAACCATAATTATGAAAAATATCAAAAAGTCAAAGTTCACTTTTGTGCACAGTTGACTTTTTGTCAGATGAATTCGAAACTGTGCGATCCTCTATGAAATCAAGTCCTTGACCTAAATCAAACTTGATGGATTGATTTCATAGGTGTTATAGGGTGTATTGAACCATGTCCTACGGTTTGGGAGCATGTCCTGGTCAAAAGTCAAAGATACAGTTGACTTTTTCCGCAAAACCCTAACTGTGGTTCTGATGAACCTGAAACTTGGGAATCAAGCTTCTTGGATCAATCCATTGTTACAAATGGATTAATGTGGTTTAATAGAGACCCTCAAATCCTCTCTTGAGGTCTTGGCTCATGATTTATCCCAAAAGTCAACTTAGGGGTGAATTAGGTCAAGAAACCCTAATTCCTGATTTTTGATGAATGCAACCCCTGAGGTTAGATTGACTTGATGATTAGGTCCATGAGGCTCCATGGAGTATCTTAGGTTATTCTTTGAAGCATTGGCGCATTCCCAGAGGAAGATTTCCATCTGGAGGCCCTGGTCGACCAAACCCTAATTTGGTGACACTGTCGATCTTAAGGCTTAATCCACTCAGAATGTTGCATCCTTGTGCTTGATTCCTGAGGTGGGAGCCCTTTTGATCCCTTTGTCTTAGGCTCAAAGAGGGCTTGAAACCCTAATTATTGTTTGTAGTGAGTGCTCACCCATCTTTGGGGAGACTGATGAGGTATGATGGTTCATCCATATTATGATGATGATTTGCACAACGATGGGAAATCTCGGTGGTCAAAATTTGGGGTATGATAGATGCCCCTATTTAATCTTCTTGGACCCTAAGGTGTGAATGGCGAAGGTATTCGGGCATTCGGGGTGCAAGAGGATTAATTATCGGAATACTCAAAATTTTGATGGTGGTTATGAATGGCAGTTCGCGCATCCTTCTTCTTTTGCTAAGCAATGATGCTTAGAAAAGGTAAAAACTTCCCCTCGATCCTGGTCTTCTACCGAGGAACTGGTCTTAGTTTCTGAAATGAACTTCCCCTCGGTCCTGGTTTCCTACCAAGGAACTGGTCTCAGTTTCTGAAATAAACTTCCCCTCGATCCTGGTTTCCTACCAAGGAACTGGTCTCAGTTTCTGAAATAAACTTCCCTTTGATCCTGGTTTCCTACCAAGGAACTGGTCTCAGTTTCTGAAATAAACCTCCCCTCGATCCTGGTTTCCTACCAAGGAACTAGTCTCAGTTTCTAAAATAAACTTCCCCTCGATCCTGGTTTCCTATCAAGGAACTGGTCTCAGTTTCTTTTGTCAATAAACTTCTTGACAAGGGACGCTGTTCGTAGCGGTTTTCCTCAAACTTCTCGCCAAATTTTCCTGGGGAGATGCCATTTGATGGGAAAAAACTTTTGATGTCAGACTTGCTGGGGAACCCATCTGTCTGAATTGTAGAGGTGCACAAACTTCTCTGTTGGAGACGCCATTTGTTGATTCTACTGGGGAAAACGAGTCTCTTGAGAGACTGTTTCCACTTGGAGATATTAAATCATACTTTTCTCGGAGATCTTCTCGGAGAAATGCCATATGATGTGATCCAATTTTGAGGTGCTGATGACTTCATTAACATTGACTCTCCGGAGAGCAAAATCAATGTGTTGCTGGAAGTCTTTAGTTGTGAGGCTTTCTCTGGGGATTTTCCTTAATCCCGGAAAGCGAAGATATCATCTTCAATGGTGAAGAGTGACGTTTGTCGAAGATTCTCTAGTCTTTCAGAGGTTCAAGTTATCAAAGTGGTTAAGGGCCAATTCTAATCCAGAAATAAATTGGAGGAGAGAAATAGTTCAGACGCAACATTTCTTGACGAGGAAAGAACTGACAACTTGATTGAGAGGACTTCTATCACTAGGGGATAAGACCGACTAGAGTGATGGTGATGCAATATGAATGTAAATGTAAATCAATAATGCATGATGTATGTATGTTTATGCTGACAAAACTGACATGACATACAAACTAGTAGAGGAACACGACTGGATACTCGGCCACAGTGGGAGATAAAAAGTATCGCTGGTTCAGAAAATAGCAATTCTGCCTTGCTTAGGAGAAATAGTCCCTGCGGGGAGCTACGTTTGTCGGACTTAGGAAATGAGAACTCGGCCGGGGGGTGTCAGATGAAATACGGCCTCTGACATAGTTGATCCTTCGTTCAGGTGCACTGGTTTAGAAGGAGTACTTTGATTCTTCACTTTGAAGCTCGCTTACTTCTGGAGAAGCGATCGATGTTCTTTCGATGTTCAACACTTAAAAGAATTGCCATCTTTGTTAAAAAGCAGAAAAAGTTTGACAAGTAAATTCATTTTGTTTTATTTCAAGAATCGTTGATCATGTTAAAATGTCATTCTATAAAGCTAAAACAAATAAGAATTGCAAACAAAAGCACAAGGGCTCAAATTTTATTGATAGGATGGAAATCAGCCAAACGCGTGATTCCATAGAGTATTTACAAAGTTAGAAAATGGTAATTTAAGGGAAAAGGGCTACATTGAACCATAACGACCACTATCCCTCTACCAACTTTGAATTCTGGGCATCCTAAGCTTCTGTCGAAGATGACCTTGATGGAGTTTTCTGATGAATGGCATGACTGCTACTGGGGGATTTTCCCCTGTTGGACGTAGTTACTTGCCATTATCCCTAACTTTTGGCTGGATTGTACTTTGAGATTTCTAATCCACCGGGATGATTTTTGATTATGTATATAATTTTTGCCTGGACCGCCCTTTCGGGTTTTCAATCCACCGAGACGTTTTTTTAGTCTAGGTGAAGTATTTCTTGTCTACGTCAACATTTGTGGGGTAGGAAAATTCTTCTCCATCCATGGTTGCAAGTCTCAAGGCACCGTCTGAGAAAGATTTCTTGACCACATAGGGGCCGTCATAATTCGGAGTCCACTTGCCCCAAAAGTCAGTGAGAAATGATTGTATCTTCTTGAGCACAAGGTCTCCTTTCCTGAAGACACGAGGTCGGACCTTTTTGTCGAAGGCCTTCTTCATTCTCTATTGATACAACTGACCGTGGCATAGAGTCGTGATTCGCTTCTCTTTGATCAGATTCAGTTAGTCGTGTCAATTTTGACACCATTCAGCTTCTATAAGCTTAGCTTCCATCAATACCTGGATTGATGGGATCTCTACTTCTATGGGGAGCACTGCTTCCATGCCATATACTAGAGAGAAAGGGGTTTTCCCTGTTGAAGTGCGGACATATGTGCAATAACTGTGAAGAGCAAAAGGTGGCATCTCGTGCCAGTCTTTATAGGTTACAACCATCTTCTGAACAATCTTCTTGATGTTCTTGTTAGCCGCTTCTACCGCTCCATTCATCTTGGGTCGGTAGGGAGATGAGTTATGGTGTTCAATTTTGAACTCAGGGCACAACTCTTTCATCATCTTATTGTTCAAGTTAGATCCATTATCAGTAATGATTTGGCTCGAAACACCATAACGGCAGATGATATTGTTTTTGATAAATCGGACCACCACTTGTCGGGTTACATTGGCGTACGCTGCTGCTTCGACCCACTTGGTGAAGTAATAAATGGCTACCAGGATGAACCAATGTCCGTTCGAAGCCTTGGGTTTAATCATGCCAATCATGTCGATTCCCCATATGGAAAAAGGCCATGGGTAAGAAAGAACTTTGAGATGCGTTAGCGGCACATGGATTCTGTCTGAGTGTATATGACACTTGTGACACTTCTTTATGTACTTGTAGCAGTCGGATTCCATGGTCAACCAGTAATACCCTGCTCTCAGAATTTTTTTGGCCATTGTGTGTCCGTTGGCATGAGTGCCAAAGGATCCTTTGTGAATTTCCTTTATCAGTTTGTCTGCTTCTGGTCTGTCTACACATCGGAGCAATACCATGTCAAAGTTCCTCTTATAAAGTGTATCACCGCTCAGGAAGAAGCTGCCAGCCAGTCTTTTGAGGGTCATTTTGTCCTTTCTTAGTGCCCTAGGTGGGTACTCCTATTTCTGAAGGAAGCATTTGATATCATGATACCAGGGTTTGTCGTCTATGACTGCTTCAATCGAGAAGATGTAAGCGGGTCGTTCAAGGCGCATTATGTCGATCTTAGGTAAGTTTGTCCATTGACCTACGCTAATCTTGGAAGAGAGAGTGGCTAATGCATCAGCCATGTGATTCTCATCACGAGGGATGTGATGAAACTCGATTCTGTTGAAGAAAGGTAACAACCTTCTTGCATAATCTTTGTAAGGAATCAATCCTGATTGGTATGTGTTCCAATCTCCTTTGATATGATTGATAACCAAGGCTGAGTCGCCATATATATTCAAGTTCTTGATCCTTAAGTCAATCGCTTCTTCGAGACCCATAATACAAGCTTCGTATTCGACCTCGTTGTTTGTACACTTGAATGTTAGTCGGGCGGTGAAAGGAATGTGGGTACACTGAGGTGTTATAATGATTGCCCCAATTCTATTTCTGTAATGATTGACGGCTCCGTCAAAGATAAGTCCCCATTGGGAACCTGGTTCTGGCCCTTCACTGGGTAGCGGTTCATCACAGTCTTTCATTTTAAGATACATGACATCTTCGTCGGGGAAGTCAAACCCGATTGATTCCTGATCGTCAATCGGTTGATGAGCCAAATAATTGGCTAAAACACTTCCTTTAACGGCTTTCTGAGCGTGGTACTCTATGTCATACTCTGATAACAACATCTGCCAACGGGCGATTCTTCCCGTGAGAGCAGGCTTTTCAAAGACATACTTGATTGGATCCATTTTAGAGATTAACCATGTGGTGTGACGAATCATGTACTGGCGAAGACGTTTGGCTGCCCAAGCCAAAGCGCAGCAAGTTTTCTCGAGCATAATGTACCGAGTCTCGCAGTCGGTGAATTTCGTGCTCAAATAGTAGATGGCAGACACTTTTCTTTTTGTTTAGTCTTGTTGGCCAAGTACACAACCCATTGAGTCTTCCAAGACTGTTAAATATATGATTAGTGGTATTTCTTCCACTGGAGGTGATAGAATCGGTGGGTTCAACAGATATTCCTTAATACTGTCGAAGGCGGTTTGGCAGTCTTCTGTCCAAACGCATTCCTGGTTCTTTTTGAGTAATTTGAAAATTGGCGCACATGTCGTGGTCATGAGGAATATGAATCTGGAAATATAGTTCAAATGTCCCAGGAATCCTCTGACTTGTTTTTCAGTCTTTGGAGCAGGCATTTCTTGAATGGCCTTGACCTTGTCAGGATCAACCTCAATTCCTTTTTGGCTGACGATGAACACTAGCAGTTTTCCTGAACGGACACCGAAGGTGCACTTATTGGGATTCAAGAGGAGTTTATACTTTCGCAAATGCTCGAATAGTTTTGACAGGTGTGTCACATGCTCCTTCTCTGTTTTAGATTTTGCAATCATATCATCGACATACACTTTGATTTCTTCATGTATCATGTCATGAAACATAGTAGTCATGGCCCTCTGATAAGTTGCCCCGACGTTCTTCAAACCGAACGGCATTAGCTTGTAACAGAAGGTACCCCAGGGGGTAATGAACGAATTTTTCTCCATGTCTTTCGGCGCCATTTTGATCTGGTTATAGCCCGAGAATCCATCCATGAAGGAGAAAACTTTGAACTTTGATGTACTGTCTACCATCATGTCAATGTGTGGTAAGGGAAAGTCGTCCTTTGGACTAGCCTTGTTTAAATCTCTGTAATCCACACACATTCTGACCTTTCCGTCCTTTTTCGGAACTGGTACGATGTTGGCTAACCATTGAGGATATTCTGACGTAGCGAGGAAACCCGCGTCAATCTGTTTCTGTACCTCCTCTTTGATTTTGACAGCCATGTCTGGATGAGTTCGTCTCAACCTATGTTTTACCGACGGACATTCTGATCTTAACGGTAGATGATGTTCCACGATGCTGGTATCCAACCCTGGCATATCCTGATAGGACCAAGCGAATACATCGGGAAACTCTTTGAGAAGTTTTGTCAAACTCTCTTTGACAATTGGACTGAGCAGTGCCCTAATCTTGACTTCTTTTCTCTCTTCTCCCGATCCTAAGTTGACTGTTTCCAACAACTCTTTGTGAGGCTCAATGGACCTTTCCTCTTGTCTGAGTAATCGGGAGATCTCCTCTGGAATTTCGACGTCATTTTCTTCTTCAGCCTCAAATACCGGGAACTCAAAGTTGGGAGAAGGCATTGGATCGTATGTTTCAACGGAGTTTAAAACAAGCAATCTGCATGACGTGATGATTTATGTTTAGAAGAGATAGAGAGAATGCAAGAGTGTGTGCAGTGTATTTTTCTTTGAAAACTGCTTGTTTTTATTATTGAGTTGTTTTTTAGGATTACCATTTTTTGAAAAAGCGAAAAGAGAAAACAACAATAACTGCGGAAATTACATAACGACGTTATTTTATTTATGAACAAGTCGATTCTTGAAACTACAGCCCTATAAAACAAAACTCTGTCGCTTTGGGCGAAGCGAAGAGTAATATTTTCAGAAAGTAAGCCCTATCAAAACATCCGTTTCACCTGGGTAAGGTGAAAGGTTAAAGTAAATATGGCAATTACTTAGACTTATGAACAATCTTCGGAACATCGACAACAACCCATTGGCGGCGAACTCCTCGGTGAATCACAAAGTCTGGTACCTTCCTTGATTTGTCTTCAGAAATGACGCTGATTTCTGGTGGAGCTGGATCATTGGAATCTGTCTCCCAGGCACAGTTGTCGTAGGAGGATTCCTCAGTTGTATTTTGCGTAGTATTTGTACTCTCAGCTGTATCTCCCCATCCAGTTGGCTGGATGTCTTCGAGCCTAATACGAGAGCTTTCAGGAGCGGTGTACTTGACCTTGAAGTCGTATTTTCCACTCGGCGGTCCCAGGGTGTCCCACACTTCTTTGGAATTAGAGGAGTCATCCCTCTCGATGATGTTGACCTCGAGAAAAGCATAGTTGATGAATTCTAGTCCGACAAATGTTGCGAATTCATCGTCGTGCTGGGTATTTTCAAGATAACCTGGGTGTTGATCCCATGACATGGTGGGGACGCAGGTATTCTTTTTAATGATGCTCAGCTGATTTCATTGTTCTGCTGACTTTCTTGCCCCCAGTCTCTGGGATACGGCTGCCAGATAGGCAAGCAATCCATTGGGCCATAATAGTCGTGGTCAAAGTTGTATTTCATCGGAGTGTCTTCCTCTAATGAATTTGGCGGAGCCCGACATCCTTCAGGATCATAATCTCCGTATATCATTTCGACATCTGACCTCGGTATAAATCTCGGACTCTATGCGGGATTGCAAAAGTTAGTTTGTGTTTCGCCCTAAGACGTAAACCTGTCCTCGTTGAGATATGACTTCCATTCTTCCTCCGTATCGCAGGAATCATCTTTATTGATGGTATGCACGTCTTGAGTCACTGGTTGAAGGAAGCCTCCACTGTGGAAGAAGTTCTGAATGGGATGAAGACTTTCATCGTTAGCAGCTGTCTGGGTGCAGGTTGTCGAAAAACCAAGACCCTTCTTTGTTTTGTTATCAGTGGGAATGACAAGCTGTCCCCATCCTTTTGCATTGTTATTTTCGATCACTTCGAGAGCATCTCTGTATGAGGAAATCGAGGTTCCTTTCTCTGATTGATTCTCATTGCTCACCAAAAGTGCTTGGAACTGAGTTCCAACAACCTCCTCGGGTTCTACACAAGTAGATAATGACAAGTTGCTCACGAGCAAAGCTTGTTCTCCACAAACTGTGACAAGTTGCCCGTTCTGGACGAACTTTAGCTTTTGGTGGAGGGTCGAAGTGACCGCCCCAGCCTGATGTATCCAAGGTCTTCCTAATAAACAACTGTATGTTGCCCGGATGTCCATGACCTGGAAAGTGACTTGGAAAGTGTGAGGACCAATAGTTATAGGAAGGTCGACTTCGCCGATAACCATTTTCCTGGACCCGTCAAATACTTTGACGACGACCTCGCTGGTTCTCATCGGAGGTCCTTTGAATGATAATTGCATCAAAGTGGACTTCGGCATAACATTCAGGGCCGAACCTGTGTCTACCAGTACGTTGGCTAAGGCATCGTCCTGGCAGTTGACTGTAATGTTGAGCGCCATGTTATGACGGCGACCTTCTTCAGGTAATTCCTCATCACTAAATCCTAAGTTATTGCAGGAAGTGATGTTAGAGACAATGCTATCGAACTGTCTGATTGTTAAATCCTGTTCTACAAAGGCTTATTCCAAGACTTTCTGTAGAGCCTCTCCGTGGGCTTCAGAACTGAGTAAAAGTGATAGCACAGAGATCCTCGAAGGAGTTTGTAATAGTTGATTAACAATGTTGTATTCACTCTTTTGGATAAGCTTCAGCATCTCATCATTGTTTTTCGAAAGGTCGGGATTACTGGATTGACCGACTGGTGGATCGGGAACTTCTGTCTGAGGTTCCTTTTCTTTGCTGGGTTTTCCAACTCCTCTGTTGAAGATTCTACCACTCTGTGTTACTCGACTGATGTCTACAATATTCACGACGGAGGGTAACAGAATTTCCTTTCCATTCTCAATTGTTGTTGCACCGTATTTGTAAGGGTTAGCCTTAGTTGAGTCATACGGTAGCGGTCCCGGTAGATAGATGACTATGGGAGCCTTCTGATTTTTCTGACCATCGTAAGTAATTTCGATCCGTTCCCGGTTGGGAACTCTCGATTCGTCAAGTAGAGGGATAATGGTACAAACATCCCTAGCCCTCTGATGATCAGAGATTACGACAACGTCCTCGATTTGATCAGCGAAGTAGTTGACTGATCTAGAACTTGACCATGGTTGAATCTCTTTGTGGTCCAACTGACTTTGAAGGGCTGCTCGCACAAGGTAGCATCCTTGGTTATCCACTGAGCAAACTCCACACCGCTCATAGTTGTGTAGTGGCACCTGGCCACGTCTGCTTTGAATACAGCGTAACCTTACTAGATCTGTTTCCATCGACCGAACATCCTGGCTTTGATATCTAGTAGGATTCTCGTTAGTGATAATGATTTGCTGGGTGTCTTCATCCATATAGATTGGAAGCCACCAGTGGTTCAACAAGTGCTGAAGTGTTTCCTGGACAAGGGCACAACCCTGATCGTCTTTGCAACCTGCTTTACATCCCTGATAATCATGTGATACCAGGAACCCGAGCTGGACCTGTTTAGCATGTAACTCCACCAGACTAGTATTCATCAAGCGAATATCGAAGATTTGAATCATGTTGATTTGATAACGATTCCTATCATGGTAGTCTTGAATTCATCCAAGATCCATCTGACGCTGGAGGGTCTCTTGTACAAAAGAGCATCCCTGTTTGTTTACCGAGCAAGTTAGACAGGAATTGTAATCGTGTCGTGGCAGATTATGATACTGGCTTTGCCTTAAGTGCATTGCCACCAGGTTGACATTCATCGCACGGATATCGTGGTTTTGAATGATGTTGGAATTCGTATAAACCATGTTAACTCCACGAACTCGGTGCTCTTGGATCCATCCGAGATCCATCTGTTCCTGTAGAGCTGATTGCACCATAGAACATCCTTGATTGCTTTTAGAGCAGATATCACACTGGTGATAATTATGAGGTGGCACATGGCCATATCCACTCTGTCTACAATGCATCTTAACCAAGTTGGCCCTCAATAAGAGTACATCGTGAATTTGATAGATGTTGTTAGACTCTCCCTCTATCAAACTGACTGTAGCCTTCTCGTGTTGAGGCAGCGGGTTCGTGAGAACATTCAGATTCGTATCTTTGAAAGATACGACCCCGCTCCTAACAAGCTTTTGCACATTGGACTTGAAACTGAGACAACTCTCTATGTTATGCCCCGGTCCTCCTTGATGGTAAGGACAAGTCTGATCCACCTGAAACCAAAAAGGCGGATTTTCCGGTACTGTAAGAGGAGACTTAGTCTGGACATGCCCCTTGGCTAACAGTAATGGAAATAGTTCTGCGTACAATACGGGTATAGGATCAAATCCTGGTGGCCGCGTTGTACGGTTGTTGTTGTATTGACGACGAGCCTACTGAAGAGGTTGTTGTGTCCTTTGCTGAAATTGCTGCGAATGCGGTTGGCTTTGAGCAACCTGTGGTTGATACGCAGAAACAAACGAAGGGTTGATAGCAGGAGTTACAGCTGCTACTGGTTGGTACCGTCGCCTTTGCTTTCCGAGAGAGATATTCCTAATATCTTGCTCATTTTCCTTAGGGCGAGCACTACCGTATTTTTTAGTACCGCTTATCGACCTAGTGTCTTTGACTAGACGTCCTTCTCGAACGGCTTCCTCAAGATGCACTCCCATACCGACCATTTCGGTGAAGTTGTTCGGTGCACTGGCAACCATTCTGTCGTAGTAAAATGAGCTTAAGGTCTTTAAGAAAATTTTTGTCATCTCTTTTTCCTCAAGAGGTGAACAAATTTGAGCGGCAATTTCACGCCATCTCTGAGCGTATTCCTTAAAGGTTTCCTTGTCCTTTTGTGACATTGATCTGAGTTGATCTCTATCTGGTGCCATGTCCAAATTGTATTTATATTGTTGGACGAAGGCAGTGCCAAGATCTCTGAAAGTGATAATCGTAGTGCGGTTTAAACCCATGTACCATTTTAATGCGGCACCGGTTAAACTATCTTGAAAGTAGTGAATCAGTAGATCCTGGTTCTCTGTCTGAGCTGACATTCGCCGAGCGTACATAAACAAATGGCTTTGAGGGCAAGAGTTACCCTTGTACTTTTCAAAATCGGGTACTTGGAACTTGTGCGGGACTTTCACATTGGGGACCAAGTAAAGGTCTGCGGCGTCCTTTCCAAATAGATACTGACCGCGAAGGGCCTGCAGTTATTTCTGCATTTCGAGGAATTGTTTCTGGAACTCATTCATTCTGTCGGACATACTTTCCTTTCTACCAGAAGGTATCTGTGGAATCTGTCCTTCTGGGACAGTGTGCACCACAGGGGGTGGTACCGTTACTACGGCAGTGAATCTTGGCGTTTACCAAAGTTTGTAACCTTCAGGAGTCCTCATGATGCCTCTGGCATCCTCGCTTTCCCGAAGTTTGTAACCTTTAGGCCCAGCAGCTTCTGCTATGATTCCCTAATCTTCAGTGATCGGCGGAACATATCCTTCTGGGATATAGTTAACAGACATGCCCCAGGGGCGATCTTTCGGCATTAGATACCTAGGATCATACTTCTCCACCATGGGCGTTGAGGTGATCTCTGAGATCATAGTTCTTTGTAGCTGAGCTTCTGCCATGGCTTGCATGTCGTTACGAAGCTTTCTCATATCCTCTCTCAAAGCGTCGATCTCTTCTTTCAACTCTCTGTTCTCTTCCTCGAGATCATCCATCTTTTTCTGACGATTGGCCCGAGTATTGTACGAATGAGACAGTTTGACTCTAGAACCGAGACACAAACGTGAGATTCGTAGGTAAGAAGAATACGTGACGTGAGAATGATGAATGCAATGATTATATTAATTGTTTTTTGGTTTAATCAAAATAAAATTCGACAATTAGATTGTAAATATCAAACAGTGGGGACACCCCAGTTTTATTGAATTCAAAGGATTGCGGAAATGGAAATACAGTAAATTACAAGGTGCGGAAACAGAAACCTAAGCTAATGGGTCCCGAGTCCTCCCTGAGGAGAACTCGGGTGCTGATTATGGTACTTTCCTTTTCTTGGACCGGGGCTCTTGGGCCGTTGTCGGGTTGTCATTCCTTTGCCAAGTGAAAGGAGCGAGCAAATTCCTTTGGTCATCCTGATTTTCTACAGCATGTTGCTCCAAAATCTCAATTAGAGCATCCTTATCTTTCAGCAGTTGCTGTATTTTGGTACATTAAACATTGAGAATGCGGTACTTGTTCTTCCAAGACCTCCTCTCCTGTTGAACTTTATTGAGAGTAACCCGAAGTTTTTTTGTTTCAGTCATGAAGTACATGACTGATTCCCTTGGAGGAAGAACTCCGTGACGAGGATAAGGCACCTTTAGCTTGAGAGCTCTAGTTTGTACCCAGTGGAGATAAGGCTACACCGAGACACAGTCCAGTTTTCCTAGAGACTCACGTCCTTTCTTATGAACATGTTTCCAAGCGTGCACTATTTCCATCTTTAGTGCCCTGTCATTTTCTCCTTCCTTGAAGAAAAGACCTTCCAGATAAGCATTACGCGGGACATGCCTTATCGGGTATCCAAATTGACAATGAACTAAGACTAGATGATAATTGATTCCTCCCTTAGTTTCTATGAGAGGTACGTTGGGGAAGTTTCCACAATGGTCAATTATCCTGATCCCGTCATAAATCTTATTGTACCAATCGATGTCAGAGTTGGTAAGAGACATGATTTTCTGCGACCAACTTAAAGTATTCTTATGATCCCAAAAAGCAGCAGACTTAGGCAAATGGGAGATAAACCATTTATATAGCAGGGGTACACAACACGTGATCATTCCTCCGCTGTATAAATTCCTTAAGTGTACAGAATGATACGCATCTGCGAGCAAGGTTGGTACGGCGTTTCCAATAAGAAAAACCTTAATGACGTTGATATCGACGGATTTATCAATGTTGGGAAACAAAAATAACCCGTAGGTGAGAAAAACAAAGATGCTCTCGAAAGCAGTCACGTTCCCTATACTAGCAAAGTACAGAGCCTTCTTTAGCAGGAACTTGGCTGGTAAATCTGGGATTCCTTCCTTGGTGGTCAGGTGAGTCCTGACTTCTGATTCATCCAAATAAATTGCTTTTGCAATGGTCTGATCCTTTGGAATTTCTTCCAGTCCAGAAAAGGGAGCTTGATCAGTAATGGGTAGATCAATCAGATGAGAATATGCCTCCAGCATTGGTGCGAGCTGGTAATCCGGGAATGTGAAACAGTGATAGACCGGATCGTAAAACCGAACGAGTACCTCCAGGATTCCTTCAATTACATGGACCCTTAACAGAGGTAGCAGACCTCCGTACTTGGCTCTGAAAGCGTCAGGGTTAGTGATCATCCTTGCTAATCCTCTAGTTTTGGAACCTTGAAGTTATACTTGTGAGTTTTTCTTCTATCGAAATCCATGAGCGCAATCCTTTTCTCTCTGACATTTGCAATCATTGTTTTAGTTTAATTTGAAAAAGAGAGACTAGAAGAGAAAATTTTTCTTTGCTTAATGTTTTTTTAAAAATGAATGCATGAATGCAGCACACAAAAACATAGAAAAAACATGGGGTCAAAGGGTCGGTGTCATGAAGTCAAGGCTATACCCATCCCAAAGGTTTATACTAGTGATTTTTGTACCCGTCTCTCAAAATCATTGATTCTTGTCGAGATAACATCAGCAGGCCGGGAACCGTGCTAGGTGATGTATTTCGAATAATCTCAGAAGAGGGTAGTATCGCGTGACAACTATTTCCGATAGCTTCCGCACTACTGAAAGAGGTTTTTCCTAGGTGTATACTCAATCTTTCCACATGCGGCATCACACGCATTCCCATCAGCAGAAAAATAAACACAGATATCAATTAGGAAAAGCATTATATATATTTGTCCTAATGTCCTAGACTTTTTAAGAGCTATGAATCCTATGATCCTAATAGAAAATGGTCCCCGGCGGAGTCGTCTTTCTGTGGTACCTTCCCAACTTAAAGGTTTTTGACCTAAGATCCTAGTGAGGGCCGATCCTATCAATAATGACATTCCCTGATGAAACTGTCATTCGGTGATACCTTGTGAACCCAAGGACTCATCCTAAGAGAAGGTTTCAACCAGAGAGATAAGAGAGACAAGATTCCTTTGTTTGGCCCCACGGTGGGCGCCATTTTTCCTGTGAAATTGTCTAAACTTAAGGTTTCCTCCTAAGAGACGGGAGAAGAACAAGTCTCTCCCACTGTGGTCGCCATTTTTTCTGTGGATAATGGGGACGACGATAACTAGATCTTACTTTGACTCCCACTGTGGTCGGCATTCTTTTGTAGCGCGATTTTTGTGGTTTCGAATCACTATCGCTTTGGTACTACAGTTCGATTCATTTTTTTATCCTATTGAAGCTGATGAAGGAAGGGAAATAGATGTCTCCAACTAACCCTGCTTGCAAACTGAGGTTAAACAGTCAAAACTGTTGGTTTACAAATGCGGCTTTAGTTCGTGGGTCTCTCTCTGCTTATTTTGTTCATAACGAAATACCAGTGCTATTCATGGGGAATTTGTTGGGATACTGCGCTGGATTGGCTGGAGGTAGGGGACTTTGGGGTTTTTTGATTAGTGTGCTCGCTAAGATTCTTTGTTCAATCTTATGCCTACGTATTCCCGAAACAAGGAAATCAGAGCGATCGTAGTTCCTCCTATTCTATGGGAGGAAAGGGTGTTTTGGTGTCTTGTTCAAAGCCCAAGACATGAAGCTAAAGGTGGTTTGCATCTTGTTCAAAGCCTAAGATGTAAAGCTGAAGGGTCTATTTGTATCCTATTCGAAGCCCAAGATGTGAAGCTAAAAGGGTGTTGACTTTAGAGAGAATTTGTCATCTCTAAAGGGGTCTGTTTGTCACAATTATTTGGTGACCGATTATAAAGGAGAATTACTTTAACTGGGATATGTGAATCCAGCAATGCCATAATTTCCTTTATAGGGGATTTTCAACCTGAAGGAGAAGACTTTAACTTAGTTTAGAGTAATGCCATCTTTCCTTAGGAATTTCTCATGCTAAAAGAGGGACAGTGGCGTGGATGTAAATAATCCAGAGGCTTGCCCCTTACAGCAATTAGACGAGGGAAAATGAGTTGTTGATGTTTGTATGCTATGACCAAAGCATGATTTGATGCTAAAAGGTTGATTGAATCCAATAGAGATTTCTTTATACAAAGCCTAAGAGGAGGCTATTGACCCAACAAGAGGATGCTTTTGTGTCTCGCACGAAGCCCGAGATAAAGGCTAAAAGGGTTAACTCAACAAGAGAGTGTTTTATATGTGTATTATACGACGCCCAAGACAGAGGCTAAACGGGTTTGAATCAACAAGAGAGTCTTTTATACTCACCAAGAGAGTGATTTGTATCTCGTACGAAGCCCGAGATGGAGGCTAAAGGTGATCAACTCGACAAGAGAGTCTTTTTATACTCAACAAGAGAGTGTTTTGTATCTCGTACAAAGCCCGAGATGAAGGCTAAAAAATGTTTGACTCAACAAGACAGTCTTTTATACTCAACAAGAGAGTGATTTTATATGTGTCTTGTACGAAGCCCAAGACGGAGGCTAAAAGAGTTTGACTCAACAAGAGAGGCATGGTTTTATCAGTGATCGCACTGCCGTTTTGTACAGGGACTTATACAAGTGAATGAGGCCCAATAAAGGTTTTCTGCACAAGGGGATGGGTCTTACACTCTCTCAAGAGGCCCAAAGTGTTTTAAAGAAAAAGAATGGGGCTTATAACACGAGGGTAGGCCCAAGGGTTTGATTTTTGAACTGATGATCGCGCCGAGATTTTCTTTTATCGTAGAGGGACTTATACAATATCTGAGGCCCAAAATTGTTTTGGTTAAAAGGGAATTGGGTCTTACACTCTATTAGAGGCCCAAAAATGATTTTGAATGGGTCTTATAGCCCGAGGAGAGGCCCATATGGTTTGTTTTATACGGGCGATGATCGCGCCGAACTTTTGAAATACAACGGGACTTATACAACATTTAAGGCCCAAAATAGATTTGTATTTACAAAGGATTGGGTCTTACACTCTATTAGAGGCCCAAAATAGATTTGTATTTACAAAGGATTGGGTCTTACACTCTATTAGAGGCCCAAAATGTTTTTAAAAGGTTTGATGAGGGTTGAATTAATCAAAACCCTAATTTGTTTCCCAAAATGTATTTTAATTGAATAAAAATTTCAATTAAAATGATCAAAATTGTTTAACATGTGGAAAACAAATTGTGATCTTGGATTAATGTTTCAAAAATCATGTTTTGACCTACAAAATGATTAGAAATCATTAAAATTTACAAAATCAAGAAGGAAAAAATATTTTAAATGTAAAAAACAATTAAAATATTAATTCTTGGCAAAAATATCAATTATATGAAATAAATAATATTTTTGGGATTTTTTGGTAAAATAAAATATTTTAACATTTTTGTGAATTATTAAAAAAATAATCAACTCAAAATCATTAAAACTCAGAGAGAAATCAATTTTTGAATCAATAAAATAAAATCACAAAATTCAAATATTCAAATATTTGAAAAAGGGCACCAAGAACATGGCAAGAACACGCGCACTTCCTCTGTTTTTGCAGATTTGCGTTTTCTATCCAATCTCACTGAATACTTGATTATATCATGCTATCTACATATCAATCTACTCGTTTTAACCTCACGATCATGTCTATGGTCTTTAATTTCATTTATTTTAAGCATGGAATAAGAAATGAAAGAGAAACCTCAAGAACCCTAAATTCTGCATGAAGGTTCAGAAATTCCATACACGATTCATACAAACCAATTGATTGAGGGTAAACACTCTATGCATGATTATGAACATAGGGCCAAATTATTGTGCAGCAAAAAATGCATGGATCATAGAGTTAGAAGAGCTCATGCTCACCTATTGCAGCTGGTGATCGTGTTTTGGGTTAGAGGTGTTACAGCTTGGTTCCAATGATCTGGATAGCTTCCCTAGGTGCCATGGAGTGTGTCTGGATGCTTGGAATGGATTGAAATGATCTGGAACTTGAGATGGCACCCCAACTGCAAATCTGTCAAAGGCTTGAGCAATTGGCTAGTGATTTTGTGATTTTGGTGTTCCAGATGTTATGTGAGTGTTTAGATCCCTTCTATATGATGTTTATGAGGTGTGAGTGATTGGTTTGGTTGGAATTGCTCTCAAACTCAAAACCCGATAGTGACTTGCTTTGGAAGGCAAATTTGGAAGTGAGAAGGTGATTTTGAGGAAAGCATCTATTTGATGGCTTTGGTGTACTCAAACTGAGCAAAAATGAGCTCTATTTATAGTAGAGCAAGTTTGTTTTGGGATCAATAGTGAATGGCAAATGCATCAGAGGTTTGGCCAATGTTGATCAATAGGAATCCAAGTCTCCTCTAGCCATTGACTAGAGGTTAGAGCACACAGTTATGGTTCCCTAGTTGTTGGATCATTCTTGACTGAATTCAGTTGCAAATGTGTCAGTCCATGCCACCTTGGTGTATCCATTAAATGCTCCAATCCAAAATTGGAGTCTTGTCCCTCTTTTAGGGATTTCTAAGTTTGGCATGCTACTTCTTGTTCCAAAGACTTTGGAGGCTTAGATCAGTGTTTGTTCCCTTTAGATTTGATCCTCAGATGTTTCCAAAGTGATGACAAGGCTTGGAATTATCTGATTTTTCCAAATCGAGCAAAAGTGCAAAATTCTGCCTAGCCTTGGCAGTTTTCAGCAAGGCATATTGCCATTATCATATCTCATGGCTCAAGTGGAATTTGATGGAGTTCTTGGCCATTTTGGAAAGCCCTGATATGATACAATAACTGTTTGATCATAATTGGTTTTGATACTTTTTGGATCCAAGTGAAAAATGCCCCTACATTTGGAAAAAGTGAAGGCAGATTCTGACTTAGTGAAAATTTCATTAAGTGTTGGAAAACAAGTAACATTTTCACTTTTTGTGATTTTGATCATTTCATAACTCAAAATCCATGAGGAATTGGAATTAGTTATGTTTGAAGCTTTTGTAGAGTGCCATGAGAGCTACAAATCCAGCTTTGGATGGGAAAAATGGCCTTGTGGTTTAGGAGTTATGATCTTCCAAAGTTGGTTCCCTAACCACTTGGTTCCATAACTTAGAAAATTTTTGAAGTCTTTTATGGTTACCCTTTTTACAAGTTATCCCACTTTTCTTGATTTTTCTTGATGAATGATGATTCCAATCATACATTAACATCATTTTGGGGTCAAAGAACCATAATTGTGAAAAATCTCAAAAAGTCAAAGTTTGACTTTTGTGCACAGTTGACTTTTTGTCAGATGAATTCCAAACTGTGCGATGCTCTATGAAATCAAGTCCTTGACCTAAATCAAACTCGATGGATTGATTTTATAGGTGTTATAGGGTGTATTGAATCATGTCCTAGGGTTTGGGAGCATGTCCTGGTCAAAAGTCAAAGAACAGTTGACTTTTTCCACGAAACCCTAACTGTGGTTCTGATGAAATTGAAACTTGTTGCTCAAGCATCTTGGATCAATCCATTGTTGCAAATGGATCAATGTGACGTGTTTGAGACCCTTAAATCCTCTCTTGAGGTCTTGGCTCATGTTTTGTCCCAAAAGTCAACTTAGGGGTGAATTAGGTCAAGAAACCCTAATTCCTGATTTTTTGATGAATGCATCCCCTGAGGCTAAATTGACTTGATGATTGGGTTCATGAGATCCCTTGGAGCATCATTGGTTATGCTTTGAAGCATTGGCTCATGCCCAGAGGAAAATTTCCATCTGGAGGCCCTGGTCGACCAAACCCTAATTTGGTGACACTGGCGATCTTAAGGCTTGATCCACCTAGAATGGAGAAGCCTTATGCTTAATCCTTGAAGTGGGAATCCTCTTGATCCTTTATGGATGTTTGAGAGGCTAGACAAGTTGAAGATCATGTCATTTCTTGATTGATCCTTTGTCTAAGAGCTCTGAGAGGGCTTGAAACCCTAAGTCTGATTGTAGTGGATGCTCACCCATCTTTGGGGAGACTAATGGTTCATCCATATTGTGATGATGATTTGCACAATGATGGGAAATCTTAGTGGTCAAAATTTGGGGTATGACACCCGCTCCTAACAAGTATTTATACGTCGGATTTGAAACTGAGATAGTTTTCTATGTTATGCCCTGGTCCTCCTTGATGGTAAGGACAAGTCTGATCCGTTTTGAACCAAAAAGGCGGATTTTACGGTAGTGTAAGAGGAGACTTAGTTTGGACGTGCCCCTTGACTAGTAATAATGGAAATAATTCTGCGTACAACATGGGTATAGGGTCGAACCCTGGTGGTCGCGTTGTACGATTGTTGTTGTACTGAGGACGAGCCTGCTGAAGAGGCTGTTGTATCCTTTGCTGATATTGCTGTTGATTAGGTTGGCTCTGCGCAACCTGAGGTTGATACGTAGGAATAGGCACGGGGTTGATAGCAGGAGTTACAGCTGCTACTGGTTGATATCGTCACCTTTGTTTTCAGAGAGAGATATTTCCGATATCTTGCTCTTTTTTCTAAGGGTGAGCATTACCGTATCGTTTTGTACTACTTGATGATCCAGCATCTTTAACTAAACGTCCTTCTCGGACGACTTCCTCAAGACGAACTCCCATGCCCACCATCTCGGTGAAATCACTGGGCGCACTGGCGACCATTCTGTCGTAGTAAAATGAGCTTAAGGTCTTTAAGAAGATCTTTGTTATCTCTTTTTCCTCAAGAGGTGGACAAATCTGGGCGGCAACTTCACGCCATCTCTGAGCGTACTCCTTAAACGTTTCCTTGTCCTTTTGTGACATCGATCTAAGTTGATCTCTGTCCGGTGCCATGTCCAAATTGTATTTATATTATTGAACGAAGGCAGCGCCAAGATCTCTGAACGTGCCGATCGTAGCACGGTTTAAACCCATGTACCACTTTAATGCGGTACCGGTTAAACTATCCTGAAAGTAGTGAATTAGTAGCTCCTGGTTCTTTGTCTGAGCTGACATTCGCCGAGCGTACATCACCAAATGGCTTTGAGGGCAAGAGTTACCCTTGTACTTTTCAAAGTCAGGTACCTGGAACTTATGTGGAACTTTCAAATTGGGGACCAAGCAGAGGTCCGTGGCGTCCTTTCCAAATAAATCTTGACTGCGCAGGGCCTGCAGTTCTTTCTTCATCTCCAGGAATTGTTCTTGGAATTCATTCATTCTTCCGATTATGCTGTCATTTCCACCAGAGGGTATCTGTGGAATCTGTCCTTCCGGGACTGTGTGTACCACGGGCGGTGGTATAGTCATTATGGCTGAGACTCTCGGTGCCTCCTGAAGTTTGTAACCTTTAGGAGTTACTGTCATGCCCCTGGCATCTTTGCTTTCCCGAAGTTTGTAACCTTCAAGCCCAGCGGTTCCTGCTACGGTTCCTTGATCCTCAGCGATCGGCAGAACATATCATTCTGGGATATAGTTAAGTGGCATGCCCCAGGGACGATCTTTCGACATTTTGTACCTAGGATCATACTTATCCATTATGGGCGTTGATATGATCTCTGAGATCACAGTCCTTTGTTATTGTATTTGAGCTTCTGTTAGAGCTTGCATGTCGTTATGAAGCTTTCTTAGACCCTCTTTCAGAGTGTCGATCTCTTCTCTCAACTCTCTGTTCTCTTCCTCGAGATCATCCATCTTTTTATGACGATTGGCCCGAGTATTATACGAATGAGACAGTTTGACTCTAGAATCGAGGCGCAAACGTGAGATTCGTAGGTAAGAAGAATGCGTTAAGTGAGAATGATGAATGCAATGATTATTAATTATTTTTGTTTATTCAAAGTAAACTTCGACAATTAGATTTCAAATATCAAACAGTGGGGAAACCCCGTTTTATTGAACTCAAAGGATTGCAGAAATGGAAATACAGTAGATTTACAAAGTGCTGAAAAAGGAAACCTAAACTAATGGATCCTGAGTCCTCTCTGAAGAGAGCTCAGGTGCTGGTTCTGGTACTTTACTTTTCTTTGACCGGGGCTCTTCGGCCATTGTCGGGTTGTCATTCCTTTGCCAAGTGAAAGGAGCGAGCAAATTCCTTTGGTCATCCTGATTTTCTACATCATGTTGCTCTAAAATCTCAATCAGAGCATCCTTTTCTCTTAATAGCTGCTGTATTTTCTTGCACTCTACATTGAGAATACGGTACTTGTTCCTCCAAGACCTCCTCTTCTGCTGAACTTTGCTGAGAGTAACTTGAAGTTTTTCCGTCTCAGACATGAAATAAAGGGCAGAGTCCCTTAATGGAAGAACTTCTTGACGAGGGTAAGACATTCTCATCTTGAGAGCTCTAGTTTGTACCCAGTGGAGATAAGGCTCCCCTGATGTAGCGAGCGATTTTGGACATGGTTCCTAAGCACTGTCGCTCTGGGGTACTACAGGTCGATTCATTTTTTATCCTATTGAAGCTGATGAAGGAAGGGAAATAGATGTCTCCAATTAACCTTGCTTGCATACTGAGTTTAAACAGATGACTATTGGTTTACAGATGTGGTTTAGATTGTGGGCCTCTCTCTGCTTATTTTGTTAAGAATGAAATGACGGGACTATTTATGGGGATTTTGGATAGGTATTGGATTTGATGCTTTTCGATTGATATATGAAGGTAC
This sequence comes from Lathyrus tuberosus, assembly GCA_022829125.1. NCBI lineage: Eukaryota > Viridiplantae > Streptophyta > Magnoliopsida > Fabales > Fabaceae > Lathyrus > Lathyrus tuberosus. The sequence goes on from JALAZF010000183.1 coordinate 2,935,226, forward strand.
GAGATTTTGGGTTTCTGATTAGTATGCTCGCTAAGATTTTTCCAATCTTATGCCTACGTATTCCCGTTTAACGAAACAGGGAAATCAGAGCGATCGTAGTTCCTCATATTCTATAGGAGGAAAAAAAGGTTGTTTTGGTGTCTTGTTCAAAGCCTAAGACGTGAAGCTAAATGTGGTTTGTATCTTGTTCAAAGCCCAAGATGTGAAGCTAAAGGGTCTATTTGTATCTTGTTCGAAGCCCAAGATGTGAAGTTGAAGGGTTTTGACTTTAGAGAGAATTTGTCATCTCTAAAGGGGGTCTGTTTGTCACAACTGTTGGGTGACTGATTATAAAGGAGAATTACTTTAACTGGGATATGTGAATCCAGCAATGCCATAATTTCCATTATAGGGGATTTTTAACCTGAAGGAGAAGACTTTAACTCACTTTAGAGCAATGCCATCTTTCCTTAGGAATTTCTCATGCTAAAAGAGGGACAGTGGCTAGATGTAAATAATCCAGAGGCTTGCCGCATACAGCAATTAGATGAAGCAAAAGGAGTTGTTGATGTTTGTATCCTATGAGCAAGGCACAAATTTTGTTGCTAAAAGGTTGATTGACTCAACCGGGGTTTCCTTATACAAAGCCTAAGAAGAGGCTATTGATCCAATAAGAGGGTGCTTTTATGTGTGTCTCGTACGAAGCCCGAGAGAGAGGCTAAAAGGGGTTGACTCAATAAGAGAGTGCTAACAAGTGACTGACTCAACAAGAGAGTGCTTTATATGTGTGTCTCGTACGAAGCCCGAGAAAGAGGCTAAATGGGGTTGACTCAACAAGAGAGTCTTTGTACCTCGTACGAAGCCCGAGATGGAGGCTGAAAATGTTTGACTCAACAAGAGAGTCTTTTATACTCAACAAGAGAGTGTTTTTCTATCTCGTACAAAGCCCGAGATGAAGGATAAAAGTTTGACTCAACAAGGGAGTCTGGGAAGGTTAGCTCCATTGGGGAGAATTATTATACAAAGCCCAAGAGAAGGCTAGTGTGTTGGTGACTGTTTCAGTTTAGTGACAGGTCCAATATGTTGGATAAAAGAGAAAATCAATTCTTATATGGGTAATGTTGTACTTTGGAATTGATAAGAGGATCAGGGTTATTTCCTGTTCTTTAAGGAAATGGGAAATCCCAAAAGGTATGGGGACTGTCCAAGTCTACTGGTGTTTTGAGAAATCGATTCTCAGGTAGTGAATGATCTTTGTATGATGCCCAAGAGAAGGCTGGTATGTTAAGGGATGAAGGTCAACCCATTAACAGGTCTGACACTTGACTCAGAAAGACAACTCTAGCAAATTGATGACTAGGTTCTGTTCCTATACCTGTAGAGGTCTCTGGGTCCTTGTACTAAGCCCAAGAGAAGGCATGAGAGCTTTTAAGAAGCCGAAGGGTCCATGTACAATGCCCAAGAGGAGGCAGGGATGCTTTTAAGAAGCCAGTGGGTCCCCAAGCCCCGAGAAGTTCAAGACATGCCATTCACCGAGAATAGATCAAGCCAGGAAAGTCCGAGAATTTGGAAGAAACTCAAGAGATGCCATTCACGGAGAAAAGATCATCTCTGGGGAGTAGAGTTTCTTTGACGATTTCTAAGGGTGACAGTCTGAGAAAGGGCTCATTGAGAATACTGCCTTTCACGTCTCCATATTGTTTAACCCCAAGAGGAGGGAAGATTGTGTCTGGTAATCCTATGGGGATCTAGTTTTGTTTGTATTTAAGAGTGACCAACAAGGCTTTACCTAGTGCTAGACGTAGTTGCCGGGGAAAACTCTAAATAACTATTCTAGTATGACACAGTTGATATTTGACAAGTATATAAAAGTTTGTGAAAGGAGACTTACAGTGAGCAGCCCCACAATACAGGTATATATATGAAAGCAGATAAAGAAAGCGGGTAAACACTTACTCGGTTGTAGAGCTTCCATGTTGTTTGGTTAGTTTGTTCAACAAAGAAAGCTTTGATAACAATATTATATTCAAAATCAAAGGAGAAAGTGCTTTGAAAAGATTGTTGGGGCTTACAGCTCAAGGAGAGGCCCAAGGCTTACAGTGGGACTTATACAAGTGATTGAGGCCCAAAAGGTTTTCTGTGCAAGGGGGTGGGTCTTGCACTCTCTCAAGAGGCCCAAAGATTTATTTTTATACAAGTGGTGGGGCTTACAGCTCAAGGAGAGGCCCAAGGTTTTGTTTTAAAAGGCGACGATCGCGCCGAACTTTTTGATGGTATCGGGACTTATACAATAAGTGAGGCCCAAATTATTTTGGTTTTCAAAAAGGTTTGGGTCTTACACTCTACTAGAGGCCCAATGGTTTTTAAAGAATGAAGCTTATAACACGAGGGTAGGCCCAAAGGTTTGTTTTTTGAACTGGCGATCGCGACGAGATTTTCTTTTAATGCAGAGGGACTTATACAATATCTGAGGCCCAAATAGTTTTGGTTAAAAGGGGGTTGGGTCTTACACGCTATTAGAGGCCTAAAGTGTTTTAAAGTTTTGTTTGAGTGAAAATCAAGGAAACCCTAAATTTGTTTTCTTTTAAAAGTAAATATTTAAAGAAAATCAAATAAAAATGATAAAAATACCAAATAAGTTTGAATAAACCACTTGTGATTTTTGTTGAGGGTTTGAAAAATGAGGTTTTAATCACAAGATAAATTAAAACTCATTTGGTTTTGATTTTCAAAGTAAATATTCACTTTTAAATGTTTAAAAACAAATAAAAATGAATTTACTCACAAAAATACTAATTATATTAAATAACTAATATAAATTTAATTTTTTTGGGGAATAAAATATTTCAACATTTTTGTGATTTTTTACAAAAAGAACCAATAAAAAATAATTAAAATTGAGGGAGTTATTAATTTTTCAAATCATTAAAAATAATAAGAAAAATAATAAAAAAGTGGAGAAAATATCAAATAGAGGATCTGGGGCGAGGGGGATTCGAACCCCAGACCTCTTGTGTATAGGGCGCGCGCCTTACCACTAGGGTGGTGATACATCCGTTGATTGAAACACAACCACAAATATACAAGGCTTGCTTTGTTTTTGGCCTGGCCCAAGGCAAGGCAAGGCAAGATTTTGGTTGAAAACGTGAAGGCCATAACTTTCTCATTTCTCCATGGATTGGGACAAAATTTAGGTCTATCATGCCTAGAATTTTACATGGAATCCAATGGTGGTGGTATTTTTTTAGATCATGCTCCTATTGAAAAACCCGATAGTGGTTTTGAAATAGGCCATGATTTGCATTTTCTATGCCATCTCTTGGTACAAGCATGAATTACATGATAAATTGGTGCAAACACAACACATATAACATGTATAAGGGATGCATGATCAGTGGACATCAAAAGAAAGCATGGCTCAAAGAATCCAAGTTGTGATGCTTACCTCTTTTTGGAGCTATTGTGCAATCTGCCAAGCCACTTGTTCCAGAAGTGAGTTAATGCTTTGAACAACCTCAAATGAACTCTTAGAAGCTTTTAGGATGGTTGGAATCAGCTGGAAACCTCAGGAACAAGTTTGAGCTCTTTCTTGCAAAAGGGGAAAAAGTGGCCAAAATAGCAACTCTCTCAAATGGTGTTCCAGTTGGGGGGAACCATTTGGGACAGTTCAAGGATGATATTTGGAGTGCGTTTGAGGTTTTATTTAGTTTGGAAAGTGACTGAGTCAAGACATGGCTTGAAAAATGTACAAAAGTCCTATTTTGAGGTTTTGAGAGGTGACTTTATGATTTTGGTGTTACAGGTCACTTGTGAGAGTTTGGACAACTTAGGTATGATATATTTGATGTGTTTGGATCATAAGTTGTGGCGGAATTGCTCTCTAACTCAAAAACTCAGAGTTACCTTGCTAAAGAAAGTATTTTTGCCTAGAGAAAGAGATTTTGAGGAAAGCAAGTGTTGTAGTGCTTTGGTGTACTCAAACTGAACACAATTGAGCTCTATTTATAGTAGAGCAAGTTTGTTTTGGCTGCAATAGAGAATGGAAACTGCAGCAGAGGTTTGGCCAATGTTGAGCAATGAGAATCCAAGTCTCCTCTAGCCATTAACTAGAGGTTAGGGCACAGGCTGCTGGTCCCCTTGGTCTTGGATAAGTCTTGACTGAATTCAGTTGGATATGGCTCTGTCCATGCCACCTTGGTGCATCCATTGAATGCTCCAAAACAAAATTGGAGTCTTGTCCCTCTTTTAGGCATTTCTAGGTTTGGCATGCTATTTTTGGTTCCAAAGACTTGGGAGGCTTGTGATCAGAGTTGGTTCCTCCTTGGTCCCCCCTTGAGGTGGTCAGATGGATAGAGTTGCTCTCCCTTTGCAAAATTTGAGCAAATTGAGCAAAACTCCCAAATCTGCCTTGCCATGATAGTTTGCAGCAAGGCATATTGGCATTGTCATATCTCATGGCTCAAGTGGACTTTGATGGAGTTCTTGGCCATTTTGGAAAGCCCTCATATGATACAACAACTGTTTGACCATAATTGGTTTTGATACTTTTTGGATCCAAGTGAAAAATGCCCCTACATTTAGAAAAAAGTGGAGGCAGATTCTGACTTAGTGAAAATTTCACTAAGTGTTGGTAAAAAGTGACATTTTCGCTTTTTGTGATTTTGATCATTCCATAACTTAAAATCCACGAGGAATTGGAATGAGTTGTGTTTGAAGCTTTAGTAGAGGGCCAAGAGAGCTACAAATCCAGCTTTGGATGGGAAAAAATGGCCTTATGGTTTAGGAGTTATGATCCTCCAAAGTTGGTACTTTAGCCACTTTGTTCCATAACTTAGAAAAATTTCTAAATTTTTATGGTTACCCCTTTTACAAGTTATCCCACTTTTTTTGATTTTTCTTGATGAATGATGATTCCAATCACACATTAACATCATTTTAGGGTTAAAAAACCATAATTGTGAAAAATCTCAAAAAGTCAAAGTTTGACTTTTGTGCACAATTGACTTTTTATCAGATGAATTCCAAACTGTGCGATCCTCTATGAAATCAAGTCCTTGACCTAAATCAAACTTGATGGATTGATTTCATAGGTGTTATAGGGTGTATTAAATCATGTCCTAGGGTTTGGGAGTGTGTCCTGGTCAAAAGTCAAAGGTACAGTTGACTGTTCTCGCGAAACCCTAATTGTGGTTCTGATGAACTTGAAACTTGTTGCTCAAGCTTCTTGGATCAATCCGTTGTTTCAAATGGATCAATGTGGTTTATTAGAGTCCCTCAAATCATGTATTGAGGTCTTGGCTCATGCTTTGCCCCAAAAGTCAACTTAGGGGTGAATTAGGTCAAGAAACCCTAATTCCTGATCTTTTGTGAATGCATCCCCTGAGGTCAAATTGACTTAATGATTGGGTTCATGATGTCCCTTGGAGCATCATAGGTTATTCTTTGAAGCATTGGCTCATGCACAGAGGAAAATTTCCATCTGGAGGCCCTGTTCGACCAAACCCTAATTTGGTGACACTGGCGATCTTGAGGCTTAATCCACTCAGAATGTTGCAGCCTTGTGCTTGATTCTTGAAGTGGGAGTCCTCTTGATCCCTTGTGGATGTTTGCGAGGTTTATACAAGTTGAAGATCATGTCATTTCTTGATTGATCATTTGTCTAAGCACTCAGAGAGGGCTTGAAACCCTAATTCTGATTGTAGTGAAGGCTCACCCATCTTTGGGGAGACTAATGGTTCATCCATATTGTGATAATGATTTGCACAATGATGGGAAATCTTAGTGGTCGAAATTTGGGGTATGACAGATGCCCCTATTTAATCTTCTTGGACCCGAAGGTGTGACTGGCGAAGGTATTCGGGCATTCGGGTTGCAAGAGGATTAAATATCGGAATACCCGAAATTTTGATGGTGGTTATGAATGGTAGTTCATGCATCCTTCTTCTTTTGCTAAGCAATGATGCTTAGAAAAGGTAAACTTCCCCTCGATCCTAGTTTCCTACCAAGGAACTGGTCTTAGTTTCCGAAATAAACTTCCCCTCGATCCTGGTCTCCTACCAAGGAATTGGTCTCAGTTTCTGAAATAAACTTCCCCTCGATCCTGGTTTCCTACCAAGGAACTGGTCTAAGTTTCTGATATAAACTTCCCCTCGATCCTAGTTTCCTACCAAGGAACTGATCTTAGTTTCTTTTGTCAATAAGCTTTCTTGACAAGGGACGCTATTCGCAACGGTTTTACTCAAACTTCTCACCGAATTTTCCTGGGGAGATGCCATTTGATGAAAAAATTTTGATGTCAGACTTGATGGGGAACCCATTTGTCTGAATTGTAGAGGGGTACAAACTTCTCTGTTGGAGATGCCATTTGTCAACTCTGCTGGGGAAAATGAGTCTCTTGAGAGACTGCTTTCTGCATGGGGATATTACATCATACTTTTCTTCGAGATCTTCTCGGAGAAATGCCATACAGTGTATTCCAATTTTGAGGTGCTGATGACTTCATTAACATTGACTTTTTGGAGAGAAAAATCAATGTGTTGCTGAGAGTCTGTAGTTGTAAGGCTTTCTCTGGGGATTTTCCTTAATCCGGGAAAGCGAAGGTATCATCTTCAATGGCGAAGAGTGACATTTGTTGAACGTTTTCTTGTTTTTTAGAGGTTCAAGTTATCAAAGTGGTCAAGGGCCAACTCTAATCCAGAAATAAACTGGAGGAGAGAGATAGCGCAGACGCAACATTTCCTGACGAGGAAGGAACTGACAACTTGATTGAGAGGACTTTTATCACTAGGGGATAAGACCGACTAAAGTGATAGTGATGCAATACGAATGCGAATGCAAATCAACCATGCATGATATATATATATATATATATATATATATATATATATATATATATATATATATATATATATATATATGTTTATGCTGACAAAACTGACACGACATACAAACTAGTAGATGAACATGACTTGATACTCGACCACTGCGGGGGATGAAAAGTATCACTGGTCCAGAAGTAGCAATTCTGCCTTGCTTAGGAGAAGTAGTCCTCGTGGGGAGCTATGTTGGTCGGTCTTAGGAGATAAGAACTCTGCCGGGAATGTCAGATGGAACATTCGCGTCTGACACAACTGATCCTTCGTTCAGGCGCACTGATTTAGAAAGAGTACTTTGATTCTGCAATTTGAAGCTCGATTACTTCTGGCGAAGCGATCGATGTTCTTTCGATGTTCAACAGTCAAAAGAAATTGCCATCTTTATTTTAAAAGCAGAAAAGTTTGACAAGTAAATTCGTTCTTGTTTCATTTTAAGAATCGTTGATCATGTTATAATGTCGTTTTGTAAAGCTAAAACAAATAAGAATTGCAAACAAAAGCACAAGGGCTAAAATTTTATTAAAAGGATGGAAATCAGCCAAGCGCGTGATTCCATAGAGTATTTACAAAGTTTGAAAATGGTAATTTAAGGGAAAAGGGCTACATTGAAACATAACGACCACTATCCTTCTATCAACTTTGAATTCGGGACATCCTGAGCTTCTGTCGAAGATGACCTTGACTGGAGTTTTCTTTCGATGGATGGCATTACCGTTGAGAAGTTGAACTAATCAGATGTAGTTACTTGCCATTATCCCTAACTTTTGCCTGGATTGTACTTTGAGATTTCCAATCCACCTAGATGATTTTTGATCATGTCTCTAATTTTTGCCTGGACCGCCCTTTCGGGTTTTCAATCCACCGAGACATTTTTTTTAGTTTAGGCGAAGTATTTCTTGACTACATCAACATTTGTGGGGTAGGAAAATTCCTCTCCGTCCATGGTTGCATGTCTCAAGGTGTAGCCTGGGAAAGCTTTCTTGACCACATAGGGGCCGTCATAGTTCAGAGTCCATTTGCCCCGGGAATCAGTGAGAAATGATTGTATCTTTTTGAGCACGAGGTCCCCCTTTCTGAAGATGCGAGGTCGGACCTTTTTGTCGAATGCCCTTTTCATTCTTTGCTGATACAACTGACCAGGGCATAGTGCCGTGATTCTCTTTTCTTCGATCAGATTCAGTTCGTCGTGTCGACTTTGACACCATTCAGCTTCTGTTAGCTTAGCTTCCATTAATACCCGGATTGATGGGATCTCTACTTCTATGGGTAGCACTGCTTCCATGCCATAAACTAGAGAGAAAGGGGTTGCCCCTGTTGAAGTGCGGACAGATGTGCGATAACCGTGAAGAGCAAAGGTTAGCATCTCGTGCCAATCTTTGTAGGTTACAACCATCTTCTGAACAATCTTCTTGATGTTCTTGTTAGTCGCTTCTACCGCTCCGTTCATCTTAGGTCGGTAGGGAGATGAGTTATGGTGTTCGATTTTGAACACAACGCACAACTCTTTCATCATCTTATTATTCAAGTTGGATCCATTATCAGTAATGATCTGGCTAGGAACACCATAACGGCAGATGATATTTTTTTTGATAAATCGGACCACCACTTGTCGGGTCACATTGGCGTATGACGCTGCTTCGACCCACTTGGTGAAGTAATCAATGGCTACCAGGATGAACTGATGTCCATTCGAAGCCTTAGGTTCATTCATGCCGATCATGTCGATTCCCGATATGGAAAAAGGCCATGGAGAAAAAAGAACTTTGAGATGTGTTGGCGGTACATGGATTTTGTCGGAGTATATCTGACACTTGTGACACCTCCTCATGTACTTGTAGCAGTCGGATTCCATTGTCAACCAGTAGTACCCTACTCTCAAAAATTTTCTCGCCATTGTGTGTCCGTTGGCATGAGTGCCAAAGGATCCTTTGTGAATTTCTTTTATCAGCATGTGTGCTTCTGGTCTGTCTACACATCGGAGCAAGGCCATGTCAAAGTTCCTCTTATAGAGTGTATCACCGCTCAGGAAGAAACTGCCTGCCAGTCTTCTGAGGGTTTTTCTGTCTTTTCTTTGTGCCCCAAGTGGGTACTCTTGTTTTTGAAGGAAGCATTTGATATCGTGATACCAAGGTTTGTCATCCATGACTGCTTCAATTGTGAAGATGTAAGCGGGCCGTTCAAGGCGCATTATGTCGATCTTAGGTAAGTCGGTCCATTGACCTACACTAATCATGGAAGAGAGGGTGGCTAAGGCATCATCCAGGTGATTCCCTTCACGAGGGATATGATGAAACTCGATTCTGTTGAAGAATGGTAACAACCTTCTCGCGTAATCTTTGTAAGGAATCAATCCGGATTGGTATGTGTTCCAATCTCCTTTGATTTGGTTGATAACCAAAGCTGAGTCGCCATATAAATCCAAGTTCTTGATCCTCAAATCAATCGCTTCTTCGAGACCCATAATACAAGCTTCGTATTCGGCCTCGTTATTTGTACACTTGAACGTAAGTCTGGCGGTGAAAGGAATGTGGGTACCCTGAGGTGTTATGATGATTGCCCCAATTCCGTTTCCGTAATGATTGACAGCTCCGTCAAAGATAAGTCCCCATTGGGAACCTGGTTCTGACCCTTCACTAGGTAGCCGTTCATCGCAGTCTTTCATTTTTAGATACATGACATCTTCGTCTGGGAAGTCAAACCCGATTAATTCCTGATCGTCAATCAGTTGATGAGCCAAATGATTAGCTAAAATACTTCCCTTAACGGCTTTTTGAGCGTGGTATTCGATGTCGTATTCTGATAACAACATCTGCCAATGGGCAATCCTTCCCGTGAGAGCAGGTTTTTCAAATAGGTACTTGATTGGATCTATTTCGGAGACCAACCGAGTAGTGTGATGAATCATGTATTGGCGAAGACGTTTGGCTGCCCAAGCCAAAGCGCAACAAGTTTTCTCAAGCATAGTGTACCAAGTCTCGCAGTCGGTGAATTTCTTGCTCAAATAGTAGATGGCAGACTCCTTCCTTTTTGTTTCATCTTGTTGGCCAAGTACACAACCCATGGAGTCCTCTAGGACTGTGAGGTAGATGATCAGTGGTCTTCCTTTCACTGGAGGTGATAGAATCGGCGGATTCAATAGGTATTCCTTAATACTATCGAAGGCGATTTGGCAATCTTCTGTCCAAATGCAGTTCTGGTTCTTTTTGAGTAATTTGAAAATTGGCGCACATGTCGCGGTCATGAGGAATATGAATCTGGAGATGTAGTTCAAACGTCCCAGGAATCCTCTGACTTGTTTTTAAGTTTTTTAAGAAGGCATTTCTTGAATGGCCTTGACCTTGTCAGGATCAACCTCAATTCCTTTCTGGCTGACGATGAACCCTAAGAGTTTCCCTGAACAGACACCGAATGTGCATTTATTGGGATTCAAGCGGAGTTTGTATTTTCTCAACCGCTCGAATAGTTTTGACAGGTGGGTCACATGCTCCTCTTTTGTCTTAGATTTGGCAATCATGTCATCGACATATACCTCAATTTCCTTGTGTATCATGTCATGAAACGGAGTAGTCATAGCCCTTTGATAGGTTGCCCCGACGTTCTTCAAACCGAACGGCATTACCTTGTAACAAAAGGTACCCCATGGGGTAATGAAAGATGTTTTCCATGTCTTTCGGCGCCATTTTTATCTAGTTATAGCCCGAGAATCCATCCATGAAGGAGAAAACTTTGAACTTTGCTGTACTGTCTACCAGCATGTCAATGTGTGGTAAAGGAAAGTCGTCATTTGGACTAGCCATATTTAGATCTATGTAATCGACAGACATTCTGACTTTTCCGTCCTTTTTCGGAACGGGTACTATGTTGGCTAACCATTAAGGATATTCAGACGTGGCGAGGAAGCCCGCATCAATCTGCTTCTGTACCTCCTCTTTGATTTTGATGGCCATGTCTGGATGAGTCCGTCTCAACCTCTGTTTTACTGGCGGACATTCCAATTTCAATGGTAAATAATGTTCCAAGATGTTGGTATCCAACCCTGGCATGTCCTGATAGGACCAAGCGAATACATCGGGAAACTCTTTGAGAAGCTTTGTTAAACTCTCTTTGGCAGTTGGACTGAGCAGTGCCCCAATCCTGATTTCTTTTCTCTCTTTTTCTGAACCCACGTTTATCGTTTCCAACGGCTCTTTGTGAGGTTTAATGGACCTTTCCTCCAGTCTGAGTAATCGGGAGATCTCTTATGGAATTTCGCTGTCAACTTCTTCTTCAGCCCCAAGTACCGGGAACTCAAAGTTGGGAGAAGGCATCGGATCGTATGTTTCAACGGGGTTTAAAACAAGCAATCTGCATGACGTGATGATTTGTGTTTAGAAGAGATAGAGAGAATGCAAGAGTGTGTGCAGTGTTTTTTCTTTGAAAACTGCTTGTTTTTATGATTGATTTGTTTTTTAGGATTACCATTTTCGGAAAAAGCAAAAAAAAAACAACAATTAATGCAGAAATTACAGAACGACGTTATTTTATTTATGAACAAGTCGATTCTTGAAACTACAGCCCTATAAAACAAAACTCTGTCGCTTTGGGCAAAGCGAAGAGGGAAATTTACAGAAAGTGAGCCCTATCAAAACATCTGCTTCACCTGGGCAGGGTGAAACGTTAAGATAAAGACTGCAATTACTTTGACCTATAAACAATCTTTGGAACATCGACAGCAACCCATTGGCGGCGAACTCCTCAGTGAATCACAAAGTCTGGTACTTTCCTTGATTTGTCTTCAGAAATAACGCTGATTTCTGGCGGAGCAGGATCATTGGAATCTGTCTCCCAGGTAGAGTTGTCATAGGAGGATTCCTCTGTTGTATTTTGCATAGTATTTGTGCTCTCAGGCAAATCTCCCCATCCAGTTGGCTGGATATCTTTAAACCTGATACGAGAGCTTTAGGGAGCGGTGTACTTGACCATGTAGTCGTATTTTCCACTTAGTTGTCCCAAGGTGTCCCACACTTCTTTGGAACTGGAGGAGTCATCTCTCTCGATGACGTTGACCTCGGGAAAAGCATAGTTGATGAATTCTAGTCCGGCAAGCTTTGCCAATTCATCGTCGTACTGGATAGGTTCTGAATGACCTGAGTGTTGATCCCATGATATGGTGGGGACACAGGTCTTCTGTTTAATGACGCTCAGCCGATTTTCATTGTTCGGCTGATTTTCTTGCCCCAAGTCTCCTGGGTACGGTTGCCAGATAGGCAGGTCATCCATTGCGCCATAATAGTCGTGGTCAAAGTTATCTTTCATCAGAGTGTCCTCCTCTAATGAGTTTGGTGGAGCACAACATCCTTCTGGATCATAATCTCCATATATCATTTCGACGTCTGACCTCGGTATAAATCTCAGACTCTGTACGGGATAGCAAAAGGGCGTAGGCACCTCTTCCTGAGACATATAACCGTCCTCGTTGAGATAGGACTTCCATTCCTCATCTGTATCAGAGGGATCTCCCTCGTTGATAGTATGGACTGCTTGAGCCACTGGGTGAAGGAAACCTCCACTATGGAAGAAGTCCTGAATGGGATGAAGACTTTCATCGTTAGCAGCTGTCCGGGTGCAAGTTGCAGAAAAACTAAGACCCTTCTTTGTTTAATTTTCAGTAGGAATGACAAGCTATCCCCATCCTTTTGTATTGTTATTTTTGATCACTTTGAGAGCATCTCTGTATGAAGAAATCGAGGTTCCTTTTTTTGATTGATTCTCATTGCTCACCGACAGTGCTTGGAACTGAGTTCCAACAACCTCCTCGGGTTCTACACAAGTAGATAATGACAAGTTGCTCACGAGCAAGGCTTGTTCTCCATAAACCGTGACGAGTTGATCGTTCTTGACGAACTTCAGTTTCTGGTGCAGTGTCGAAGTGACTGCCCCAGCCTGGTGTATCCAAGGTCTTCCTAATAAGCAACTGTATGTTGCCCGGATGTCCATGACCTGGAAAATGATTAGGAAAGGGTGAGGACCGATAGTTATGGGAAGGTCAACTTCACCAATAACTGCTTTCCGAGATCCGTCAAAGGCTTTGATGATAACCTCACTGCCCCTCATCGGGGGTCCTTTGAATGATAGTCGCATTAAAGTGGACTTCGGCATAACATTGATGGCCGATCCTATGTCTAGCAGTACGCTGGCTAAAGCATCATCATGGTAGTTAACTGTGATATTGAGCGCCATGTTGTGACTTCTGCCCCCCTCTGGCAAGTCCTCGTCACTGAATCCTAAGTTGTTGCACGAAGTGATGTTAGAGATGATGCTATCGAACTGTCGTATTAACACATCCTGCTCCATAAAGGCCTGCTTCAAGACTTTCTGTAGAGCCTCTCTGTGGGCTTCGGAACTGAGTAAAAGTGATAGCACTGAGATCTTTGAAGGAGTTTGTAACAGCTGATCAACAATGTTATATTCACTCATTTGGATGAGCTTCAACATCTCATCATTGTTTTTTGAAAGGTCGGGATTACTGGATTGACCGACTGGTGGATCAGGAGCTTCTGTCGGAAGTTCCTTTTCTCTGTTAGGTTCTCCAACCCCTCGGTTAAAGATTCGACCGCTCCGTGTTACTCGACTGATGTCTGCAATATTCAAGATGGAGGGTAATGGAATTTCCTTTCCATTCTCAATTATTGTTGCACTGTATTTGTAAGGGATCGCCTTAGCTGATTCATACGGTAACGGTCCCGGTAGATAGATAACTACAGGAGCCTTCAGATTTTTCTGACTGTCGTAAGTAACTTCAATCAGTTCCTTGCTAAGAACCTTTGATTCGTCCAGTAGAGGGATGATGGTACAAACATCCTTGTTCATCTCAGGGTCAGTGATTACAACCACGTCTCTGATTTGATCTGCGAAGTAGCCTGGAATCCAGTCAATGGACCCCGAAGCTAGGTATAGGTGAATCTCCTTGCAATCCAACTGACCTTGAAGGGCTACTCGCACGAGGTAACATCCTTGGTTATTTTCCAAAAAAACTCTACAACGTTCGTAGTTGTGTGGTGGCACCTGGCCACGTCCACTTTGAATGCAGTGTAACCTTACTAGGTCTATTTCCATAGATCGGACATCCTGACTTCGATGCCGAGTAGGGTTCCCATCAACCACACTGATTTGTTGTGTGTCTTCATCCATATAGATTAGAAGCCACCAGTGGTTTAATAAGTGTTGTAAAGTTCTCTGAACGAGAGTGCATCCTTGGTTACTCTCACAACATCCTTTGCAGTTCAGATAATCATGTGAAGTGAGAAAACCAAGTTGGACCTGCTTGGCATGTAACTCTACCAAGCTGGTATTCATCAGACAAATATCAAAGATTTGAATCATGTTGATCTGATAGGTATTCCTATCATGGTAGTCCTGGATCCATCCAAAATCCATCTGACGCTGGAGGGCCTCTTGTATAAAAGAGCATCCCTGTTTTTTTACCGAGCATGTCAGACAGGAATTGTAATCGTGCCACGGCAGATTATGATACTGGCTTTGCCTTGAGTGCATCGCCACCAAGTTGACATTCATTGCACGGATGTCGTGGTTTTGAATGATGTTGTAATTCGTATAGGTCATGTTGACTCCACGAACTCGATGCTCTTGGATCCATCCGAGATCCAATTGTTCCTGTAGAGATGATTGCACCACAGAACATCCCTGATTGTTTTTAGAGCAGATATCACACTGGTGATAGTTATGATGTGGCACATGGCCATATCCACTATGTCTACAATACATCTTGACCAAGTTGGCCCTTAATAAGAGTACATCATGAATTTGATAGATGTTGTTAGACTCCCCCTCTATCAAATTGACTGCAGCTTTCCCATGTTGAGGCAGCGGGTTTGTGAGAACATTAGGATTTGTATCCTTGAAAGATAAGACCCTGCTCCTAACAAGGTTTTGCACATCAGATTTGAAACTGAGACAGTTTTCTATGTTATGCCCTGGTCCTCCTTGATGGTAAGGACAAGTCTGATCCGTTTTGAACCAAAAAGGCGGATTTTTCGGTACTGTAAGAGGAGACTTAGTTTGGACATGCCCCTTGACTAGTAGTAACGGAAACAATTCTACGTACAACATGGGTATAGGGTCAAATCCTGGTGGTCGCGTTGCACGGTTGTTATTGTACGGCGGACGAGTCTGCTGAAGAGACTGTCGATTAGGTTGGCTCTGCGCAACCTGAGGTTGATACGTAGGAACAGGCACAGGGTTGATAGCAAGAGTTACAGCTGCTACTGGTTGATATCGTCGCCTTTGCTTTTCGAGAGAGATATTCCCGATATCTTGCTCTTTTTTCTTAGGGAGAGCACTACCGTATCGTTTTGTACTTCTTGATGATCCAGGGTCTTTAACTAAACGTCCTTCCCGGACTGCTTCCTCAAGACGAACCCCCATGCTCGCCATCTCGGTGAAGTCACTGGGCGCACTGGCGACCATTCTGTCGTAGTAGAATGAGCTTAAGGTCTTTAAGAAGATCTTTGTCATCTCTTTTTCCTCCAGAAGTGGAGAAATCTGAGCGACAATTTCACGCCATCTCTGAGCGTATTCTTTAAAGGTTTCCTTGTCCTTCTGTGACATCGATCTGAGTTAATCTTTGTCCGGTACCATGTCCAAATTGTATTTATATTATTGAACGAAAGCAGTGCCAAGACTCTTAACGTACCGATCGTAGCGTGGTTTAAACCCATGTACCATTTGAGTAAGGCACCGGTTAAACTATCCTGAAAGTAGTGAATCAGTAGCTCCTGGTTCTTTGTCTGAGCTGACATTCGCCGAGCCTACATCACAAAATGACTCTGAGGGCAAGAGTTACCCTTGTATTTTTCAAAGTCGGGCACTTGGAACTTGTGTGGAACTTTCACATTGGGGACCAAGCAGAGGTCTGCGGCATCTTTTCCAAATAGATTCTGACCGCGAATAGCTTGAAGCTCCTTCTGCATCTCCAGGAATTATTCCTGGAATTCATTCATTCTGTCGAACATGCTTTCGTTTCCACCAGAAGGTATCTGGGGAATCTGTCCTTCCGGGACAGTGTGTACCACGGGTGGTGGTATAGTCATTATGGCCAAGACCCTTGGTGCCTCCCGAAGTTTGTAACCTTCAGGAGTTACTGTCATGCCCCTGGCATCTTCGCTTTCCCGAAGTTTGTAACCTTCAGGCCCAGCGGCTCCTGCTGTGGTTCCCTGATCCTCAGCGATCGGCGAAACATATCCTTTTGGGATATAGTTAATAGGCATGCCCCAGGGACGATCTTTCGGCATCTTGTACCTAGGATCATACTTCTCCACTATGGGCGTTGATGTGATCTCTGAGATCACAGTCCTTTGTTGTTGCATCTGAGGTTCTACTAGAGCTTGCATGTCGTTATGAAGCTTTCTCAGATCCTATTCCAGAGTGTCGATCTCTTCTCTCAACTCTCTGTTCTCTTCCTCGAGATCATCCATCTTTTTCTGACGATTGGCCCGAGTATTGTACTAATGAGATAGTTTGACTATAGAATCGAGACGCAAACGTGAGATTCGTAGGTAAGAAGAATGCGTTTATGAGAATGATGAATGATATGCAATGATTATATTAATTATTTTTTGTTTATTCAAAGTAAACTTCGACAATTGGATTGCAAATATCAAACAGTGGGGAAACCCCATTTTATTGAATTCAAAGGATTGCGGAAATGGAAATACAGTAGATTACAAAGTACTGGAAAAGGAAATCTAAACTAATGGATCCTGAGTCCTCTCTGAAGAGAGCTCAAGTGCTGGTTCGGGTGCTTTCCTTTTCTTTGACCGGGGCTCTTGGGTCGTTGTCGGGTTCTCATTCCTCTGCCAAGTGAAAGGACCGAGCAAATTCCTTTGGTCATCCTGATTTTCTACAGCATGTTGCTCTAAAATCTCAATTAGGGCATCTTTTTCTCTTAACAGTTGCTGTATTTTCTTGCACTCCACATTGAGAATATGGTACTTGTTCCTCCAAGACCTCTTCTCCTACTGAACTTTGCTGAGAGTAACCTAAAGTTTTTCCGTCTCAGACATAAAATAAAGGGCAGAGTCCCTTAATGTAAGAACTTCCTGATGAGGGTAAGGCATCCTCAGCTTGAGAGCTCTAGTTTGTACCTAGTGGAGATAAGGCTCCACTGAGACACAGTCTGGTTTTCCTAGAGACTCTCGTCCTTTCCTAGGAACGTGTTTTCAAGCGTGCACTATTTCCGTCTTTAGTGCCCTGTCATTTTCTCCTTCCTTGAAGAAAAGACCTTCCAGATGAGCATTCTGTGGGACGTGCCTTATCGGGTATCCGAATTGACGACGAACTAACACTGGATGATAGTTGATTCCTCCCTTAGTTCCTATAAGGGGTACATTTGGGAAATTTCTGTAATGGTCAATGATCCTGATCCCGTCATAGATTCGATTGTACCAATCGATGTCAGAGTTGGTAAGAGACATGATTCTCTGCGACCAACATAAAGTATTCTTTTGATCCCAAAATGCAGCAGACTTGGGCAAATGGGAAGTGAACCATTTGTATAGCAGGGGTACACAACACGTGATCATTCCTCCGCTGTATAAATTCCTTAAGTGTACCGAATGATATGCATCTGCGAGTAAGGTCGGTATGGGGTTTTCGATCAGGAAAATATTAATGGCGTTGATATCTACAAAGTTATCAATGTTGGGAAACAAAAATAACCCGTAGGTGAGCAAAACAAAGATGCTCTCGAAAGCAGCCACGTTCCCTATACTAGCAAAGTATAGGGCTTTCTTTGTCAAGAACTGGGCTGGCAAGCCCTGGATTCCGCCCTTAGTGGTCATGTGAGTCCTGACTTTTGACTCGTCCAAATAAATTGCTCTTGCAATGGCCTGATCCTTTGGAATTTCTTCCAGTCCAGAAAAGGGAGCTTGATCAGTAATATGTAAATCAGTCAGGTGAGAGTACTCCTCTAGTGTTGGTGCTAGTTGATAATCCGGGAATGTGAAACAATGATAGACCGGATCGTAGAACTGGATTAGTGTGGACATGATTCCTTCGATTACATGAACCCTTAACAAGGACAACAATCCTTCATACTTGACTCTAAAAGCCTCGTGGTTGGTGATCATTCTCGCTAAACCTCTTAAATCCTCTAATTTTGGAACCTTGAAGGTGTACTTATGAGTTTTCCTTCTACCAAAATCCATTAACGCAATCTTCTTTCTCTGATATTTGCAATCACTGTCTTAGTTTAATTTGAAAAAGAGAGACTAGAAGAGAAGATTTTTTTCTTTTGAATGTTTTTTTAAATGAATGTATGAATGCAGCACACAAAAACATAGAAAAAACATGGGGTCAAAAGGTCAGTGTCATGAAATCAAAGCTCTACCCCCCCAAAGGTTTATAATGGTGATTTTTTGTACCTGTCCGCAAAATCATTGACCCCTCTGGGATAACAACAACAAGCGAATCGCCAGCGAGCTGATGTATCCTAGAGTGATCTCAAATGAGGGTAGTATCGCGTGACAACTATTTTCGATAGCTTCCGCACTACAAAATGACTTAAGTCTACTAAAAACCTCAGCTTCTCAGATAACCCAGTCGACCACACTACTTTCAACAACCGAAGTCGTATAGGCAATGTATCTGCAAAGGGAGTCTCCACTGAGTTTGATGGTCGATCGGGGGCTCTTAACTGGAATTCACTCCCAGTAAGATTACCTGCATTGCCATCACCTATCTTAGGTGTATACTCAATCTTTCCACATGCGGCATCACACGCATTCCCATTAGCAGAAAAATAAACACAGATATCAATTAGGAAAAGCAGTATATATATTTGTCTTAATCATCCTAGACCTCTAGTCTTATGATCCTATACAGACAATGACTCCCCAGCAGAGCTATCATTTATGTGGCATTTTGAGCACTCATGTTTCAACCAGAGAGATAAGAGGGACAAGATGCCCTGCGGTGCCCCACGGTGGGCGCCACTTTTCTGTAGCAAGCAATTTTGGACGTGGTTCTTAAGCACTGTCGCTCTGGGATACTACAGGTCGATTCATTTTTTATCCTATTGAAGCTGATGAAGGAAGGGAAATAGATGTCTTCAATTAACCTTGCTTGCATACTGAGTTTAAACAGATGACTGTTGGTTTAAAGATGCGGTTTAGATTGTGGGCCTCTCTCTGCTTATTTTGTTAAGAATGAAATGATGGGACTATTCATAGGGATTTTGGATAGGCACTGGATTTGATGCTTTTCAATTGATATATGAAGGTACAGGATTTTGGGTTTTTGATTAGTATGCTCGCTAAGATTTTTCCAATCTTATGCCTACGTATTCCCTTTTAACGAAACAGGGAAATCAAAGCGATCGTAGTTCCTCCTATTCTATGGGAGGAAAAAAAGGTTGTTTTGGTGTCTTTTTCAAAGCCCAAGACGTGAAGCTAAACGTGGTTTGTATCTTGTTCAAAGCCCAAGATGTGAAGCTAAAGGGTCTATTTGTATCTTGTTCGAAGCCCAATATGTGAAGCTGAAGGGTTTTGACTTTAGAGAGAATTTGTCATCTCTAAAGGGGGTCTGTTTGTCACAACTGTTGGGTGACTGATTATAAAGGAGAATTACTTTAACTGGGATATGTGAATCCAACAATGCCATAATTTCCTTTATAGGGGATTTTTTACCTGAAGGAGAAGACTTTAACTCAGTTTAGAGCAATGCCATCTTTTCTTAGGAATTTCTCATGCTAAAAGAGGGACAGTGACGTGGATGTAAATAATCCAGAGGCTTGCCGCTTACAGCAATTAGATGAAGGAAAAGGAGTTGTTGATGTTTATATCCTGTGAGTAAGGCACAAATTTTGATGCTAAAAGGTTGATTGACTCAACCGGGGTTTCCTTATACAAAGCCTAAGAGGAGGCTATTGACCCAACAAGAGGGTGCTTTTATGTGTGTCTCGTACGAAGCCCGAGAGAGAGCCCAAAAGGGGTTGACTCAACAAGAGAGTGCTAACAAGTGACTGACTCAACAAGAGGCTGCTTTATATCTGTGTCTTGTACGAAGCTCGAGAGAGAGGCTAAAAGGAGTTGACTCAACAAGAGAGTCTTTGTACCTCGTACGAAGCCCGAGCTGGAGGCTGAAAATGTTTGAATCAACAAGGGAGTCTTTTATACTCAACAAGAGAGTGATTTTTATCTCGTACGAAGCCCGAGATGGAGGCTAAAAGGGAAGTGACTCAACAAGAGAGTGTTTTATACTCAACAAGAGAGTGTTTTCTATCTCGTACGAAGCCCGAGATTGAGGCTAAAAGTTTGACTCACAAGGGAGTCTGGGAAGGTTAGCTCCACTAGGGAGAATCATTGTACAAAGCCCAAAAGAAGGCTAGTGTGCTGATGACTATTTCAGTTTAGTGACAAGTCCAGTATGTTGGATAAAAGAGAAAATCAGTTCTTATATGGGTAATGTTGTACTTTGGGATTGATCAGAGGATTAGGGTTATTTCCTGTTCTTTAAGGAAATGGGAAATCCCAAAAGGTATGGAGACTGTCCAAGTCTACTGGTGTTTTGAGAAATCGATTTTAAGGTAGTGAATGATCTTTGTATGATGCCCAAGAGAAGGCTGGTATGTTAAGGGATGATGGTCAACCCATTAACAGGTCTGACACTTGACTCAGAAAGACAACTCTAGCAATTTGATGACTAGGTTCTGTTCCTATACCTTTAGAGGTCTCTGGGTCCTTGTACTAAGCCCAAGAGGAGGCATGGGAGCTTTTAAGAAGCCGAAGCGTCATTGTACAATGCCTAAGAAGATGCGGGGATGTTTTTAAGAAGCCTGTGGGTCCCCAAACCCCGAGAAGTTCAAGACATGCCATTCACCGAGAATATATCAAGCCAGGAAAGTCCGAGAATTTGGAAGAAACTCAAGAGATGCCATTCACGGAGAAAAGATCATATCTGGGGAGTAGAGTTTCTTTGATAATTTCTAAGGGTGACAGTCTGAGAAAGAGTTCACCGAGAATGCTGCCTTTCACGTCTCCATATTGTTTAACCCCAAGAGGAGGGAAGACTGTGTCTGGTAATCCTATGGGGATCTAGTTTTGTTTGTATTTAAGAGTGACCAACAAGGCTTTACCTAGTGCTAGACGTAGTTGCTGGGGAAAACTCTAAATAACTATTCTAGTATGACACAGTTGATATTTGACAAGTATATAAAAGTTTGTGAAAGGAGACTTACAGTGAGCAGCCCCACAATACAGGTATATATATGAAAGCAGATAAAGAAAGCGGGTAAACACTTACTCGGTTGTAGAGCTTCCATGTTGTTTGGTTAGTTTGTTCAACAAAGAAAGCTTTGATAACAATATTATATTCAAAATCAAAGGAGAAAGTGCTTTGAAAAGATTGTTGGGGCTTACAGCTCAAGGAGAGGCCCAAGGTTTTATCAGTGATTGCACTGTTGTTTGAAATTGTACAGTGGGACTTATACAAGTGACTAAGGCCCAAAAGGTTTTTTGTACAAGAGGGTGGGTCTTACACTCTCTCAAGAGGCCCAAAGATTTAGTTTTATACAAGTGGCGGGGCTTACAGCTCAAGGAGAGGCCCAAGGTTCTGTTTTAAAAGGCGACAATCGCGCCAAACTTTTTGATGGTATCGGGACTTATACAATAAGTGAGGCCCAAATTATTTTGGTTTTCAAAAAGGGTTGGGTCTTACACTCTACTAGAGACCCAATGGTTTTTAAAGAATGGGTTTATAACACGAGGGTAGGCCCAAAGGTTTGATTTTTGAACTGGCGATCGCGCCGAGATTTTCTTTTAACGTAGAGGGACTTATACAATATCTGAGGCCCAAATAGTTTTGGTTAAAAGGGGGTTGGATCTTACACTCTATTAGAGGCGCAAAGTGTTTTAACGTTTTGTTTGAGTAAAAATCAAGGAAACCTCAAATTTGTTTTCTTTTAAAAGTAAATATTTAAAGAAAATCAAATAAAAATGATAAAAATACCAAATAAGTTTGAATAAACCACTTGTTATTTTTGTTCAGGGTTTGAAAAATGTGGTTTTAATCACAAGATAAATTAAAACTCATTTCGTTTTGATTTTCAAAGTAAATATTCACTTTTAAAAGTTTAAAAACAAATAAAAATGAATTTACTCACAAAAATACTAATTATATTAAATAACTAATATAAATTTAATTTTTTTGTGGAATAAAATATTTCAACATTTTTGTGATTTTTTTGCAAAAAGAACCAATCAAAAACAATTAAAATTGAGGGAGTTATTAATTTTTCAAATCATTAAAAATAATAAGAAAAACAATAAAAAATTGGAGAAAATAGCAAAAAGAGGATCTGGGGCGAGGGGGATTCGAACCCCATACCTCTTGTATATAGGGCACACGCCTTACCACTGGGGTAGTGATACATCTGTTGATTGAAACACAACCACAAATATACAAGGCTTACCTTGTTTTTGGCCTGGCCCAAGGCAATGCAAGGCAAGATTTTGGTTGAAAACGTGAAGGCCATAACTTTCTAATTTCTCCATGGATTGGGACAAAATTTAGGTCTATCCTGCCTAGAATTTCACAAGGAATCCAATGGTGGTGGTATTTTTTTCAGATCATGCTCCTATTGAAAAACCCGATAGTGGTTTTGAAATAGGCCATGATTTGCATTTTCTATGCCATCTCTTGGTACAAGCATGAATTACATGATAAATTGGTGCAAACACAACACATATAACATGTATAAGGGATGCATGATCAGTGGACATCAAAAGAAAGCATGGTTCAAAGAATCCAAGTTGTGATGTTTACCTCTTTTTGTAGCTTTTGTGCAATCTGCCAAGCCACTTGTTCCAAAAGTGAGTTGATGCTTTGAACAACCTTAAATGATCTCTTAGAAGCTTTTAGGATGGTTGGAATCAGCTGGAAACCTCAGGAACAAGTTTGAGCTCTTTCTTGCAAAAGGGGCAAAAGTGGCCAAAATAGCAACTCTCTTAAATGGTGTTCCAGATGGGGGGAACCATTTGGGATAGTTCAAGGATGATATTTGGAGTGTGTTTGAGGTTTTATCTGGTTTGGAAAGTGACTGAATCAAGACATGGCTTGAAAAATGCACAAAAGTCCTATTTTGAGGTTTTGAGAGGTGACTTTGTGATTTTGATGTTACAGGTCACTTGTGAGAGTTTGGACAGCTTGGATATGATATATTGGATGTGTTTGGATCATAAGCTGTGGTGGAATTGCTCTCTAACTCAAAAACTCAGAGTTACCTTGCTAAAGAAGGTATTTTTGCCTAGAGAAAGAGATTTTGAGGAAAACAAGTGTTATAGTGCTTTGGTGTACTCAAACTGAACACAATTGAGCTCTATTTATAGTAGAGCAAGTTTGTTTTGCCTGCAATAGTGAATGGCAACTGCAGCAAAGGTTTGGCCAATGTTGAGCTATGAGAATCCAAGTCTCCTCTAGCCATTGACTAGAGGTTAGGGCACAGGCTGCTGGTCCCCTTGGTCTTGGATAAGTCTTAACTAAATTCAGTTAGAAATGGCTCAGTCCATGCCACTTTGGTGCATCCATTGAATACTCCAAAACAAAATTGGAGTCTTGTCCCTCTTTTAGGCATTTCTAGGTTTGGCATGCTATTTTTGGTTCCAAAGACTTGGGAGGCTTGGGATCAGAGTTGGTTCCTCCTTGGTCCCCCTTGAGGTGTTCAGATGGATATAGTTGCTCTCCCTTTGCAAAATTTGAGCAAATCGAGCAAAACTCCCAAATCTGCCTTGCCATGACAGTTTGCAGCAAGGCATATTGGCATTGTCATATCTCATGGCTCAAGTGGACTTTGATGGAGTTCTTGGCCATTTTGGAAATCCCTTATATGATACAACAACTGTTTGACCATAATTAGTTTTGATACTTTTTAGATCCAAGTGAAAAATGCCCCTACATTTGGAAAAAAGTGAAGGCAGATTCTGACTTAGTGAAAATTTCACTAAATCCATGAGGAATTGGAATGAGTTATGTTTGAAGCTTTTGTAGAGGGCCATGAGAGCTACAAATCCAACTTTGGATGGGAAAAAATGGCCTTATTGTTTAAGAGTTATGATCCTCCAAAGTTGGTAGCCTAGCCACTTTGTTCCATAACTTAGAAAAATTTCTAAGTTTTTATGGTTACCCCTTTTACAAGTTATCCCACTTTTCTTGATTTTTCTTGATGAATGATGATTCCAATCACACATTAACATCATTTTATGGTTAAAAAACCCTAATTGTGAAAAATCTCAAAAAGTCAAAGTTTGACTTTTGTGCATAGTTGACTTTTTATCAGATGAATTCCAAACTGTGCGATCCTCTATGAAATCAAGTCCTTCACCTAAATCAAACTTGATGGATTGATTTCATATATGTTACAGGGTGTATTGAATCATGTCCTAGGATTTAGGAGCGTGTCCTTGTCAAAATTCAAAGGTACAGTAGACTGTTCTCGCGAAACCCTAATTGTGGTTCTGATGAACTTGAAACTTGTTGCTCAAGCTTCTTGGATTAATCCATTGTTGCAAATGGATCGATGTGGTTTATTAGAGACCCTCAAATCATGTCTTGAGGTCTTGGCTCATGCTTTGCCCCAAAAGTCAACTTAGGGATGAATTAGGTCAAGAAACCCTAATTCCTGATCTTTTGTGAATGCATCCCCTGAGGTCAAATTGACTTGATGATTGGGTTCATGATGTCCCTTGGAGCATCATAGGTTATGCTTTGAAGCATTGGCTCATGCCCAGAGGAAAATTTCCATTTGGAATCCCTGGTCGACCAAACCCTAATTTGGTGACACTGGCGATCTTGAGGCTTAATCCACTCAGAATGTTGCAGCCTTGTGCTTGATTCTTGAAGTAGGAGTCCTCTTGATCCCTTGTGGATGTTTGAGAGGTTTAGACAAGTTGAATATCATGTCATTCCTTGATTGATCCTTTGCCTAAGCACTCAGAGAGGGCTTGAAACCCTAATTCTGATTGTAGTGAAGGCTCACCCATCTTTGGGGACACTAATGGTTCATCCATATTGTGATGATGATTTGCACAATAATGGGAAATATTAGTGGTCAAAATTTGGGGTATGACACCTGAGACACAGTATGGTTTTCCTAGAGACTCTCATCCTTTCCTGTGAACGTGTTTCCAAGCATGCACTATTTCCGTCTTTAGTGTCATATCGTTTTCTCCTTCCTTGAAGAAAAGACCTTCCAGATGAGCATTACGCGGGATGTGCCTCATCGGGTATCCAAATTGACGACGAACTAACACCGGATGATAGTTGATTCCCCCTTAGTTCCTATAAGGGGTACATTTGGGAAATTTCCATAACGGTCAATGATTCTGATCCCGTCGTAGATGCGATTGTACTAATCGATGTCGGAGTTGGTAAGTGAACCATTTGTACAGCAGGGGTACACAGCATGTGATCATTCCTCCATTGTATAAATTCCTTAAATGTACCGAACGATACGCCTCTGCGAGTAAGGCCGGTACGGGTTTTCCGATCAGTAAAATCTTAATGGCATTGATATCTACAAAGTTATCGATGTTGGGAAACAAAAATAACCCGTAGGTGAGCAAAATAAAGATGCTCTCGAAAGCGACCATGTTCCCTATACTAGCAAAGTACGGGGCTTTCTTTATCAAGAACTGGGCTGGCAAACCCTGGATTCCACCCTTAGTGGTCATGTGAGTCCTGGCTTCTGACTCGTCCAAATAAATTGCTCTTGGAATGGTCTGATCCTTTGGACTTTCTTCCAGTCCAGAAAAGGGAGCTTGATCAGTAATATGTAAATCAGTCAGATGAGAATACTCCTCCAGTGTTGGTGTAAACTGATAATCCGGGAATGTGAAATAGTGATAAACCAGATCGTAGAACTGGATTAACGTGGACAGGATTCCTTCAATTACGTGGACCTTTAATAGAGATAGCAGTCCTCCATACGTGGCTCTGAAAGCCTCGTGGTTGGTGATCATTATCGCCAAACCTCTCAAATCCTCTAACTTTGGAACCTTGAAGGTGTACTTATGAGTTTTCCTTCTACCGAAATCCATCAGCGCAATCTCCTTTCTCTGACATTTGCAATCATTGTCTCAGTTTAATTTGGAAAAGAGAGACTAGAAGAGAATATTTTTTTATGAATGTTTTAATGTTTTTTAAATAAATACATGAATGCAGCACACAAAAACATAGAAAAAACATGGGGTCAAAGGGTCGGTGTCATGAAGTCAAGGCTCTACCCCCCCAAAGGTATATACTGGTGATTTTTTGTACCTGTCCGCAAAATCATTGACCCCTCTTGGGATAACAAGAGCAAGCGGATCACCAGCGAGCTGATGTATCCTAGAGTAATCTCAGATGAGGGTAGTATCGCGTGACAACTATTTCCTATAGCTTCCGCACTACAAAATGGCTTAAGTCTACTAAAAACCTCAGCTTCTCAGATAACCCAGTCGACCACACTACTTTCAACAACCGAAGTCGTATAGACAATGTATCTGCAAAGGGAGTCTCCACTGAGTTTGATGGTCGATCGAGGACTCTTAACTGGGATTCACTCCCCGCAAGATTACCCGCATTCCCATCACCTATCTTAGGTGTATACTCAATCTTTCCACATGCGGCATCACACGCATTCCCATTAGCAGAAAAATAAACACAGATATCAATTAGGAAAAGCAGTATATATATATTTGTCTTAATCATCCTAGACCTCTAGTCTTATGATCCTATACAGACAATGACTCCCCAGCAGTGTTGCCATTTCTGTGACACTTCGAGAACTTAAGGTTTTCACCAAAGATTGTAAGAAAGAGAAAAGGGCCCCACGGTGGGCTCCATTTTTTCTGTGGCACCTTTTTTAAGGTTTCTACCTAAGAGATGGGAAGAGAACAAGATCTCGATTACCTTTATTTCATCCCCAGAAAAGTCGCCATTTTTTTGTAGCGCGAATTTTTGCGTGGTTGCGAAGCACTATCGCTTTGGGGTACTACAGTTCGATTCATTTTTTATCCTGTTAAGCTGATTAAGGAAGGGAAATAGATATCTCCAATTAACCCTGCTTGCATACTGAGTTTAAACAGATGATGGTTGGTTTACAGATGCTATTAAGATTGTGGGTCTCTCTTAGGTTATTTTGTTAAAAAAAATAGAGTGCCTGGACTATTTGTGAGGTTTTTAATACTGTGTTTAGATTTGGTGCTTTTGGTTTGATTTGGTGGAGATACTGGATTTTGGGTTTTTGATTAGTGTGCTCGCTAAGATTTTTCAATCTTATGCCTACGTATTCCCGTTTGATGAAACAGGGAAATCAGAGCGATCGTAGTTCCTCCTATTCTATGGGGGGAAAAAGGTTGTTTTGGTGTCTTGTTCAAAGCCCAAGACGTGAAGCTAAAGGTGGTTTGTATCTTGTTCAAAGCCCAAGATGTGAATCTGAAGGGTCTATTTGTATTTTGTTCGAAGCCCAAGATGTGAAGCTGAAGGGTTTTGACTTTAGAGAGAATTTGTCATCTCTAAAGGGGGTATTTGGTCTGTTTGTCACAAATGTTGGGTGACTGATTATAAAGGAGAATTACTTTAACTGGGATATGTGAATCCAGCAATGCCATAATTTCCTTTATAGGGGATTTTTAACCTGAAGGAGAAGACTTTAACTCAGTTTAGAGTAATGCCATCTTTCCTTAGGAATTTCTCATGCTAAAAGAGGGACAGTGGCATGGATGTAAATAATCCAGAGGCTTGCCACTTACAACAATTAGATGGGGGAAAAGGAGTTGTTGATGTTTGTATACTGTGAGCGAGGCATAGATTTTGATGCTAAAAGGTTGATTGACTCAACCGGGGTTTCCTTATACAAAGCCTAAGAGGAGGCTATTGACCCAACAAGAGGGTGCTTTTTATCTGTCTCGTACGAAGCCCGAGATAGAGGCTAAAAGGGTTGACTCAACAAGAGAGTGCTAACAAGTGACTGACTCAACAAGAGAGTACTTTTATATGTGTCTTGTACGAAGCCCAAGACGGAGGCTAAAAAAAAGATTGACTCAACAAGAGAGTGCTTTTATACTCCACAAAAGAGTGTTTTTGTATCTCGTACGAAGCCCGAGATGGAGGCTGAAAGGTGATTGACTCAACAAGAGAGTCTTTTATACTCAACAAGAGAGTTTTTTTGTATCTCGTACGAAGCCCGAGATGGAGGCTGAAGGGGAAGTGACTCAACAAGAGAGTCTTTTATACTCAACAAGAGAGTGTTTCTGTATCTCGTACGAAGCCCGAGATGGAGGCTGAAAGGGGTTTGACTCAATAAGAGAGTCTTTTATACTCAACAAGAGAGTGTGAAAAGGTTAGCTCCGCTGGGGAGAATTATTGTACAAAGCCCAAGAGGAGGCTACTATGCTGGTGACTGTTTCAGTTTAGTGACAGGTCCAGTATGTGGGATAAAAGAGAAAATCAGTTCTTATGAAGGGAACGATTAAAGGTATTGCTGTGCTTTGGTACTGATCAGAGGATCAGGGTTATTTCCTGTTCTTTAAGGAAATTGGAAATCCAAAGGTATTGAGACTGTCCAAGTCTACTGGTGTTTTGAGAAATCGATTCTCAGGTAGTGATAATCTTTGTATGATGCCCAAGAGAAGGCTGGTATGTTAAGGGATGAAGGTCAACCCATTAACTAGTCTGGCACTTGACTCAGAAAGACAGCTCTAGCAAATTAATGACTAGGTTCTGTTCCCATACATGTAGAGGTCTCTGGGTCCTTGTACTAAGTCCAAGAGAAGGCATGAGAGCTTTTAAGAAGCCGAAGGGTCCTTGTACAACGCCCAAGAGGAGGCGGGGATGCTTTTAAGAAGCCTGTGGGTCCCCAAATCCCGAGAAGTTCAAGACATGCCATTCACCAAGAATAGATCAAGCCAGGAAAGTCCGAGAATTTGGAAGAAACTCAAGAGATGCCATTCACGGAGAAAAGATCATCTCTGGGGAGTTAGAGTTTCTTTGATAATTTCTAAAGGTGGCAGTCTGAGAAAGGGTTCACCGAGAATGCTGCCTTTCACGTCTCCATATTGTTTAACCCCGAGAGGAGGGAAGACTGTGTCTGGTAATCCTATGGAGATCTACTTTTGTTTGTATTTAAGAGTGACCAACGGGGCTTTACCTAGTGCTAGACGTAGTTGCCGGGGAAAACTCTAAATAACTATACTAGTATTACACAGTGGATATATGACGAATATATAAAAGTTTGTGAAAGAAGACTTACAGTGAGCAGCTCCACAATACAGTTATATATATATATATATATATATATATGAAAGTGGATAAAGAAAGTGGGTAAACACTTACTCGGTTGTTGAGCTTCCATGCTATTTTGTTAGTTTGTTCAACAAAGAAAGCTTTGATAACAATGTTATATTCAAAAATCAAAGGAGAAAGTGATGTGAAAAGTTTTTTAGGGCTTACAGCTCAAGGAGAGGCCCAGTGTTTTAACGATGATCGCACCGCTGTTTTGGAAATTGTACAGAGGGACTTATATAATATGTGAGGTCCAAAAGTTTTTATGTACAAGGGGATTGGGCCTTACACTCTATTAGAGGCCCGAAAGTGTTTTAAAAGAAAAGAAATGGGGCTTATAACACGAGGGTAGGCCCAGATGATTTGTTTTTTTTGAACTGGCGATTGCGTCGAGATTTTTCGAAAACGCAGTGGGTCTTGTACAATGGATGAGGCCCAAAAATGCTTGGTTTTCAAAGGGGTTGGGTCTTACACTCTATTAGAGGCCCGGAGAAAAGACATGGGGCTTATAACACGAGGGTAGCCCCATTTGGTTTTGCTAAAAAAGGCGACGATCGCGCCGTTGTTTTTGAAAATACAGTGGGAATTATACAATGGTTGAGGCCCAAAAAGTGGTGTATTTACAATGGGGATGGGTCTTACACTCTAATAGAGGCCCATGAGTGTTTGAAAATGATTTGTGAGGGTGAAAATCAAAGAAACCCTAATTTTGTTTTCCTTTAAAAGTAAATATTTAAAGAAAATCAAATAAAATGATAAAAATACCAAATAAGTTTGAATAAACCACTTGTGATTTTTGTTTAAGGTTTGAAAAAAATGAGGTTTTAATCACAAGATGAATTAAAACTCATTTGGTTTTGATTTTCAAAGTAAATATTCATTTTTAAATGTTTAAAAACAATTAAAAAGGAATTTATTCACAAAAATACTAATTATATTAAATAACTAATATAAATTTTATTTTTTTATGGAATAAAATATTTCAACATTTTTGTGATTTTTTTCAAAAAGAACCAATAAAAAATAATTAAAATTGAGGGAGTTATTAATTTTTCAAATCATTAAAAATAATAAGAAAAACAATAAAAAGTGGAAAAAATAGCAAAAAGAGGATCTGGGGCGAGGGGGATTCGAACCCCAGACCTCTTGTGTATAGGGCGCGCGCCTTACCACTAGGGTGGTGATACATCCGTTGATTGAAATACAACCACAAATATACAAGGCTTGCCTTGTTTTTGGCCTGGCCCAAGGCAAGGCAAGATTTTGGTTGAAAACGTGAAGGCCATAACTTTCTCAATTCTCCATGGATTGGGACAAAATTTAGGTCTATCCTGCCTAGAATTTCACAAGGAATCCAATGGTGGTGGTGTTTTTTTTTTTTCAGATCATGCTCCTATTGAAAAACCCGATAGTGGTTTTGAAATAGGCCATGATTTGAATTTTCTGTGCCAACTCTTGGTACAAGCATGAATTACATGATAAATTGGTGCAAACACAACACATGTAACATGTATAAGAGATGCATGATCAGTGGACATCAAAAGAAAGCGTGATTCAAAGAATCCAAGTTGTGATGCTTACCTCTTTTTGGAGCTTTTGTGCAATCTGCCAAGGGCTTTGTTCCAGAAATGATTTGATGCTTTGAACAACCTCAAATTATCCCTTAGAAGCTTTTAGGATGGTTGGAATCAGCTGGAAACCTCAGGAACAAGTTTGAGCTCTTTCTTGCAAAAGGGGCAAAAGTGGCCAAAATAACAACTCTCTCAAATGGTGTTCCAGATGGGGGGAACCATTTGGGACAGTTCAAGGATGATAGTTGGAGTGTGTTTGAGGTTTTATCTGGTTTGGAAAGTGATTGAATCAAGACATGGCTTGAAAAATGTACAAAAGTCCAATTTTGAGGTTTTGAGAGGTGACTTTGAGATTTTGGTGTTACAGGTCACATGTGAGAGTTTGGACTTCTTAGATATGACATATTGGATGTGTTTGGATCATGAGTTATGGTGGAATTGCTCTCTAACTCAAAAACTCAGAGTTACCTTGCTAAAGAAGGTATTTTTGCCTAGAGAAAGAGATTTTGAGGAAAGCAAGTGTTGTAGTGCTTTGGTGTACTCAAACTGAACACAATTGAGCTCTATTTATAGTAGAGCAAGTTTTTTTTGGCTGCAATAGTGAATGGCAACTGCAGAAGAGGTTTGGCCAATGTTGTTCAATGAGAATCTAAGTCTCCTCTAGCCATTGACTAGAGGTTAGGGCACAGGCTGCCGGTTCCCTTAGTCTTGGATAAGTCTTGACTGAATTCAGTTGGAAATGGCCCAGTCTATGCCACCTTGGTGCATCCATTGAATGCTTCAAACCAATATTTGAGACTTGTCCCTCTTTTAGGCATTTCTAGGTTTGACATGCTACTTTTGGTTCCAAAGACTTGGGAGGCTGATGGATCAGTGTTTGTCCCTCCTTGGTCCCCCCTTGAGGTGTTCAGATGGATAGATTTACTTGCCCTTTGCAAAATTTGAGCAAATCGAGCAAAACTCCCAAATCTGCCTTGCCATGACAGTTTGCAGCAAGGCATATTGGCATTGTCATATCTCATGGCTCAATTGCACTTTGATGGAGTTCTTGGCCATTTTGGAAAACCCTCATATGATACAACAACTGTTTGATCATAATTGGTTTTGATACTTTTTGGATCCAAGTGAAAAATGCCCCTACATTTTGAAAAAAGTAAGACAGATTCTGACTTAGTAAAAATTTCACTAAGTGTTGGAAAAAAGTGACATTTTCACTTTTTGTGATTTTGATCATTCCATAACTTAAAATCCATGTGGAATTGGAATGAGTTATGTTTGAAGCTTTTGTAGAGGGCCATGAGAGCTACAAATCTATCTTTGAATGGGAAAAAATGGCCATGTGGTTTAGGAGTTATGATCCCCCAAAGTTGGTACCCTAGCCACTTTGTTCCATAACTTAGAAAAATTTCAAAGTTTTTATGGTTACCCCTTTTACAAGTTATCCCACTTTTCTTGATTTTTCTTGATGAATGATGATTCCAATCACACATTAACATCATTTTAGGGTTAAGGAACCATAATTGTGAAAAATCTCAAAAAGTCAAAGTTGACTTTTGTGCACAGTTGACTTTTTGTCAGATGAATTCCAACCTGTACGAT
The DNA here is from genome assembly GCA_022829125.1 of Lathyrus tuberosus. Classification (NCBI taxonomy): domain Eukaryota; kingdom Viridiplantae; phylum Streptophyta; class Magnoliopsida; order Fabales; family Fabaceae; genus Lathyrus; species Lathyrus tuberosus. The sequence goes on from JALAZF010000183.1 coordinate 2,967,564, forward strand.
CCTCTAAGAAATCAAGTCCTTGACCTAAATCAAAATTGATGGATTGATTTCATAGGTGTTATAGGGTGTATTGAATAATGTCCTAGGGTTTGGGAGCATGTCCTGATCAAAAGTCAAAGATACAGTTGACTTTTTCTGAGTAACCCTAACTGTGGTTCTGATGAACCTGAAACTTGGGAATCAAGCTTCTTGGATCAATCCATTGTTCCAAATGGATTAATTTAGTTTATTAGAGACCCTCAAATCCTCTCTTGAGGTCTTGGCTCATGATTTGTCCCAAAAGTCAACTTAGGGGTGAATTAGGTCAAGAAACCCTAATTCCTGATTTTTTATGAATGCAACCCCTGTGGTTAGATTGACTTGATGATTGGGTCCATAAGGTTCCATGGAGTGTCTTAGGTTATGCTTTGAAGCATTGGCCCATGCCCAAAGGAATATTTCCATCTGGAGGCCCTGGTCGGCCAAACCCTAATTTGGTGACACTGTCGATCTTAAGGCTTAATCCACTCAGAATGTTGCAGCCTTGTGCTTGATTCCTGAGGTGGGAGCCCTCTTGATCCCTTGTGGATGTTTGAGAGGTTTTGACAAGTTGAAGATCATGTCATTCCTTGATTGATCCTTTGTCTAAGGCTCAAAGAGGGCTTGAAACCCTAATTACTGTTTGTAGTGAGTGCTCACCCATCTTTGGGGATACTGATGAGGCATGATGGTTCATCCATATTGTGATGATGATTTGCACAATGATGGGAAATATTGGTGGTCAAAATTTGGGGTATGACAAATTGCAAATATCAGAGGTTGCTTTATGGATTTCGATAGAAGAAAAATGCATAAGTATACCTTCAAGGATCCAAAACTAGAAGACCTAAGGAAATTGTGAAGGATGATTACTAATCCTGAGGCTTTCAAAGCTAAGCACGGAGGACTGCTGTCTCTTTTGAAGGTCAACATGGTTGAAGGGATCCTATCTACACTGGTTCAGTTTTATGATCCAGTATACCACTGCTTCACATTCCCGGATTACCAGCTCACACTAACACTAGAAGAGTACTCCTACCTGATTGAATTACCTATCACTGATCAAGATCCATATTTTGGACTGGAAGAAACTTCAAAAGATCAAGCCATTGCAAAAGCAATCTCTTTGGAATAGTCAGGAATCAGGACTCACATGACTACCAAAGGAGGAATCCAGGGTTTAGAGGCTAAATTCCTGATGGAGAAGGCTCTATACTTTTCCAGTATAGGAAATATAACCGCTTTCGAAGATGTCTTTGTTCTGCTCGTATATGGGTTATTCCTCTTTCCCAACATTGACAACTTCGTCGACACCAATGTTGTTAAGATATTCTTAATTGGAAACCCAGTCCCAACCTTGCTCGCAGATGCTTATCATTCTGTACACTTAAGGAATCTGTACAGTGGAGGAATTATCACACGCTGTGTACCATTACTCTACAAATGGTTTATTTCCCACTTGCCCAAATCTGCTACTTTTTGGGATCACAAGAGAAATCTGCGATGGTCACAGAAGATTATGTTCTTACCAACTCAGACATTGATTGGTGCAATCGGATTTACGAAGGGATAAAAATCATTGACAAATGTGGAAATTTCCCTAATGTACCCCTCATTGGTACTAAATGAGGGATAAACTATCACCCAATTTTAGCTCGCCGTCAACTTGGATACCCGATGAAGAATATCCCACATAATGCTCATCTGGAAGGTCTTTTCTTCAAGGAAGGGGAAAATGACAGGGCACTAAAGAAAGAAATAGTGCATGCCTGGCAACATATTCACAGGAAGGGGAGAGAGTCCATGGGAAGGCCAAACTACATCTCTGCACAACCTTATCTCCACTGGGTGCAAACTAGAGCCATCAAGCTGAGGATGCCTTACTCTCATCAAGAAGTTTTTCCCATAAAGGAATTTGTCCTTTATTTCATGTCTGATGCGGAAAAACTCCAGGTCACTCAGAACAAAGTCCAACACGAGAAGAACTCTTGGAAGAACAAGTACCATATTCTTAATTTGGAATATACCAAGATTCAGGAACTGCTAAAGGAAAAGGACGCTCTGATCGAGATATTAGAGCAGCATGCCATAGAAATTCAGGAGGAAAGAAGAAATTTGGTCTCTCCTTTCACTTGGCAAAGGATCATCGACTCGACAATGGCTGAAGGGGCCCGGTCGAAGAAAAGAAAAGTCCAGGAAGTAGCATCTGAGCTCTCCTCAGAGAGAACTCATGATCCATAGGCCTAATTTTCCTTCTCACACTTTGTAAAATACTGTACTTTTCCCTGTAAAATACTACAATCTTTTGAGTTCAATAAAAAGGTCTCCCCCACTGTGTGATATTTGCAATATAATTGTTAAAATTTCTTTTGAAAACAAAAACTAAAAAAAATATCATTCTTTGCATATCATTCATCATTCTCCCATAATACATCTTTGTCTTTGAGTCTGACATATGTGTCGCACTCTAGAGTCAAATTGTCTCATTCATACAATACTCTGGTCAATCGACAAAAGAAAATGGACGATCTCGAGGAAGAGAATAGAGAGTTGAGAGAAGAAATCAACGCTCTAAAGGAGAGTTTGGAGAAACTCCACAACACCATGGAATCCCTGGAAGCATCCCAGGAACAACAACATCAAAAGACTGTGATCTCGGAGATTACGTCTACACCATCATTCGAGACACCTGGCAGTCATCCTCAGTACAACATGCCTAAAGGTTTCCCCTGGGGCATGCCTCTTAACTTTATACCTGAAGGATACATCCCACCGGTCACTGAAGACCCGGAAGCCGTAGCAAGAACCACCAGACCTGAAGGTTACAAACTTCAGGTAAATGAAGATGCAAGGGTTACAACAGAAACTCCTAAAGGTTACAAACTTCAGGTCACTGAAGCGCCAAGAATTACTGCCGTAATGTCTATACCATAACCGATGGTACACACTATCCCTGAGGAACAGATTCTGCAGGCTACTTCTGGCAGAAACAAAGACGTATATGAAAGCATGAATGAATTCCAGGAACAATTCTTGGAAGCCATTCGTGGTCAGGACTTGTTTAGAAAAGACGCCGCTAACCTCTGTTTGGTCCCTAATGTAAAGATACCGCACAAATTCAAGATGCCTGACTTTGAAAAATAAAATGGAAACTCTTGCCCTCAAAGTCATTTGGTAATGTATGCTCGGAAAATTTCTACTCAGACAGAAAATCAGTAGCTACTAATCCATTACTTCCAAGACAGTTTAACCGGTGTCGCGCTCAAATGTTACATAGGTTTAAATCACACCAAGATCAGTATTTTCAGAGATCTCAGGGCAGCCTTCGTTCAGCAATATAAATACAACTTGGACATGGCACCAGATAGGGACGAGCTCAGAGCAATGTCACAAAGGGATAAAGAAACCTTCAAGGAGTATGCTCAGAGATGGCGTGAAATCGCCACCCTGATCTGTCCTCCTCTCGAGGAAAAGGAAATGATAAAGATCTTCCTGAAAACATTATGCTCATTTTATTATGACCGAATGGTCGCCAGTTCCCCCAGTGACTTCACTGAAATGGTGAACATGGGAGTACGCCTTGAGGAAGCAGTTCGAGAAGGATGATTGGTCAAAGATGCAGAGCCATCCAGTAGTACTAAAAGATACGGTATTGTTTTCCAAAAAAAGAAAGAGCAAGATATCAATAATATCTTTATGGGAAAGCAAAGGCGAAGGTATCAACCGGTAGCAGCAGTAACTCCCGCTATCAACCCAGCACCAACTCTGACCTGTCAACCTCAGGTTGCTCAGAGCCAACCAAATCAACAACAATATCAGCAAAGGCAGCAACAGCCTCTTCAGGAGGCTCGCCCGCAGTACAATAATAACAATCGTACTACACGACCATCAGGGTTCGACCCTATACCAATGTTGTATGCAGAGTTATTTCCACTTCTACTAGCCAAGGGGCACGTTCAAACTAGGACTCCTCTTACAGTACCAGAAAATCCACCTTTTAGGTTCAAAGCAGATCAAACTTGCCCTTACCATCAAGGAGGATCGGGACATAACATCGAGAATTGCCTCAACTTTAAGTTGGATGTACAGAAGCTCTTCAGAAATGGGGTTTTATCTTTCAAAGATACTAATATGAATGTTCAGACGAACACGTTATCTCAACATAAGAAGACTATAGTGAATTTGATAGAAGGAGAACCTGGCAGCAGTTATCAAATTCACAATGTACGCTTACTAGGAACCAACCTGGTAAAAATGAATTGCAGACAGAGCGGGTACGGCCATGTGCCATCTCACAACTATCATCAGTGTAACATTTGTTCCAAAGACAATCAAGGATGTGCCATAGTACAAACAGCTCTGTAAGAGCAAATGGATCTAGGCTGGATTCAAGATCACAGGATTTGTGAAATAAACATGGCCCATGCACATCCAAACATTGTTCAGAACCATGACATTCATGCAATGAATGCCAATCTAGTGGCAATGCATTCAAGACAAAGTCAGTATTACAATTTGCTGCAGCACGATTATAGCGCTTGCCCAATCTGCTCAAAAGATAATCGGGGATGCTCTTTTATATAAGAGGCCCTCTAGTGTCAAATGGATCTCTGATGGATCCAAGACTACCATGAAATGGATGATCATCTGGTTAACATGGTTCAGATCTTTAACATCCGCTTAATGAATACCAGTCTAGTGGAATTGCATGCCAAACAGGTCAGACTCGATTTTCTGGCCTCACATGATTATCAAGACTGCAAAGAATGCTACGAAAATGACCAAGCGTTTGCGCTTGTACAAAGAACTCTTCAACATCAGTTGGACCATTGGTGGCTTCCAATCTACCAGGATGAAGACACACAACAAGTTAACATAACTAATGGGGATCCTGATAGACACCAAAGTTGTGATATCCGCTTACTAGAAACAAATCAGGATGCACTGCATACAATGTGGATATGGTCGGGTACCACCTCACAATTATGAACGCTGTGGAAAATGCTCAAAAAATAATCAAGAATTTTATCTCGTACGAGCAACCCTCTAGCATTAGTTAGACCAAAAGGAAATTCAACCACGTTTGAATTCTGAATCAATCAACATGATACAAGGTTGCCTCTGTAGCACGAGTTTTTTGCGTGGTTGCTGTCATACCCCAAATTTTGACAACTAAGATGTCCAATCATTGTGTCAATCATCATCACAATATGGATGAACCATTATGCCTCATCAAATGCCTCAAGGGTTGTTGAGCATTCACTACAATCAAAATTAGGGTTTTAAGCCCTCTTAGAGCCTTAGACAAAGGATCAGTCAAGGAATGACTTGATCTTCAACTTGTCTAACCTCTCAAACATACACAAAGGATTAAAAAGGACTCCCACTTCAAGGATTAAGCACAAGGCTGCTCCCTTCTAGGTGGATCAAGCCTCAAGATCGCCAGTGTCACCAAATTAGGGTTTTGGAAGACCAGGGCCTCCAGATGGAAAATTTCATCTGGGCATGAGCCAATGATCCAAAACATAACCTAATATACTCCATGGAACCTCATGGACCCAATCATCAAGTCAATTTTGCCTCAGGGGATGCATACATCAAAAATCAGGAATTAGGGTTTCTTGACCTAATTCACCCCTAAGTTGACTTTTGGGACAAATCATGAACCAAGACCTCAAGAGAGGGTTTGAGGGTCTCTAATATACCATATTGATCCATTTGGGACAATGGATTAATCCAAGAAGTTTGAGCAACAAGTCTCAATTTCATCTGCACCACAATTAGGGTTTTAAGGAAAAAGTCAACTGTAACTTTGACTTTTGACCAGGACATGCTCCCAAGCCCTAAGACGTGATTCAATATGCCCTATGACACCCATGGAACATGTCCATCAAGTTTGATTTAGGTCAAGGACATGATTTCATGAAGAATGGCACAGTTTGGAATTCATCTGATAAAAAGTCAACTGTGCACAAAAGTCAACTTTGACTTTTTGAGATTTTTCACCAAAATGGATTTTTAACCCTAAAATGATGTTAATGTATGATTTGAATCATCATTCATCAAGAAAAATCAAGAAAAGTTGGATAACTTGTAAAAGGGGTAACCATAAAAACTTAGAAAATTTTCTAAGTTAAAAATAAAGTGACAGGGGTACCAACTTTGGAGGATCATAACTCCTAAACCACAAGGCCATTTTTTCCCATCCAAAGATGGATTTGTAGCCCTCATTACCCTCTACAAAAACTTCAACTAGACCTAAGTCCAATTCATTTAGGATTTTGAGTTATGGAGTGATCAAAGTGGCTGAAAAGTGAAAATATCACTTTTTCCAACACTTAGTGAAATTTTCACTAAGTCCAAATCTGTCTTCACTTTTTGCCAAATGTAGGGGGATTTTTCACTTGAATTCAAAAGAGATCAAAACCAAACATGTTCAAACAGTTGTTGTATCATGTAAGGGCTTTCCAAAATGGTCAAGAGCATTACCAAATTCAACTTACACCATGAGATATGACATTGGCAAGTTGCCGTGCTGAAATCTGTCAAGGCAAGGCAGAATTTGCAATTTTGCTCGATTTTCCAAAATCATCCAAATTCAAATGCTCCTATCCACTTGGACACATCTGAGGATTGAATCTAAAGGGGACAATCACTGAGCCAAGCCTCCAAAGTCCATGGAACAAGAAATAGCATGTTGAACCTAGAATGGCCAAAATAGGGACAAGACTCCAAATTTGGATTGAAGCATTCAATGGAAGCATCAAGGTGGCATAGACTGAGCCATTCTCATCTGAAATCAGTCAAGACTTATCCAAGACCAAGGGAACCACAGCCCTGTGCCCTAACCTCTAGTCAATGGCTAGAGGAGACTTGCATTTCCATTGGCCAACATTGAACAAACACCTACTGCAGTTGCCATTCACTGTGGATCCCAAAACAAACTTGCTCTACTATAAATAGAGCTCAATTGTGTTCAGTTTAAGTACACCAAAGCCATCAAATAGATGCTTTCCTCAAAATCTCTTCTTTCACCTCAAACTTGCCTTCCAAAGCAAGTAATTCTGAGTTTTTGAGCTAGAGAGAAATTCCACCCAAACTAATCACACACACACCTCATATATATCATATGTAAGCTGTGCAAACCATCAAAAGTGACCTGTAATCACAACATCACAAAGTCACCACTCAAAACCTCAAAATAGCACTTTTTGCATTTTTCAAGCCATGTCTTGATTCAGTCACTTTCCAAACCAGATAAAATCTCAAACACACTCCAAATATCATCCTTGAACTGTCCCAAATGGTTCCCACCATCTGGAACACCATTTGAGGGAGTTGCTATTTTGGTCACTTTTAACCCCTTTTGCAAGAAAGGGACAGTTTGTGTTTTTGCAGGTACCAGCTGATTCCAATCATCCTAAAAGCATCCAAGGGATCATTTGAGGTGGTTCAAAGTATAAAATCATATCTGGAGCAAGAGGGTTGGCAGATTGCAGAGAAACCTCCAAAATCTCAAAGAAGGGTAAGCCTCTCAACTTGCACTCACCAAAACATGTGTGCATTTGAAGTCCATTGATCATAAACATCTCATACATGTCATATATGTTGTGTTTGAGCTAATTCACCATGTAATCCATGCTTGTACCAAGTTGTATCATAGAAAATACATTTATAAGTCATTTTTAAAACCACGACCGGGTTTTGAGGAGGGAGTGTGATCTGAAAAACTACCACCACCATTGGATTCCTTATGAAATTCTGGCCCAGATGCATATAAATTTTGTCTCAAACCATTAATAATTGAGAAAGTTATGTCCTTCACGTTTTTGAGCCAAAACTTGCCTTGGGCAAGCCAAAACCAAGGCATGACTTGTGTATTTGAAGGTTTGTTTCAAACAATGGATGTATCACCACCCCAGTGGTAAGGCGCACGCCTTGTATGCTTGAGGTCGTGGGTTCAAACCCCACCCATGCCATTTTGTATTTTTTCACATTTTGCCATTTTTCCAACTATTTTCATGTTTTGTTAATTATTTGGAAAATTAATAACTCTTTCAATTTTAATTATTTTTGATTGGTTCTTTTTGCAAAAAATCACAAAAATGTTGAAATATTTTATTCCACAAAAAAATTGAGTTTGTATTATTTATTTAATATAATTATTATTTTTGTGAATAAATTCATTTTTATTTGTTTTTAAGCATTTTAAAATGAATATTCATCTTGAAAAATCAAGACCAAATGAGTTTTAATATCTCTTGTGATTTATACCTCATTTTTTTTAAACCTTAAACAAAAATCACAAGTGGTTTATTCAAACCTATTTGGTATTTTTCATTGATTTTCTTTAAATATTTATTTTTAAAGAATAAAATTAGGGTTTCTTTGATTTTCACTCAAAACAAATCATTGTCAAACACTCATGGGCCTCCAATAGAGTGTAAGACCCAATCCTTTTTTTGACAAAATCACTTTGGGCCTCAGTGTATTGTATAAGTCCCGATACCGTCAAAAACAAACGGCACGATCGTCGCCTTTTGAAAAATAACCTTTTGGGCCTCTCCTCGAGCTATAAGACCCATCCAAAATTTTTTGGGCCTCTATTAGAGTGTAAGACCCAATCCCCTTTCAACCAAAACATTTTGGGCCTCACTTATTGTATAAGTCCCTCTGCGTTAAAAGAAAATCTCGGCGCGATCGCCATTTTAAACAAACTGGGCCTACCCTCGTGTTATAAGCCCCACTATTTTTCTTTAAAACTTTTTGGGCCTCTTGAGAGAGTGTAAGACCCATCCCTTTGTACAGAAAACCTTTTTTGGGCCTCAGTCACTTGTATAAGTCCCTCTGTACAAAACAACAGTGCGCTCACTGATAAAACCCTGGGCCTCTCCTTGAGCTGTAAGCCCCAAAATCTTTCTTTTTCAAAGCACTTTCTCCTTTGATTTTGAATATACTGTTGTTTTCAATCTTACTTTGTTGAACAACTAACCAAACAGCATGGAAGCTCTACAACCGAGTAAGTGGTTATTGCTTTCATTTACTGCTTTCATATACATATAACTATATTGTGGGGCTGTTTCGCTGTAAGTCTTCTTTCATAAACTCATATCAACTGTGTAATAATAGTATAGATATTTCGAGTTTCCCCGGCAACTACGTCTAGAAGTAAGTGACGCCGTTTCGTTTAGTCATAGAAATAGACAACTAGATCCCCCAATAGGATCACCAGATACAGTCTTCTCTTCGGCTGTCCTCATTAGGAATTATCAAGAAACTCTATTCCCAGAGATGAATGTATTCTCCGTGAATGGCATCTCTGAGTTTCTTCCAAATTCTCGAACTTTCCTGACTTGATCTATTCCTCGTGAATAGCTTGCCTTGAATTTATCGGGGTTTGGGGACCCACGGGCTTCTTAAAAGCATCGGCCTCCTCTTGGGCATCGTACAAGGACCCACAGGCTTCCTAAAAGTACCCCCGCCTCCTCTTGGGCTTAGTACAAGGACCCTACGGATTCTTAGAAGTACTCACAGCCTCCTCTTAGGCTTCGTATAATGATCTCTTCCTCCGGGAATGATAGCCTCCTATTGGGCATCGTACAGGGACCCGTCGGCTTCTTAAAAGTTTCCAGCCTCCTCTTGAGCATTGTACAAATTGTCCCGACGACCTCCTAGAGGTATAGGAACATAACTTAGTCATTTGCATAGAACAGTCCTTTCATAGAGTCTACTACTGTTTCTCAAAACATAGTACAAAAGATCAAACTCTAGACTTGGACAGTCTAATATCCTTGAGTCTCAAAGACATTCTCAAGTGACCCCTTCGTTAAATAGGAAGGAAACCCGTAGACTCGGATAGTCTCAATACCCTTTGGATTTCCCGTTTCCTCAAAGAAAAGGAAATAACCCGGATCCTTGAATCAAATCCATGAGTACAGTGTTGCTCATATAAGAACTGATTTTCTCTTTAAAATCAGTATACTGGACCTGTCACTTAACTGAACAGTCACCATAGCCTCCTCTTGGGCTTTGTACAATGATTCTCCCCAGCGGAGTCAAACAACTTTTAGCCTCTCTCTCTCTCGGGCTTTGTACGAGACACATAAGAGACTCCCTCGTTGAGTCAATCACCCCTTTCGCCTTCATCTCAGGCTTTATACGAGATACAAAAAGGTTCTTATTGAGCCAAACAAATAATAGCTTCCATCTCGGGCTTTATACGAGATACCAAAAGACTCCATTGTCGGGTCAAAACCCTTTAGCCTCTCTCTCGGGCTTTGTACGAGACACATCATAGCCTCCTCTTAGGATTTGTATAAGAAAACCACTGGTTAATCCAATTAACCTTTTAGCATCAAAGTTGTGCCTCGTTCACAGTACACAAACATCAATAACTCCTTCCCCTTTCATCTAATCGCTGTAAGCGGCAAGCCTCTGGATCATCTATATCCATGCCAATGTCCCCCTTTTAGCATGAGAAAATCCTAAGGAAAGATGGCATTACTCTACACTGAGTTAAAGTCTTCTCCTTCAGGTTGAAATCCCCTATAGAGGAAATTATGGCATTGCCGAATTCACAAATCCCGGTTAAAGTAATTCCCCTTTATAAAACAGTTGTGACATACAACCCCCTCTTTAGAGATGACAAATTCTCTCTAAAGTTGAGACCTTTCAGCTTCATATCTTGGGCTTTAAACAAGATACAAACAGACTTTCAGCTTCACGTCTTGGGCTTTGAACAAGACACCAAAACACCCATTTCCTCCAATAGAATAGGAGGAACTACGAACGCTCTGATTTCCCTGTTTTGGATAAACGGGAATACGTAGGCATAAGATTGAAAGAAAAATATTAGCGAGCACACTAAAAAAAACCCGAATCCCATATCTCCATCAATCAAAAGCAGTAATTCAAAAACATCAGTCCTAACATCCTAATCCTTGTTCCCCGCCAGAAACCCTCTGTCTAGATAAAAAAGAAAGAAAAAGAAAACAGTATTGGCGAAAATACAAATAACCAGTACAAAGGCCCCCCCCACATTGATAGCATCCGTAACCTAACAGACCGCTGTTTAAACTCAGTATGCAAGCATGGTTAATTGGAGACATTTATTTCCCTTCCTTATTCAGCTCACAATAGGATAAAAAATGAATCGACCTGTAGTAAGCTCAAACCGCAGAGAGCGATCAGCGCTTAAGAACCGCGTCCAAAATCGCTCGCTACAGTTGCGAAGCACTATTGCCTTGGGGGTACTACAGTTCGATTCATTTTTTATCCTATTGAAGCTGATGAAGGAAGGGAAATAGATGTCTCCAATTAACCCTGCTTCCAAACTGAGTTTAAACAGATGATTGTTGGTTTACAGATGCTATTAAGATTGTGGGTCTCTCTCAGGTTATTTTGTTAAGAACACAGTGTCTGGATTATTTGTAAGATGTTAGGACTGATGTTTTTCGATTGATGTGTGAAGGTAGGGGATTTTGGGTTTTTTGATTAGTGTGCTCTCTAAGATTTTTCAATCTTATGCCTACGTATTCCCATTTAACGAAACAGGGAAATCAGACCGATCGTAGTTCCTCCTATTCTAGGGGAGGAAAAAGGTTGTTTTGGTGTCTTGTTCAAAGCCCAAGATGTGAAGCTAAATGTGGTTTTTATGTTGGGTCTATTTGTATCTTGTTTGAAGCCCAAGATGTGAAGCTAAAGGGTTTTGACTTTAGAGAGAATTTGTCATCTCTAAAGAGGGGTCTGTTTGTCACAACTGTTGGGTGACTGATTATAAAGGAGAATTACTTTAACTGGGATATGTGAATCCAGAAATGCCATAATTTCCTTTATGGGGGATTTTTTAACCTGAAAGAGAAGACTTTAACTCAGTTTAGAGTAATGCCATCTTTCCTTAGGAATTTCTCATGCTAAAAGAGGGACAGTGGCGTGGATGTAAATAATTCAGAGGCTTGCCGCTTACAGCAATTAGATGGGGGAAAAAGGAGTTGTTGATGTTTTTATACTGTGAAAGAGGCACATATTTTGATGCTAAAAGGTTGATTGCCTCACCCGGGGTTTTCCTTATACAAAGCCTAAGAGGAGGCTATTGACCCAATAAGAGGGTGTTTTTATGTGTCTCGTACAAAGCCCGAGAGAGAGGCTAAAAGGGTTGACTCAACAAGAGAGTGCTTTTGCATGTGTCTTGTACGAAGCCCAAGACGGAGGCTAAAAGGTGTTTGACTCAACAAGAGAGTCTTTTATACTCAACAAGAGAGTGTTTTTGTATCTCGTACGAAGCCCGAGATGGAGGCTAAAAGGCTTTGACTCAACAAGAGAGTCTTTTATACTCAACAAGAGAGTGTTTTTGTATCTCGTACGAAGCCCGAGATTGAGGCTAAAAGGCTTTGACTCAACAAGAGAGTCTTTTATACTCAACAAGAGAGTGTTTTAGTAACTCGTACGAAGCCCGAGATGGAGGCTAAAAGTTTGACTCAACAAGAGAGTCTTTTATACTCAACAAGAGGGTGTGAAAAGTTTAGTTCCGCTGGGGAGAATCATTTATACAAAGCCCAAGAGGAGGCTATTGTGCTGGTGACTGTTTCAGTTGAGTGACAGGTCCAGTATGTTGGATAAAAGAGAAAATTAGTTCTTATGAAGGGAATGATTAAAGGTATTGTTGTGCTTTGGGATTGATCAGATGATTAGGGTTATTTCCTGTTCTTTAAGGAAACGGGAAATCCAAAGGGTATTGAGACTGTCCAAGTCTACGGGTGTTTTGAGAAGTCGATTCTCGGATAGTGAATAATCTTTGTATGATGCCCAAGAGAAGGCTGGTACGTTAAGGGATGAAGGTCAACCCATTAACAGGTCTGACACTTGACTCAGAAAGATAGCTCTTGCAATTTGATGACTAGGTTTTGTTCCTATACCTTTAGAGGTCTTTGGGTCCTTGTACTAAGCCCAAGAGGAGGCATGGGAGCTTTTAAGAAGCCGAAGCATCCTTGTACAATGCCCAAGAGGAGGCGGGGATGCTTTTAAGAAGCCTGTGGGTCCCTAAACCCCGAGAAGTTCAAGACATGCCATTCACCGAGAATAGATCAAGCTAGGAAAGTCTGAGAATTTGGAAGAATCTCAAGGATTCCATTCATGGAGAAAAGATCATCTCTGGGGAGTACAGTTTCTTTGACGATTTCTAATGGTGACAGTCTGAGAAAGGGTTCACCGAGAATGCTGCCTTTCACGTCTCCATATTGTTTAACCCCAAGAGGAGGGAAGACTATGTCTGGTAATCCTATGGGGATCTAGTTTTGTTTGTTTTTAAGAGTGACCAACAGGGCTTTACCTAGTGCTAGACGTAGTTGCCGGGGAAAACTCTAAATAACTATACTAGTATTACACAGTAGATATATAGCAAGTATATAAAAGTTTGTGAAAGAAGACTTACAGTGAGCAGCCCCACAATACAGTTATATATATATATATATATATATATGAAAGTGGGTAAAGAAAGCAGGTAAACACTTACTCGGTTGTAGAGCTTCCATGCTGTTTTGTTAGTTTGTTCAACAAAGAAAGCTTTGATAACAATATTATATTCAAAATCAAAGGAGAAAGTGCTTTGAAAAGATTGTTGGGGCTTACAACTCAAGGAAAAGCCCAAGGTTTTATCAGTGATTGCGCTGTTGTTTGAAATTGTATAGGGACTTATACAAGTGACTGAGGCCCAAAAAAGGTTTTCTGTACAAAGGGATGAGTCTTATACTCTCTCAAGAGGCCCAAAGATTTATTTTTATACAAGTGGTGGGGCTTACAGCTCAAGGAGAGGCCCAAAAGTTTTGTTTTAAAAGGCGACGATCGCATCGAACTTTTTGGTGGTATCGGGACTTATACAATACACTGAGGCCCAAATTGTTTTGGTTTTCAAAAAGGGTTGGATCTTACACTCTACTAGAGGCCCAATGATTTTTAAAGAATGGGGCTTATAACACGAGGGTAGGCCCAAGGGTTTGATTTTTGAACTGGCGATCGCGCCGAGATTTTCTTTTAACGCAGAGGGACTTATACAATATCTGAGGCCCAAAATTGTTTTGGTTAAAAGGGGATTGGGTCTTACACTCTATTAGAGGCCCAAAGTGTTTGAAAAAAGTTTGATGAGGGTTGAATTAATCAAAAACCCTAATTTGTTTCCAAAATGTATTTTAATTGAATAAAAATTCAATTAAAATGATAAAAAATTGTTAAACATGTGGAAAACAAATTTTTATCTTGGACTAATGTTTCAAAAATCATGTTTTGATCCACAAAATGATTGGAAATCACTAAAATTTGAAATATCAAGAAGGAGAAAATATTTTAAATGTCAAAAACAATTAAAATATTAATTCTTTACAAAAATATCAAGTATATGAAATTAATAATATTTTTGGGATTTTTTGGGAAAATAAAATATTTTAACATTTTTGTGAATTATTAAAAAAAGAATCAACTCAAAATCATTAAAACTCAGAGAGAAATTAATTTTTGAATCAATTAAATAAAATCACAAAATTCAAATATTCAAATTTTCAAAAAAAGGCACCAAGAACAAGGGCAAGAACACGCGCCACCCTCTGTTTCTGCAGATTTGTGTTTTCTATCCAATCTCATTGAATACTTGATTATATTATGCAATCTACATATCAATCTACTCGTTTCAACCTCATGATCATGTCTATGGTCTTTAATTTCATTTATTTTAAAAATGGAATAAGAAATCAAAGAGAAACCTCAAGAACCCTAAAATTTGCATGAAGGTTCGGAAATTCCATACACGATTCAAACAATGCAATTGATTGAGGGAAAACACTCCATGCATGATTATGAACATATGGCCAAATTATTGTGCAGCAAAAAATGCATGGATCATAGAGTTAGAAGAGCTCATGCTTACCCCTTGCAGCTGGTGATCGTGTTTTGTGTTAGAGGTGTTATAACTTGGTTCCAAGGTTATGGACAGCTTCCCTAGGTGCTATGGAGTGTGTCTGGGTGCTTGGAGTGGATTGAATTGAGCTGGAACTTGATTTGGCACCTCAACTGCAAATCTGTCAAAGGCTTGAGCAGTTGGCTGGTGATTTTGTGATTTTGATGTTCCAGATGTTATGTGAGTGTTTGGACCACTTCTATATGATGTTTATGAGGTGTGTGTGTGTGTGTGATTGGTTTGGTTGGAATAACTCTCAAACTCAAAACCCGATAGTGACTTGCTTTGGAAGGCAAATTTGGAGTGAAGAAGGAGATGTCGAGGAAAGCATCTGTTTGATGGCTTTGGTGTACTCAAACTGAACACAATTGAGCTCTATTTATAGTAGAGCAAGTTTTTTTTACAAGGAATAGTGAATGGCAACTGCTGCATAGGTTTGGCCAATGTTGAACAATGAGAATCCAAGTCTCCTCTAGCCATTGACTAGAGGGTAGGGCACAGGCTGCTGGTCCCCTTGGTCTTGGATAAGTCTTGACTGAATTTAGTTGGCAATGGCTCAGTCCATGCCACCTTGGTGTATGCATTGAATGCTCCAATCTAAAATTGGAGTCTTGTCCCTCTTTTAGGCATTTCTAGGTTTGGCATGCTATTTTTGGTTCCAAAGACTTGGGAGGCTTGGGATCAGAGTTGGTTCCTCCTTGGTCCCCCCTTGAGGTGTTCAGATGGATAGATTTGCTTGCCCTTTGCAAAATTTGAGCAAATCGAGCAAAACTCCAAAATTTGCCTTGCCATGACAGTTTGCAGCAAGGCATATTGGCATTGTCATATCTCATGGCTCAAGTGGAATTTGATGGAGTTCTTGGCCATTTTGGAAAGCCCTCATATGATAAAACAATGGTTTGATCATAATTGGTTTTGATACTTTTTGGATCCAAGTGAAAAATGCCACTTCATTTGGAAAAAAGTGAAGGCAGATTCTGACTTAGTGAAAATTTCACTAAGTGTTGGAAAAAAAGTAACATTTTCACTTTTTGTGATTTTGATCATTCCATAACTCAAAATCCATGAGGAATTGGAATTAGTTATGTTTGAAGCTTTTGTAGAGTTCCATGAGAGCTACAAATCCAGCTTTGGATGGGAAAAAATGGCCTTATGGTTTAGGAGTTATGATCCTCCAAAGTTGGTACCCTAGCCACTTTGTTCCATAACTTAGAAAATTTCTAAGGTTTTTATGGTTACCCCTTTTACAAGTTATTCCACTTTTCTTGATTTTTCTTGATGAATGATGATTCCAATCATACATTAACATCATTTTAGGGTTTAAAAACCATAATTGTGAAAAATCTCAAAAAGTCAAAGTTGACTTTTGTGCACAGTTGACTTTTTGTCAGATGAATTCCAAACTGTGCGATCCTCTATGAAATCAAGTCCTTGACCTAAATAAAACTTGATGGATTGATTTCATAGGTGTTATAGGGTGTATTGAATCATGTCCTAGGGTTTGGGAGCATGTCTTGGTCAAAAGTCACAGATACAATTGACTTTTCCCTCGAAACCCTAACTGTGGTTCAGATGAAATTGAAACTTGTTGCTCAAGCTTCTTGGATCAATACATTGTTACAAATGGATCAATGTGGTTTATTAGAGACCCTCAAATCCTCTCTTGAGGTCTTGGCTCATGATTTGTCCCAAAAGTCAACTTAGGGGTAAATTAGGTCAAGAAACCCTAATTCCTGATTTTTTATGAGTGCATCCCCTGAAGCAAAATTAACTTGATAATTGGGTTCATGATGTTCCATGGAGTATTTTAGGATATGCTTTGAAGAATTGGCTCATGCCCAGAGGAAAATTTCCATTTTGAGGCCCTGGTCGACCAAACCCTAATTTTGGGGACACTGGCGATCTTGAGGCTTGATCCACTTAGAATGCTGCAACCTTGTGCTTGATTCTTGTTGTGGGAGTCCTCTTGATCCATTATAGATGTTTGAGAGGTTTAGATAAGTTGAAGATCATGTCATTCCTTTATTGATCCTTTGTCTAAAGCTCAGAGAGGGCTTGAAACCCTAAGTTTGAATGTAGTGAAGGCTCACCCATCTTTGGGGAGACCAATGAGGCATGATGGTCCATCCATATTGTGATGATGATTTGCACAATGATGGGGAATCTTAGTGGTCAAAATTTGGGGTATGACAGATGCCCCTATTTAATCTTCTTGGACCCGAAGGCGTGAATGGCAAAGGTATTCGGGCATTCGAGATGCAAGAGGATTAAATATCAGAATACCCGAAATTTTGATGGTGGTTATGAATGGCAGTTTGCGCATCTTTCTTCTTTTGCTAAGCAATGATGCTTAGAAAAGGTAAACTTCCCCTCGATCCTGGTCTTTGTACCAAGGAACTGGTCTCAGTTTCTGAAATAAACTTCCCCTCGATCCTGGTTTCCTACCAAGGAACTGGTCTCAGTTGCTTTTGAAATAAACTTCCCCTCGATCCTGGTTTCCTACCAAGGAACTGGTCTTAGTTTCTGAAATAAACTTCCCCTCGATCCCAGTTTCCTACCAAGGAACTGGTCTCGATTTCTGAAATAAACTTTCCCTCGATCCTAGTTTCCTACCAAGGAACTGGTCTCGATTTCTGAAATAAACTTTCCCTCGATCCCAGTTTCCTACCAAGGAACTGGTCTTAGTTTCTTTTGTCAATAAAATTTATCAATAAGGGACGCTATGCGTAGCGGTTTTCCTCAAACTTCTCACCGAATTTTCCTGGGGAGATGCCATTTGATGGAAAAACTTTTGATGTCAGACTTGCTGGGGAACCCAGTCGTCTGAGTTATAGAGGTGAACAAACTTCTCTGTTGGAGACGCCATTTATTGATTCTACTGGGGAATACGAGTCTCTTGAGAGACTGCTTTCAGCTTGGGTATTTACATCATACTTTTCTCGGGATCTTCTCGGAGAAATGCCATATGATATGATCCAATTTTGAGGTGCCGATGACCTTTTCGTCAGCGGATTTTTTGGAGAAAAACTGCCGTATTGTCGAATCTCCAACTAAGAGGCTTTCTTTGGGGATTTTCCTTAATCCGGGAAAGCGAAGACATCATCTTCAATGGCAAAGAGTGATGTTTGTGTGAAGGTTCTCTGGCCTTTCAGAGGTTCAAGTTATCAAAGTGGTCGAGGACCATCTCTAATCCAGAGATAAACTGGAGAGAGATTGTTCAGACGCAACATTTCCTGACGAGGAAAGAACTGACAAATCGATTGTGAAGACTTCTATCACTAGGGGACAAGACCGATTAGAGTGATAGTGATGCGATATGAATATGAATGCAAATCAATAATGCATGATGAATGTATGTTTATGCTGACAAAACTGACGCGACATACAAACTAACGGATGAACACGGCTGGATACTCGGCCACTGCTGGGACGAAGAAGTATCGTTGGTTCAAGATAGCAATTCTGCCTTACTTAAGAGAAAGTAGTTCCCGCGGGGAACAACCGTTGATCGGTCTTAGGAGGTAAGAACTCTTCCGTGGGTGTCAGATGAAACATGGTCTCTGACACAGCTGATCCTTCATTCAGGTGCACTGGTTTAGAAGGAGTACTTTGATTCTGCACTTTGAAGCTTAACCGCCTTTGGGAGAAGCAATCAATATTCTTTCAATGTTCAACAGTCAAAAGAATTTGCCATCTTTATTAAAAGTAGAAAAATTTTACAAGTAAATTCATTTTTGTTTTATTTCAAGAATAGTTGATCATGTTAAAATGTCGTTCTGTAAAGTTAAAACAAATAAGAATTGTAAACAAAAGCACAAGGGCTCAAATTTTATTGATGGGATGGAAATCAGCCAAGCGCGTGATTCCATAGAGTATTTACAAAGTTTGAAAATGGTAATTTAAGGGAAAATGGCTACATTGAAACATAACGACCACTATCCTTCTACCAACTTTGAATTCGGGGCATCCTGAGCTTCTGTCGAAGATGACTGTGACTGAAGTTTTCTTTCGATGGATGGCCTTACTGCTGCTGAGGGATTTGCCCCTGTTGAACATAGTTACTTGCCATTATCCCTAACTTTTGCCTGGATTGTACTTTGAGATTTCCAATCCACCGGGATGATTTTTGATTATGTCTCTAATTTTGATCCTGGACCTCCCTTTCGGGTTTTCAATCCAACGAGACGTGTTTTTTCTTTTTTTAGTTTAGGCGAAGTATTTCTTGACTACTTCAACATTTGTGGGGTAGGCAAATTCCTCTCCGTCCATGGTTGCAAGTCTCAAGGCACCGCCTGAGAAAGCTTTCTTGACCACATAGGGGCCTTCATAATTCGGAGCCCATTTGCCCCGGGAATCAGTGAGAAATGATTGTATCTTTTTGAGCACGAGGTCCCCTTTTTTGAAGACGCGAGGTCGGACCTTTTTGTCAAACGCCTTCTTCATTCTTTGCTGATACAACTGACCGTGGCATAGAGTCGTTATTCATTTTTCTTCGATCAGATTTAGTTCATCGCGTCGACTTTGACACCATTCAGCCACTGTTAGCTTAGCTTCCATCAACACCCGGATTGATGGGATCTCTACTTCTATGGGGAGCACTACTTCCATGCCATAAACTAGAGAGAAGGGGGTTGCCCCTGTTGAAGTGCGGACAGATGTGCGATAACCATGAAGAGCAAAGGGTAGCATCTCGTGCCAGTCTTTGTAGGTTACAACCATCTCCTTAATGATCTTTTTGATGTCTTGTTAGTCGCTTCTACCGCCCCGTTCATCTTGGGTCGGTAGGGAGATGAGTTATGGTGTTCGATCTTGAACTCAGCGCACAACTCTTTTATCATCTTGTTGTTCAAGTTGGATCCATTATCAGTAACGATCTGGCTCAGAACACAATAACGGCAAATGATATTGTTTTTGATAAATCGGACCACCACTTATCGGGTTACATTGACGTATGACGCTGCTTCGACCCACTTGGTGAAGTAGTCAATGGCGACCAGAATGAACCGATGTCCGTTCGAAGCCTTGGGTTCAATCATGCCAATCATGTCGATTCCCCATATAGAAAAAGGCCATGGAGAAGAAAGAACTTTGAGATGTGTTGGCGTTACATGATTTTGTCGGAGTATAACTGACACTTGTGACACCTCCTCATGTACTTGTAGCAATCGGATTTCATGGTCAACCAGTAGTACCCTGCTCTCAGAATTTTTCTCGCCATTGTGTGTCCGTTGACATGAGTGCCAAAGGATCCTTCGTGAATTTCTTTCGTCAGCATGTCTGCTTTTGGTCTGTCTACGCATCGGAGCAAGACCATGTCAAAGTTCCTCTTATAGAGTGTGTCACCACTCAAGAAGAAACTTCCTGCCAGTCTTCTGAGGGTTTTTCTGTCTTTCCTTAGTCTCTCGGTGGGTACTCTTATTTCTGAAGGAAGCATTTGATATCGTGATACCAAGGTTTGTCGTCTATGACTGCTTCAATCGTGAATATGTAAGCGGGCCTTTCAAGGCGCATTATGTCGATCTTAGGTAAGTCATTCCATTGACCTACACTAATTATGGAAGAGAGAGTGGCTAATGCATCAGCCATGTGATTCTCATCACGAGGGATGTGATAAAACTCGATTCTGTTGAAGAAAGGTAACAACTTTCTTGCATAATCTTTGTAAGGGATCAATCCTGATTGGTAAGTGTTCCAGTCTCCTTTGATCTGATTGATAACCAGGGCTGAGTTGCCATATACGTCCAAGTTCTTGACCCTTAAGTCGATCGCTTCTTCGAGACCCATGATACAAGCTTTGTATTCGGCCTCGTTGTTCGTGCACTTGAACGTAAGTCTGGAAGTGAAAGGAATATGGGTACCCTGAGGTGTTATGATGATTGCCCCAATTCCGTTTCCATAATGATTGACAACTCCGTCAAATATTAGTCCCCATTGGGAACCTAGTTCTGGCCCTTCTGTGGGTAGTGGTTCATCGCAATCTTTCATTTTTAGATACATGACATCTTCGTCTGGGAAGTCAAACCTGACTGATCCTTGATCGTCAATCGATTGATGAGCCAAATGATCGGCTAAAATACTTCCTTTAACGGCTTTTTGAGCATGGTATTCGATGTCGTATTCTGATAACAACATCTGCCAACGGGCAATCCTTCCCGTGAGAGCAGGTTTTTCAAAGACATACTTGATTGGATCCATTTCTGAGATTAACCAAGTAGTGTGACGAATCGTGTACTGGTGCAGACGCTTGGCTGCCCAAGCCAAAGCGCAACAAGTTTTCTCAAGCATAGTGTACCGAGTCTCGCAGTCGGTGAATTTCTTGCTCAAATAGTAGATGGCAGACTCTTTCCTTTTGGTTTCGTCTTGTTGGCCAAGTACACAGCCCATTGAGTCCTCTAGGACTATGAGGTAGATGATTAGTGGTCTTCCTTCCACTGGAGGTGATAGAATCGGTGGGTTCAACAGGTATTCCTTAATACTGTCGAAAGCAGTTTAGAAATCTTCTGTCCAAACGCAGTCCTGATTCTTTTTGAGTAATTTGAAAATTGGCGCACATGTCGCGGTCATGAGGAATATGAATCTGGAGATGTAGTTCAAACGTCCCAGGAATCCTCTGACCTATTTTTCAATTTTCGGAGAAGGCATTTCTTGAATGGCCTTGACCTTGTCAGGATCAACCTCAATTCCTTTCTGGCTGACGATGAAGCCTAAAAGTTTCCCTGAACGGACACCGAAGTTTTTACTTTCTGTCTTGGATAGTTTTGACAGGTGGGTCACATGCTCCTCTTCTGTCTTGGATTTTGCAATCATGTCATCAACATATACCTCAATTTCCTTGTGTATCATGTCATGAAACAGAGTAGTCATGGCCCTTTGATAGGTTGCCCCGACGTTCTTCAAACCGAACGACATTACCTTGTAACAAAAGGTATCCCATGGGGTAATGAACGAAGTTTTCTCCATGTCTTTCGGCACCATTTTTATCTGATTATAGCCCGAGAATCCATCCATGAAGGAGAAAACTTTGAGCTTTGATGTACTGTCTACCAGCATGTCAATGTGTGGTAAAGGAAAGTCATCCTTTGGACTAGCCTTGTTTAGATATCTGTAGTCTACACACATTCTGACCTTTCCATCCTTTTTTGGAACGGGTACTATATTAGCTAACCATTGAGGATATTCCAATGTGGCGAGGAAACCTGCGTCAATTTGTTTCTGTACCTCCTCTTTGATTTTGATGGCCATGTCCGGGTGAGTCCGTCTCAACCTTTGTTTTACTGGCGAACATTCTGACTATAACGGTAAGTGATGTTCCACGATGCTGGTATCCAACCCTGGCATATCCTGATAGGACCAAGCGAATACATTGGGAAATTCTCTGAGAAGCTTTGTCAAACCCTCTTTGGCAGTTGGACTGAACAGTGCCCCAATCCTGATTTCTTTTCTCTCTTTTTCTAAACCCAAGTTGACCGTTTCCAACGGCTCTTTGTGAGGTTCAATGGACCTTTCATCCAGTCTGAGTAATCGGGAGATCTCTTATGGAATTTCATTGTCAACTTCTTCTTCAGCCCCAAATTCTGGGAACTCAAAGTCGGGAGAAGGCATCGGATCGTATATTTCAATGGGGTTTAAAACAAGAAATCTGCATGACGGTATGATTTATGTTTAGAAGAGATAGAGAAAATGCAAGTGTGTGCAGTGTATTTTCTTTGAAAAACTGCTTGTTTTTATGATTGATTTGTTTTTTAGGATTACCATTTTCGGAAAAAGCAAAAAGAGAAAACAACAATTAATGCGGAAATTACAGAACGACATTATTTTATTTATGAACAAGTCGACTCTTGAAACTACAGCCCTATTGTAATACCCCAAAATTTGCCTTCTTACTTTTAGCTAACTGGCTTATGTTTCTTTGCATTTCTTGCATTAGCATTTGTGCATAGCATTGGTTCTTAGCATGGGATCAAGGTACTTGGTTCATTTCAAAGGAGTCTCAAGTCTCAAGATGGTTTGAGGGGTTCATCACATCTTCATGAGGTCAAGAATGGCAAAGGATTTCAAGTGAGTCTTTCTCTCCTAATCAGATGATCCAAATTAGGGTTTTGGTTCCAAAAGGACTTCTTGAAGGGCTTTGTGGATTCAAGCATGTTCTTATGGTATTCCATATGCTCACAAGTGTTCATGGATAGAGACTTGGCTAGTGGTTCATTGTGGAAGATGTTCAGTGGATCAGTTACTTGTGAAATAAGCAAAAGTCAACAGTTCAAAAGGAAAGTCAACCATGGGTTTTCAAGGGTCCAAATCATGTTTCCCAAGTCCATGTACCTTTATTTGGTCAAGGAATAGCATGGATGACATCATTCTTCAAGAATCAAGAGTTTGTGCAAAAGTTACTAAATTTGGAAAATGACCTATAATGAGAACTTTCCATTTTTGGCAATTTTTTCACCACATTCAACTTGACTTTTCATCATCAGGGAAGCTTCAAATAAATTTTCCTCCAACATGAAAGTTGAAGATCTTTCTCTCCCATTTCCAAAAAGTACTAGATGGTTTCCATATCATTTGTGAAAGTCAAGTTATGGTCAAAACAATGCAAGGTGCTTTTTAAGGTTTTTCACATGTACCATTTTTCCACCTTTTGCAAATTGGTTCAAATTGAAGTATAATGACCTCTAATCATTCAATTCACATTTCCACATTCAAGTATACATCATAAGGATCATTTTTGGCCTTTGAACTAAGAGATTTCGTGCCATATTCATCACTTATTTCACATTGTACAAATTGACAAGATGGATTAAAACTTACAAACCAAGCCACCACAAGGCCCAATTCCAATTCAGGTGTGATTAGCAAGTGGAATGTGAGTGAATCATGCTGATTTCATTGCCCATGCACATGTGAATCAAGTGGTACAACACAAAGTGCATTTTTCCAAAACCACTCAAAACTCATTAACCAAGGGATTAATCAAGTTTTAATTGTGATCAGTGCTCTAATGGGATGTATATAAGCTAACTCATGCCTTCACAATTAGGTCATGCACTCTTATTTGCTCAGATTTGAATTTTTTCTCTCACACTTTCTCTCTTCGAAACTCACTCTCCTTGGAGTTTCTTTGAGATTTCTCTTCACATTCTTGATCAGTGAAGAGAATAGAGCAAGAATCAACCACTGATTGAAGCTCATACTGAGGTTTTGGCCATAATCGAATTTGGATTCAACTTCTTCAAACTTCAAGATCTAGCACGATTCCAAGCTCTAGTTGCATTTATTTTGCAATTAGAGGTTCCAAGGAGTAGATCTGCAGCTTCCAGAGGGTTTTCTTGGCGTATTTCAAGTTCTACAAGGTTCAGGTTGGTGTGAAATTCATGATCCTAGAATTTGTTTTTCTTATGTGCATTATGTTCTCTGTGAGTTGCTGATCATGCTAATATATTTTGTGTGAGTTTTGGACGTGTATCATGGGAGTATTTGGTGATTGAAGTTTTTAGATCCAAACTGTTTCTCTTCGATTTGCCTTGTGTGTCAATGATCTGTTGATTTGAATTGTATATTTGTGATCCTTGTGAAAATCTGAACAAAATAATGTACTCGTTTGCATTTTTTGGAGAATTTTGGTGTGCAGGTCGCCAGAGAAGGTGACCGGAGCTAGGGCTCCGGCACCTGGTTTCATTTGCAGGGCGCCTGAGTTTCAAGGAAGGAGACGTAATCTGGACCGTCCATGTCCAGATCTGATGGCTCACAATTAGCCAACACATTAATTTCACATGTTTTTATTGGTTTTCATTTTAACGTGTGTGTGTGCATCTCCATGATTATTACCATGTACCACAAATATGGACCACTCATCTTGTTTAATATTTGATTTGTTGACTAATTACCATGCGTTGATCTAATCTGATGGTTGCATTCATGCCAACGCATTAAATACCACATGCCTTTCACGTGATTTCTTTTTATTCCAGATAGTCTTTGTGTGCGCGTGTGTATGTTAATTATCATGTGTATGCTGATCTGAACCTCTCATCATGATTACGTTGTGGTTTGTTTGACTGAGTGTGGAGCGTGGGATTGATCTAATGGCTTATGTGAGTCAATTATGTTGACTGAGACCATGGTTATTTGTTTGGACGCGCTGACCTTGGCATTGGACTGGGCTTGCTATTTGAGGCCCCCTGATTGAGCCCATTTGGCTTTTCCAACGTGGATTTGTTGCTTGTTGCACCCCTGGTTTATTTTCTTCCATTTTATTTTATTTAATTTATTCATTTCCATTTTTAATTTTTAAAAATAGTTTTATGCATCCAAAAATTATGAAAAAAATCATGGATCATCTTTGGCATTTTATAAAAGTTTTCCAAATTTTATTTTCCTTTTTTATTTTATTTTTAAGCATCTGAATTATTTGTTGCTTTAATTTCTTTTTTAAATTGTTCTTATTTGCACACTTTGCATTGTAGATTTTATTTCTCATCATCTACAAAACATTTTGAACCCATTCTTTTTGTATTGTTTCATCAACATCTTGAAGTGCATAAAAACATTTTTCAAATATTTTTAAACTCTTTTCATATTGCATTTTAGCCCCTCTCTTTTGCATATTGATTCATAATTCCCATGTGACTTTGCATGATTGATTGAAGGACTTATCTTGTGAATTTTTGCATGAGTTTTTAATATGATGTTTTCCTATGGTTGAGTTGCTTTGAGATTTAATTTGGTAATTTTTGAAGATGATTTTATAATTGTTTGATTGCTCTTTGTTTGAGTTCTTCTTTTGTGCACATCTTTGATCATGTTGAATTACTGGTTTGAGAAGGCACTTGTGCCATTATTTGGGATTGTTTCTTTGACTTCATAAACCATGTTTGAATCATTATAGGTCATTTGATTGCCATTATAGGTCATTGGTGTGAGGTTGTTTCATATTTTGTGCACATGTTCAATGTTTGATTTACATGCCTCTTTTTGACTTATCTTCTCACTTCTTCTCATCTATGCCTCTTCTTGGTTTGTGTTTGGTTTGTGTATGCCATGTCATATCATTACTTTGCACTTCATTTGATGTATGTTTATGACCTTGGAGCTTTGTATTCATGTCATATGCTATTCATGTTTTATTTTGCATCCTTTAACATGTTTCACTTACATGCTTCCTTCTCCTTCTTCTAATGATTCTTAATGCTTGGATACTTGCTTGTATGCCTTATGTGACACTTGTGTAGCATGTTTAGGCACATGTTTAGGTCATCCACATTCTGACTTTGACATTATTTGAAGCATTCTTGCATGATCACCTTGCATATCCACTCATTCTTCTTCTACTCCCTCTTTGATGACTTTCTTGTATGTTTTGCCACTTGTTTGCATTCTCTTTGCTTGATCTTGTTTGGTAAACATTATGGGTCACCTCTAGGGTGCACATTCTGACTTGGATGAGTTTCATTTGGTTTGTAACCATTTCTCTTTGGGTTGTGACTTATTTGGGTTTCCTTTGTCTTATTGTTGCTTATGTTTGTTTTTGCTAACCATGTAGGGGCTAATGGTAAGTGAATGGGATGTGGATAGTTATTCACATTCTAAATTCTCCTTTCTCTTTAGGCTTTCATACTTGTGTTTGATTTAGCATTTAAGATGCTCCTTTCTTGTCTCTCACTCTTTCTCATCCCATGAATCTCAAGACTTGATTAAGTCTTGGATCCTTTTCCCTTAGAGCTACCTAGTCCAACTTTATTTTTGATTAAGTTTGGAGTAGGATTAGCATTAGGTTTTAGGTAGTCGTCTCTCCTAAGCCTCACTAACCATAGGATACCCATGCATGATAACATTAGGACTCTTAGTTTCCCTTTAGAGTTTCCTTTGTGTCTTCTCTCTTCTCATCTCAAAACTTCTTGAAAACACTTAATAAAGATAAAGTGTATTGCGCACGAGCCTTAAGCGTGGGGAATGAGAAATGAGGGGCTTTCTCTCATCTTTCTAGAGTGCTTAGCGGGCGTCCTGTCTTGGGATGATTCGTTAAGTATTCGTCCCTGTGCCCTAGACTTTGGTGCAATGCAAGTTATGAACTAACTTAAAAAACACTTCTATCTAAAAAACACCAAACAAATTCAAATCTTTTTATCCTTCGGGATTGTTGGGTTTCAAAATTCTTTTTTCAGAAAAGAGCTCGTTGCTCACGTAAAAAAACACTTACCCATCCGTGGTCGTACCCACGAACTACATTAACTCTGATTCCTCTCTCTCGTCCGATTGAGGATATGTAGGCACAAGACAGCGATTGTCTTGGCGAGCAACCTTCCCCCACCGTTCCCGTCCGAACTACATTGACTCTAACTTTCCCATTGCACTGAGGGAGTACGTAGGCCTAGGCATCGATTATGTCTTCCGAGTCGGTCTTAGTCACCCCCATCCCCGTTTTCTTTTGTTCAGCCATAGATGGTAGGACAGCTCACCCTCCGTTTAGACAACAAGCGTGGATCACATCGAGTACAATGGATGCGTGGGGTGCTAACACCTTCCCCTCGCATAACCGACTCCCGAACCCGGACTATGGTTGCAATGACCATGTCTTTCCCCCTTTCTCTTCAGGTTTATGCAGTGTTTCCATTCCCTCTCTCGGGATAAATACACATTGCTGGCGACTCTATGTTTTCTGCGCCACTCTCGCGTTTATACCGTTGGATGCAAATCTTTCGGGAGCGACAGCTGGCGACTCTGCTGGGGAGTCTGGTTGACCTCTTGCTGGTCCATCCCCTTTAGCGAGTCAATCCTAGCGCTTGTTTGTTTTTTTCGTTGGGTGTTTATTTGTTGTGCTTTATTATGTTGTATATTTTTGTTTTACAGCTTTTACTGCATTGCATTTCATTTTATTACTGTCATACTGGATATTGTTGTGCTGTGCTAGCTGGTTTCTGTTTGGCAGGTTGGGTTGTTCTGAGAGATAAGCCCAATAACCAGGCTTGAGTACACCCTAGGACTAGAGTGGAAAGTAGTGGGACCTACGTGCCAGCTTGGTGCGTTTGTGTGTTCACGAAATTCACAACCAAACGAGGCTATCTTGGGACGCATTTTGACGTGTGTGTCTTACGCATGTTAGGGTGTTGATCTAGAGAGCTGTCGACTCTGGTGACCGTTTCTCCGATACCTCAGTTGCGCCTCTCCTCCCGACCTGTGATAATGGCAGACCAGAAATGGCAAACCCATTACCCTTGTCGATCCGAGGACCCAATGCTGAGGGACTCGCAAAGGATGACCTTATTTTTTAGGGGAATTAGTTGAGGCCTCCTCGATTGATGATGATGCCAAACCAGAAATGGTGAACGTATCATCATTTCTCGACCTGAGAGCCCGTGATATTAAGGACCCTCGCCTTTCTAGAACCCTCATGTGAGATGGGATGGGTGTTTGCAGGTTTGCAGGAAACCAAAACCTTCAACCTACCCGGTTTTATGGATTTCTCATCAGTGTTTGATTATCTGGGTTTCTGGTTATCTCAGTGGTTCGGTACTTTGGAATTATGGTTTTCTGGGTTGTGGTTCTCGTTCAGTTAACAGCACGGCACATCCAGCAGTGATGCCTTAATCCCATGCTTGCATGTGCATATCATTTTTCTTGCATTCTAACATGTTTGACATTTTTCAGGGCTTGCATCTTACTCTTGATTCCGGTTTTCTGAGGTTGCCTTATCATGGATGTCCAGAGAAAGAAGATTGTTGCTTATTCGTTCCCAGACCCGACTTTGACATTGATTCACAAGCTGATTAGTATGGCTGGTCCTGGAGTTCATACAGAGTTTGGTGGAGAGTATGGGAGACTTCTGAAGTTTGTCTACAGTATCTCCAAGTATGAGAAGGATGCCATTCATACACTTCTTCAGCTCTATGATCCGTCTTTGCATTGCTTCACTTTTCCAAACTACATCTTGGCTCCAACATTGGAGGAGTTCTCATTTATTTTGGGAATCCCCATCAGGCATGACATAGTCTTCTTTTCTGAAGAATGCCCTGGGATAAAAGAGATGGCCACTGCTCTTCATATTGGTGAATCCGTTTTGAGCAATAATATTATGGAGAAACCAGGAGCTAAGGGTTTCTTATTGAAGTTCTTGTTTGATCAAGCTTGCATGCATGTTAAAGAGAAGAATTGGTCTGTTTTCCAAGCTATTCTGGCTATGTGCATCTATGGGATTGTCCTGTTTCCCAATGTTCCTGATCTGGTGGATATGCATGCTGTCAGGATCTTTATTTCAAAGAATCCTATACCTACCTTGCTAGGTGATCTGTATCACTCAGTCCATTACAAGAATGAAAACAGGCGTGGAAAAACTGTGAGTTGCTGTGCACCACTCTTATCTACTTGGTTTCTGAGTCATCTCCCCAAAGCTGGCGCTTTCGTTGATACGAGAGATTCCCTGAAGTGGTCAAAGAGGTTAATGGGCTTGACTGCTGACAACATTGTTTGGTTCAGCCATGACTTGTTTGGGATGGAGATTATTTGCAAGTGCGTAGAATTCCCTAATGTACCCTTGATAGGGAGAAGAGGTGGAATTAATTATAATCTTTCCCTTGTTATTAGGAAGTTTGGTTATCCTTTGAGAGGTCCACCTGAAGAGCGAGATATCAGAGAGTCCTTATTCTTCAATGGTACTGGGGATCAAGAGATGATAAGGAAGATTGTGAATGCTTGGAAGCAGGTGACCAAGAAGGGAAAAACTTCATTCGGGAAATGTAATAACCGGGCTTTTCATTCCTATGAAGAGTGGGTTAAGAAAAGAGCAGAAGAGGAGCTTCTTCCTTTCCCGGTGGAACCACCTTTGTATCCTTTGATGATCGAGGCTCCCACGACTGTTGATATAGAGAAGTATGATAAGTTATGGGCTGAGAAGGAGAAACTCCAAGAAGAGAATCGTGAGCTGGGCAGAGAGGTTGGTCAGTTGAAGCACGAAAAAGGCGAAGCTATCCATGTTGCCATGTTGAAATCAGAACTTTTGGCTGCAAAGGAGAAAGAATTGTCTAAAGAAGCCACAACCAGAGAGAAAGTGGCTCAAGCGTTGAAAAGTGTTAGTAAGGTCCTTTCGTCCAAAAAGAAAGAGTTGGCTTATGCTATGTCAAGAATTCACAAGTTCCATGACCGTCGGAATACATCAATTACTGCCAACAAGTTGAAAGAAGACAAGTATCTGGAACAGATTGAAGGTTTGAAGACAGAGCTTCGGAAAAGGATAAGGAGATTTTATCAGGGATCTTTGAGAGGAGAGCAGTTGAGGAAAAGTTCAAGGAAACCATGGCAGATATGGAACAGCTGAAGATCCAAGCCGAAGTGAAAAGAGCCAGGAGCGAGGGTCCAAGTTCAGGTGGAGCTTCTGGAGAAGATGATTGGGAATTGCATAGTCGTTATTTAACAGGAATCTTGCACAGGAGGGACCTTTTGATTCAAGAGTTGATTCAGAGACCAGAGCATCCTAATACCAAGAAGCTTCTCAAGGAAGTGCAGAATTGGTGCAAAAAGAATGACGAATGGGGAATTCTAGCACGGCTGAGTCTTGATGATATGCTTTAGTTTCCTTGCTGTTGTTTTCTTTGTATTTCCGGGATCACCGCCAGGCTTGTTGGTCGGGATCTTTGTTTATGCTTATTCAGACTTGTGTTGTAACAGATGCTTATTCTCTTTATATGATCAGGAATTCAGTTCTCTTCTGTTGTTAAAACTGGAATCAAGGGATAGATCACCTTGATAATGTTCATACATGTTTGCATTTTGCATTTGCATGATCATTTTTGCATTGCAGGTTATCTTGGTTTCTCTGGTTTTCTTATGCTCTCTCTTTTTGACAGTCAGGATTGATCAACCAACTCATCGGTATTCTACCAGGCTTAATCAAAGCAGAGTGATGGACAAAGTTCAGGCAGATATGTCAGCTATGCAAGCTCGCATCGATCAATTCATGGAGATGATGCAGGGTGTGGTGCAGAGTCAGAATGAGTTCAGAACTCTAGTTCAGCCTTTGGTGTCACAGGTTGATGAAAATAGTATCTTATACGGTGGTTTTCTTAATCGTGTTATTCCTCCGAGCGGAGGTGGTGCTGGTATCAACATTTTTATTCCTGGCGCTGGTGGACAGGGTGGGATTCCTTCAGTGGTTGGAGAGGGAAGTACTGTTCGAGCTATCTATGGCCCCCGTATTGATGATCAACAGGATGATGTTTTTTCAGTCAGAAGCTTAGACGCTGGTCTACCTGTGGTCAGTGATGAGAGGATCCGTTTAATCGAGGCGCAATTGAAAGGGGTTGTGAAGCAGGATGATCTGGGAATAGATTTGGACGACCTAGGGTTGGTCCCTGATATTGTCATTCCACACAAGATTCAGATTCCTACATTGGAGAAGTATAATGGTACTACTTGCCCGAGAACTTATGTAAAGGCTTATATCAGGAAGATGGCTGCTGTAACGCCCCGTTTTGCCAATTTTATTTTATTGAGTCTTTTTGGATTATTTTATTATTATTTTATTTTATTTTCGACTTTTATGTGAAAATATGTTATTTTTCGGCGGGAATATATTTTATCGCGTTTTGGGAACGTTTGCGAGAAATTTGAGTGTAGGGGTATTTTGGGCATTTGGGTGTATTTTGTTAAGTTAGTAAAGAAAAGAAAAGTAGAAATAGAAGAAAAAGAAAAAAAATAGAAAGAAAAGTAGAAAGAAGAAAAGAGAAGAAAAGAGGAGAAGAGAGAAAAGAGAGAAATTGGAGAAAAGCTTGGGAAATCAAGAGAACAAGTTCTAGGAATCGATTAATCGGGTAAGGGTGCGAAACTCGATTATACTATGATTGTGTATGATTGTGTATGTTTGTGTGGAAGTTTTGTTGTTTTTTTCAAATATAGGTCGAAATGAGATAAACGAGTAGAAATCGATGTTTTCACGGATGAATTTCGAAATAAATTACGTAGATTAGTCGTATGAGGTTAGGCCGAGATTATAGAGACTCGTTTCGTTGAAATCGGTTGATATTGTGAGTTTTGACATTTTTGGGTTTTGAAAATTTGAGATTTTGGTGAAAAATAAAAGTCGTGGAATCGGGTTTTTCTTGATCCTAATATGTTGGTATGTATTTATGTGATATTACCATGTATTTATTCGGAAGAAAGGAATTGAATCGGTCGGGTTTTCGGAGGGTTTTGTGTAGAGGCAGCAGCTCATTTTTCTGGTTTTTAACAGGTGCAATCGATTGCAGCAGGATGCAAATCGATTGTACATGAAAAAAAAGGCGAAAAATGTGATTTCTGGGGCCGTGCAATCGATTGCACACAGGTGTAAATCGATTGCACTCTGCTGTTCTTTTTCAAAAATTTGTTTTTTTAAAAGTTGCATAACTTTTTCGTCGTTTATCCGTTTTAGCTGTTCTTTATATCAATCTGAAGCTAAAAATATGTTCTATAATTTGGTGAAGAAAAATATTATTTTTAGCTGACTTTTGGCCGACTTTACCGATTAATCGTGAATAGCTGTTTTTAATGAAATGTTGTGATGATGATTTGTGGCCGAAAGGCAAGAAAATGCTAAGTGTGGTATTTGATGATATATGCATGATTGTGGATGTGTGTGTGCATGTAATGTGAATGTAATGAGTCATTATATGCCAAGCATCATGATGTGCATTGTTGAAACGTCCTGAGTGGCGGTTTGGTTCCTGATGGAATCTGCTATAACATCATGTGCCTCGAAAATATGAGGCGCTGCCTGAGGACCTAAAGCGGTGGTTATAGAAGATTGTGGGCTCCTTTGGAGACTTAAAGCAATCCTTAACGTCGTGTGCCTCAAAAATATGAGGCGTTGCCTGAGGACCAAAAGCGACGGGTGAACATCGTAGGCCCGACGGGGAGTTACTTGAGATTCTCAGTAATGAGCGATGGTTCCAATAGTTCCTGAGTGAACTGATGATGAGACATGAGACATTGGAAGTCGGTACCGCATGGCATGTGCATAGAGTCATTGTGTCGGTCTATGTGCATTGCATAAATCATGAATTAATTGTGTGTGAATTTGTGAATGTGATTGATAATTGTATGGTATAGGTGTGGTGTGTAATGGTATTCGATGCTTGAGAATTGTGCGGTATTATGTTATATGTGGTTGTGGTGAGAATGTGTTACTTGTACATTTTTTTGTTTATATATATAATTTTATTCAATTATATTATGGTTGTTTTTCTCACCCTTCTGCTGTTTTATAACGCTCTTTGAGGCGTTGCAGATTAGAGCTGCTGGAGGTATTCTTTTTTGTGAAGCGTTGCGTCTTCATTATTTTGGTCGGTCGACTCTGATATGTGACTCCGGGTAGTTAGGGTGGCCGCGTGCTATTAGTTTGTATATCTGATGATATATTTTGGTTGTACATATGCTACCTGATGTATGACAAACTGTTTATATGTGTATATGTATATATGTTAATCAGATTTTAGATTTTTCCGCTTTAATTCTAATTTCTGAAAAGTGGGTGTAAGGAACAAAGTTTCCTCTGTATGATTGCTACCCCACAGTTGCATATCATTATGGGCAGGTGTTGCATGTTATGTGTATGTTTGGTTACTTTGATGTGATTCTCCCTTTCTATGCCGTGTTTTCAAATGTACTCTGATCAATTTTCGAATTTTCTTTTACTTCTTTAATTGGTTGTTTTTGGGGGTATTAGATTGGGGGCGTCACATTAAGTGGTATCAGAGCCAGTTCGTGTCAGTTGTGTTTGTTGGGTCGTTTGTGTCTATTGTGTCTGGCATATTGGGCAAGTTGTGTTGAGCAAGTGGTTGTTTAACCATAGTTTCTGTATTTGGACGAACAGAATATGGCTGGTCGTAATGATGCTGCTTTGGCTGCTGCGATGGAAGCAATGGCACGAGCTGTGCAGGGTGCACCGAATGCTTCCAGAAATGATGAGTTTAGAAAGAATAAGCCCCCGGTTTTTAAAGGGAAACATGATCCGGATGGTGCACAGTTGTGGTTGAAAGAGATTGAGAGGATTTTCAGGGTAATGGATTGTGACGATGATGATAAGGTGAGGTTAGGCACTCATATGTTACATGAAGAGGCTGACGACTGGTGGATCAGTACTCGTCAGGTGTTGGAAGCTGAGGAGGAGGAAGAAGAGATTACTTGGGAAGTGTTTAGCCGAGAGTTTCTAAGGAAGTATTTTCCGGAGGATGTCCGAGGAAAGAAAGAGATTGAGTTTTTGGAAATAAAACAAGGTAATTTATCTGTTGTTGAGTATACTGCTAAGTTTGTGGAACTTGTGCAGTTTTATCCTCACTATGTGGAAGCGACAGCTGAATTTTCAAAGTGTGTAAAGTATGAAAGTGGCTTGCGTCCTGAGATAAAGCAGGCGATTGGTTATCAGAGGATTCGAAGGTTTGCTGATTTGGTTGAATGCTGTAGGATTTATGATGAGGACAGTAAGGCTCGTTCTGCTCATTATAAAAGTGTAAGTGACAGGAAAGGGAAGCAACAGTTCCGTGGTGGACCGTATGTGTCACCGGCTGATAAAGGTAAACAAAGGAGTACTTTTGATCGTAGGTCAGGTGGAGGTGGTATGTCTAATTCTCCTAGGTGTTTTAAATGTGGTGAATTGGGTCATCGCCAGCATGAATGTAGGAGGAATGTGATTAAGTGTTCTAATTGTGGCGGTGAAGGGCATGTTGTAGCGGATTGTAAAAGGAAGAATGTGGTGAAATGTTACAATTGTGGGGAACCTGGTCACATTAGCTCGAAGTGTCCGAATCAGAAGAAAGCTCAGGCTAGTGGCAAAGTGTTTTCATTGGCGGGAACTCAGACCTCAAGTGCAGATCGTCTGATAAGAGGTACTTGCTTTATTAATAATATGCCTTTAATTGCTATTATTAATACTGGAGCGACTCATTCGTTTATTTCGTCTGAGTGCGCGAAGAGTTTGAATCTTGTGTTGTCTGTGATGGATTTTGAGATGGTTATTGATACTCCAGCGATGGGGTCAGTAACTACTTCTTTGGTGTGTCTAAGTTGTCCTTTGGCCATTTATGGAGAAGACTTTGTGATGGATTTGGTGTGTTTACCATTGGAAGGTTTAGATGTGGTGTTGGGAATGAACTGGTTGCAATTTAATCGGGTGCACATTGACTGTTATCATAAGCTTGTAAGGTTTCCTTCTCTTGAGGGAGATGAAGACTCGAGTTTCTTGTCTACTAAAGAGTTGAAGAAACTTTTAGCGGACGAAGCTCAATTGTT
Organism: Lathyrus tuberosus; assembly: GCA_022829125.1. Lineage (NCBI taxonomy): Eukaryota > Viridiplantae > Streptophyta > Magnoliopsida > Fabales > Fabaceae > Lathyrus > Lathyrus tuberosus. Next base: position 3,002,779 of record JALAZF010000183.1, read on the forward strand.
TGGTTTGTTTGCATCATTAACTGTGGATAGTCAAGTTTCTCTCAAAGTGTTTCCTGTTGTGTGTGATTTTCCTGAAGTGTTTCCTGAGGATATTTCAGATGTACCGCCAGAGAGAGAAGTTGAATTTTCGATAGATCTAGTTCCTGGTACTAGACCTGTTTCTATGGCACCTTATAGAATGTCGGCATCTGAATTGGTGGAGTTGAAAAAGCAGTTAAATGAGTTGTTGGAAAAGAGGTTCGTGAGACCAAGTGTTTCTCCTTGGGGTGCTCCAGTTTTGTTAGTGAAAAAGATAGATGGGAATATGCGATTATGTATTGATTATCGCCAGTTGAATAAAGTGACGATTAAGAACAAATATCCGCTTCCAAGGATTGATGATCTGATGGATCAGTTGGTTGGTGCTTGTGTATTTAGTAAGATTGATTTGAGATCGGGTTATCATCAAATAAGAGTGAAAGAAGAGGATATTCAGAAGACGGCCTTTAGAACACGGTACGGTCATTATGAATATTCGGTGATGCCGTTCGGGGTTTCTAATGCGCCTGGTGTGTTTATGGAATACATGAATCGGATTTTCCACGAGCATTTGAATCGTTTTGTGGTGGTGTTTATTGATGATATTTTAATCTATTCTAAGTCTCGGGAAGAACATGCAGAGCATTTGCGTATTGTTTTGCAGGTTTTGAAGGAAAGGAAGCTTTTTACCAAATTGTCCAAGTGTGAATTCTGGTTGTCTGAGGTGAGTTTTCTTGGGCACGTAATTTCAGGTAATGGTATTGCTGTGGATCCATCTAAAGTAGAAGCAGTTCTACAATGGGAGGCTCCTAGATCCGTTACTAAAATTCAAAGCTTTTTGGGTTTGGCTGGTTATTACCGGAGGTTCATTGAAGGTTTTTCTAAGCTAGCTCTTCCTTTGACGCAGTTGACTTGTAAGGGCAAAGCATTCATTTGGGATATTCAATGTGAAGAGAGTTTTTGTGAGTTGAAGAGAAGATTGACGACAGCTCCGATTCTTATTTTACCTAATCCTAATGAACCATTTGTTGTGTATTGTGATGCTTCTTTAATTGGTTTGGGTGGTGTTTTGATGCAGGAAGGTAAAGTTGTAGCTTATGCTTCAAGGCAATTAAGAGTTCATGAGAAAAACTATCCTACTCATGATCTTGAATTAGCGGCTGTAGTTTTTGTGTTGAAGATATGGAGGCACTATCTCTATGGTGCAAGGTTCGAGGTCTTTAGTGATCATAAAAGCTTGAAATATTTATTTGATCAGAAAGAGTTGAACATGAGGCAGCGGAGATGGTTGGAATTCTTGAAAGATTACGACTTTGGCTTGAATTACCATCCTGGTAAAGCTAATGTGGTAGCCCATGCATTGAGCCGGAAATCGTTGCATATGTCCGCATTGATGGTGAAAGAGTTGGAACTTTTGGAATCGTTTAGAGATTTGAGTTTGGTATGTGAAGTGACATCGGTTAGTGTGAGGCTTGGAATGTTGAAAGTTACGAATAAATTTTTGATGTCGGTTAGTGAGAAACAAAAGTTGGATTTGAAATTTGTTGATTTGATGATGAATGAGAATGTGGATTTCAAGGTTGATAATTTTGGTGTTTTGAGATTCCGTGGTCGTATTTGTATACCTGATGATGCGGAGTTGAAAAGAATGATTTTGGAGGAAGGACACCGAAGTAATTTAAGTATTCATCTGGGAGCGAATAAGATGTACCAAGATTTGAAAAAGATTTTCTGGTGGTCTGGTTTGAAAAGAGATGTGGCTCAGTTTGTGTATGCTTGTTTGACTTGTCAGAAATCGAAAGTGGAACATTTGAGACCTAGTGGTTTGTTGCAACCGTTGGATATTCCTGAGTGGAAATGGGATAGCATTTCGATGGATTTTGTGACGGGATTACCGAACACTCAGCGTGGGCATAATGCTATTTGGGTGATTGTGGACAGGCTGACTAAATCTGCGCATTTTATTTCGATTGACATCAGTTAGCTGAGATCTATATCAGTGTGGTGGTGAAATTGCATGGGGTTCCTTTAAGTATTATTTCTGATCGAGATCCTAGGTTTACATCGAGATTTTGGGAAAGTTTACAGAAGGCTTTGGGTTCTAGATTGAGGTTGAGTTCGGCTTATCATCCGCAGACGGATGGTCAGACCGAAAGAACTATTCAGTCGTTGGAGGATTTGTTGAGGTCGTGTGTTTTAGAACAAGGTGGTGCGTGGGACAGTTATCTTGCTTTGATTGAGTTCATGTATAATAACAGTTTCCATTCTAGTATCAGAATGGCACCTTTTGAGGCTTTATATGGACGAAGATGTAGAACGCCGTTGTGTTGGCACGAAACTGGTGAGAGTTCTGTGGTTGGACCGGAATTAGTGCAACAGACGATGGAAAAGGTAAAGTTTATTCGTGAGAGAATGAAGGCTTCTCAGAGTAGACAAAAGAGTTATCATGATCGGAGACGGAAGGATCTTGAGTTTCAAGAGGGTGATCACGTATTTCTGAGGGTTACGCCGGTAACGGGTGTTGGTCGTGCTTTGAAATCTAAGAAGCTTACTTCTCGATTTATTGGTCCTTACCAGATATCTGCGAGAGTGGGTGCTGTAGCGTATCGTGTGGCGTTACCGCCGAATCTGTCGAATTTGTATGACGTTTTTCATGTTTCACAGCTTCGGAAGTATGTTCCGGACCCTTCACATGTGATTCCTATGGACGAGGTTGAGGTAAGAGATAACCTTACGATCGAGGCATTACCAGTTAGTATTTTGGATCGCGAGGTGAAACGGTTGAGGGGTAAAGAGATTGCACTTGTGAAAATGGCGTGGGGAGGCACTGCTGAGGGTAATTTGACGTGGGAATTGGAGAGTAGGATGCGGGAGTCGTATCCAGAGTTGTTTGTATTAGGTAAGATTTTCGAGGACGAAAATTTCTAAGTGGGGGAGAATTGTAACGCCCCGTTTTGCCAATTTTATTTTATTGAGTCTTTTTGGATTATTTTATTATTATTTTATTGTATTTTCGACTTTTATGTGAAAATTTGTTATTTTTCGGCGGGAATATATTTTATCGCGTTTTGGGAACGTTTGCGAGAAATTTGAGTGTAGGGGTATTTTGGGCATTTGGGTGTATTTTGTTAAGTTAGTAAAGAAAAGAAAAGTAGAAATAGAAGAAAAAGAAAAAAAAATAGAAAGAAAAGTAGAAAGAAGAAACGAGAAGAAAAGAGGAGAAGAGAGAAAAGAGAGAAATTGGAGAAAAGCTTGGGAAATCAAGAGAACAAGTTTTAGGAATCGATTAATCGGGTAAGGGTGCGAAACTCGATTATACTATGATTGTGTATGATTATGTATGTTTGTGTGGAAGTTTTGTTGTTTTTTTCAAATATAGGTCGAAATGAGATAAACGAGTAGAAATCGATGTTTTCACGGATGAATTTCGAAATAAATTGCGTAGATTAGTCGTATGAGGTTAGACCGAGATTATAGAGACTCGTTTCGTTGAAATCGGTTGATATTGTGAGTTTTGACATTTTTGGGTTTTGAAAATTTGAGATTTTGGTGAAAAATAAAAGTCGTGGAATCGGGTTTTTCTTGATCCTAATATGTTGGTATGTATTTATGTGATATTACCATGTATTTATTCGGAAGAAAGGAATTGAATCGGTCGGGTTTCCGGAGGGTTTTGTGTAGAGGCAGCAGCTCATTTTTCTGGTTTTTAACAGGTGCAATCGATTGCAGCAGGATGCAAATCGATTGCACATGAAAAAAAAGGCTAAAAATGTGATTTCTGGGGCCGTGCAATCGATTGCACACAGGTGTAAATCGATTGCACTCTGCTGTTCTTTTTCAAAAATTTGTTTTTTTAAAAGTTGCATAACTTTTTCGTCGTTTATCCGTTTTAGCTGTTCTTTATATCGATCTGAAGCTAAAAATATGTTCTATGATTTGGTGAAGAAAAATATTATTTTTAGCCGAATTTTGGCCGACTTTACCGATTAATCGTGAATAGCTGTTTTTGATGAAATGTTGTGATGATGATTTGTGGCCGAAAGGCAAGAAAATGTTAAGTGTGGTATTTGATGATATATGCATGATTGTGGATGTGTGTGTGCATGCAATGTGAATGTCATGAGTCATTGTATGCCAAGCATCATGATGTGCATTGTTGAAACGTCCTGAGTGGCGGTTTGGTTCCTGATGGAATCTGCTATAACATCGTGTGCCTCAAAAATATGAGGCGCTGCCTGAGGACCTAAAGCGGTGGTTATTGACAATTGTGGGCTCCTTTGGAGACTTAAAGCAATCCTTAACGTCATGTGCCTCGAAAATATGAGGCGTTGCCTGAGGACCTAAAGCGACGGGTGAACATTGTAGGCCCGACGGGGAGTTACTTGAGATTCTCAGTAACGAGCGATGGTTCCAATAGTTCCTGAGTGAACTGATGATGAGACATGAGACATTGGAAGTCGGTACCGCATGGCATGTGCATAGAGTCGTTGTGTCGGTCTATGTGCATTGCATAAATCATGAATTAATTGTGTGTGAATTTGTGAATGTGATTGATAATTGTATGGTATAGGTGTGGTGTGTAATGGTATTCGATGCTTGAGAATTGTGCGGTATTATGTTATATGTGGTTGTGGTGAGAATGTGTTACTTGTACATTTTTGTGTTTATATATATAATTTTATTCAATTATATTATGGTTGTTTTTCTCACCCTTCTGCTGTTTTATAATGCTCTATGAGGCGTTGCAGATTAGAGCTGCTGGAGGTATTCCTTTTTGTGAAGCGTTGCGTCTTCATTATTTTGGTCGGTCAGCTCTGATATGTGACTCCGGGTAGTTAGGGTGGCCGCGTGCTATTATTTTGTATATCTGATGATATATTTTGGTTGTACATATGCTACCTGATGTATGACCAACTGTTTATATGTGTATATGTATATATGTTAATCAGATTTTAGATTTTTCCGCTTTAATTCTAATTTCTGAAAAGTGGGTGTAAGGAACAAAGTTTCCTCTGTGTGATTGCTACCCCACAGTTGCATATCATTATGGGCAGGTGTTGCATGTTATGTGTATGTTTGGTTACTTTGATGTGATTCTCCCTTTCTATGCCGTGTTTTCAAATGTACTCTGATCAATTTTCGAATTTTCTTTTACTTCTTTAATTGGTTGTTTTTGGGGGTATTAGATTGGGGGCGTCACAGCTGCCCATGCCAAGGATGAAAAGTTAATGATGCACTTTTTCCAAGACAGCCTGTCTGGCGCGTCTTTGGAATGGTATATGGCGCTGGAGAGTAGAGATGTTTGTACTTGGAGAGAGCTAGCTGCAGCTTTTATCAAGCATTACCAGTAGAACACAGACATGGCTCCCAACAGAACTCAGCTGTTGAGCATGTCCCAGAAAAATGATGAAAGTTTCAAAGAATACGCGCAAAGGTGGCGTGAATTGGTGGCTAGGGTACAGCCACCAATGCTGGAAAAAGAGATGCTGGATATGTTTATGGACACGCTGCCTAAGCACTATTATGAAAAGCTGTTGCCTTGTTCACTAGGCAAGTTTGCAGATGTGATTGCTATCGGACAGAAGGTAGAGGTTGGAATTAAGGCTGGAAAAGTTTCTAATGGTGATGGATCGTCCTCCGGGCATGGAAAGAAGCCGTTTGATAGTTATAAGAAGAAGGGAGAAGCCAACACTGTATCATCTCACAGGGGAAAAGGGAAACAGCGTCAGGGCAATAATCAACAAGTAGCATCGGTAACTATCCCAACAACGTTACTTCCACCACAACAACAGTGAAATAATGCTAATCATAATAGGCAGCAGGGCCAGCATCAGAACAGACAAAGGAATGCAGAGAGGCATTTTGATCAACCCTCAATGTCCTATGCACAGTTGTTGCAACATTTGCTGCAGTTGCGTCTAGTTGAGCTCCGTACCCTGGCTCCACCAACAGGGGAAGTCCCACGAGGCTACGATACTAACGCACACTGCGATTTTCACTCTGGTGCTCCGGGGCACACTGTGGAGAAGTGCAGGGCATTTCATCACAAGGTGCAAGACCTTGTGGACTACAAAGCCATTAATTTCTCGAATGTTGGGCCCAATGTTATTCAAAACCCTATGCCTGATCACAATGGGCCGAGGGTGAATGCGATAATTGAGGAATGCGAAGCTTTGAATTTGATCCTGGATGTTGAGGAGTTGAAGACTCCGTAGGCTGTGGTTAAAAACAGGTTATTGAAGGGTGGCGTCTATCCGGGTTGTGATGAGAACTACTCAGATTATTTGATAAAGGATAATGGTTGTGATTCGTTGAAGATGGGTATCCAGAGTATGATTAATGAGGGCTGTTTACAGTTTGATCGGTGTAATCAACAAGAAGAGGTTGTTAGTGAGAAGGTTGCTACTATCACTATTTCGTTCAAAATAATTACCATTTCTGGTCCGGCTAGGCCACCTCCATTTATTATCACAAGGGCTGGACCCATTCCGTATGAAAGCACTAAGGCTATTCCTTGGAATTACGGTGCAGAGGTGTTTATCAATGGACAAAAGCAGGAATTATTGACTACTTCACCAGTGAGTTCTAGTCCTGAAGTTAAGGTTGAAGCTGATGTTATAACAAGAAGTGGTAGAGTGCTTACTCTTGTTAATGATCAACCCAGTACTTCTAGGCAAGATAGGGGAAAACAGGCAGTGGATGGTTCTGTTCAGACTCCTGTGATTACTGATTCTACAGTAAAGCCGGTTGATGATGCTTTTTCTGAAAATGTAGAGGAGTTTATGAGACTCATCCGGAAAAGTGATTACAAGATCATGGACCAGTTACATCAGACCCCGTCCAAGATCTCTATTCTGTCTTTATTGTTATGCTCTGAAGCTCATAGGAATGCTCTTCTGAAGGTTTTGAATGTAGCCTACGTTCCTCAAGAGATTTCTATTAACCAGCTGGAAGGGGTTATAGCACACGTAAATGCGGGTAATGGCTTGGGTTTTATAGATCTTGATTTGACTCCTGCTGGGAGGAATCATAACCATGCCCTGCATATTTCGATTGAGTGTCGTGGTTCACTGATGTCACATGTATTGGCTGATACTGGATCATCGTTGAATGTATTGCCAAAGAAAGCATTAATGAAGTTAGATACCAGGGGACTTATTTGTACACCAAGCGACTTGGTGGTGCGAGCTTTTGATGGCTTGAAGAGATCTGTCTTTGGTGAGATTGTGCTTCCGATCAAGGTTGGACCCGAAATATTTGATGCAACATTTTATATAATGGATATTCAGCCAGCGTACAACTGTTTGTTGGGTCATCCTTGGATCCATGGTACAGGCGTTGTAACCTCCACTTTGCATCAAAAGCTGAAATACATGGTTGATGGTCACGTAGTGACAGTGTGCGGAGAAGAAGACATAATGATTAGTCAGCTGTCAACTTTTAAATACGTGGAAGTGGATGGTGAAATCCATGAGATGTTGTGTCAGGGGTTTGAAAAGGTGAAGGTTTCTGAAGAGGTTGTCTAGTTTGAGACTACAGAGCAGCCTACAGTGGCAGATCAACCTGAGGTTTCTATGTCTTCGTTTAAAGACGCCAAAGCTGTGGTTGAAGCTGGTAGCTCACAGAGGTGGGACCAGGTGGTTGAAGTTCAGGAGAAGAGGGACACTTATGGATTGGGATACAAGCCATCCAGGAGAGACGGGGATCCTCCCAAGTTCTATGGCCCAGTCCGTTTCACTAGTGCCGGTGTTTTCTTCGACAGGGTTAATGCCATTGAGGAAGAAGGGGACAGTGATTGTGACATGGATAGCAGGATCCGCCCTTGCGTCCCAGGAGAAATTCTGTACAACTGGTCTTCCGAGAAAGTCATTCAAGTGACTAGCTTCGAGTAATTGCTTTGTTTTCCTATTATTTTAATCCTGCGTTCTGCCCAAGACGTAGTGATTTCATTTGTAGGGCTTTTAACTGTTGCATGTTTTGCTTTATCATCAATAAAGGACTTTTCACACTCAAATATTTCGATCTCTGTCTTTCTGTTTTTATTTTTTATGCATTAAAAACCCACATCAAAATGGTGTAGCACCCCAAAATTTGCTCTCTTACTTTAGTACTAACTGGCTTAGGTTTCATTTCATTTTTTTTACATTATCATGTGTGTATATCATTGGTTCTTAGCATGGGGTCAAGGTGCCTGAGGCAGTTCAAGAGGAGAAGGTGTTCTTCAAAAGGGTCAAGTTCCATACCATTTATCAGGAATAAAGGGTTGGTACAAAGTTACTAAATATGGAAATGACCTATAATTTGAAAGTTTCCATTCTGGGTAAGTTCTTACACTACATTCAGCTTGACTTTTCACCATCAAGGAAGCTTTAAATGAATTTTTCTCAAACATGAAAGTTGAAGATCTTTTTCTCCCCTTTCCAACAAGTACTAGATGGTCTCCATATCATTTGTGAAACTCAAGTTATGACCAAAAGAAGGCAAGGTGGTTTTTAGGGCTTTCTCATGGTTCCATTTTCACAACTTTTGCATTTTGGGACATAGTGACCTATATTTGGTTCCATTGCTTCAAGGCACATTATAAAATCAAAGTACATTCCATAAGGATCATTTTTGGCCTTTGAACCAAGGGATTCCATAACAAATTCATCACTTATTTCACATTATGCAAAATTGTAAGAAGCATCAAAGCTCATGAATCAAGATGTTTCAAGGCCCAAATTCCATACAGGTGTGATTAGCAATTGAAATGTGAATGATCCATCATCAAAGGCTTGGGTGTACATGCATGGAGGAGGGTGTATTTCACATTATGCAAATTTGCCAAATGGCCCAAAACTCATTAACCAAAGAATGAATAAGACCTAAATGCTAATCAGTGGAATAACCTAATGTATTTAAGCTAACTCATGCACTGGTGAGAGGGAGGACACGTGATTTTGAGGAAAACAAAACTTTCAACCCTAAAGCTTGATTCCTTCGAATCTGATAATCCATTAGGGCATTTCAAAAAATTTCTTCACAATCTTGATCCTTGGAATCCATAGAGCACGAAGCACTCACCATCTGGAGCTAACAATAAGGATACGGATAGCACGATCTCAGGTTGGTGCGTTTTTCATGATCATAGAACTCTATTTTTAAGTGTGCATAATGATGTGTGACGTTCACTGATAATCCTGATATAGTTTTTTTTGAGTTTGGATGTTTATATTGTCTGTATGATGAGTTTGAAACTTTTGAAGCAAACTTTATTTCGTTCGATTTGCGCTATGTATTGATTGTTTGCAAAAAATAGCATGATATTTGGAATCCTCATGTTTTTCTGATTGAAATGATGCACTCATTTGCGTTTTCTGGGGATTTTGGGTGTGGTGGTTACCGGAGAAGACGACCGGAACCCTAGTTCCGGCGTCTGGTGCAGTCTCTGGCGAGGTAGGGTTTGGGTGAGGAAGAGATAATCCTGACCGTCCAATTGCTTGATCCCACGGTTCATGTTGCGCCACCTCATTAAAATTCTGTTTTATTTACTTAGTTAGGTGTGTGTTATCCCATGATAATTATTGTGAACCCTAGATCTACACCACTCATCATGTTTCTGATTGTTTGCTTGGGTACGTTGATGTGATCTGATGGCCTACATTTTGCCAGTGCATTAATGATATGGTACTCCCCACGTGTTCTTTTATTTTAATTCAGGCTAATTTGGTGTGCGCGCGTGTATGATAGTTATGATGGTCGTGTGATCCTGAACGCTCATCATGATTACTTTTTGTTTTGGTTGACTGATGGCATGCGTTGGATTGATCCAAGGGCCCATGTGGAGTCAACGTGGTGGACTGGGTTCACATGTTATTATTATTGTTTTTCTGATGGATTTTTGGGTTGGGCTTGCTTTCCACACCCCCCAGTTAAGCCCAATTACCATTTTCAACGTGAGTTATTGCTGCATACACCCCCCATGTTTATTTCTTTATTTTCATTTTTTATTTTATTATTGCATTTCATTTTTAATCTTTAAAAATAGTTTTTTGCATTAAAAAATTACAAGAAAATTCATGAAGCATATTTATAGTTTTATAAAATTTTCCCAAATTTTATTTTATTATTTTCTTTTATTTTTAGTGACTGAATTAATTATTTAATGGATTTCTTTTTGAATTGTTCTTATCACGCGTACCCAAACTTGTAGAATTTTGTTCTCATAGCATACATAACATTTTGAACTCACTCTTTTTGCGTTGTTTCCCCAACACATTGAATTGAATTAAAACATTTTTCTCTCATTTTTAAAATCATTTCATATGCATTTTAGCCCTTTTCTTTTGCATATTGAACCATGTTTCCTACTTGATCTTTGCATATTTGTTTGAGGGACCTATCTTGGGAATTTTGGCATGAGCTTTTGACATGTTGTCTGCCACTGGTTGAGGTGTGTTAAGTTTTAATTTCGTAATTTTAGAAGACGTTTTGCTAATTGTTTGATTGCTCTTTGTTTGAGGTCTTCTTGTATGCACATCTTTGATCATGTCTGATTTATTGTTTGAGAAGGCACTTGTGCCATTGTTTGGGATTGTTTCTTTGACTTCAGAATTCATGTTTGAATCACTCTAGGTCACTTGATTATGATTATAGGTCATTGGTGTGAGGTTGTTGCCTACTTTGTGCATACGGTCAATGTTTGATTTACACGCCTCTTTGTGTTTCATATTCTCACTTCTTCTCATTTGTGTCTCTTCATGACTTATGCTTGGTTTATGTATGCCATGCCATATCATTCATTTACATTTCATTTGGTGTATGTTTCTAACTTTGGAGCTTTGCATTCATATCATATGTCATTCATGTTTCATCTTGCATACTTGAACATGTTTCACCTATATGCTTCCTTCTTCTTCTATTGGTGTTTGATGTTTGGATATCTGTTTGCATGTCTCATGTGACACTTGTATGACATGTTTAGGCACATGTTTAGGTCATCCATATTCTGACTTGGATATTATTTGAAGCATTCTTTCATGATCACCTTGCATATCCACTCTTCCTTCTTCTACTCCTTCTTTGATAACTCTCTTGTTTGTTTTGCCACTGATTTGCATTCTATTTGCTTGATTTTGTTTGGTAAACATTGTGGGTCATCTCTAAGGTGTATATTCTGGCTTGGATGAGTTTCATTTGGTTTGTAACCTTTTCTCTTTGGTTTGTGACTTGCTTGGGTTTCATTTGCCTTATTGTCACTTATGTTTATTTGTACTAACCTTTTCTGCAGGGGCTGAGGTAAATTATTTGAGGGTGTGGATAGTTATCCATGTCCACTCTCACTCTTTCTTTCTCTCATCTTTTCCTTTCTTTAGGCTTAGGTTGTTGTCAAGCCTCCCCTTAGGGCCATCTTTGCATGATAACATTAGGACTAAATTCCATAGGATAGTCTCCCTCCAAACCTCCCCTTAGGGCCATCTTTGCATGATAACATTAGGACTAAATTCCATAGGATAGTCTCCCTCCAAACCTCCCCTTAGGGCCATCTTTGCATGATAACATTAGGACTAAATTCCATAGGATAGTCTCCCTTCAAACCTCCCCTTAGGGCCATCTTTGCATGATAACATTAGGATAGAATCCCCTTAGAGTTTTTCTTTTCTTTTGAGTCCCTCTTCTCATCTCATAACATCTCTAAGATACTTAATAAGGTCAACTTACCTTGCACACAAGCCTTAAACATAGGAAATGAAGATTGAGGGGTCCCCCTTCTCTCTTCTAGAGTGTTGAGCATACGTCCTATTGAGGACGACCATGCGACGCATTCGTTCCCGTGTCATAGACTTTTGTTCAAGTTGAGTTATGAACTAACTCAAGTCACTTCTATCCTAAAAAATACAAATAAACTTTAAACCTTTTTATCCTGCGGGATTGTCAAACTAAAGGCTATTTTTTCAAAAAGGGCACGTTACTTTCCGTCTGAGTCGCAAACAGGCATCGACCCTAACTGCCGGACGCGAACTTAACGTCGCTCATAAAAAACACAAAAAGAACTTGGTCCGAACTACGTTGACTCTGAATTTCCCATTGTACAAAGGGAGTACGTAGGCCTAGGACGTCGACGTCCTACCGAGTCTGTCTTTGTCTTCCCCTCCCCCGTTTTAGTGCAGCCATAGATGTTAGGATAACTCACCCTTAGAATAGACAACAAGCGTGGATCCCATCGAGTACGATGGACGCGTGGGGTGCTAACACCTTCCTCTCGCGTAACCGAGTCCCGAACCCAGGCTACGGTTACGATGACCATTCCTTTCCCTCTTCTTCAGGTTTATGCAGTGTTCCCTTTCCCTCTCGTGGGATAAATATACACGGCTGGCGACTCTGTGTTCCACGCCACTTTTGCGTTTGTACCTGGATGAAAATCCTGGGAACAACAGCTGGCGACTCTGCTGGGGACTCTGGTTGACCTATGCTGGTCCATCCCCTTTAGCGAGTCTATCCTAGCGCTTGCTTGTCCTTGTTCTCTTTGGGTGTTTTTGTTTTTGTTTTGCTTTATTTGTTGTATTTTATTTTTACCGCATTTTCTGCACTGCATATTATTATCAGCCGCTGCACTGTTTTTCTGTTTGGCGGGTTGGGAGTTCTGAGAGGTAAGCCCAATACCCAGGCTTGAGCATACATGTAGGATTAGAGTGGCAAGTAGTGTGACTTGTGTGGCATTTGGCCAGACGTAGTATACATGAAAACTCCACATCCAGACGAGGTTTTCTTTGGTAATGTTCTATCCTGCGCATTGGTGCAGATGATTGAATGTAATCTAGAAAACTGTCGACTCTGGCGACCATTCCCGAGGACTCAGTAACGGCACTCCTCCCGAGACGTGATAATGGCAGACCAGAAATGGCCAACCCATTACACATGTCGATCCGAGGACCCAATACTGGGAACTTGCTATAGGGTTTCCTTTTGGGAAAGAATTAGTGGAAGCACTCCTCGATTGGCGATAGTACTGTACCCCGAGGGATGAATGTATTATTGCTTCTCGACCTCAGCACCGAAACTGAGGACTTGCCATATGATGTTTTCTTTTGAGGGGAATCAGTTGAGGCCTCCTCGATTGGTGATGATGCCAAACCATAAATGGTGAACGTATCATCATTTCTCGACCTGAGAGCCCGTGATATTGAGGATCCTCGACTTTCTAGTACCCGCATGTGAGAGGGCAGGGTGTTTACAGGTTTGCAGGTAACCTTGACCTTTAACATACCCGGTTTTCTGGTCATAAGATTTATCAGTATGGTATTATGGTTATTATGGTATTCTGGGTATTTGGACAGATATTTGAGATGGTTCAGTTGGTTCAGCGCAACAGTTGTCCAGTCTGTGTGGCATCCTTGATCCCATGTGTGCATTTGCATCATCATTTTGCATCCTAACATGTTTATTCATTTGCAGGGTTGCATCCTAACCTTGATTCTGGTTTCTGAAGACTATCGAGGATTAGTATTAAGAAGAAAAAGAATATCATAGGATACAAGTTCCCGTCACTTATTCTGGATCCTGTTCACAAGGTTGTTTCTATGGCAGAACCTGGGGAATTGGCACTTGTGGACTTTGATGACATGCCGTAGTTCTCTTTCTCTCTATTGTATTAGGATCACCACCAGGCTTGTTGGTTGGGATCCATGATTATTGTGTTCAGAACTATTATCTCGAGCTATGATCGTTGACATCTGGTTTTCCTCTGGTTTTCTTAATATATGAGCAGAAGTTCCGTTCTATCTTATTGTTAAACTGGAATCAAGGGGTGGATCGCCCTGCGATTTTTTAAAACATGTTCATTTGCATTTGCATATTCATAATCATTTTTCATAATAGGTGTTTATCTCTGGCGTTCTTACTTGGTTCTCCTCCGCAGTACAGGATTGCAGATCAACACATTCACCAGTATTCTACCAGACAAAATCAGAAAAGACTCATGGATCAACTACAAGCTGAGATGACTGAGATGCGGACTCGCATGAACCAATTCATGGATTTAATGCAAGGGGTTGCTCAGGGCCAAGAGAAGTTAAGAACTTTTGTCCAACCACTGATTGCAAGGATTGATGACGAAGATGTCCTTCATGGAGGAGTCCATACTTGTGTTACTGGTACTAATGTTCAGAATGGCCCTTCGGGCGGAGGTATTCCTATTCCTGGTGTTGTGATCCCTCCGGGCGGGGCTGAAAATGTTGGGGGAGGTGGTATTGGTGTCTGTGCTATTCATGGTCGTCAGTTTGATGATATTCAAGATGATGCATTCTCTATGCCAGGTGGGGATGCTGGTTCCCAGATTGACACTGATCAGAGATTCAAGTTGATTGAGGAACAACTAAGGGGTGTTGTAAATCAGGATTCTGTGGGTATGGATTTGGAGGATTTGGGGCTGGTTCCAGACGTCGTTATCCTGTGCAAGTTTCAGACTCCTACCTTCGAAAAGTACAATGGTATGACTTGCCCAAGGACCCACGTCAAGGCATACACGAGTAAAATGGCTGCTCACGCAAAGAACGAAAAGTTGATGATGCATTTCTTTCAGGATAGCCTATCTGGGGCATCCCTGGAATGGTATATGCAGCTAGAGAGGAAAGACATTCGTAGTTGGAGAGATCTGGCGGGGGCATTTATTAGACACTATCAATATAACACTGACATGGCTCCCAATCGTGCATAGCTGCAGAATATGTCTCAAAAGAGCAATGAAAGCTTTAGAGAGTACGCCCAGTGGTGGCGTGAATTGGCTTCCCGAGTTCAACCTCTGATGTTGGAAAGAGAGCTTGTTGATATGTTCATGAATACGCTTCAGGGGCATTATTATGAGAAATTGGTTGGATGTTTGTCAGCTGGATTTTCAGGTCTTGTATTGGCAGGAGAAAGAGTTGAAAACGGCATCAAAACGGGAAAGATTTGAATTGCTGCTGAAGATGCAAAGAAACCTTATGATGGGTCCTCCAAGAGAAAGGAAGGAGAAGCTAGTGCTGTGTATATTCCTCCTGTTGTTCAACGACCTGTTCAGTATCAGCGACCTTATGCTCCTCAGCAACAAAGACAAAAAAGACCACGAAGGCCTGCAAGAAGTTTCGATCCACTCCCTATTTCTCACAGTGATGTTCTTGCCCGTCTACTTGAAAGTTCTCTGGTTCAACTAAGGGATGCCAAGCCTGTTCCTAACCCTATTCCTCCTGATTATGATCTGGATGCCAGATGTGAATATCACTCAGACACACTGGGTCATTCAATTGAAAATTGCAACGTGTTCAAGCACAAGGTGCAAGACCTGGTAGACTCAGAGATCATTGCATTCACTAAAGATGATGTGTACATTAATTGAAGACTCCTTTCTCAAGTGAGCGCTCAGTCTGCAAATACGTC
Organism: Lathyrus tuberosus; assembly: GCA_022829125.1. NCBI lineage: Eukaryota > Viridiplantae > Streptophyta > Magnoliopsida > Fabales > Fabaceae > Lathyrus > Lathyrus tuberosus. The sequence goes on from JALAZF010000183.1 coordinate 3,018,190, forward strand.
CAGACAGAATCAAGCTTCCTCGGCGATGGCAATCTTCAGCTTCTTTACTGCATTTTCATTTGTAGTTTTTCATTTCTTGTTAAAGCATTGTATGCATGTAAGACTTGTTTGTTTTAATGATGATATTAATGCAATGAATATGTTTTCTTGAAGTAATTCTTTTTCATTCGTATGATATTTTTGTACATCGCAATACCAATTTTCTTGCTTGAACTCTTTGAGGGAGGATGATGAAGTAAAAACGCAAAATCTTTGGTTGCATGCTTTCGGATAAAACCCTGTTGAGGATGTACAGGCATTGTTTCAAATCCCTAAACACTGGAGATATAAGGGAGATAAACCCTCGTTAACCCCTTTGAGCCTTGAAGTAGGAGTTTCTTTCGTACAAAAAAAAACCCTCATACTTAACCCAGGGGCAGGGTAGGCGTCAGTTAGTTTGACCGAGCGTTCAAATTTCAAGGAGAGTGTGCATCTGAGGATCCATTACCTTCTACCCCACCGTCAAGAGGTCAAGAGATGTGAAACCACAATGGTTATCCATCAACAATCAAGGAGTGAGGCAGTCACAGCCCTGTCAAGCAAGTAAGACAACCAGTGTCACACGCTTTGTTCAAAAAGGGGAATAAAAAAAAAAAAGCCCGCTAAGTCGAGACTTGAAAATAAGCGACTTAGGCAAAAGTTAGGGCATCCCGCTGGACTTCAAAATCGAAAAAATCAAAAGAGTCAGTCCAGGCAAAAATTAGGGATCAAAAAAAACAAAAGAAAGAAAAAGCGAAAAGCATTACAAGAGAAAATCCTCGATAAGAACAAATTTGTGTGATTACAGACACAAAAGATAAAAAGGGATGACTGTCACTCCAAAACCTCCTTAGGTGTCAAACCATTAGTTGCGTGGGTCCCTTAAAGATCGTAAACCTTTTGAGAGATGAGCGTTCGTGTCAGATTAACTGAACATAGGACTGGAGAACATCACGAAGAGTGGGTGGGCGCCGATAAATTTTGAGCCATAAATCCTTTTTTCTGAAACCGTGAACCAGGCCACGTTACAACCCTTAAAAGTCCTAATTGAAACAGGGTTTATTCTAAAGGCGTACTTCAACAGGATAGCGTTCCTGACTCCTATAAGTTGTGCTAATAAGATATGTTGGTATTGCATGTGCGCATTGTTGTGCCATTCAAAAATCAATGTCACATCCCAGCTAGTGATTCGTTCGCAAGGCTCGGCGACGCATTTTCAATAAAAGCTTCAAGGTTAACGTGTTTGTTGCATTAGAATTACCATTCTCATGATAAACTTGTTCTGCCCGCATACATGTGCCTAAGCATCAAGGAAGCTTACACAGTGAACGTCAGTCAAGAAGCTTGATCCTGCCAAGTTGGGACGCTTGAAAATTCCGAAGGACAGTCATATCAAGGGGCATGCTGCCAAGAGACTCAGTGTAGAGTGGGCTCTCCCCAGTAAGTCATGGTTAAGATGTAGCCAATCTGGGGAAGTCACGTCGAGAAATCTCTCCGAAATTCAGTTATTCTGGGGTATTCATTCTAAGATCAGGGGCAAAGTCACTTCAAAGCTCATATTGAGGCAGACCATCCCTAGAGCATGAGAAGTTGTCCTGTCCAGAAGCCGGTTAATCAGAAGCACCTCTTCAAGGTTCAAAATACTAAAGCAGAGTATTTTAAGTCATTTTAAGTCTTCTCGAGGCAAATCCCTTCAAAGATTATGCAGTTTGGGGCAGTTACGTCGAGATCCGATAAATCTCTCCAAGAGTTTGAAGACCATGGGGCAGTGTGAACGCCCGGTCCTCTGTGAAATCCTCTTGAGATGAGTTCTCCCATTAGACCTTGTGGTTTGGGTCAAGTCAGGAAGGAACCGTCGTTCACTCTTGATGATCAGAATGCAGTGATCAGCAGGAACTTGAAATACTGAGTCTCTTCCTCAGCAAAGATTTAGATGGTATCCTTCCAGCGAGATGTTGGAATTGATATTTTTCCCCAAGCAGAGGGTCGTCCTCAAATCGAAAAGGGTCCTTTATGAAGATTCCTCATCCCCAGCAGTGCAGGTGGATTCCTCATTCTCAGCAGGGCAAGACGATGGAATATGTTCAAGCAGGTTGAAGACAGTGAGAAGTCAGAGTATTCTCTTCCTCAAAAGTCAGATTCGGTATTTCCCCGCAAGTCAAAGTCCAATGGTTATTGGCAGTCTCAGCAGTTCAAAGTCCAATCTTCATTGGCATCTCCTCGACAGAGTTTGCGATTCAGCTTGCAGTTCCCCTACAGAGTTTGCATCACCAATAGTTATTGGTGGTACAGTTGGTTACCTCCCCACGGGAGATCAGATATTGGTGATCCCTTCTTCAGTGAAGTCCGCTTGTTCTATTCTGCGCGTTCCATGGTGGAGTGTCCTCTCGTCCTTGCATGTAGTAATCATCATTGCATTGCATCCTCAAAATGCGTAGCATTTCCATTTCGTATGGAGCATTTCACCATAGAAAGAAAATTCAAACATGCATCGAAGCATAAGCCAGATTGGATACCTTGTGTGAAAGCCTAGATCAACCCTCAATCAACACAGTGATTCCCCAGCCTCTGGGTTGACGTCCTTTCTTCCCCAACTTCAAAGTTGTTGTATACCTTTTCTCGACCTCAGAGTTGATGAAATATCCTTTCTTCCCCAACTTCAAAGTTGTCGTATACCTTTTCTCGACCTCAGAGTTGATGAAATATCCTTTCTTCCCCAACTTCAAAGTTGTCGTATACCTTTTCTCGACCTCAGAGTTGATGAAATATCCTTTCTTCCCCAACTTCAAAGTTGTTGTATACCTTTTCTCGACCTCAGAGTTGATGAAATATCCTTTCTTCCCCAACTTCAAAGTTGTTGTATACCTTTTCTCGACCTCAGAGTTGATGAAATATCCTTTCTTCCCCAACTTCAAAGTTGTCGTATACCTTTTCTCGACCTCAGAGTTGATGAAATATCCTTTCTTCCCTAACTTCAAAGTTGTCGTATACCTTTTCTCGACCTCAGAGTTGATGAAATATCCTTTCTTCCCCAACTTCAAAGTTGTCGTATACCTCTTCTCGACCTCAGAGTTGATTAAATATCCTTTCTTCCCCAACTTCAAAGTTGTCGTATACCTTTTCTCGACCTCAGAGTTGATGAAATATCCTTTCTTCCCCAACTTCAAAGTTGTCGTATACCTGTCCTCAACCTCAGTGTTATTGTTTACTTCAAATTTTCTCAATCTCGGAGCAAATGCCATTATTCCTCAACTTCAGAGTTGATGGTCTACCTTCTTATCCCCAGCAAAATCCACTTTCTGTAGGTCTTCCTTTGCGGGTGCGGTTGAGGTCGTATTCATATTTTCTTTGTGTGTAGAGTGATCGAGGTTAGTCTTCCTTTGTGGGTACGGTTGAGGTCGTATTCGCTATTCTACAGCACTCTCCATTTCGTTATCCTCACCATTAGCAAATTTCTGGGTTCTTTCGATATTCAATCCCCATGTATCCTGGAATGTCTGAAAGCCGTCGCTATCATACCTTCTGGACCAAGTTGATTGAATTGGGGCAGCTGTAGCACCCCAAAATTTGCTCTCTTACTTTAGTACTAACTGGCTTAGGTTTCATTTCATTTTTTTTGCATTATCGTGTGTGCATATCATTGGCTCTTAGCATGGGGTCAAGGTGCCTGAGGCAGTTCAAGAGGAGAAGGTGTTCTTCAAAAGGGTCAAGTTCCATACCATTTATCAGGAATCAAGGGTTGGTACAAAGTTACTAAATATGGAAATGACCTATAATTTGAAAATTTCCATTCTGGGTAAGTTCTTATACTACATTCAGCTTGACTTTTCATCATCAAGGAAGCTTCAAATGAATTTTTCTCAAACATGAAAGTTGAAGATCTTTTTCTCCCCTTTCCAACAAGTACTAGATGGTCTCTATATCATTTGTGAAACTCAAGTTATGACCAAAAGAAGGCAAGGTGGTTTTTAGGGCTTTCTCATGGTTCCATTTTCACAACTTTTGCATTTTGGGACATAGTGACCTATATTTGGTTCCATTGCTTCAAGGCAAATTATAACATCAAAGTACATTCCATAAGGATCATTTTTGGCCTTTGAACCAAGGGATTCCATAACAAATTCATCACTTATTTCACATTATGCAAAATTGTAAGAAGCATCAAAGCTCATGAATCAAGATGTTTCAAGGCCCAAATTCCATACAGGTGTGATTAGCAATTGAAATGTAAATGATCCATCATCAAAGGCTTGGGTGTACATGCATGGAGGAGGGTGTATTTCACTTTATGCAAATTTGCCAAATGGCCCAAAACTCATTAACCAAAGAATGAATAAGACCTAAATGCTAATCAGTGGAATAACCTAATGTATTTAAGCTAACTCATGCACTGGTGAGAGGGAGGACACGTGATTTTGAGGAAAACAAAACTTTCAACCCTAAAGCTTGATTCCTTCGAATCTGATAATCCATTAGGGCTTTTCACAAAATTTCTTCACAGTCTTGATCCTTGGAATCCATAGAGCACGAAGCAATCACCATCTGGAGCTAACAATAAGGATACGGATAGCACGATCTCAGGTTGGTGCGTTTTTCATCATCATAGAACTCTATTTTTAAGTGTGCATAATGATGTGTGACGTTCACTGATAATCCTGATATAGTTTGTTTTGAGTTTGGACGTTTATATTGTCTGTATGATGAGTTTGAAACTTTGAAGCAAACTTTATTTCGTTCGATTTGCGCTATGCATTGATTGTTTGCAAAAAATAGCATGATATTTGGAATCCTCATGTTTTTCTGATTGAAACAATGCACTCATTTGCATTTTCTGGGGATTTTGGGTGTGGTGGTTACCGGAGAAGACGACCGAAACCCTAGTTCCGGCGTCTGGTGTAGTCTCTGGCGAGGTAGGGTTTGGGTGAGGAAGAGATAATCCTTACCGTCCAATTGCTTGATCCCACGGTCCACATTGCACCACCTCATTAAAATTCTATTTTATTTACTTAGTTAGGTGTGTGCTATCCCATGATAATTATTGTGAACCCTAGATCTACACCACTCATCATGTTTCTGATTGTTTGCTTGGGTACGTTGATGTGATCTGATGGCCTACATTTTGCCAGCGCATTAATGATATGGTACTCCCCACGTGTTCTTTTATTTTAATTCAGGCTAATTTGGTGTGCGCGTGTGTATGATAGTTATGATGGTCGTGTGATCCTGAACGCTCATCATGATTACTTTTTGTTTTGGTTGACTGATGGCATGCGTTGGATTGATCCAAGGGCCCATGTGGAGTCAACGTGGTGGACTGGGTTCACTTGTTATTATTATTGTTTTTCTGATGGATTTTTGAGTTGGGCTTGCTTTCCACACCCCCCAGTTAAGCCAAGTTACCATTTTCAACGTGAGTTATTGCTGCATACACCCCCCATGTTTATTTCTTTATTTTCATTTTTTATTTTATTATTGCATTTCATTTTTAATCTTTAAAAATAGTTTTTTGCATTAAAAAATTACAAGAAAATTCATGAAACATATTTATAGTTTTATAAAATTTTCCCAAATTTTATTTTATTATTTTATTTTATTTTTGGTGACTGAATTAATTATTTAATGGATTTCTTTTTGAATTGTTCTTATCATGCGTACCCAAACTTGTAGAATTTTGTTCTCATAGCATACATAACATTTTGAACTCATTATTTTTGAATTGTTTCCCCAACACATTGAATTGCATTAAAACATTTTTCTATCATTTTTAAAATCATTTCATATTGGATTTTAACCCTTTTCTTTTGCATATTGAACCATGTTTCCTACTTGATCTTTGCATATTTGTTTGAGGGACCTATCTTGAGAATTTTGGCATGAGCTTTTGACATGTTGTCTGCCACTGGTTGAGGTGTGTTAAGTTTTAATTTGGTAATTTTAGAAGATGTTTTGCTAATTGTTCGATTGCTCTTTGTTTGAGGTCTTCTTGTATGCACATCTTTGATCATGTCTGATTTCTTGTTTGAGAAGGCACTTGTGCCATTGTTTGGGATTATTTCTTTGACTTCATAATTCATGTTTGAATCACTATAGGTCACTTGATTATGATTATAGGTCATTGGTGTGAGGTTGTTTCCTACTTTGTGCATATGGTCAATGTTTGATTTACACGCCTCTTTGTGTTTCATATTCTCACTTCTTCTCATATGTGTCTCTTCATGACTTATGCTTGGTTTATGTATACCATGCCATATCATTCATTTGCATTTAATTTGGTGTATGTTTCTGACTTTGGAACTTTGCATTCATATCATATGTCATTCATGTTTCATCTTGCATACTTGAACATGTTTCACCTATATGCTTCCTTCTTCTTCTATTGGTGTTTGATGTTTGGATATCTGTGTGCATGTCTCATGTGACACTTGTATGACATGTTTAGGCACATGTTTAGGTCATCCACATTCTGACTTGGATATTATTTGAAGCATTCTTGCATGATCACCTTGCATATCCATTATTCCTTCTTCTACTCCTTCTTTGATAACTCTCTTGTTTGTTTTGCCACTGATTTGCATTCTATTTGCTTGATTTTGTTTGGTAAACATTGTGGGTCACCTCTAAGGTGTATATTCTAGCTTGGATGAGTTTCATTTGGTTTCTAAACTTTTCTCTTTGGTTTGTGACTTGCTTGGGTTTCATTTGCCTTATTGTCACTTATGTCTGTTTGTACTAACCTTTTCTGCAGGGGCTGAGGTAAATTATTTGAGGGTGTGGATAGTTATCATGTCCACTCTCACTCTTTATTTCTCTCATATTTTCCTTTTTTTAGGCTTAGGTTGTTGTCAAGCCTCCCCTTAGGGCCATCTTTGCATGATAACATTAGGACTAAATTCCATAGGATAGTCTCCCTCCAAACCTCCCCTTAGGGCCATCTTTGCATGATAACATTAGGACTAAATTCCATAGGATAGTCTCCCTCCAAACCTCCCCTTAGGGACATCTTTGCATGATAACATTAGGACTAAATTCCATAGGATAGTCTCCCTCCAGACCTCCCCTTAGGGCCATCTTTGCATGATAACATTAGGATATAATCCCCTCAGAGTTTTTCTTTTCTTTTGAGTCCCTCTTCCCATCTCATAACATCTCTAAGATACTTAATAAGGTCAACTTACCTTGCACACAAGCCTTAAACATAGGAAATGAAGATTGAGGGGTCCCCCTTCTCTCTTCTAGAGTGTTGAGCATACGTCCTATTGGGGACGACCATGCGACGCATTCGTTCCCGTGTCATAGACTTTTGTTCAAGTTGAGTTATGAACTAACTCAAGTCACTTCTGTCCTAAAAAATACAAACAAACTTCAAACCTTTTTATCCTGCGGGATTGTCAAACTAAAGGCTATTTTTCAAAAAGGGCACGTTACTTTCCGTCTGAGTGGCAAACAGGCATCGACCCTAACTGCCGGACGCGAACTTAACGTCGCTCATAAAAAACACAAAAAGAACTTGGTCCGAACTATGTTGACTCTGAATTTCCCATTGCACAAAGGAAGTACGTAGGCCTAGGACGTCGACGTCCTACCGAGTCTATCTTTGTCTTCCCCTCCCCCGTTTTAGTGCAGCCATAGATGTTAGGACAACTCACCCTTAGAATTGACAACAAGCGTGGATCCTATCGAGTACGATGGACGCGTGGGGTGCTAACACCTTCCTCTCGCGTAACCGACTCCCAAACCCAGGCTATGGTTGCGATGACCATTCCTTTCCCTCTTCTTCAGGTTTATGCGGTGTTCCCTTTCCCTCTCGTGGGATAAATATACACGGCTGGCGACTCTGTGTTCCGCGCCACTTTCGCGTTTGTACCTGGATGAAAATCCTGGGAGTGACAAATGGCAATGTGTTTCTTTTGTTGCATACATAATAAAACATACCTCATCAATCATGCAGGTCTTTTTGTTTAGATGACACCGATCATGACTCAGCTATAGCTCGGTATGACTTTGACAATCCAATCTATCAAGCTGAAGAAGAGACTGACGAAGATTGTGAACTGCCCGAAGAGTTGGCCAGATTGTTGAAGCAAGAGGAGAGAGTCATCCTACCTCATCAGGAGGAAATTGAGATTGTGAATCTGGGAACCGAGGACGCCAGAAAACAAGTAAGGATAGGGGCTGCATTGGAAGACAGTGTCAAGGGAAGATTGATTGAAATGCTCCGTGAGTATGTGGATATCTTTGCCTGGTCTTACCAAGACATGCCTGGGCTCGATACTGATATTGTTGTACATCGGCTACCACTTAAAGAAGGTTGTGCTTCGGTCAAGCAAAAGTTGAGAAGAACTAAACCGGAGATGTCTGTCAAAATCAAGGAAGAGGTTCAGAAACAGCTTGATGCCGGTTTTCTTGCCGTAACAAATTATCCTCCATGGGTTGCTAACATCGTGCCTGTACCTAAGAAGGATGGGAAGGTCAGGATGTGTGTTGATTACAGGGATTTGAACAGAGCAAGCCCAAAGGATGATTTCCTGCTCCCTCACATTGACGTGTTAGTTGACAATACTGCTCAGTATTCGATGTTTTCCTTCATGGATGGCTTCTCTGGGTATAACCAAATCAAGATGGCCCCAGAGGACATGGAGAAGACAACATTCATAACACCGTGGGGAACTTTCTGCTATAAAGTGATACCCTTTGGGTTGAAGAATGCAGGGGCAACCTATCAGCGGGCGATGGTGACTCTCTTTCATGATATGATTCACAAAGAGATTGAGGTCTATGTTGATGACATGATTGCGAAGTCACAGACGGAAGAAGAACATTTGGTAAATCTTCAGAAGTTATTTGAAAGATTAAGAAAATTCAGACTGAGGTTGAATCCTAACAAATGCACCTTCGGGGTGAGATCAGGAAAATTGCTGGGGTTTATTGTTAGTGAAAAAGGTATCGAGGTTGATCCTGCAAAGGTAAAAGCCATACAAGAAATGCTTGTGCCGAAAACAGGAAAAGAGGTTCGTGGTTTCTTGGGGAGATTAAACTACATTGCTAGGTTCATCTCGCACCTCACAGCCACGTGTGAACCAATCTTCAAGTTGCTAAGAAAAGATCAAGCGGTCAGGTGGAATGAAAATTGTCAAAAGGCGTTTGAAAAGATAAAAGAATACTTGCAGGAACCTCCGATCCTTATGCCACCAGTTCCAGGACGAACTTTGATTATGTATCTCACGGTTCTTGAGAATTCAATGGGTTGTGTGCTCAGTCAACAAGACGAGTCAGGTAGAAAAGAGCACGCCATCTACTACTTGAGTAAAACGTTTACTGATTGTGAGTCAAGGTACTCGATGCTGGAGAAAACATGTTGTGAACTCGCTTGGGCCGCTAAGCGTTTGAGGCAGTATATGTTAAACCATACAACCCTTTTGATTTCAAAGATGGATCCGATCAAGTATGTGTTTAAGAAGCAAGCACTTTCTGGTAGAATAGCCCGTTGGCAGATGGTTCTGACAGAATACGATATTCAGTATGTTTCCCAAAAGGCCATTAAGGGAAGTGTTTTGTCAGAATATCTTGCCGAACAGCCAATTGAGGATTATCAACCGATGAAGTTTGAATTTCCGGATGAGCATATCATGTATCTGAAGATGAAGGATTGTGAAGAACCTTTGCCTGATGAAGGACCTGAGATTGGATCTCAGTGGAAAATGGTTTTTGATGGGGCCGTTAATTCATATGGTAACGGAATCGAGGCAATCATTACGACTCCACAGGGTTCTCATATAAACTTTACTGCCCGATTAACATTCATATGCACCAACAATGAGGCAGAGTATGAAGCATGCATCATGGGGTTAGAAGAAGCAATTGATTTGAGGATCAAGAACCTCGATGTTTATGGTGATTCTGCGTTGGTGGTTAATCAGATTACAGGTGAATGGGAGACTCGTCAAGTGAATCTTGTTCCGTATAACAACTATGCCAGAAGGTTGTTACCTTTCTTTGATAGAGTGGACTTCCATCACATTCCCAGGGTTGAGAATCAGATGGCTGATGCGCTGGCAACGTTGTCATCAATGTACCAAGTGAATCATTGGAATGAAACTCCTTCAATCAGAATCATGCGCTTGGACAGGCCCGCTTTTGTATTTGCAGTTGAAGGGGTATCAGATGGCAAGCCTTGGTATCATGACATCAAAGTCTTCTTGAAGAGTCAGGAATACCCAGCTGGGGCATCTTCCATGGATAAAAAGACATTGAGGAGGTTATCAGGAAACTTCTTTTTGAACAAGGATGATGTGTTATACAAGAGAAACTTTGACATGGTCTTGCTACGTTGTGTTGAAGAACACGAGGCAGGCCTGTTAATGGAAGAAGTTCACGAAGGTTCCTTCGGTACTCATGCCAATGGGCATGCTATGGCAAGAAAATTGTTAAGAGCGGGGTATCATTGGATGACTATGGAGTCTGATTGTTTTAAATACGCCCGAAAATGTCATAAATGCCATATTTATGCTGATAAGGTGCACGTACCGCCTACTCTTCTGAATGTTTTGTCGTCACCCTGGCCTTTTGCCATGTGGGGCATTGACATGATTGGAAAGATCGAGCCGACTGCTTCGAATGGACATCATTTTATCTTGGTGGCTATTGATTATTTCACAAAGTGGGTGGAAGCAGCATCGTATGCCAACGTCACTAGACAAGTGGTAACCCGGTTTATTAAGAAGGACATCATCTGCCGGTATGGAGTCCCGAAGAGAATCATTACTGATAATGGTTCAAATTTGAACAATAAGATGATGAAGGAGCTATTCCAGAGCTTTAAAATCGAACATCACAATTCTTCTCCCTACCGCCCGAAGATGAATGGGGCTGTTGAAGCGGCAAATAAGAACATAAAGAAGATTGTGCAGAAGATGGTAGTGACATACAAAGACTGGCATGAGATGTTGCCTTAAGCTTTGCACGGATATCGTACTTCGGTACGCACATCAACTGGGGCAACTCCTTTCTCACTTGTGTATGGTAAGGAAGCAGTCCTGCCATTAGAAGTTGAGATTCCTTCTTTGAGAATTCTGACGGACGTGAAGCTTGATGAAGCTGAGTGGGTGTGTTCCCGGCTGAATGAACTGAACCTCATTGAAGAGAAGAGATTGAAAACCATTGCGCATGGCCAGTTGTATCAGAGCAAGATGAAGAAAGCCTTTGATCAGAAAGTACGTCCTCGGCGTTTTCAGGCTGGTGAATTAGTTCTGAAAAGGATCACTCCTCCTCAAATAGATCACAGGGGCAAGTGGACTCCAAATTACGAAGGGCCATATGTAGTAAGACAGGTTTTCTCTGGTGGAGCCTTATTACTTTCAACTATGGATGGCGAAGATTTTACGTCCCCTGTGAAAGCGGATGTAGTCAAAAAATACTTTGCATAAAAGAGACCCGCTGAACATAAAAAGAAGGTTCAGGCAAAAATGGGGCATCCTGGCGAACCATAAAAAGAAAAGGTTCGAGCAAAAATTAGGGATAAAAAGAAAAAGAAATAAACCCGCAAGGTTGAAAACCTGAAAAGGCAACTTTGGCAAAAATGGGTATCCCGGTGGATTGAAAACCCGAAAAGGGCGATTCAGGCAAAAGTTAGGGATTTAAAAGCAAAGACTACGATCCGCGTTCGATCTGTGACCACTATTCACACTTGGAAAATTCGAAGGAAAGGAATCAGTCCAGTCAGTCATCTTCAAAAGGCCAAAGTATCTGTGGATAAACAAGTCATATGGGTTATAGCTGAGTCGAGTCATGGTGGATGTTTGTTCCACACATTGCCGACATGTGTATTTTTCTTTTACTTTTTGCGCAATTACCTCTTTTCAGGAATTGCTTCCAAATGTAAATGCCTATTTACAGGCTAATCATTCAATACAGTTTGCATTTCAATCAAAGAGCTTTTGTGTTTTGTTTTACCTGTTTTGTTTGCGAAAATGTCCGATATTTTTGATAAACATTACATGCTAAATGTTGAGCTTTGTGAAACAAGTTGGAAAACAGTGGCAATTGCTTAGGTGACAGTCACTATGATGATAATCAAAGTAATCATTTTTGCACGTAGACCTGTATATTGGTTTTGCAGGATGACAGGTGTACCTCCCCAGTAGAGTTGCTCTCTCCAACTTTGAAGTTTGATTGTCCTCAGTAGTTTATTACTCTTCCCCATCAGAGTATCGAGGGTCGTCTTCCTCAACAGAGTATAAAGAGGTAATTCCCCGAGCGGAGTCGTTGAGGATCGTCCCCTTCAGCAGGATATAAGAGGTTTTCCCCCAGCCAGAGTTGTGATTTGGCTCACCTTTCTTCAGCAGGTGGTGTTTCCCCATAGAGTATGGGGCAGTCGTTTCTTCCTCAGCTAGTCAGGAAACATGTGTTATCCCCTAGCAGAGTGGATGTTGACAATTACTTTTTTCCAAGCAGATATGTCGATGAGGATCGTCCCCCTCAACAGGATTACAGAGGATTGTATGCCCAGCCGAAGTTGTGTTTGGATTACTATTCCCCAGCAAACGTTCAGAAGTTAATTGCTCTAAGGTGAATATTGTCGTATCTCCAGCAGGAAGTTCGTGGACAAAGATGGTATTATCCCCACAGAGTCCTGGTGTCTACTTTCCTCAGTTGGTCAGAAAGTATAGTCTCAGTGACAACTGTTTGATCTAATCCCCAGCAGGGTGAGGGTAAAGTTATTTCCCTAGCAGCAGATTAAGCTGACATCCCCAGGCAGAGTTTGGTGGTGACTGGTATCCCTAGTAGGTCTTGAGTCCAATCGTTTTTGGCAGGCGTTAAATCCAAGTTCTGAAGTATTTGGTGATCCCTGGCGGAGGAGTTTCCATCTTCAGTATTCATTTCCCTCCCCAGCTGAGTGGGTATTCTCTCGGAGTTTCGTCCATCTCCAGCAGAGTTGTTGATCTTGATTTCCCCAACAGAGTGGGTATTCTCTCAGAGTTTCGTCCATCTCCAGCAGAATTGGTGATTGTGATCTTCCCTAGCAGGGTGAAGTTTTCCTCAGCATGTTTTCTTTGGTTTGATGACAGTTTAGTTTGTCGTCCTCGGTGGAGCTGCTTCTATTCTCAGCGTTTATTTCCCTGGGACGGTCTTTTTGCATTGCATAAGCATTTGTTTTGCATGGCATCCTCCTAAATGCATAGCATTTCCACTTCGTGTGGAGCATTACGGCAAAATTCAAACATATGCATCTGAAGCATAAGCCAGGTTTGAGTTTTCCTTCGTCAGGAAGGCCGGATTTCAGGGAGCTATCTTTTGAATTTACTCCACGGGTGTTGGGTTTGGTCACCCAAAGAAATATTTGACATTCCCTTGCAGAAGTTGTTTGCCAGGATTGTGAACCCATTATCTCTTTTCACCCCTTTCGTCCAGGTGGTCGTTTGATTCGTCCCTTCGAGGTTTTTACCGTCAGACACTCGTCCGTGTTTCCTTCGGCACCCATCCGTGTTTGAACCTTTTTGTTTCAATACCCGTCCGTATTGACCTTTTGATGACACTCGTCCATGTTGCCTTCCATTCCCCAGCAAGATTAATCCCCGATAAAAGTTGCTTTACAACCTTTTCAATACCCGTCCGTATTGAATCCTTTTACACCCGTTCGTGTAACTCTTCAGTACCCGTCCGTATTAAATCTTTTTACACCCTTCCGTGTACCTTTTCGATACCCGTCCGTATTGAAACCTTTTACACCCGTCCGTGTACCTTTTCGATACCCGTCCGTATTGAATCCTTTTACACCCGTCCGTGTACCTCTTCAGTACCCGTCCGTATTGAATCTTTTTACACCCGTCCGTGTACCTTTTCGATACCCGTCCGTATTGAAACCTTTTACACCCGTCCGTGTACCTTTTCGATACCCGTCCGTGTACCTTTTCGATACCCGTCCGTATTGAAACCTTTTACACCCGTCCGTGTACCTTTTCGATACCCGTCCGTATTGAATCTTTTACACCCGTCCGTGTACCTTTTCAGTACCCGTCCGTATTGAATCCTTTTATACCCATCCGTGTACCTTTTCGATACCCGTCCGTATCTGGAATCTTTGATTCCTTGACACTCGTCCGTGTTTATCCCCAGCATAGCTAACACTCGTTTGTGTTTACTTCAAGACATTTCAATACATTGTTTGTATTGGTTTCCAACACTCGTACGTGTTGTGACAGTGCAGCATTTATTGTTTGTTCCCCAGTGGAGTCGTCCCTCCTTTGAGGATTGCAAATTTCAGGTTTCTTTTGGTATTCAATCTCCGTGAATCCTTTGAATGCATGACAGCCATTGCTATCATACCTGCAGGACCAAGTTGATTGAATAGGGGCAGCTGTAATACCCCAAAATTTGCCTTCTTACTTTTAGCTAACTGGCTTATGTTTCTTTGCATTTCTTGCATTAGCATTTGTGCATAGCATTGGTTCTTAGCATGGGATCAAGGTACTTGGTTCATTTCAAAGGAGTCTCAAGTCTCAAGATGGTTTGAGGAGTTCATCACATCTTCATGAGGTCAAGAATGGCAAAGGATTTCAAGTGAGTCTTTCTCTCCTAATCAGATGATCCAAATTAGGGTTTTGGTTCCAAAAGGACTTCTTGAAGGGCTTTGTGGATTCAAGCATGTTCTTATGGTATTCCATATGCTCACAAGTGTTCATGGATAGAGACTTGGCTAGTGGTTCATTGTGGAAGATGTTCAGTGGATCAGTTACTTGTGAAGTAAGCAAAAGTCAACAGTTCAAAAGGAAAGTCAACCATGGGTTTTCAAGGGTCCAAATCATGTTTCCCAAGTCCATGTACCTTTATTTGGTCAAGGAATAGCATGGATGACATCATTCTTCAAGAATCAAGAGTTTGTGCAAAAGTTACTAAATTTGGAAAATGACCTATAATGAGAACTTTCCATTTTTGGCAATTTTTCCACCACATTCAACTTGAATTTTCATCATCAGGGAAGCTTCAAATGAATTTTCCTCCAACATGAAAGTTGAAGATCTTTCTCTCCCATTTCCAAAAAGTACTAGATGGTTTCTATATCATTTGTGAAACTCAAGTTATGGTTAAAACAATGCAAGGTACTTTTTAAGGTTTTTCACATGTACCATTTTTCTACCTTTTGCAAATTGGTTCAAATTGAAGTATAATGACCTCTAATCATTCAATTCACATTTCCACATTCAAGTACACATCATAAGGATCATTTTTGGCCTTTGAACCAAGAGATTTCGTGCCATATTCATCACTTATTTCACATTGTACAAATTGACAAGATGGATTAAAACTTACAAACCAAGCCACCACAAGGCCCAATTCCAATTCAGGTGTGATTAGCAAGTGGAATGTGAGTGAATTATGCTGATTTCATTGCCCATGCACGTGTGAATCAAGTGGTACAACACAAAGTGCATTTTTGCAAAACCACTCAAAACTCATTAACCAAGGGATTAATCAAGTTTTAATTGTGATCAGTGCTCTAATGGGATGCATATAAGCTAACTCATGCCTTCACAATTAGGTCATGCACTCTTATTTGCTCAGATTTGAATTTTTGCTCTAACACTTTCTCTCTTCGAAACTCACTCTCCTTGGAGTTTCTTTGAGATTTCTCTTCACATTCTTGATCAGTGAAGAGAATAGAGCAAGAATCAACCACTAATTGAAGCTCATACTGAGGTTTTGGCCATAATCAGATTTGGATTCAACTTCTTCAAACTTTAAGATCTAGCACGATTCCAAGCTCTAGTTGCATTTATTTTGCAATTAGAGGTTCCAAGGAGTAGATCTGCAGCTTCCAGAGGGTTTTCTTGGCGTTTTTCAAGTTCTACAAGGTTTAGGTTGGTGTGAAATTCATGATCCTAGAATTTGTTTTTCTTATGTGCATTGTGTTCTCTGTGAGTTGCTGATCATGCTGATATATTTTGTGTGAGTTTTGGACGTGTATCATGGGAGTATTTGGTGATTGAAGTTTTTAGATCCAAACTGTTTCTCTTCGATTTGCCTTGTGTGTCAATGATCTGTTGATTTGAATTGTATATTTGTGTTCCTTGTGAAAATCTGAACAAGATAATGTACTCGTTTGCATTTTCTGGAGAATTTTGGTGTGCAGGTCGCCAGAGAAGGTGACCGGAGCTAGGGCTCCGGCACCTGGTTTCATTTGCAGGTCGCCTGAGTTTCAAGGAAGGAGACGTAATCTGGACCGTCCATGTCCAGATCTGATGGCTCACAATTAGCCAACACATTAATTTCATGTGTTTCTATTGGTTTCATTTTAACATATGTGTGTGCATCTCCATGATTATTACCATGTACCACAAATCTGGACCACTCATCTTGTTTAATATTTGATTTGTTGACTGATTACCATGCGTTGATCTAATCTGATGGTTGCATTCATGCCAACGCATTAAATACCACATGCCTTTCACGTGATTTTTTTTATTCCAGATAGTCTTTATGTGCGCGTGTGTATGTTAATTATCATGTGTATGCTGATCTGAACCTCTCATCATGATTACGTTGTGGTTTGTTTGACTGAGTGTGGAGCGTGGGATTGATCTAATGGCTTATGTGAGTCAATTATGTTGACTGAGACCATGGTTATTTGTTTGGACACGCTGACCTTGGCATTGGACTGGGCTTGCTATTTGAACCCCCCTGATTGAGCCCATTTGGCTTTTCCAACGTGGATTTGTTGCTTGTTGCACCCCTGGTTTATTTTCTTCCATTTTATTTTATTTAATTGATTCATTTCCATTTTTAATTTTTAAAAATAGTTTTATGCATCCAAAAATTATGAAAAAAATCATGGATCATCTTTGGAATTTTATAAAAATTTTCAAAATTTTATTTTCCTTTTTTATTTTATTTTTAAGCATCTGAATTAATTGTTGCTTTAATTTCTTTTTTTAATTGTTCTTATTTGCACACTTTGCATTGTAGATTTTATTTCTCATCATCTACAAAACATTTTGAACCCATTATTTTTGCATTGTTTCATCAACATCTTGAAGTGCATAAAAACATTTTTCCAATATTTTTAAACTCTTTTCATATTGCATTTTAGCCCCTCTCTTTTGCATATTGATTCATAATTCCCATGTGACTTTGCATGATTGATTGAAGGACTTATCTTGTGAATTTTTGCATGAGTTTTTAATATGATGTTTGTCTCTAGTTAAGTTGCTTTGAGAATTAATTTGGTAATTTTTGAAGATGATTTTCTAATTGTTTGATTGCTTTTTGTTTGAGGTCTTCTTTTGTGCACATCTTTGATCATGTTGAATTACTGGTTTGAGAAGGCACTTGTGCCATTATTTGGGATTGTTTCTTTGACTTCATAAACCATGTTTGAATCATTATAGGTCATTTGATTGCAATTATAGGTCATTGGTGTGAGGTTGTTACATATTTTGTGCACATGTTCAATGTTTGATTTACATGCCTCTTTTTGACTTATCTTCTCACTTCTTCTCATCTATGCCTCTTCTTGGTTTGTGTTTGGTTTGTGTATGCCATGTCATATCATTACTTTGCACTTCATTTGATGTATGTTTCTGACCTTGGAGCTTTGTATTCATGTCATATGCTATTCATGTTTCATTTTGCATCCTTTAACATGTTTCACTTACATGCTTCCTTCTCCTTCTTCTAATGATTCTTAATGCTTGGATACTTGCTTGTATGCCTTATGTGACACTTGTGTAGCATGTTTAGGCACATGTTTAGGTCATCCACATTCTGACTTTGACATTATTTGAAGCATTCTTGCATGATCACCTTGCATATCCACTCATTCTTCTTCTACTCCCTCTCTGATGACTTTCTTGTATGTTTTGTCACTTGTTTGCATTCTCTTTGCTTGATCTTGTTTGGTAAACATTATGGGTCACCTCTAGGGTGCACATTCTAACTTGGATGAGTTTCATTTGGTTTGTAACCATTTCTCTTTGGGTTGTGACTTATTTGGGTTTCCTTTGTCTTATTGTTGCTTATGTTTGTTTTTGCTAACCATGTAGGGGCTAATGGTAAGTGAATGGGATGTGGATAGTTATTCACATTCTAACTTCTCCTTTTTCTTTAGGCTTTCATACTTGTGTTTGCTTTAGCATTTAAGATGCTCCTTTCTTCTCTCTCACTCTTTCTCATCCCATGAATCTCAAGACTTGATTAAGTCTTGGATCCTTTTCCCTTAGAGCTACCTAGTCCAACTTAATTTTTTATTAAGCTTGGAGTAGGATTAGCATTAGGTTTTAGGTAGTCATCTCTCCTAAGCCTCACTAACCATGGGATACCCATGCATGATAACATTAGGACTCTTAGTTTCCCTTTAGAGTTTCCTTTGTGTTTTCTCTCTTCTCATCTAAAAACTTCTTGAAAACACTTAATAAAGATAAAGTGTATTGCGCACGAGCCTTAAGCGCGGGGAATGAGAAATGAGGGGCTTCCTCTCATCTTTCTAGAGTGCTTAGCGGGCGTCCTGTCTTGGGATGATTCGTTAAGTATTCGTCCCTGTGCCCTAGACTTTGGTGCAATGCAAGTTATGAACTAACTTAAAAAACACTTCTGTCTAAAAAACACCAAACAAATTCAAATCTTTTTATCCTTCGGGATTGTTGGGTTTCAAACTTCTTTTTTCAGAAAAGAGCTTGTCGCTCACGTAAAAAAACACTTACCCATCCGTGGTCGTACCCACGAACTACATTAGCTCTGATTCCTCTCTCTCGTCCGATTGAGGATATGTAGGCACAAGACAGGGATTGTCTTGGCGAGAAACCTTCCCCCACAGTTCCCATCCAAACTACGTTGACTCTGACTTTCCCATTGCACTGAGGGAGTACGTAGGCCTAGGGCATCAAATATGTCCTACCGAGTCGGTCTTAGTCACCCCCATCCCCGTTTTCTTTTGTTCAGCCATAGATAGTAGGACAGCTCACCCTCCGTTTAGACAACAAGCATGGATCCCATCGAGTACGATGGATGCGTGGGGTGCTAACACCTTCCCCTCGCATAACTGACTCCCGAACCCGGACTATGGTTGCAATGACCATGTCTTTCCCCCTTTCTCTTCAGGTTTATGCAGTGTTTCCTTTTCCTCTCTCGGGATAAATACACATTGCTGGCGACTCTGTTTTTTTTGCGTCACTCTCGCGTTTGTACCATTGGATACGAATCTTTTGGGAGCGACACCTATAAAACAAAACTCTGTCGCTTTGGGCGAAGCGAAGAGGGAAATTTACAGAAAGTGAGCCCTATCAAAACATCCGTTTCACCTGTGCAGGGTGAAAGGTTAAGATAAAGACGTCAATTACTTAGACTTATGAACAATCTTCGGGACATCGACAGCAACCCATTGGCGGCGAACTCCTTGGTGAATCACAAAGTTTGGTACCTTCCTTGATTTGTCTTCAGAAATGGCGCTGATTTCTGGTGGAGCAGGATCGTTGGAATTTGTCTCCCAAGCAGAGTTGTCGTAGGAGGATTCCTCTGTTGTATTTTGCAGAGTATTTGTGCTCTCAGGTATATCTCCCCATCCAGTTGGCTGGATATCTTCGAACCTGATACGAGAGCTTTCGGGAGCGGTGTACTTGACCAAGTAGTCGAACTTGCCACTCGGTTGTCCTAAGGTGTCCCACACTTCTCTGGAACGGAGGAGTCAACTCTTTCGATGACGTTTACCACAGGAAAAGCATAGTTAATGAATTCTAGTCCGGCAAGCTTTGCCAATTCATCATCGTACGGGATATGTTCTGAATGACCTGAGTGTTGATCCCATGACATGGTGGGGACGCAAGTATTCTGTTCAATGATGCTCAGCTGATTTTCATTGTTCGGCTGATTTTCTTGCCCCAAGTCTCCTGGGTACGGCTACCAGATAGGAAGGCCATCCATTGGGCCGTAATAGTCATGGTCAAAGTTGTCTTTCATCAGAGTGTCTTCCTCTAATGAGTTTGGTGGAGCACGGCATCCTTCCGGATCACAATCTCCATATATCATTTCGACGTCTTACCTCGGTATAAATCTCGGACTCTGTGTGGGATAGCAAAATGGCATAAGCACTTCTTCCTGGGACATATAACCTTCCTCGTTGAGATAGGACTTCCATTCCTCATCCGTATCAAAGGGATCTCCCTCGTTGATAGTATGGACTGTTTGAGTCACTGGGTGAAGAAAACCTCCACTGTGGAAGAAATCCTAAATGGGATGAAGACTTTCATCGTTAGCAGCTGTCTGGGTGCAGGTTGCAGAAAAACCAAGACCCTTCTTTGTTTTATTATCAGTAGGAATGACAAGATGTCCCCATACTTTTGCATTGTTATTATCGATCACTTCGAGAGCATCTCTGTATGAGGAAATCGATGTTCCTTTTTCTGATTGATTCTCATTGCTCACCGAAAGTGCTTTTAACTGAGTCCCAACAACCTCCTCGGGTTCTACACAAGTAGATAATGACAAGTTGCTCACGAGCAAGGCTTGTTCTCCATAAACCGTGATGAGTTGATCGTTCTTGACGAACTTCAGTTTCTGGGGCAGTGTCGAAGTGACCGCCCCAACCTGGTGTATCCAAGGTCTTCCTAATAAGCAATTGTATGTTGCCCCGATGTCCATGACCTGGAAAGTAATTAGGAAAGTGTGAGGACCGATAGTTATGGGAAGGTCAACTTCGCCGATAACTGCTTTCCGAGATCCGTCAAATGGTTTGATGATGACCTCACTTCCCCTCATCGGGGGTTCTTTGAATGATAGTCGCATTAAAGTAGACTTCGACATAACGTTGATGGCTGATCCAGTGTCTACCAGTACGCTGGCCAAAGCATAATCCTGGCAGTTAACAGTGATATTGAGCGCCATGTTGTGGCTTTTTCCCCCCTCTGGCATGTCCTCATCACTGAATCCTAAGTTATTGTAGGAAGTGATGTTAGAGATGATGCTATCAAACTGTCGTATTGACACATCCTGTTCCACAAAGGCCTGCTCTAAGACTTTCTGTAGAGCCTCTCCGTGGGCTTCAGAACTGAGTAAAAGTGATAGCACTGAGATCTTTGAAGGAGTTTGTAATAGCTGATCAACAATGTTGTATTCACTCTTTTGGATAAGCTTCAGCATCTCATCATTGTTCTTTGAAAGATCGGTATCACTGGATTGACTGACTGGTGAATTGGGAGCTTCTGTCTGAAGTTCCTTTTCTCTGTTAGGTTCTCCAACTCCTCGGTTGAAGATTCGACCACTCCGTGTTACTCGACTGATGTCTGCAATATTCACAACGGAGGGTAATGGAATTTCGTTTCCATTCTCAATTATCATTGCACCGTATTTGTAAGGAATCGCCTTAGCTGATTCATACGGTAACGGTCCTGGTAGATAGATAACTACAGGAGCCTTCTGACTTTTCTGACTGTCGTAAGTAACTTTAATCAGTTCCTTGCTAAGAACCTTTGATTCGTCCAGTAGAGGGATGATGGTACAAACATCCTTGTTCCTCTCAGGGTCATAGATCACAACCACGTCTCTGATTTGATCAGCGAAGTAGTCTGGCGTCCAGTCAACGGACCCCGAAGCCAGGTATGGGTGAATCTCCCTGCGATCCAACTGACTCTGAAGGGCTGCTCGCATGAGGTAACATCCTTGGTTATTTTCCGAACAGACTCTACAACGTTCATAGTTGTGTGGTGGCACCTGGCCACGCCCGCTTTGAATGCAGTGGAACCTTACAAGATCTGTTTCCGTAGATCGGACATCCTGACTTTGACGCCGAGTAGGGTTTCCATCAACCACACTGATTTGTTGCGTGTCTTCATCCATATAGATTGGAAGCCACCAGTGGTTTAACAAGTGTTGTAAAGTTCTATGAACGAGAGCGCACTCTTGGTTACTCTCACAACATCCTTTACAGTTCTGATAATTATGCGAAGTGAGAAAACCAAGTTGGAACTGCCTGGCATGTAACTCCACCAAGCTGGTATTCATCAGACGAATATCAAAGATTTGAATCATGTTAATATGATAAGGATTCCTATCATGGTAGTCCTGGATCCATCTGACGCTGGAGGGCCTCTTGTACAAAAGAGCATCCTTGTTTGTTTACCGAGCAAGTCAGACAGGAATTATAATCGTGACGCGGTAGATTATGATACTGGATTTGCCTTGAGTACATCGCCACCAAGTTGACATTCATTGTACAGATTTCGTTGTTCTGAATAATGTTGGAATTCGTATAGGTCATGTTGACTCCACGAACTCGATGCTCTTGGATCCATCCGAGATCCATTTGTTCCTGTAGAGCTTATTGCACCACAGAATATCCTTGATTGTTTTTAGAGCAGATATCACACTGGTGATAATTATGAGGTGGCACATGGCCATATCCACTATGTCTACAATGCATCTTGACCAAGTTGGCCCTTAATAAGAGTACATCGTGAATTTGATAGATGTTGTTAGACTCCCCCTCTATCAAATTGACTGCAGCTTTCCCATGTTGAGGCAGCGGGTTTGTGAGAACATTAGGATTTGTATCCTGGAAAGATAAGACCCCGCTCCTAACCAGCTTTTGCACATCGGATTTGAAACTGAGACAGTTTTCTATGTTATGCCCTAGTCCTCCTTGATGGTAAGGACAAATCTGATCCGCTTTGAACCAGAAAGGCGGATTTTCTGGTACTGTAAGAGGAGACCTGGTTTGGACATGCCCCTTGACTAGTAGTAACGGAAACATTCTGCGTACAACATAGGTATATGATCAAACCCTGGAGGTCGCGTTGTACAGTTGTTGTTGTACGGAGGACGAGCCTGCTGAAGAGGCTGTTGTGTCATTTGTTGAAATTGCTGTTGAGTTGGTTGGCTTTGAGTAACCTGAGGTTGATACGTAGGAACAGGCGTGGGATTGATAGTAGGAGTTACAGCTGCTACTGGTTGATATCGTCGCCTTTGCTTTCCGAGAGAGATATTCCCAATATCCTGCTCTTTTTTCTTAGGGAGAGCACTACCGTATCGTTTCGTACTACTTGATGATCCAACGTCTTTTACTAAACGTCCTTCTCGGACTGCTTCCTCAAGACAAACTCCCATGCCCACCATCTCAGTGAAGTCTCTGGGCGCACTGGCGACCATTCTGTCATAGTAAAATGAGCTTAAGGTCTTTAAGAAGATCTTTGTCATCTCTTTTTCCTCCAGAGGTGGAGAAATCTGAGCGGAAATTTCATGCCATCTCTGAGCTTACTCCTTAAAGGTTTCCTTGTCCTTTTGTGACATCGATCTGAGTTGATCTCTGTCCGGTGCCATGTCCAGATTATATTTATATTGTTGAACGAAAGCAGCGCCAAGATCTCTGAACGTGCCAGTCGTGGCGCGGTTTAAACCCATGTACCATTTTAGTGGGCACTGGTTAAACTATCCTGAAAGTAGTGAATCAGTAGCTCTTGGTTCTTTGTCTGAGCTGACATTCGCCGAGCGTACATAACCAAATGGCTCTAAGGGCAAGAGTTACCCTTGTATTTTTCAAAGTTGGGCACTTGGAACTTGTGTGGAACTTTCACATTGGGGACTAAGCAGAGGTTCGCGGCATCCTTTCTAAATAGATCTAGATTGCGAAGGGCTTGTAGTTCTTTCTGCATTTCCAGGAACTGTTCCTAGAATTCATTCATTCTATTGAACATGCTGTCATTTCCACCAGAAGGTATCTGGGGAATCTGTCCTTCCGGGACAGTGTGTACCACGGGCGGTGGTATAGTCATTATGGCCGAGACTCTCGGTGCCTCCCGAAGTTTGTAACCTTCAGGAGTTGTTGTCATGCCCCTGGCATCTTCGCTTTCCCGAAGTTTGTAACCTTCAGGCCCAGCGGCTCCTGCTGCGGTTCCCTGATCCTCAGCGATCGGCGGAACATATCCTTCCAGGATATAGTTAAGTGGCATGCCCCAGGGACGATCTTTCGGCATTTTATACCTAGGATCATACTTCTCCACTATGGGCGTTGATGTGATCTCTGAGATCACAGTCCTTTGTTGTTGCATCTAAGCTTCTACTAGAGCTTGCATGTCGTTATGAATCTTTCTCAGATCCTCTTTCAGAGTGTCGATCTCTTCTCTCAACTCTTTGTTCTCTTTCTCGAGATCATCCATCTTTTTCTGACGATTGGCCCGAGTATTGTACGAATGAGACAGTTTGACTCTAGAATCGAGACGCAAACGTGAGATTCGTATGTAAGAAGAATGCGTTTATGAGAATGATGAATGCAATTATTATATTAATTATTTTTGTTTATTCAAAGTAAACTTCGACAATTAGATTGCAAATATCAAACAGTGGGGAAACCCCGTTTTATTGAATTCAAAGGATTGCGGAAATGGAAATACAGTAGATTACAAAGTGCTGAAAAAGGAAATCTAAACTAATGGATCCTGAGTCCTCTCTGAAGAGAGCTCAAGTGTTGGTTCTGGTGCTTTCCTTTTCTTTGACCGGGGCTCTTGGGCCGTTGTCGGGTTGTCATTCCTTTGCCAAGTTAAAGGAGCGAGCAAATTCCTTTGGTCATCCTGATTTTCTACAGCATGTTGCTCTAAAATCTCAATCAGGGCATCTTTTTCTCTTAACAGTTGCTGTATTTTCTTATATTCCACATTGAGAATACGATACTTATTCCTCCAAGACCTCTTCTCCTACTGAACTTTGCTGAGAGTAACCTGAAGGTTTTCCGTCTCAAACATGAAATAAAAGGAAGAGTCCCTTAATGGAAGAACTTCCTGACAAGGGTAAGGCATCCTTAGCTTGAGAGCTCTAGTTTATACCCAATGGAGATAAGGCTCCATTGAGACACAGTCTGGTTTTCCTAGAGACTCTCGTCCTTTCCTATGAACGTGTTTCCAAGCGTGCACTATTTCCTTCTTTAGTGCCCTGTCATTTTCTCCTTCCTTGAAGAAAAGACCTTCCAGATGAGCATTCCGTGGGACGTGCCTCATCGGGTATCCGAATTGACGACGAACGAGAATTGGATGATAGTTGATTCCCCCCTTAGTTCCTATAAGGGGTACATTTGGGAAATTTCCACAACGGTCAATGATCCTGATCCCGTCGTAGATTCGATTGTACCAATCATTGTCAGAGTTGGTAAGAGACATGATTCTCTGCGACCAATGTAAAGTATTCTTTCGATCCCAAAATGCAGCAGACTTGGGTAAGTGGGAAGTGAACCATTTGTAAAGCATGGGTACACAACACGTGATCATTCCTCCGCTGTATAAATTCCTAAAATGTACCAAATGATACGCATCTGCGAGTAAGGTCGGTACAGGGTTTCCGATCAGGAAAATCTTAATGGCATTGATATCTACAAAGTTATCAATGTTGGGAAACAAAAATAACCCGTAGGTGAGCAAAATAAAAATGCTCTCGAAAGCGGCCACGTTCCCTATACTAGCAAAGTATAGGGCTTTCTTTGTCAAGAATTGGGCTGGCAAACCCTGGATTCCACCCTTAGTGGTCATGTGAGTCCTGAATTCTGACTCGTCCAGATAAATTGCTCTTGCAATGGTCTGATCCTTTGGAATTTCTTCCAGTCCATAAAAGGGAGCTTAATCAGTAATATGTAAATCAGTCAGATGAGAATACTCGTCCAGCGTTGGTGCAAGCTGAGAATCCGAGAATGTGAAACAGTGATAAACCGGATCGTAGAACTGGATTAGCGTGGATAGGATTCCTTCAATTACGTGAACCCTTAACAAGGACAACAATCCTCCATACTTGGCTCTGAAAGCCTCGTGGTTGGTGATCATTCTCGCCAAACCTCTCAAATCCTCTAACTTTGAAACCTTGAAGGTGTACTTATGAGTTTTCCTTCTACCGAAATCCATTAGCGCAATTTCCTTTCTCTCTGACATTTGCAATCATTGTCTCAGTTTAATTTGAAAAAGAGAGACTAGAAGAGAAGATTTTATTTGTTTTAATGTTTTTTAAATGAATGTATGAATGCAGCACACAAAAACATAGAAAAAACATGGGGTCAAAGGGTCGGTGTCATGAAGTCAAGGCTCTACCCCCCCCCCCCCAAGAGGTTTATACTGGTGATTTTTTGTACTTGTCCGCAAAATAATTGACCCCTCTGGGATAACAACAACAAGCGGATCGCCAGCGAGCTAATGTATCCTGGAGTGATCTCAGATGAGGGTAGTATCGCGTGACAACTATTTCCGATAGCTTCCGCACTACAAAATGGCTTAAGTCTACTAAAAACCTCAACTTCTCAGATAACCCAGTCGACCACACTACTTTCAACAACCGAAGTCGTATACGTAATGTATCTGCAAAGGGAGTCTCCACTGAGTTTGATGGTCGATCGGGGGCTCTTAATTGGAATTCACTCCCAGTAAGATTACCTGCATTGCCATCACCTATCTTAGGTGTATACTCAATCTTTCCACATGCGGCATCACACGCATTCCCATTAGCAGAAAAATAAATACAGATATCAATTAGGAAAAGCAGTATATATATTTGTCTTAATCATCCTAGAACTCTAGTCTTATGATCCTATACAGACAATGACTCCCCAGCAGAGTTGTCATTTCTGTGACATTTTGTGAACTCAAGGTTTCTACCTAAGAGATGGGAAGAGAACAAGATCTCTATCGAAAATGTCCCCAGCAGAGTCGCCATTTTTCTGTAGCGCGAGTTTTTTGCGTGGCTGCGAAGCATTATCGCCTTGGGGGTACTACAGTTTGATTTATTTTTTATCCTATTGAAGCTGATGAAGGAAGGGAAGTAGATGTCTCCAATTAACCCTGCTTGCAAACTGAGTTTAAACAGATGACTGTTGGTTTACAAATGCTATTAAGATTGTGGGTCTCTCTCAGGTTATTTTGTTAAGAACATAGTGTCTGGATTATTTGTAAGATGTTAGGACTGATGCTTTTCAATTGATGTGTGAAGGAACGGGATTTTGGGTTTTTTGATTAGTGTGCTCGCTAAGATTTTTCAATCTTATGCCTACGTATTCCCGTTTAACGAAACAGGGAAATCAGAGCGATCGTAGCTCCTCCTATTCTATGGGAGGAAAAAGGTTGTTTTGGTGGACGTGAAGCTAAATGTGGTTTGTATCTTGTTCAAAGCCTAAGATGTGAAGCTGAAGGGTCTATTTGTAACTTGTTCGAAGCCCAAGATGTGAAGCTAACGGGTTTTGACTTTAGAGAGAATTTGTCATCTCTAAAGAGGGGTCTGTTTGTCACAACTATTGGGTGACTGATTATAAAGGAGAATTACTTTAACTGGGATATGTTAATCCAACAATGCCATAATTTCCTTTATGGGGGATTTTTTTACCTGAAGGAGAAGACTTTAACTCGGTTTAGAGTAATGCCATCTTTCCTTAGGAATTTCTCATGCTAAAAGAGGGACAGTGGCGTGGATGTAAATAATCCAGAGGCTTGCCGCTTACAGCAATTATATGGGGGGAAAAGGAGTTGTTGATGTTTGTATACTGTGAACGAGGCACAGATTTTGATGCTACAAGGGTGATTGCCTCAACCGGGGTTTTCCTTATACAAAGCTTAAGAGGAGGCTATTGATCCAATAAGAGGGTGTTTTTATGTGTCTCGTACGAAGCCCGAGAGAGAGGCTAAAAGGGTTTACTCAACAAGAGAGTTCTTTTGTATGTGTCTTGTACGAAGCCCAAGACGGAGGCTAAAAGGTGTTTGACTCAACAAGAGAGTCTTTTACACTCAACAAAAGAGTGTTTTTGTATCTCGTACGAAGCCCGAGATGGAGGCTAAAAGGCTTTGACTCAACAAGAGATTCTTTTATACTCAACAAGAGAGTGTTTTTGT
This sequence comes from Lathyrus tuberosus, assembly GCA_022829125.1. Taxonomy (NCBI): domain Eukaryota; kingdom Viridiplantae; phylum Streptophyta; class Magnoliopsida; order Fabales; family Fabaceae; genus Lathyrus; species Lathyrus tuberosus. The sequence goes on from JALAZF010000183.1 coordinate 3,046,035, forward strand.
ATCTCGTACGAAGCCCGAGATGGAGGCTAAAAGGCTTTGACTCAACAAGAAAGTCTTTTATACTCAACAAGAGAGTGTTTTAGTATCTCGTACGAAGCCCGAGATGGAGGCTAAAAGTTTGACTCAACAAGAGAGTCTTTTATACTCAACAAGAGAGTGTGAAAAGGTTAGCTCCGCTGGGGAGAATCATTTGTACAAAGCCCAAGAGGAGGCTATTGTGCTGGTGACTATTTCAGTTGAGTGACAGGTCCAGTATGTTGGATAAAAGAGAAAATCAGTTCTTATGAAGGGAACGATTAAAGGTATTGTTGTGCTTTGGGATTGATCAGAGAATCAGGGTTATTTCCTGTTCTTTAAGGAAACGGGAAATCCAAAGGGTATTGAGACTGTCCAAGTCTACAGGTGTTTTGAGAAGTCGATTCTCGGATAGTGAATGATCTTTGTATGATGCCCAAGAGAAGGTTGGTACTTTAAGGGATGAAGGCCAACCCATTAACAGGTCTGACACTTGACTCAAAAAGATAGCTTTAGCAAAGTGATGATTAGGTTCTGTTCCTATACCTTTAGAGGTCTCTGGGTCCTTGTACTAAGCCCAAGAGGAGGCATGAGAGCTTTTAAGAAGCCGAAGGGTCCTTGTACAACGCCCAAGAGGAGGCGGGGATGCTTTTAAGAAGCCTGTGGGTCCCCAAACCCCGAGAAGTTCAAGACATGCCATTCACTGAGAATAGATCAAGCCAGGAAAGTCCGAGAATTTGGAAGAAACTCAAGAGATGCCATTCACAGAGAAAAGATCATCTCTGGGGAGTAGAGTTTCTTTGACGATTTCTAAGGGTGATAGTCTGAGAAAGGGTTCACTGAGAATGCTTCCTTTCACGTCTCCATATTGTTTAACCCCAAGAGGAGGGAAGACTGTGTCTGGTAATCCAATGGGGATCTAGTTTTGTTTATTTTTAAGAGTGACCAACAGGGCTTTACCTAGTGCTAGACGTAGTTGCCGGGAAAACTCTAAATAACTATACTAGTATTACACAGTAGATATATAGCAAGTATATAAAAGTTTGTGAAAGAAGACTTACAGTGAACAGTCCCACAATACAGTTATATACATATATATATATATATATATATATATATATATATATATATATATATATATGAAAGCGAGTAAAGAAAGCGGGTAAACACTTACTCGGTTGTAGAGCTTCCATGTTGTTTTGTTAGTTTGTTCAACAAAGAAAGCTTTGATAACAATATTATATTCAAAATCAAAGGAGAAAGTGCTTTGAAAAGATTGTTGGGGCTTACAGCTCAAGGAGAGGCCCAAGGTTTTATCAGTGATTGCACTGTTGTTTGAAATTGTACAGGGACTTATACAAGTGACTGAGGCCCAAAAGAGGTTTTCTGTACAAAGGGATGGGTCTTATACTCTCTCAAGAGGCCCAAATATTTATTTTTATACAAGTGGTGGGGCTTACAACTCAAGGAGAGGCCCAAAAATTTTGTTTTAAAAGGCGACGATCGCGTCGAACTTTTTGGTGGTATCGGGACTTATACAATACACTGAGGCCCAAATTATTTTGGTTTTAAAAAAGGGTTGGGTCTTACACTCTACTAGAGGCCCGATGATTTTTAAAGAATGGGGATTATAACACGAGGGTAGGCCCAAGGGTTTGATTTTTGAACTGGCGATCGCGCCGAGATTTTCTTTTAACGCAGAGGGACTTATACAATATCTGAGGCCCAAAATTGTTTTGGTTAAAAGGGGATTGGGTCTTACACTCAATTAGAGGCCCAAAGTATTTGAAAAAAGTTTGATGAGGGTTGAATTAATCAAAAACCCTAATTTGTTTCCAAAATGTATTTTAATTGAATAAAAATTCAATTAAAATGATAAAAAATTGTTAAATATGTGGAAAACAAATTGTGATCTTGGACTAATGTTTCAAAAATCAGGTTTTGATCCACAAAATGATTGGAAATCACTAAAATTTGAAAAATCAAGGAGAAAATATTTTAAATGTCAAAAACAATTAAAATATTAATTCTTTACAAAAATATCAAGTATATGAAATAAATAATATTTTTGGGATTTTTTGGAAAAATAAAATATTTTAACATTTTTGTGAATTATTAAAAAAAGAATAAACTCAAAATCATTAAAACTCAGAGAGAAATTAATTTTTGAATCAATTAAATAAAATCACAAAATTCAAATATTCAAATTTTCAAAAAAAGGCGCCAAGAACAAGGGCAAGAACACGCGCCACCCTCTGTTTCTGCAGATTTGCGTTTTCTATCCAATCCTATTGAGTACTTGATTATATCATGCAATCTACATATCAATCTACTCGTTTCAACCTCATGATCATGTCTATGGTCTTTAATTTCATTTATTTTAAACATGGAATAAGAAATTAAAGAGAAACCTCAAGAACCCCAAAATTTGCATGAAGGTTCATAAATTCCATACACGATTCAAACAATGCAATTGATTGAGGGAAAACACTCCATGCATGATTATGACTTGCTTTGGAAGGCAAATTTGGAGTGAAGAAGGAGATTTTGAGGAAAGCATCTGTTTGATGGCTTTGATGTACTCAAACTGAACACAATTGAGCTCTATTTATAGTAGAGCAAGTTTGTTTTACAAGCAATAGTGAATGGCAACTGCTGCATAGGTTTGGCCAATGTTGAGCAATGAGAATCCAAGTCTCCTCTAGCCATTGACTAGAGGTTAGGGCATAGGCTGCTGGTCCCCTTGGTCTTGGATAAGTCTTGACTGAATTTAGTTGGCAATGGCTCAGTCCATGCCACCTTGGTGTATGCATTTAATGCTCCAATCCAGAATTGGAGTCGTGTCCCTCTTTTAGGCATTTCTAGGTTTGACATGCTATTTTTGGTTCCAAAGACTTGGGAGGCTTGTGATCAGAGTTGGTTCCTCCTTGGTCCCCCCTTGAGGTGTTCAGATGGATAGAGTTGCTTGCCCTTTGCAAAATTTGAGCAAATCGAGCAAAACTCCAAAATCTGCCTTGCCATGACAGTTTGCAGTAAGGCATATTGGCATTGTCATATCTCATGGCTCAAGTGGAATTTGATGGCGTTCTTGGCCATTTTGGAAAGCCCTCATATGATACAACAACTGTTTGATCATAATTGATTTTGATACTTTTTGGATCCAAGTGAAAAATGCCCCTACATTTGGAAAAAAGTGAAGGCAGATTCTGACTTAGTGAAAATTTCACTAAGTGTTGGAAAAAAAAAGTGACATTTTCACTTTTTGTGATTTTGATCATTCCATAACTCAAAATCCATGAGAAATTGGAATGAGTTATGTTTGAAGCTTTTGTAGAGTACCATGAGAGCTACAAATCCAGCTTTGGATAGGAAAAAATGGCCTTATGGTTTAGGAGTTATGATCCTCCAAAGTTGGTACCCTAGCCACTTTGTTCCATAACTTAAAAAAATTTCTAAGTTTTTATGGTTACCCCTTTTACAAGTTATCCCACTTTTCTTGATTTTTCTTGATGAATGATGATTCTAATCACACATTAACATCATTTTAGGGTTAAAGAACCATAATTGTGAAAAATCTCAAAAAGTCAAAGTTGACTTTTGTGCACAATTGACTTTTTGTCAGATGAATTCCAAACTGTGCGATCCTCTATGAAATCAAGTCCTTGACCTAAATCAAACTTGATGGATTGATTTCATAGGTGTTATAGGGTGTATTGAATCATGTCCTAGGGTTTGGGAGCATGTCTTGGTCAAAAGTCACAGGTACAGTTGACTTTTCCCACGAAACCCTAACTGTGGTTCAGATGGAATTGAAACTTGTTGCTCAAGCTTTTTGGATCAATCCATTGTTGCAAATGGATCAATGTGGTTTATTAGAGACCCTCAAATCCTCTCTTGAGGTATTGACTCATGATTTGTCCCAAAAGGCAACTTAGGGGTAAATTAGGTCAAGAAACCCTAATTCCTATTTTTTATGAGTGCATCCCCTGAAGCAAAATTGACTTGATAATTGGGTTCATGATGTTCCATGGAGTATTTTAGGATATGCTTTGAAGCATTGGCTCATGCCCAGAGGAAAATTTCCATCTGGAGGCCCTGGTCGATCAAACCCTAATTTTGGGGACACTGGCGATCTTGAGGCTTGATCCACTTAGAATGTTGCAACCTTGTGCTTGATTCTTGCTGTGGGAGTCCTCTTTATCCATTGTGGATGTTTGAGAGGTTTAGACAAGTTGAATATCATGTCATTCCTTGATTGATCCTTTGTCTAAATCTCAGAGAGGGCTTGAAACCCTAAGTTTGAATGTAGTGAAGGCTCACCCATCTTTGGGGAGACCAATGAGGCATGATGGTCCATCCATATTGTGATGATGATTTGCACAATGATGGGGAATCTTAGTGGTCAAAATTTGGGGTATGACAGCCTCCCTGTTCAAAATAAGGACCAAGGACTACTAGACAAAAGCGTTGTCATTGTCTCCAATCATGGAATAACCAAGGATGTTTGCGCCATAATTCCTCTGCTCAATGAGTCAAAAATCTCTCTTGACGGTAGGAGAATTCCAAACTTAGAGCTGATCGAGGTTTCCTACAACGGTCAAAAGGCCCAAAAAGCCTCTGTGGTCGTCTACTTGCCAGGTCCAATGCCATACAAGTCAGAAAAGGCTATCCCATACAAGTACGGTGCAACGACCATAGAAAATGGAAAAGAAACTCCATTACCTTCCGTTGTGAACATTGCCGACATTCGTCGAGTTACCCGGAGTGGTCGAATCTTCAATAGAGGAGTTGGAGAACCTGCCAAAGAAAAGGAACCTCAAGTCAAAGTTCCTAATCAACAAGTTGGTCAATCCAACAATGCGGAACCTGTAAAAAACAACGATGAAATGCTGAAGCTCATCCAGAAAAGCGAGTACAACATTGTGGATCAATTATTGCAAACTCCGTCTCGAATCTCTGTACTGTCTCTCCTACTTAGTTCAGAAGCTCATAGAGAAGCTCTACAGAAAGTCTTGGAACATGCCTTTGTAGAACAAGATTTGATAGTGGGCCAATTCGACAATATTATCTCCAACATCACTTCCTGCAACAACTTGGGATTCAGTGATGAAGAACTTCCAGAGGAAGGGAAAAACCATAACATGGCACTCAATATCACAGTCAATTGCCAGGACGATGCTTTAGCCAGTGTACTAGTAGACACATGTTCTTCCTTGAACGTCATGCCAAGGTCAACTTTGGTACGACTATCTTTTCAAGGTACTCCCATGAGAGGCAGTGAGATCATCGTCAAAGCCTTTCCAGAAAAACAGTTATCGGTGTAGTCGATCTTCCCATAACCATTGGTCCTCACACTTTCCAAGTCATTTTCCAGGTCATGGACATCCGAGTAGCATACAGCTATTTATTTGGAAGACATTGGATACATGAAGTCGGGGCAGTCACTTCGACACTTCACCAGAAGCTGAAGTTCGTTAAGAACGACAAATTAGTCACGGTATGCAGAGAAGAAGCTTTAATCGTGAGCAACTTATCATTATTATCTTGCGTAGAACTAGAGGAGGTCGTTGGAACTCAATTTCAAGCACTCTCAGTGAGCAATGAGAATCACCAAGAAAAAGGAACATCGAGTTCCTCATATAAAGACGCTATCAAAATAATGGGGAGTGGTGACATGAAAGGATGGGGATAAATTGTAATTCCTGCGGATAACAAGACAAGAAAAGGTCTTGGTTTCTCTCCGACATGTACCCAAACTACAAAGAAGGATGAAAGTTTTCATCCCATTCAGGATTTCTTTCACAGCGGAGGCTTCCTCCACCCAGTATCTCAAGAAGTCCACACCATTGAGGAGAACAACTCTTCTGATATAGATGAGGAGTGGAAGTCCTATCTCAACGATGAAGGTTATGTATCTTAGGGAGAAACTACGTGCCATTCTTCTCTCCAAAGCAAAGTCCCAGATATATACCAATATCAGATGTCAGAATAATCTATGAAGATTGTAATCCCAAAAGATGTCGTGCTCCACCCAACTCATTAGAGGAAGACACTCTGATGAGAGACAACTTTGACTATGATTCTTATGATCCACTAGATGATTTTCCTATCTGGAAGCCATACATGGAAGACTCGGGGCAAAAGAGTCAGTCGGATAATGCCTATCAGTTGAATAATCTTGAAAAGAATATGCCTGTTCTCCCAGAATTATGGAATCCTTACTCAGAACATTCCAAAAATGACCCACACCATGTTGATGAATTTGTAAAGATTGCAGGACAAGAATTCATTAACTATGCATTTCCTGAGGTCAACATCATTGAGGAAGATGACTCATTTATTCCCACAGAAACCTGGGATGCCTTGGGGCAGCCAAGCGGTAAGTACGACTTTCTAGTCAAATACACTGCTCTCGAAAGCTCTCGCATCAGATACGAGGACATCCAGCTAACTGGATGGGGAGATCCTCTTGAGAGTGAAAATACTATGGAAGATGTGACAGAAGAGTCCTCTTATGATAACTCTGCATGGGAAGAAGACTCCAATGACCCTACTCTGCTAGAAATCAGTGTCATTACTAAAGACAAACCAAGAAGGAAAGTACCATACTTTGTGATCCATAGAGGAGTTCGTCGCCATTGCGTTGTGGTCGATGTCCCGAAAGTCGTTCATAAATCGAAGTAATTGTTGTGTCTTTGTTTTAACCTTTCATTTTTCCCGGAGGAAAAGATGTTTTATAGGGCTCACTTTTCTGTAAATGTCCCTCTTCGCTTTACCCAAAGCGATAAAGTTTTGTTTTATAGGGTTGTGTTTCAAGAATCGACAAGTCATGAATAAATAATGTCATTCTAAATTCCCACATTCATTGTTATTTTCACTTTTCATTTTTTCAGAAAATGGTAATCCTAAAAAACAACCCAAAATAAAAACAAGCATTTTCAAAATACACTGCACACACTTTTGCATTATCTCTGTCTTTTCTAAAAAAGGAATCATCATGTCATGCAGATTACTTGTTTTAAACCCCATTGAAACATACGATCCAATGTCTTCTCCCAACTTTGAGTTCCCGGTATTTGAAGCCGAAGAAGAAGAGGACGAAGAAATTTCAAAAGAGATCTCCCGACTACTCAGACAAAAGGAAAGGTCCACTGAGCCTTACAAAGAGCCGTTGGAAATGGTCAATTTGGGTTCAGAAGAAGAATGGAAGGAAGTTAAGATTGGAGCACTGCTCAGTCCAGTTGTCAGAGAAGGCTTGATAAAACTTCTCAAAGAATTTCCAGATGTGTTTTCTTGGTCCTACCAGGACATGCCAGGGTTGAATACCAGCATCTTGGAACATCACTTACCACTAAAAACAGAATGTCCTTCGGTTAAACAAAGACTGAGAAGGACTCATCCAGATATGGCTATCAAAATTAAGGAGGAAGTGCAGAAGCAGATCGACGCAGGTTTCCTTGCCACTTCAGAATTTCCTCAATAGCTAGCCAACATAGTGCCAGTTCCAAAAAAGGACGAAAAGTCAGAATGTGCGTAGACTACAGAGATTTAAACAAAGCAAGTCCAAAGTATGATTTTCCCCTACCACACTTTAACATGCTGGTAGACAGCACAACAAAATTCAAAGTCTTCTCCTTCATAGATGGATTCACGGGCTATAATCAAATTAGAATGGCACCAGAAGACATGGAGAAAACGTCATTCATCACACCATGGGGCACCTTTTGTTACAAGGTAATGTCGTTTGGTCCGAAGAACGCAGGGGCAACCTATCAAAGGGCCATGACAACTCTGTTCCATGACATGATGCACAAAGAGATTGAAGTGTACGTCGATGACATGATTGAGAAAATAGAAGAAGAGCATATGGAACACCTATCAAAGTTATTCGAGCGTTTGAGAAAATACAACTCCGCCTGAATCCCAATAATGTACATTCGGTGTTCGCTCAGGAAAGCTATTAGGATTCATCGTCAGCCAGAAAGGAATTGAGGTTGATCCCGACAAAGTTAAGGCCATTCAATAAATGCCTTCACCAAAGACTGAAAAACAGGTCAGAGGATTTTAAGGACGTCTCAATTACATCTCAAGGTTTATATCCCTCATGACCGCGACATGCGCGCCGATCTTCAAACTACTTAGAAAGAATCAAAGCTGTATATGGTCAGAAGACTGTCAAAAGCCTTTCGACAACATCAAAGAATATCTACTGAATCCACTGATCCTGTCTCCTCCAGTGGAAGGAAGACCACTTATCATCTACTTAACAGTCTTGGAAGATTCCATGGGTTGTGTGCTTGGCCAACAAGACGAGGCCAAAAGGAAGAATCTGCTATTTATTACTTAAGCAAGAAATTCACGAAATGTGAAACTCGATACACTATGCTGGAGAAAACTTGCTGCGCTCTGGCTTGGGCAGCTAAGCATCTCCACCAGTACATGATTTATCACACTACTTGGTTAATCTCTGAAATGGATCCGATCAAGTATGTCTTTGAAAAGCCTGCTCTCACAGGAAGGATTTCCCATTGGTAAATGTTGTTATCAGAATATGACATCGAGTACCATGCTCAGAAAGCCGTCAAAGAAAGTATTTTAGCCGATCATTTGGCTCTTCAACCGATTGATGATCTAGAATCAGTCAAATTTGACTTCCCAGACGAAGATGTGATGTACTTAAAAATGAAAGATTGCGACGAATCGCTACCAAGCGAAGGGCCAGAGCCAGGTTCCCAATGGGGACTAATATTCAACGGAGTTGTCAACGCTTATGGAATTGTAATTGGGGCAATCATTGTAACACCTCAGGGTACCCATATTCCTTTCACTGCCAGATTGACGTTCAAATGCACAAACAATGAGACCGAATACGAAGCTTGTATCATGGGTCTCGAAGAAGCTATTGATTTAAGGATAAAGAACTTGGATGTGTATGGAGACTCATCCCTGGTTGTAAATCAGATCAAAGGAGAGTGGAACACATATCAATCAGGACTAATTCCTTACAAAGACTATGCAAGAAGGTTATTGCCCTTCTTCAACAAAGGTAATTTTCATCACATCCCTCGTGAAGAAAAACACATGGCTGATGCACTAGCCACTCTCTCCTCCATGATTAGTGTAAGTCGATGGAACAACATACCCAAGATTGACATAATGCGCCTTGAAAGGCCCGCTTACATCTTCGCGATTGAAGCAGTCATAGATGACAAATGTTTCCTTCAAAGACATGAATACCCGCCTGGGGCATCAAGGAAAGATAGGAAGACTCTCACAAGACTGGCTGGCAACTTCTTCCTAAATAGTGACATACTCTAAAAAAAAACTTCGACATGGTTTTACTCAGATGCGTAGACAGACTAGAAGCAAACATGTTAATGAAATAAATTCATGAAGGATCCTTTGGCACTCATGCCAATGGACACACAATGGCAAGAATAATCCTGAGAGCAGGATATTATTGGCTAACAATGGAATCTGATTGCTACAAGTACATGAGGAGGTGTCACAAGTGTTAGATATATGCCGACCAAATCCATGTACCGCCAACGCATCTCAAAGTTCTTTCTTCTCCATGGCATTTTTTTATATGGGGAATCGACATGATTGGCATGATTGAATCCAAAGCTTCAAATGGACATCGGTTCATCTTGGTAGCCATTGACTACTTCACCAAATAGGTTGAAGCAGTATCTTACACCAATGTAACCCGACAGATGGTGGTCCAATTTATCAAGAACAATCTCGTCAGCCGTTATGGTGTTCCAAGCCAGATCATTACTGATAATGGATCGAACCTGAACAATAAGATGATGAAAGAATTATGTGCTGAGTTCAAAATTGAACACCATAACTCATCCCCCTACCGACCTAAAATGAACGGAGCGGTAGAAGCAGCTAACAAAAATATCAAGAAGATCGTTCAGAAGATGGTTGTAACCTATAAAGATTGGCATGAGATTCTACCCTTCGCTCTCCATGGTTATCGTACCTCTGTCCGCACTTCGACAGGAGCAACCCCTTTCTCTCTAGTATATGGCATGGAAGCAGTGCTCCCCATAGAAGTAGAGATCCCATCAATGAGAGTATTGATGGAAGCAAAACTAACGGAAGCTGGATGATGTCAAAGTAGATACGATGAACTGAATCTGATTGAAGAAAAGAAAATGATAGCTTTATGTTATGGTCAGTTATATCAGCAAAGAATGAAGAAGGCATTTGATAAAAAAAGTCTGACACCGTGTCTTCAGGAAAGAAGACCTGGTGCTCAAGTAGATACAATCATTTCTTACTGATTTTAGGGGAAAATGGACTCCGAATTAAGATGGCCCTTGTGTTATTAAGAAAGCCTTCTCAGGCGGTTCCTTGAGACTCGCAACCATGGATGGAGAAGAATTTACCTACCCCACGAATGTTGATGTAGTCAAGAAATACTTCGCCTAAATGAAATAAAAAAAACGTCTCAGTGGATTGAAAACCCGAAAGGGCAGTTTAGGCAAAAATTACAGACATAAACAATAGTCATCCCGATAGATTGAAAACCTAAAAGGCCAATCTAGGCAAAAGTTAGGGATTCATGGCAAGTAACTATATTCGACAAGATTAACTCCTCAACGGTAACGTCATCCGTTAGGAAAACTTCAATCAAAGTCACCTTCGACAGAAGCTCCGAATGTCCCGAATTCAAAGTTGGTGGAAGGATAACGGTCGTTATGTTTCAATGTAGTCCTTTTCCCTTTAAATTACCATTTTCTAAACTTTGTAATGCTCCTTGGGATCACACGCTTGGCTAATTACCATTCCATCAATAAAATTTGAGCCTTTGTGCCTTTTGATTGAAATTCTCATTTATTCTGCTTTGCAAAATGACATTTTAACATGACTAACATTCTTGAAACGCAAAAATGAGTTTACTTTTATTTTTTCAAAATTAATTTCGCTTTTAAAACAAAGATGGCAATTTCTTTTTGATTTATGAGCACAAAAAAATAATTTTAACTGCTTCTCCGGTAGTGGTCAAACCTCAAAATGCAGAATCAAAATACTCCATTTAATCAGTACACCTTGAACGAAGGATCAATTGCTTTAGACGGAATGTCCCATCTGATATCCCCGGTATAGTTCTTACCTCAGAGAACCAATGATTGGTTTTTCTCCCCCAGTAGGTCCACCCTTGAAAAACAAGAATGGATTTCTATCCCTAGCAGGTTTGTACCTCCGGAAATCGGAGCGAACGCAGGAATCCAGGCTCCTAAGCAAAAATGAAAATTACAGAATCTCCAGTCATACACCCATCTCCCAGAGTGGCTGAGTATCCATTTGAACTCACCATCAGTCCATATGTCATGTCTGTTTTGTCAGCATCGACATCTCATACATTATGCATGATTGATTCATATTCATATTCATGTTGCATTAATATCACTTTGGTCATACTCATCCCCAAGTGATAAACGTCCTCTCTCCGATAGAGTTATCAAGTAGGATAAAATTCCTGTTTGCGTTCTTTCCCCGTCAGGAAATGTATCGTCTAAACAATCTCTCTCCAGTGTATTCCTGGATTGAAATCGGTCCTCGGCCACTTTTATAACTTGAACCTCTAAAAGACAAGAAGTTGTTTGGTTATACACCTTTGGAACTTCACTCTTCACCAATGAAGATGATATTTTGCTTTCCCGGATTAAGGAAAAATCCCCAGAGAAAGCCTCTCGACAGAAGACTCTTGGCAATACGGCAGTTCCTCCCCAAAAAGTTTGCTTTCAATGAAGTCATCAGCACCTCAAAATTAGATTACATCACACATCGTCTCTCCGAAAAAGGTCTCAAAAGGAAGTATGATGTAATTTCCCCAGCAAATGGCATCTCCAACAGAGAAGTTTGCACACCTCTACAGTTCAGACCAAAGGATTTCCCTAGCAAGTCTGACATCAAATTGTTTTTCCATCAAATGGCATATCCCCATCGAGAAGTTTGGTGAAAACCATTATATATAGCATTCCTTGTCAAAAAACAGGCTTGACAAGAAGAAATTAACACCAGTTCCATGGCTATAAAGACCAGGATCGAGGGGAAGTTTATTTAAAAAAGAAACTAAGACCAGTTCCATGGTTGAAGACCAGGATCAAGGGGAAGTTTATTTCAAAAGAAACTGAGACCAGTTCCATGGCTGAAGACCAGGATCGAGGGGAAGTTTTACTCTTTTCTAAGTAGCCTTGCTTAGAAAAAAAAAGATGGATGAGCAAATAACTGCTATTCACAACCACAGTTAAAATTTTGGGTATTCCGATATTTAATCCTCTTTTACCTTGAATGTCCGAACGTCTTCGCCATTCACACCTTCAGGTCCAAGAAGATTAAATAGGGGCATCAGTCATACCCTAAATTTTGACCACAAGATTTCCCATCATTGTGCAAATCATCACCATAATATGGATGTACTTTCATGCCTCATCAATCTCCTCAAAGATTGTTGAGCATTCACCTCAACCAAGAATTAGGGTTTTGGACCCTCTCTGAGTACTCAGACAAAGGATCAATCAAGAATGGACATGATCTTCAACTTGCCAAACCTCTCAAACATCCATGAAGGATATAGAGGTCTCCCATATCAATAATTAAGCACAAGAGTGCAACATTTCAAGCTGATCAAATCTCAAGATCACTAGTGTGACCAAATTAGGGATTTGGTTGACCAAGGCCTCCAGAGAGAAATTTTCATCTGGGCATGAGCCATTAATTTAAAACATAATCCAAGAAGCTTAAAGGGACCTCATGGATCCAACCATAAGCTCAAAATAATCTCAGGGGATGCATTAATAAAAAATCAGGAATTAGGGTTTCTTGACCTAATTCATCCCTAAGTTGACTTTTGGAACAAGGCATGAGCCAAAATCTTAAGGAATGTTTTGAAGACCTCAAATATCTCACATTGATCCTCTTACAAGTTCAAATATACACAAAGAACTTGGTTCATGAATAATACAAAGATTCAAATTCTTCTGGACAACAAACTAGGGTTTTTGAGAAAAAGTCAACCCTGCCTTTGACTTTTGACCAAGACATGATCTCAAACCTTGGGACATGATTCAAGACACTCTAAAACACCTATGGAATCCATCCATTAGGTTTGAATTAGGTCAAGAACTTGATTTCATAGAGAATCACAAAGTTTGAAATTCATCTGACAAAAAGTCAACTATGCCCAAGAACCAAGTTTGACTTTTGAGATTTTTTTGGCAAACATGGCTCCCTTAAGTCAAAACCAATGTTAGCTCATGGTTTGGATCATCATCCATCAATAAAAATCAATAAAATTGAGGTTACTTGCAAAAAGGGTAATCTTAAGAAACTTAAAATTTCTCTAAGTTATGAAAAAATGATGATTTTTCCCAAATTTGCAAGGTCATAACACCCAAACCACAAAGCCATTTTCTTCCATCCAAAGCTTAAATCAAAGCTCTCATTACATACTAAAAAAGTGCCATAGTGCTCCATGAGCCAAAAAATCTTGGATTTTGAGTTATAGAGCCGTGAGGTTAGGGTTTCAAAACTTTTGAACTTGGTCACTTAGTGAAATTTTGAGAGAGATTCAGTTTCATTTTTTTTCCAACTTTGAGGTCATTTTTCTCCATGATCCACATTGATCCAAGATCAAAGTTAAACATCAAAGTTGAAGTATGATATGCAACCTGTAACGCCCCAGGTTTTTTGTTAGATTTATTTAATCGAGTCGATTTAATTATTTTTGTCTTTATATTATTTTATTCCTGGTTTTTATTTGGTAAATGTGTTATGTTTATCGTTATTATGTTTTATCGCGTTTTGGGAACGTTTGCGAGAAAATTGAGTGTAGGGGTATTTTGGTCTTTTTGGCTTAGTTAGATATTGTTTTTCATTAAAATAGAAAAAATAGAAAGAAAAGAGAGAAAAAGAAGTTAAGAGAAATAGAGAGGGAGAAGAAGAAAAAGAGGAAAACTTGGAGTGTAAGAAACCGATTCAACCGACACTTCGAAGCGCGATTAATCGGGTAAGGGTGCGAAACTCGGTTATGCTATGCTTGTGTATGATTGTGTATGTGTGTGTTGGAATGTTTGCTGGTTTTTCCTAGCTTTTCAATTCTAGGTCGAATGAGAGAAAACGATAGAAATCGATGTTTTCGCGGTTGAAATGCGGTATAAATGTTGTAGAATACTTGTTACTATGATTGGGATATGTTCTGGTTGTTATGATATGGTTTGGAAGTGTTTTGTTGGAGGAAATGTTGTGTTGGAGTGAACAACAGTGCTGCTGGGATTTCTGAGTTCGCAGGTTCGCACTGCGAATAGGGCAGCGAAGGGAAAGCGAAGGTTCGCGGGAGGTTCGCATTGCAAACTTTCTGTTGTTTTTTCTCTGCCACGGTTCGCAGGGAATTCGCATTGCGAAGGGGAAAGCGAAGGTTCGCTGGAGGTTTGCCTTGCGAACTTTATGCTATTTTTTCTCTGCCATGGTTCGCCGGGGGTTCGCATTGCGAATAGGAAAGCGAACAGGGCAGATTTTCCATTTTGTTCTTGTCATAACTTTTGGGTCGTAAGTCGGATTGGGGCGCGGTTGGATGCGTTGGAAAGCTAATGAAATGTTATTTCTTATAAAAATGGTTTTGGGGCTAGTGACCGATTCAATTGTGTCGGGAATTGGAATAGTGTCATTTTTTCGACTTTTACCGTCGCAATTGTGTGCGATTGATGTGTTATCATGCGGTATGCTTTAATATATATCGTATGACTGGTGTGTTGTTGTATGATGTGAATGCATGTGATGAAATGTTGTGATGATGGTTTTTGGCCTAAGGGCAAGTAAATGCATTGTGTTATGTTTGATTGTATATGCATGATTATGGATGTTGAAATGGTTCACATGGTTGTATATGTGTATGCATTTGATTGTCATGAGTCATTGTATGCCAAGCATCATGATATGCATTCTTGTGATGTCGTGTGCCCTAATGGGTGTAAGCGACGAAACGATTCCCGAGGGAATCTGCTATAACGGTCGTGAGCCTTATACAAAGAGGACCTAAAGCGACGTTATAGACGATCGCGAGCCTTATACAAAGAGAACCTAAAGCGATCGGATCATGAGCCTTATACAAAGAGGACCTAAAGCGATCGGATCATGAGCCTTATACAAAGAGGACCTAAAGCGATCCATAAATGTCTGAGCCTTATACCAAGAGGACCTAAAGCGAAGGGGAACATCGTTTGCCCGACGGGGAGTTACACTAAGTAACAAGCGATGATTCCAATAATTCCTGAGTGAATTAATAATGAGAATGATGGATGGAACGGTACCACATTGCATTTGCATAGAGTCATTGTGTCGGTCTCTTTGCATTTGCATAAGTCATGAATGGATTGATTATGTGTGGGATTTGTGAATGGAATTGATGAGTTGATATATTTATATGTTGGTGATAAATGTATTGAGCATGATTGATATGCCTTTGTGATGGATGTATGAGATATGAATTATGTTGTTTTGTATTTGAATTATGGTGTAAGTTGTGGTGAGAATGTTTTACATGTGTATTTTGTGTTATTATATAATTGTATGCAACTATATTATAATTGTGTTTCTCACCCTTCTGGTGTTTTGAATGCTCTATGACGCATTGCAGATTAGATGCTGGAGGTCTTTTTGTGAAGATTATGTCTTCATTCTTTTGTCGGTCGGCTCTGATATGTAGCACCGGGTAGTCGGGGAGATCGTTATGTGACATTATGTATATATATCTTTTTGGATTTTACATGTATGACTCTGTGTATGACAGACAAACTTCTATGTTTATATATATGAGGTTTCAGTTGCAGATTTTTTGCTTTTATTCTGTATCTGAATTGTGGGTGTTAGGAACTGAGTTCCTCTGTTTATGTTGCAACCTGATTGTTGCATATTTTATGAGCAGGTTATTGTATTTCATCATCGTGATGTGACGCTCCGTCTTTGCCATGAATGTTTTAATTCTACTCTGATTATTTGTTATCGCTTTAATTACTCGGGTTATAGATTAGGGGTGTTACATTAAGTGGAATCATAGCCAGTTTGTGTCAGTCCGTGTCCGTCGTTTTGACCAAGTTGTTTGTTGTGCGTCAGTTGTGTTCGGGCGAGCTGATTGTTTTACCATAGTTACTGTTATTGGATATGAACATAATATGGCTGGAAGGAATGACGCTGCTCTTGCTGCTACTATGCAAGCTATGGCTCAAGTTGTGCGGGGTGCACCTAATGCTGGTGGGAATGATGAGTTTAGGAAGAACAAACCGCCTATCTTCAAAGGAAGACATGATCCTGATGGTGCTCAGATTTGGCTTAAGGAGAATGAAAGAATCTTTCGAGTGATGGACTGTGCTGAGGAACGTAGGGTGAGATTGGGTACTCACATGTTGCAGGAGGAGGCTGATGATTGGTGGGTTAGTGTGTGTCATGTGTGGGAAGCTACAGGTGAAGAGGTCACTTGGGCTTTGTTTAGCCGTGAGTTTTTGAGGAAGTATTTTCCTGAAAATGTTAGAGGAAAGAAAGAGATAGAGTTCTTGGAGTTGAAACAGGGTTACATGTCTGTTACTGATTACACTGCTAAGTTTGTGGAGCTTGTTCAGTTTTATCCACATTATGCTGAAGCAACTGCGGAGTTTTCCAAATGTGTGAAGTTTGAGAACGGGTTGCGTCCCGAGATCAAGCAGGCAATTGGTTATCAAAGAATTAGGAGGTTTTCGGATTTGGTGGATTGTTGTAGAATTTATGAGGAGGATAGCAAAGCTCGTTCTACTCATTATAAGAGTGTGAACGAAAGGAAAGGAAAGCAACCGTTTCGTGTGGATCCTTATGTGTCACCAGCTGACAAGGGTAAGCAAAGGGCTAATTTTGATAAAAGGCCAAGTGGGGGAGGTACGTATAATCCTCTGAGATGTTTTAGCTGTGGTGACTTAGGACATCATCAGTTTGAATGTAGAAAGGATATAAGGAAGTGTTCCAATTGTGGAGGTATAGGACATGTAACAGCTGAGTGCAAGAGGAATGTGGTGAAGTGTTTCAACTGTGGTGAACCTGGTCATATTAATACGAAGTGTCCGAAACCAAAGCAAGCTCAAGCTGGAGGGAAAGTATTTGCATTGGCAGGAACTCAGACTACTAGTGCAGATCGTCTGATCAAAGGTACTTGTTTTATTAATAGTATGCCTCTAGTTGCTATTCGTTTAGTTCGTCTGAGTGTGCGCAGCATTTGAATCTTTTGTTGTTGTCGATGGGTGGAGAGATGGTTATCGATACTCCAGCAATGGGCTTGGTAACTACTTCTTTGGTTTGTTTAAGTTGTCCTTTGACCATTTATGGTAAGGATTTTGATATGGATTTGGTGTGTCTGCCGTTGGAGGGTTTAGACGTGGTTCTGGGAATGAATTGGTTGCAGTTCAATCGAGTTTATATCGATTATTATCATAAGTTGGTGCGATTTCCTTCTCTTGAGGAAGACGAGGAATCGAGTTTCTTATCTACCAAAGAGTTGAAGAAACTTTTGGCGGATGAAGCTCAGTTGTTCGGGTTGTTCGCATCGTTGACCGTGGATAGTCAAGTTGCAATTGATGTGTTTCCTGTCGTGTGTAATTTTCCAAAGGTGTTTCCGGAGGATATTTCTGATGTGCCGCCAGAGAGAGAGGTGGAGTTTTCTATAAATCTAGTTCATAGTACTAGACCTGTATCTATGGCACCATATCCTATGTCGGCATCTGAGTTGGTTGAGTTGAAGAAGCAGTTGAATGAATTGTTAGAAAAGAGGTTTGTGAGGCTCAGTGTATCGCCTTGGGGTGCTCCAGTTTTATTGGTGAAAAAGAAAGATGGAAGTATGCGATTGTGTATTGATTATCGCCAGCTGAATAAGGTGACGATTAAGAATAAGTATCCTCTTCCGAGAATTGATGATTTGATGGACCAGTTGGTAAGTGCGTGTGTGTTTAGTAAAATTGATTTAATGTCAGGTTATCATCAGATTAGAGTGAAAAAGGAAGATATTCAGAAGACGGCTTTTAGGACACGATACAGACATTACGAATATTTCGTGATGCCGTTGGGGGTTTCTAATGCACCGAAGTGTTTATGGAGTATATGAATCGCATTTTCCATGAGCATTTGGATCAATTTGTTATTGTGCTTATCGATGACATCTTGATTTATTCTAAGTCTCAGGAGGAACATGCGGAGCATTTGCGTATTGTATTGAAAATTTTGAAGGAAAAGAGACTTTATGCCAAGTTGTCCAAGTGTGAGTTCTGGTTGTCAGAAGTGAGTTTTCTTGGGCATATGATTTCAGGTAATGGTATTGCTGTGGATCCATCCAAAGTAGATGCAGTTCTACAATGGGAGGCTCCTAGATTTGTTACTGAAATTAGAAGCTTTTTGGATTTAGCTGGATATTATCGAAGATTCATTGAAGGCTTTTCCAAGTTAGCACTTCCTTTGACCCAACTAACTTGTAAAGGTAAAGCGTTTATTTGGGATATTCAATGTGAGGAAAGTTTTAGTGAGTTGAAGAGAAGATTGACTACAGCTCCGATTTTGATCTTACCGAATCCTAGTGAACCGTTTATGGTGTATTGCGATGCATCTTTGATTGGGTTAGGTGGAGTGTTGATGCAAGAAGGTAAGGTGGTGGCTTATGCTTCGAGGCAATTGAGGGTTCATGAGAAAAATTACCCTACTCATGATTTGGAATTAGCGGTTGTGGTTTTTGTGTTGAAAATTTAGAGGCATTATCTCTACGGTGCAAGATTCGAAGTCTTTAGTGATCATAAGAGTTTGAAATACTTGTTTGATCAGAAAGAGTTGAATGTGAGGCAATGGAGATGGTTGGAATTTTTGAAGGACTACGATTTTAGCTTGAATTACCATCCTGGTAAAGCTAATGTGGTAGCCGATGCGTTAAGCTGGAAATCTTTGCATATGTACGCTTTGATGGTTAAAGAGTGGGAACTTTTGGAAACATTTAGAGATTTGAGTTTGGTGTGTGAATTGACATCTGACAAAGTGAGGCTTGGTATTTTAAGGGTCACTAATGAGTTTCTATTGACCGTTAGCGAGAAACAGAGGCTGGATGTGAAATTTGTTGATTTGATGACGGTTGAAGATAAAGGTGTGAATGGTGACTTTAAAGTGGATGGTAAGGGTGTTTTGAGATTCCGTGGTAGAATTTGTATTTCTGATGATTCGGAATTGAAAAAGATAATTTTAGAGGAAGGACACCGGAGTAGTTTGAGTATACATCCGGGAGCTAATAAAATGTATCAAGATTTGAAGAAGATCTTTTGGTGGTCCGGATTGAAGAGGGATGTGGCTTAGTTTGTTTATGTGTGTTTGACGTGTCAGAAGTCACAGTTATAACATCAGAAGCCTATTGGATTATTGCAACCGTTGGATATTCCCGAGTGGAAATGGGACAGCATTTCTATGGATTTTGTGACAGGGTTGCCGAATACTCAGAGGGGACATAATGCCATTTGGGTGGTTGTGGATAGGCTGACTAAATCGGCGCATTTCATTCTGATTGACATCAATTTTTCTTTGGAGAGGTTGGCTGAGATTTATATTCGTGTGAATGTGAAGCTACACGGTGTTCCATTGTGTATTGTTTCAGATCGAGATCCGAGGTTTACTTCCAGATTTTAGGAAAGTTTGCAAAAGGCGTTAGGTTCCAAGTTGAGATTGAGTTCTGCTTATCATCCTCAGACGGATGGTCAGACCAAGAGAACTATTCAGTCATTGGAAGATTTGTTGCAGGCTTGTGTTCTTGAGCAAGGTGGTGCTTGGTGTAACACCCTGTAGCACCCCAAAATTTGCTCACCTTACTTTAAGTACTAACTGGCTTATGTTTCATTTCATTTTTGCATTATCATGTGTGCATATCATTGGTTCTTAGCGTGGGGTCAAGGTGCCTGAGGCAGTTCAGGAGGAGAAGATGTTCTTCAAAGGGTCAAGCAAGAGTCCTTATATTGTCCAAGAGAGCTCAAGTGGATCACTCTCTCCTAACCAGTGCAGAAAATTAGGGTTTTGAGATTCTTGGGTTTATTGCTCCAGTGGGCAAGCTTCTTGGGTTTTTATCATCACCAAATGGCATATCTTATCTTTGTTGGAGAGGATACACATCATATTCAGAGGAATTTGGATTTGGAGACTGTGTTATTTCCTCCTAGACTGAGGGTACCAAAATTAGGGTTTGCTATAAAGTCAGTTTATTTCTGATTTTTTGGGCAAGACTTGATTCCATGGTATTCCTTGGGTCCCTAAGTATCTAGGAATGGAAGATTGTCCATCATTTTAGTTCATGAGAAGTTCAATTGGCCAATGGATTGGGAATCAGGAGAATTAGGGAAAAGTCAACAATGAGAGGGGAAGCCAACTGTGAAATTTTGAGGTTCTCTTCAAGGTTTTCAAGGTCTCACATCCTCATATGGCCTTCAAGGGTCAAGTTTCATACCATTTATCAAGAATCAAGGGTTGGAACAAAAGTTACTAAATTTGGAAAATGACCTATAATGAGAAGTTTCCATTTTTGGCAAGTTTTTACACAGCAATCAACTTGACTTTTCATCATCAAAGAAGCTTCAAGTGAATTTTCCTCAAACATAAAAGTTGAAGATATTTTTCTCCCCTTTCCAACAAGTTCTAGATGGTCTCCATATCATTTGTCAAACTCAAATTATGATCAAAAGAAGGCAAGGTGGTTTTTAGGGTTTTCTCATGATTCCATTTTCACAACTTTTGCATTTTGGGACATAGTGACCTATATTTGGTTCCATTGCTTCAAGGCACATTATAACATCAAGGTACATTCCATACGGATCATTTTTGGCCTTTGAATCAAGTGGATCTATGGTTTATTCATCACTTATTTTCCATTATGCAAAATTGCAAGATCATTCAAAATTCATGAACTAAGACATCTCAAGGCCCAAATTCCATACAGGTGTGATTAGCAATTGTAATATAAGTGATCCATCATAGAATGCTTGGGTGTACATGCATGGAGGAGGGTGTATTTCACATTATGCAAATTTCCAAAATCACTCTAAACTCATTAAGTGAGGAATTAACAAGGCCCAAATGATGATCAGTGGATTAACCCTAAGTACTTAAGCTAACTCATGCACTGGTTAGAGAAAAGACACGTTATTTTGGTGGAGATTTCAAGTGTGAACCCTAAAAGCTTCTTTCCTTCGAATCTCATCAGCCACAAGGGTTTCTCAAGAACTTCCTTCACAATCTTCATTCTTGGCATCCATAGAGCACAAACCACCCATCGTTGGAAGCTAAAAGCAAGGACACGGATTGCTTGATCTCAGGTTAGTGATGAATTGCATGATCGTAAAACTTAGTTTTTTGATGTGCAAAATGATATTTGATATTCACTGATGACTCTGATGTGGCTTGTTTTGAGTTTGGACGTATAGATTGGTTGTTTCGTGAGTTTTAAGTTTTGGGTCCAAACTTTGTTTCATTCGATTCTCTTTATATGATGGTTATTTGTGAAAAATAATGTGATATTATTAATCCTCATGTTTTTCTGATCAATTTAGTGTACCCATATGTGATTTCTGGGGATTTTGGGGGTGGTGGTCGCCGGAGAAGACGACCAGAGCTAGGGTTCCGGCGTCTGGTAGGTTTTCCGGCCGGCTAGGGTTTCCATGGGGAAGACGCAATCAGGGCCGTCCATAGCTTTGATCCAAGGGCCCTCGTGGTGCCACATTTTTTATTTCTGATTTTTTATTTTAATGATTGCGTGTTTGTTACCCCATGGTTATTATCGTGTACGTGCTATCAGGTTCTCTCATCCTAATTACTTTCTATTTTGTTGACTTAATGCCATGCGTATGATGCATCTGATGGTTGCTTGATTGCCAGCGAATTAAAAAAATCATGTGCTGCTCACGTGGGATTTCTATGGTATGCTGACTGATTGTGTGTGTGCATGTTTACTTGATTGTGGTGGGCATGTGGATCTGGTCCGTTAATCATGATTGCTTTTTTACTATGTTGACTTGTTGATACGCGTAGGATTGATCCGTTGGTTGATATTGAATCTAACTGTTGACTAATTCCATTGTATCCCTTTTTTATTTCGCTAATTTTTTTTGTTGGATTAGGCTTGATCTTCGCGCCTCCCCTTTAAGCCCACTTTTCATTTCCAACGTATTTGGGCTACTGAACACCCCCCCCCCCCCCCCATGTTTATTTCAATTTATTTATTTTATTTAATTGCATCATTTGCATTTTATTTTTTAAAATCATTTTAATGCAGTAAAAAATTCCCAAAAAAATTCATGAATCATATTTATAGTTTTAAAAAATTTTCCCAAATTTTATTTTATTATTTTATTTTATTTTTGGTGTCTGAATTAATTATTTTAATAATTTCTTTTTTAATTTGTTTCATTTTGCACACATTGCATTGTAGAATTTATTTCTCATCATCCATAAAACATTTTGAACTCATTCTTTTTGCATTGTTTCATCAACATATTGAATGTCATTAAAACATTTTTCTCTCATTTTTAAAACTTTTTCATATTGCATTTTAGTCCTCCTCTTTTACATATTGAGTCATGTTTCTCATTTGAATTTGCATAATTGTTTGAGTGACCTATCTGGGGAATTTTGGCATGAGCTTTTGACATGTTGTTTGTCACTGGTTGGGGTGTGTTGAGTATTAATTTGGTAATTTTAGAAGGTGTTTTGATAATTATGTGATTGCTCTTTGTTTGAGGTCTTCTTGTATGCACATCCTTGATCATGTCTGATTACTTGTTTGAGAAGGCACTTGTGCCATTGTTTTGGGATTGTTTCTTTGACTTCATAAACCATGTTTGAATTGTTATAGGCCACTTGATTGCCATTATATGTCATTGGTGTGAGGTTGTTGCATACTTTGTGCATATGTTCAATGTTTGATTTACATGCCTCTTTGTGTTTCATATTCTCACTTCTTCTCATTTGTGTCTCTTCATGATTTATGTTTGGTTTGTGTATGTCCTTCCATATCATTCATTTACATTTCATTTGATGTATGTTTCTGACCTTGGAGCTTTGCATTCATTCACGTCATATGCTATTCATGCTTCATACTTGAACATGTTTCACTTATATGCTACCTTCTTCTTCTATTGATGTTTGATGTTTGGATATATGTTTGCATGCCTCATGTGACATTTGCATAGCATGTTTAGGCACATTTTTTGGTCATCCGCATTCTGACTTGGATGATTTTTCTTTGGTTTGTAACCATTTCTCTTTGGTTTGTGGCTTGCTTGGGTTTCATTTGTCTTATTGTTACTTATGTCTGTTTTGCACTAACCTTTTATGCAGAGGTAGAGGTAAGTAATTTGAGAGTGTGGATGGTTATCCATGTTCACCCTCATTCTTTCTTTCTCTCATCTTTTCTTTTCTTTAGGCTTAGTTTGTTGTCAAACCTCCCCTTAGGGCCATCTTTGCATGATAACATTAGGGTAGATTCTCCTTGTAGCGTTTTTCTTTTCTTTTGAGTCCCTCTTCTCATCTCATAACATCTCTAAAATACTTAATAAAGTCAACTTGCCTTGCACACAAGCCTTAAACATAGGAAATGAAGATTGAGGGGTCCCCCTTCTCTCTTCTAGAGTGTTGAGCATACGTCCCATTGGGGACGACCATGTGACGCATTCGTTCCCGTGTCATAGACTTTGGTTCAAGTTGAGTTATGAACTAATTCAAGTCACTTCTGTCCTAAAAAACACAAACAAACTTCAAACCTTTTTGTCCTTCGGGATTGTCAAACTAAAGGCTATTTTTAAAAAGGGCACGTTACTTTCCGTCTGAGTCGCAAACAGGCATCAACCCTAACTGCCGGACGCGAACTTAACGTCGCTCATAAAAAACACAAAAAGAACTTGGTCCGAACTACGTTGACTCTAAATTTCCCATTGCACAAAGGGAGTACGTAGGCCTAGGACATCGACGTCCTACCGAGTCTGTCTTTGTTCCCCCCCCCCCCCGGTTTTAGTGCAGCCATAAATGTTAGGATAACTCACCCTTAGAATAGACAACAAGCGTGGATCCCATCGAGTATGATGGACGCGTGGGGTGCTAACACCTTCCCCTCGCGTAACCGACTCCCGAACCCAGGCTATGGTTGCGATGACCATTCCTTCCCCTCTTCCTCGGGTTTATGCGGTGTTCCCTTTCCCTCTCTTGGGATAAATTTACACTGCTGGCGACTCTGTTTTCCGTGCCACTCTAGCGTTTGTACCTGGATGAAAATCCTGGGAGCGACAGCTGGCAACTCTACTGGGGAATCTGGTTGACCTATGCTGGTCCATCCCCTTTAGCGAGTCTATCCTAGCGCTTGCTTATCTTTGTTCTCTTTGGGTGTTTTTGTTTTTTGTTTTGCTTTATTTGTTGTATTTTATTTTTACCGCATTTCTGCATTGCATATTATTATCAGTTGCTGCACTGTTTTTCTGTTTGGCGGGTTGGGAGTTCTGAGAGGTAAGCCCAATACCCAGGCTTGAGCATACACGTAGGATTAGCGTGGCAAGTAGTGTGACTTGTGTGGCATTTGGCCAGACGTAGTATACATGAAAACTCCACATCCAGACGAGGTTTGCTTTGGTAATGTTCTATCCTGCGCATTGGTGCAGATGATTGAATATAATCTGGAAAACTGTCGACTCTGGCGACCATTCCCGAGGACTCAGTAACGGCACTCCTCCTGAGATGTGATAATGGCAGACCAGAAATGGCAAACCCATTACACATGTCGATCCGAGGACCCAATGCTGGGAACTTGCTATAGGGTTTCCTTTTGGAAAAGAATCAGTGGAAGCACTCCTCGATTGGCGATAGTACTGTACCCCGAAGGATGAATGTACTATTGCTTCTCGACCTCAGTGCCGAAACTGAGGACTTGCCATAGGATGTTTCTTTTTGAGGGGAATCAGTTGAGGCCTCCTCGATTGGTGATGATGCCAAACCAGAAATGGTGAACGTATCATCATTTCTCGACCTGAGAGCCCGTGATATTGAGGATCCTCGGCTTTCTAGTACCCACATGTGAGAGGGCAGGGTGTTTACAGGTTTGCAGGTAACCTTGACCTTCAACATACCCGGTTTTCTGATCAGCAGATTTATCAGTGTGGTACTATGGTTATTTTGGTATTCTGGGTAGTTGGCCAGACCTTTGAGATTATACAGTTGTTCAGTGCAGCAGTTGTCCAGTCTGTGTGGCATCCTTGATCCCATGTGTGCATTTGCATCATCATTTTGCATCCTAACATGTTTATTCATTTGCAGGGCTGCATCCTAACTTTGATTCTGGTTTTTGAAGACTATTAAGGATGAGTACTGAGAAGAGAAAGAACATCATAATGTACAAGTTCCCATCACTTATTCTGGATCCTGTTCACAAGATTGTGTCTATGGCAGAGCATGGGGTATTGGCAGACTTTAGAGGAGAGTATGGAAGAATTATGGATTTTGCTCGCAACATCACTGAATACGAGTATAGGGCTTTGTACACTCTTGTGCAATTCTATGACCCTCACCTGCGTTGTTTCCTATTCATTGATTATCTTTTGGCTCCGACATTGGAGGAATTTGCTCTCATTCTAGATGTTTCTATTAAAGAAGAGGCTCCTTTTTATCCTTCTAAAGAACTTCCTGATTTAGGAAAGGTTTCCGAGGCTTTGCATTTGGATTTGTCTTTGTTGAAAAATAACATTGCCAGTAAGGGAGGATGTAAAGGTTTTCATGTGAAATTTTTTATAGAACAGACTGCTGTGTATGCTAAGGCTAGATGTTGGTTAGTTTTCAACGCCATCTTGGCTATGTGTGTCTATGGAACGGTGTTGTTTCCAAATATGAAGGATTTTGTGGACATGCACGCTGTCCGGATATTTACCATGAAGAATCCGGTACCCACTTTGCTTGGAGATCTGTATTATTCAGTGCATTATAAGAACGAGAAGAGGAGGGGAGGACCCCTTTATTTTTGTGCGCCAGTCTTCTACAAATGGTTTGCTGATCGTCTTCCCAAACCTGGGGCATTTATAGATACTCAAGGAACATTGGATTGGTCCAAAAGATTAATGGGCTTGAGGGCAGATAATCTAATTTGGGTTAACCGTGACTTGTTGGGCCAAGATATCATGATTAGTTGTGGAGGTCTCCCAAATGTGCCTCTAATAGGAAGGAAAGGGGGAATTAACTACAATCCTATTCTTGCTATTAGGCAATTCGGGTATGCCTTGAAAGAGCCACCAAAAGACGAGGAGGTCCAAGAATCTTTATATCTGAGTGGGGAAATCAATCCAGAACTGTTAAAAGAAGCTGCAAATACTTGGGGAGATCGTCATAAGAAAGGGAAGACTTATTTTGGGAAGAGCAACAACATAACATTTCCTGCGTATGAAGATTGGATTCAGAAAAGGGTAGAGGAGGAGATTTTTCCATTCTCCAAAGAACCACCATCTTACCCCTTGCTGATTGAGCCTCCTACCACAGTTGAGATAGAGAAGTTCAACAAGTTGTGGACTGAAAAGGAAAAGCTGCGAGAAGAAAACAGTGAGCTACAAAGAGAGATTTACCAGTCGAAACATGAGCGGGGTGAAGCTGTCCATATCGCCAAGTTGAAGACAGAGCTTCTCGCTAAGGCAGAAAAGGAGCTAGCTGACAAGGTCACATCCAGACAAAGGATGAAGCAAGCTCTAGAGGGTGTCAGTAAGGTTCTCGAGTCTAAGAAGGAGGAATTGGCCGAGACTTTGTTGAAAATTCACAAGTTCAATGCTCACCGAGAAACTGCAATGGCTGATAATAAGCGAAAGGAAGACGATTACCTAGCTCAGATTGATCAGTTGAAGTTGAAGCTCAAGAAAAAAGACGCTGAGATCCTGTCAGGGATATTCCAGAGACAAGCAGTCGAGGGTCGACTCAATGAAGCCATAACTTCCATAGAGGAACTGGAGATCCAAGCTGAATTGAAGAGGCCTAGAAATGAGGGTCCTAGCATGGATGGTGTTTTTGAAGAAGACGCTTGGGAGTTGCATTGCCGATACTTGGAGGGGATCATGCATAGGAGAGACATTCTCATTCAAGAGCTAATTCAGAGACCGAAGTATCCCAACACCAAAAAGCTGTTCAAGGAAATTTAAGACTGGAGCAAAAAGCATAATGGATGGGGGGGATTGACACTTGTGGACTTTGATGACATGCCGTAGTTTTCTATTTTCTTTCATTATTTGGACCACCGCCAGGCTTGTTGGTTAGGATCTATGATTATTAAGTTCAGACTTGTTATCTTGGATTTGTGATTATTGACATTTGGTTTTCCTCTGGCTTTCTTAATACATGAGCAGAAGTTCCGTTCTATCTTGTTGTTAAACTGGAATCAAGGGGTGGATCGCCCTGCGAATATTCAGACATGTTCATTTGCATTTGCATATTCATAATCATTTTGCATGACAGGTGTTTATCTCTGGTGTTCTTACTTTGTCCTCCTCCGCAGTACAGGATTGCAGATCAGCACACTCACCGGTATTCTACCAGACAAAATCAGAAGAGACTCATGGATCAGCTATAAAATGAGATGACTGAGATGCGGACTCGCATGAACCAATTCATGGATTTAATGCAAGGGGTTGCTCAAGGCCAAGAGCAGTTAAGGACTCTCGTTCAGCCACTGATTGCGAGAATTTATGAAGAGGGTGTCCTTCATGGAGGACTTCATACTGGTGTTACTGGTAATAATGTTCAGAATGGCCCTCCGGGCGGAGGTATTCCTGTTACTAGTGTTGTGATCCCTTCGGGCGGAGGAGAAAATGTTGTGGTTCCCACTGTAGTGGGGGGAGGTAACAGTGTCGGCGCAATTCATGGGCGTCAGTATGATGATCTTCAGGAAGATGCATTCTCTGTGCCAAGTGGGGATGCTGGTCCCCAGATTGACAATGATCAGAGATTCAGGTTGATTAAGGAACAACTGAGGGGTGTTGTAAATCAGGATGCTTTGGGTATGGATCTAGAGGATTTGGGGGTGGTTCCAGGCGTTGTTATACAGTACAAGTTTCAGACTCCTACTTTTGAAAAGTACAATGGTATGACTTGCCCAAGGACTAACGTAAGGGCATACGCAAGTAAAATGGCCGCTCATGCAAAGAATGAGAAGCTGATGATGCATTGCTTTCAGGATAGCCTATCTGGGGCATCCCTGGAATGGTATATGCAACTAGAGAGGAAAGATGTGCGTAGTTGGAGAGATCTGGCAGGGGCATTTATTAGACACTATCAATATAACACTGACATGGCTCCTAACAGAACACAGCTGCAGAACTTATCACAAAAGAACAATGTGAGTTTCAAGGAATACGCTCAGAGGTGGCATGAACTGGCAGCGAGGGTTCAACCTCCCATGTTGGAGCGAGAAATGATAACTATGTTTATGGCCACCTTGCAGGGTCATTACTATGAAAAGCTGGTACCGTGTATGACTGGAAAGTTTGCTGACTTGATCTTAGTAGGAGAGATGGTGGAAAGCGGAATTAAGGCGGGAAAAATATCAGGCGGTGATGGGTCCTCATATGGAGGAAGTAAGAAGCCTTATGTCAGTGGTTATAAGAAGAAGGAGGGAGATACAAATTCTGTGTCATCATATCGTGGTAGAGAAGGACCTCGTCAGAACTTTAATTAGCAGGTGGCTTCTGTAACCATCCCAGCAGCACCTCAGCAGCCAACAGTGTCTCAACAACAAAATCAGGCTCCTCGCAGATCGCAGCCTCTGTCTAGGTGGGATAGGCATTTTGACACTCCACCTCTTCCCTACTATCAGTTATTTCAGCACTTGTTAAAGCTACAGTTAATTCAGAAGAGAACATTGGCTCCACCTACTGGTAATCCACCCCCGGCTATGACGCCAACGCCCACTGTGAGTTTCATTCCGGGGCACCCGGACATTATATTGAGAACAGTAAAGCTTTTAAGCATCAGGTTCAAGATTTGGTGGATTCCAAAGCCATCAATTTCTCCAATGATGTTCCAAATGTGAATCAGAACCCGATGCCGAATCACGATGGGTCAAGGGTCAATGCTATTATTAAAGACTGTGAAGACTTGAGTTTGATTTCAGATGTGAACGAAGTCCAAACTCCCTTGGGTGTGGTGAAGGAAAGAGTGTTGAAGGGAGGGGTATTTCCTAGCTGTGATGAAGGTTGTGTAGGATGTGTGTCGCAGCCAGGCAGTTGTGGTTTATTGAAAGCAAGTATTCAGAAAATGATCAGTGAAGGAATATTACAGTTTGACAAGGGTTGTAGGCAGAGTAAAGTTACTGACAGAAAGATTGATGTTGCCACGATAACAATTCCATTCAAGACAATAACTATATCAGCGCCGGCGAGACCAGCGCCGGTCATTATCACTGTTCTTGGACCAGTCCCGTATGAGAGTACCAAGGCCATCCCATGGAACTATGGGGCCGAGGTGTTTGTTAATGGTAAGAAGCAGGAATTGGAAGAGACATCAGCCGTGAATACAGGGGTTGAAAATCTTGTTGAAGCAGGGGCTATCACTAGGAGTGGTAGAGTCTTTATTCCGTCTGAGGACCAAGTTGGCAGTTCAAAACAAGACAAAGGTAAACGGATGATGGATGAGTCTGTACAGAGGCAGGAAGCAAATAATTCTATGACAAAGCAGGTTGGGGATACTTTCTCAGAAGACGTAGAAGAGTTTATGAGGCTGATCAGGAAAAGTGATTACAAGATTGTTGATCAACTTCATCAAACTCCATCGAAGATTTCCATTCTATCCTTACTGTTGTGCTCTGAGGCACACCGAAATGCATTACTGAAGGTTCTGAACATGGCTTATGTACCACAGGAAATATCTGTCAACCAGTTAGAAGGGGTTGTGGCTCATGTGAATGTTGGAAATGGTTTGGGTTTCACCGATTTAGATCTGACTCCAGCTGGGAGGAATCACAACAACGCTCTGCATATTTCAGTGGAATGTCGTGGTTCCTTAATGTCGCATGTGTTAGTTGATACTGGGTCGTCTTTGAATGTGTTGCCGAAGAAGGCTTTGATGAAATTGGATACTCGTGGGTTGATTTGTACACCAAGTGACTTGGTGGTACGTGCTTTTGATGGTTCCAAGAGGTCAGTTTTTGGAGAGTTAGTTCTGCCAATCAAGGTGGGTCCTGAGATTTTCAACACCACCTTTTACATAATAGATATTCAGCCTATCTATAGCTGTTTGCTGGGTCACCCTTGGATCCATGGTGCTGGGGCAGTAACATCTACGTTGCACCAGAAGTTGAAGTATATGGTGGATGGCCATGTTGTGACTGTTTGTGGTGAGGAGGAGATCATGGTGAGTCACCTATCGACCTTCAAGTATGTAGAGGTAGATGGTGAAGTACAGGAAACTTTGTGCCAAGCCTTTGAAGCTGTGAAAATTCCCGAGGAACCCCCAAAGGCAGTCAGTCAGCCTGAGGTGGTTGCCCAACCTGAAGTCGTCAGACAACCAGAGGTTCCAATGTCCTCTTTCAAAGAGGCGCGCGCTATAGTTGAAGCTGGTGGTTCTCAGAAGTGGGGCAGTGTCATTGATGTTCAAAGAAAGCAGGATACCCATGGACTAGGGTACAAGCCACCCCGACGAGCTCAAGAGCCTCCCAAGTATGCTGGTCCAATTTGGTTCACAAGTGCTGGTATTTTCTTTAATCAGGTTAATGCTATTGAGGATGAAGGAGATAGTGACTGTGACATGGATGAGTGGATCCGTCCCTGCACCCCTGGTCAGAGCTTAGGCAACAGGTTTTCCGAGAAAGTCATCCAAGTGACGCGCCTGGAGTAATTTACTTTTGTTTTATGTTATGTTGAATCCTACGTTCTGCCCAAGACGTAGTGATATTTATTTGTAGGGCTTGGATGTTTTATTTGCTATTTTTATCATCAATAAAGGACGTTTTTCATTCAAATATTTTGATCCCTATTTTTCTGTTTTTTACTTTTTGCATTAACCCACATCAAAATGGCAATGTGTTTTCTTGTTTGTTGCACTCATAATAAACATAAAACATCCATCATGCAGGTTTCTTTGTTCAGATTCCACCCATCATGACTTAGCTATGGCTCGATATGACTTCGACAATCCCATCTATCAGGCCGAAGAAGAGACTGACGAAGACTGTGACTTACCAGAAGAACTAGCCAGGCTACTGAAACAAGAGGAAAGGGTTATTCTACCTTATCAGGAGGAAGTTGAGACTGTTAATCTGGGAACCGAGGATGTTAAACGAGAAGGGTTGGGACTGTCTTGGAAGACACTGTTAAAGGAAGATTGGTTGAGTTGCTTCGAGAGTATGTGGATATCTTCGCCTGGTCTTACCAAGACATGCCCGGGCTTGACACTGACATTGTTTCACACCGATTGCCGCTTAAAGAGGGTTGTACTCCAGTCAAGCAGAAACTAAGAAGGACGAAACCAGATATGGCTGTCAAGATCAAGGAAGAGGTTCAGAAACAGTTGGACGCCGGATTTCTTGCTGTGACAAATTATCCTCCGTGGGTTGCTAATATCGTACCTGTACCTAAGAAGGATGGGAAGGTCAGGATGTGTGTTGATTACCGAGATTTGAATAGGGCGAGTCCAAAGGATGATTTCCCGCTCCCCCACATTGACGTGTTAGTAGACAATACTGCTTAATATTCTGTATTTTCCTTCATGGATGGCTTCTCTGGGTATAACCAAATCAAAATGTCCCTAGAGGACATGGAGAAGACTACGTTCATAACACTGTGGGGAACATTTTGCTACCAGGTAATGCCCTTTGGATTGAAGAATGCTGGGGCAACCTATTAGCGGGCAATGGTGACTCTCTTTCATGATATGATTCACAAGGAGATTGAAGTCTATGTTGATGACATGATAGCGAAGTCACAGACAGAGGAAGAACACTTGGTAAACCTCCAGAAGTTGTTTGAAAGGTTGAGGAAGTTCAGACTGAGATTGAATCCGAACAAGTGCACTTTCGGTGTGAGTCTGGTAAATTGCTGGGATTCATTGTTAGTGAAAGAGGTATCGAGGTTGATCCTGCAAAAATAAGAGCCATACAAGAGATGCCTGAACCAAGAACAGAGAAAGAGGTTCGTGGTTTCTTGGGGAGGTTGCATTACATTGCTAGGTTCATCTCTCATCTGACTGCCACGTGTGAACCAATTTTCAAGTTGTTAAGAAAGGATCAAGAGGTTAGGTGGAATGAAAATTGTCGAAAGGCGTTTGAAAAGATAAAGGAGTATTTGCAGGAACCTCCAGTCCTTATGCCACCGGTGTCCGGGAGACCGTTAATTATGTACCTTACGGTTCTTGAGAACTCAATGGGTTGTGTGCTCGGTCAACACGACGAGACAGGTAGGAAAGAGCACGCCATTTACTACCTGAGTAAAAAGTTCACGGATTATGAATCGAGATATTCTATGTTGGAAAAGACATGTTGTGCACTCGCTTGGGCAGCCAAGCGCCTGAGGCAGTATATGTTAAACCACACAACCTTGTTGATTTCGAAGATGGATCTGATTAAGTACATGTTTGAGAAGCAAGCACTTTCTGGAAGGATAGCCCGTTGGCAGATGGTTTTGACAGAGTACGATATTCAGTATGTTTCTCAGAAGGCCATTAAGGGAAGTGTTCTGTCAGAATATCTTACTGAACAACCGGTCGAGGATTATCAGCCAATGAAGTTTGAGTTTCCGGACGAGCATGTTATGTTTCTGAAAATGAAAGATTGTGAAGAGCCTCTGCCTGACGAAGGACCTGAGATTGGGTCACAGTGGAAGATGAGTTTTGATGGGGCCGTCAACTCATATGGTAATGGAATTGGGGCAATCATTACAACCCCAAAGGGTTCTCATATACCTTTCACTGCCCGATTAGCATTCGTGTGTACCAACAACGAGGCGGAGTATGAAGCATGCATCATGGGGTTAGAAGAAGCAATTGATTTGAGAATTAAGAACCTCGATGTCTATGGTGATTCCGCGTTGGTAGTTAATCAGATTATAGGAGAATGGGAGACTCGTTAGGTGAATTTGGTACCTTACAACAACTATGCCAGAAGATTGTTACCTTTCTTTGACAGGGTGGATTTTCATCATGTGCCCCGAGCTGAGAATCAGATGGCTGATGCGTTGGCGACATTGGCATCCATGTATAAGGTGAACCGTTGGAATGAAACACCTTCGATTAGAATCACGCGTCTGGAAAGACCAGCTTTTGTGTTTGCAATTGAAGATGTGTCTGATGGCAAACCGTGGTATCATGATATTAAGGTTTTTCTGAAGAGACAGGAGTATCTAGAGGGTGCCTCCACCAAGGATAAGAAGACTCTGAGAAGGTTGGCAGGAAACTTCTTTCTGAACAAGGATGATGTGTTATATAAGAGGAACTTCGATATGGTCCTGCTACGTTGTGTTGATGAACACGAGGCAGGCTTATTGATGGAGGAAGTTCACGAGGGTTCTTTCGGTACTCATTCCAGTGGACACACCATGGCTAGGAAGTTGTTGAGGGCAGGATATTACTGGATGACTATGGAGTCTGATTGTTTCAAGTACGCCCGAAAGTGCCATAAATGCCAGATTTATGCAGATAAGATGCATGTACCGCCTACGCCTCTAAACGTGTTATCATCTCCTTGGCCTTTTGCAATGTGGGGCATAGATATGATTGGAAAGATTGAGCCCACTGCTTCCAATGGGTATCATTTCATTTTGGTTGCCATTAACTATTTCACAAAGTGGGTGGAAGCAGCCTCGTACGCCAATGTCACCAAGCAAGTGGTAGCTCGGTTTATAAAGAAGGATATCATCTGTCGTTATGGGGTCCCAGAGATAATCATTACTGATAATGGGTCGAATTTGAACAATAAGATGATGGAGGAATTATGTCAGAGTTTCAAGATCGAGCATCACAATTCTTCTCCATATCGTCCGAAGATGAATGGTGCTGTTGAGGCGGCGAATAAGAATATCAAGAAGATTATGCAGAATATGGTGGTAACATATAAAGACTGGCATGAGATGCTACCTTATGCCCTACATGGTTACCGTACTTCGGTGCGTACATCAACTAGGGCAACCCCTTTTTCATTGGTATATGGTATGGAAGCAGTTTTACCCTTAGAGGTCGAGATTCCGTCTTTGAGAATTCTGGCAGATGTGAAGCTTGATGAAGCTGAATGGGTGCGTTCCAGACTGGATCAGTTGAACCTTATTGAAGAAAAGAGATTGGCAGCCATCGCACATGGTCGGTTGTATCAGAGCAGGATGAAGCACGCCTTTGACCAGAAAGTGCGTCCTCGGAGTTTTCAGACAGGTGAATTGGTTTTGAAAATGATCCTTCCTCCTCAGACAGATCACAGGGGCAAATGGAATACAAACTAAGAAGGGCCATATGTAGTAAGAAAGGTTTTCTCTGGTGGAGCCTTACTACTTTCAACTATGGATGGCGAAGATTTTACATCCCCTGTGAACGCAGACGTAGTCAAAAAATACTTCGCATAAAAGAGACCCGCTGGACATAAAAAGAAAGTCCAGGCAAAAAAGGGGCATCCCGGCGAACCATAAAAAGGAAAGGGTTCGGGCAAAAATTAGGGATAAAATTTAAAAAAGAAATGTGTAAACCCGCAAAGTTGAAAACTGGTAAAGGCAACTTTGGCAAGAATGGGTATCCCGATGGATTGAAAACCCGAAAAGGGCGATCCAGGCAAAAGTTAGGGATCTATAAGCTAAAGGCTATGGTCTGCGTTCGATCTGTGAGCACTATCAATACCTGGAAATTCTGAAAGAAAGGAATCAGTACAGTTAGTATCTTCAGAGGTCAAGATATTTGTGGATAAGCAAGACATATGGGTCATAGCTGAGTCGAATCATGGTGGATATCTATTCCCACATTGCCGACATGTGTATTTTCTTTTTGCTTTTGCGCAATTACCTCTTTTTAGGAATTGCTTCCAATTGTAAATGCCTATTTACAGACCACTTTTCTCAATAAAATATTCATTTCACTCAGAGAGCTTTCCATTGTTTGTTTTACTTTTACTGTTTTGTTTGCAAAAATGTCCGATATTTTTTATAAACATTGCATATAAAACTTCGAGCTTTGCGGAGCATAACGAAAAGCAGTAGAAATTACTTAGGCATTAATGGTGATAGTCATGTTGTGGCATATTCTATTTGTTGTTATTTGACTTGCAGGCAACAACATTGTACTCCCCCAGTAGGGTTGCTCTCCCTAGCGTTGAGATTGCACCTTTCCTCAGCAGAGCAGACCTTCCCCAGCAGGAGACTTGGGAAGTATTTCCTCTGGATCAAGACATTATTTCCCCACAGAATCAGGGTGTTCACTTCCCCCATCCAGTCAGGAAGCGTGCTTTCACCGACAATGTCATATTCTAGTCCCCAGCAAGGTGGGAGTAAAGTCATTCTCCCCATCAGCAGGCTAAGTTCAGCTGTTTTCCCCAAGCAGGGTGGTATTATGGGTTGGCATCCCCCGGCGGGTCCTAAGCCCATCTGTTATTGGCAATCCTCAGTAACAGACTTCCGGTTCCGTTATTGGCATTCATGCTTAACTCCCCCTACAAAGGAGAAATCTCAGGTTTTGGATGTTACCTTCAGTAAAGGACAGGTGTAATCCCCGGTAGTGTGGATGTTCTTTTGGGATTTCATCCCCAATAGAAGTTGTTGATCCAAAGAGTCGGTCAGCGTGATCCTTCTCAGCAGAGTTCTTGGATTCAGAGAACAATTTATTTTTGTCATCCCCAGCTGAATTGGTCTTTTCTCTCCAGCATTTATTTTGCTGGAGGGACCCCTTTTGCATATCATAAGCATTGGCATTGCATCCTCAAACGCATAGCATTTCCACTTCGTGTGGAGCATTACGGCAAAATTCAAACATTTGCATTCGAAGCATAAGCCAGATTTGATGTTTTCCTTGTCAGTTCTCTTTCCCAGCAGAGATGGCATAACTCAGGAGATTTTGGAGGGATGCGTTCCTCATACTTGTGCTCCCCAGCAGAGTCTTTTATTTAGACTTCTCCTTTCCCCAGCGGAGTCATCTTATCTGTGGATCGTGAGTCCGTTAGAAGTTTGCTTTTGTTTGGCCCTTCTCTTTTGTGAAATCCAGTTCTCGCCTGGTAGTCAGTTCTCGCCTGACATATTTTGTTTTCCAATTTCCCTTTCTCAGTAGGGGTGGTTTAAACCAGAATTTTTGTTTCACGTTATCCCCAGTGAAGTCCACTTTATGTTGGTTATCCTTTGCGGGTACAATTGAGGTTGTATTCATTTTGTGGGTGCGATTGAGGTCGTATTCATATTTTCCTTGTGGGTAGAGTGATTGAGGTCAGTCTTCCTTTGCGGGTACAATTGAGGTTGTATTCGTTTTGTGGGTGCGATTGAGGTCGTATTCATATTTTCCTTGTGGGTAGAGTGATTGAGGTCAGTCTTCCTTTGCGGGTACAATTGAGGTTGTATTCGTTTTGTGGGTACGATTGAGGTCGTATTCATATTTTCTTTATGGGTAGAGTGATTGAGGTCAGTCTTCCTTTGCGGGTACAATTGAGGTTGTATTCGTTTTGCGGGTACAATTGAGGTTGTATTTGTTTTGTGGGTGCGATTGAGGTCGTATTCATATTTCCTTTGTGGGTAGAGTGATTGAGGTCAGTCTTCCTTTGCGGGTACAATTGAGGTTGTATTCGTTTTGTGGGTGCGATTGAGGTCGTATTCATATTTTCTTGGTGGGTAGAGTGATTGAGGTCAGTCTTCCTTTGCGGCTACAATTGAGGTTGTATTCGTTTTGTGGGTGCGATTGAGGTCGTATTCATGTTTTCCTTGTGGGTAGAGTGATTGAGGCCAGTCTTCCTTTGCGGGTACGATTGAGGTCGTATTCATTTTGAGGGTGCGATTGAGGTCGTATTCATATTTTCCCTTTGCGGGCACGATTGAGGTTGTATTTGTCTTATTTTTGTGGGTATGGTTGAGGTCATACTCCTTATTTTTCAGCACGCTCCATTTCGTTATTCTCACCGTTAGGAAATTTCTTGGGCTCTTTTGGTATTCAATCTCCGTGCATCCTGGGATGTCTGAGAGTCGTCGTTATCATACCTTCAGGACCAAGTTGATTGAATAGGGGCAGCTGTAGCACCCTAAAATTTGCTCACCTTACTTTAAGTACTAACTGGCTTATGTTTCATTTCATTTTTGCATCATCATGTGTGCATATCATTGGTTCTTAGCATGGGGTCAAGGTGCCTGAGGCAGTTCAAGAGGAGAAGATGTTCTTCAAAGGGTCAAGCAAGAGTCCTTATATTGTCCAAGAGAGCTCAAGTGGATCACTCTCTCCTAACCAGTGCAGAAAATTAGGGTTTTGAGATTCTTGGGTTTATTGCTCTAGTGGGCAAGCTTCTTGGGTTTTTATCATCACCAAATGGCATATCATATCTTTGTTGGAGAGGATACACATCATATTCAGAGGAATTTGGATTTGGAGACTGTGTTATTTCCTCAAAATTAGGGTTTGCTATAAAGTCAGTTTATTTCTGACTTTTTGGGCAAGACTTGATTCCATGGTATTCCTTGGGTCCTTAAGTATCTAGGAATGGAAGATTGTCCATCATTTTGGTTCATGAGAAGTTCAATTGGCCAATGGATTGGGAATCAGGAGAATTAGGGAAAAGTCAACAATGAGAGGGGAAGCCAACTGTGAAATTTTGAGGTTCTCTTCAAGGTTTTCAAGGTATCACATCCTCATATGGCCTTCAAGGGTCAAGTTTCATACCATTTATCAAGAATCAAGGGTTGGTACAAAAGTTACTAAATTTGGAAAATGACCTATAATGAGAAGTTTCCATTTTTGGCAAGTTTTTACACTGCAATAAACTTGACTTTTCATCATCAAAGAAGCTTCAAATGAATTTTCCTCAAGCATTAAAGTTGAAGATCTTTTTCTCCCCTTTTCAACAAGTACTAGATGGTCTCCATATCATTTGTGAAACTCAAGTTATGATCAAAAGAAGGCAAGGTGGTTTTTAGGGTTTTCTCATGATTCCATTTTCACAACTTTTGCATTTTGGGACATAGTGACCTATATTTGGTTCCATTGCTTCAAGGAACATTATAACATCAAGGTACATTCCATAAGGATCATTTTTGGCCTTTGAATCAAGTGGATCCATGGTTTATTCATCATTTATTTTCCATTATGCAAAATTGCAAGATCATTCAAAACTCATGAACCAAGACATCTCAAGGCCCAAATTCCATACAGGCGTGATTAGCAATTGTAATATAAGTGATCCATCATAGAATGCTTGGGTGTAAATGCATGGAGGAGGGTGTATTTCACATTATGCAAATTTCCAAAATCACTCTAAACTCATTAAGTGAGGAATTAACAAGGCCCAAGTGATGATCAGTGGATTAACCCTAAGTACTTAAGCTAACTCATGCACTGGTTAGAGAAAAGACACATTATTTTGGTGGAGATTTCAAGTGTGAACCCTAAAAGCTTCTTTCCTTCGAATCTCATCAGCCACAAGGGTTTCTCAAGAACTTCCTTCACAATCTTCATTCTTGGCATCCATAGAGCACAAACCACCCATCGTTGGAAGCTAAAAGCAAGGACACGGATTGCTTGATCTCAGGTTAGTGATGAATTGCATGATCGTAAAACTTAGTTTTTTGATGTGCAAAATGATATTTGATATTCACTGATGACTCTGATGTGGTTTGTTTTGAGTTTGGACGTATAGATTGGTTGTTTCGTGAGTTTTAAGTTTTGGGTCCAAACTTTGTTTCATTCGATTCTCTTTATATGATGGTTATTTGTGAAAAATAATGTGATAATATTATTCCTCATGTTTTTTTGATCAATTTAGTGTACCCATATGTGATTTCTGGGGATTTTGGGGGTGGTGGTCGTCGGAGAAGACGACCGGAGCTAGGGCTCCGGCGTCTGGTAGGTTTTCCGACCGGCTAGGGTTTCCATGGGGAAGACGCAATCAGGGCCCTCCATAGCTTTGATCTAAGGGCCCTCGTGGTGCCACGTTTTTTATTTCTGAGTTTTTATTTTAATGATTGCGTGTTTGTTACCCCATGGTTATTATCGTGTACGTGCTATCATGTTCTCTCATCTTAATTACTTTCTATTTTGTTGACTTAATGCCATGCGTATGATGCATCTGATGGTTGCTTGATTGCCAGCGAATTAAAAAAATCATGTGCTGCTCACGTGGGATTTCTATGGTATGCTGACTGATTGTGTGTGTGCGTGTTTACTTGATTGTGGTGGGCATGTGGATCTGGTCCGTTAATCATGATTGCTTTTTTACTATGTTGACTTGTTGATACGCGTAGGATTGATCCGTTGGTTGATATTGAACCTGACTGTTGACTAATTCCATTGTATCCCTTTTTTATTTCGCTGATTTTTTTTTGTTGGATTGGGCTTGCTCTTCGCGCCTCCCCTTTAAGCCCATTTTTCATTTCCAACGTATTTGGGCTGCTGAACACACCCCCCATGTTTATTTCAATTTATTTATTTTATTTAATTGCATCATTTGCATTTTATTTTTTAAAATCATTTTAATTCAGTAAAAAATTCCCAAAAAAATTCATGAATCTTATTTATAGTTTTATAAATTTTTTCCAAATTTTATTTTATTATTTTATTTTATTTTTGGCGTCTGAATTAATTATTTTAATAATTTCTTTTTGAATTTGTTTCATTTTGCACACATTGCATTGTAGAATTGATTTCTCATCATCCATAAAACATTTTGAACTTATTCTTTTTGTATTGTTTCATCAACATATTGAATGTCATTAAAACATTTTTCTCTCATTTTTAAAACTTTTTCATATTGCATTTTAGTCCTCCTCTTTTGCATATTGAGTCATGTTTCTCATTTCAATTTGCATAATTGTTTGAGTGACCTATCTGGGGAATTTTGGCATGAACTTTTGACATGTTGTTTTCCACTAGTTGGGGTATGTTGAGTATTAATTTAGTAATTTTATAAGGTGTTTTGCTAATTATGTGATTGCTCTTTGTTTGAGGTCTTCTTGTATGCACATCCTTGATCATGTCTGATTACTTGTTTGAGAAGGCACTTGTGCCATTGTTTTGGGATTGTTTCTTTGACTTCATAAACCATGTTTTAATTGTTATAGGTCACTTGATTGCCATGTCATTGGTGTGAGGTTGTTGCATACTTTGTGCATATGTTCAATGTTTAATTTACATGCCTCTTTGTGTTTCATATTCTCACTTCTTCTCATTTGTGTCTCTTCATGATTTATGTTTGGTTTGTGTATGCCCTGCCATATCATTCATTTACATTTCATTTGATGTATGTTTCTGACCTTGGAGCTTTGCATTCATTTACGTCATATGCTATTCATGCTTCATACTTGAACATGTTTCACTTATATGCTACCTTCTTCTTCTATTGATGTTTGATGTTTGGATATCTGTTTGCATGCCTCATGTGACATTTGCATAGCATGTTTAGGCACATGTTTAGGTCATCTGCATTCTGACTTGGATGAGTTTTCTTTGGTTTGTAACCATTTCTCTTTGGTTTGTGGCTTGCTTGGATTTCATTTGTCTTATTGTTACTTATGTCTGTTTTGCACTAACCTTTTATGCAGAGGTAGAGGTAAGTAATTTGAGAGTGTGGATGGTTATCCATGTTCACCCTCATTCTTTCTTTCTCTCATCTTTTCTTTTCTTTAGGCTTAGGTTGTTGTCAAACCTCCCCTTAGGGCCATCTTTGTATGATAACATTAGGATAGATTCTCCCCGTAGCGTTTTTCTTTTCTTTTGAGTCCCTCTTCTCATCTCATAACATCTCTAAGATACTTAATAAAGTCAACTTGCCTTGCACACAAACCTTAAACATAGGAAATGAAGATTGAGGGGTCCCCCTTCTCTCTTCTAGAGTGTTAAGCATATGTCCCATTGGGACGACCATGCGACGCATTCGTTCCCATGTCATAGACTTTGGTTCAAGTTGAGTTATAAACTAATTCAAGTCACTTCTGTCCTAAAAAACACAAACAAACTTCAAACCTTTTTGTCCTTCGGGATTGTCAAACTAAAGGCTATTTTCAAAAAGGGCACGTTACTTTCCGTCTGAGTCGCAAACAGGCATCGACCCTAACTGCCAGACGCGAACTTAACGTCGCTCATAAAAAACACAAAAAGAACTTGGTCCGAACTACGTTGACTGTGAATTTCCCATTGCACAAAGGGAGTACGTAGGCCTAGGACGTCGACGTCCTACCGAGTCTGTCTTTGTTCCCCCCCCCCCATTTTAGTGCAGCCATAGATGTTAGGATAACTCACCTTTAGAATAGACAACAAGCGTGGATCCCATCGAGTACGATGGACGCGTGGGGTGCTAACACCTTCCCCTCGCGTAACCGACTCCCGAACCCAGGCTATGGTTGCGATGACCATTCCTTCCCCTCTTCATTAGGTTTATGCGGTGTTCCCTTTCCCTCTCTTGGGATAAATTTACACGGCTGGCGACTCTGTTTTCCGCGCCACTCTCGCGTTTGTACCTGGATGAAAATCCTGGGAGAGACACACCCCACTTTCCCAATTTAAATTGAAATACTAAATAATACTTTAAAATCAGATTTTTTCACCAAGAGTGGAATGTCACATCATCAAAACCAATATAAGATCTTTATTATGTTAAATTAACTAAGGAATCAGCGGAAATAATCATTTTGTTTCAAATTCACGGCCATCTGCCCAATATGCACCAATAGTTCCTTAAAACAAGGTTCTCCATAAAATAATTCAATAAAATGGAATACGTAACAAAGAATGTAATAAAATCAAAACAACTACAAAAATATCCCGACATCCCGTGTTACGTATCAGAGCACTCCTATAGACTCGAACAGGCAACACGAACATCCAAGCAACCTAAGTACCTGGGTTATCTGTACTTCCGAAGAAGCACAGACACAACAACAACAAAGGGGTGAGAAATCACATTCAATATTATCGGTGAATAAATACATGATAACAAGGTAGCATTCACGTATATAAGTCAACAACACACCAACACGACCTACTGTCCAATATCATCAACAACGTCAAATAATAATGTAATGCAACACGACACCATGCGTGCGGTACCGACTCATTGGTTTATTCAATCGAACCCCGGATAGATCACATACACCTCTACCTGGCAATGATCTATCCCCCACCATTCTCCATATAGGAGTACGGACGAATCACATACACTCCTCCTGAGCAATGATTCATCCCACCAATCACCATGAATATGCAAGACTCAACTATGCACAACAAAACATGTATACAAGTGTAAATACATGCACACGATCCTCCTGATCACATCATACATATCATCAACACCATTGTCAAGTAATTTGTTTCATACACACCAAACACCTAATTAATTAATTAATTAAAATTAGTAAAATTAATATTTTCATCACCAACGTTTTATTTCTCAGCACCTGGCACCTATTCCCAACCTCTCAAACCAAAAGAAACCGAATCGGACGTGAAAACGGGAAAAAAATTGCGAAACGGTAAAATTCTGCAACTTCGCTGGCCATACGCGTATTGCCAGCTCGCTCGCCCAACCCATACGCGTATTGACTCCCTTCGTACGCGTATCTCCTCAAAATGCCCAAGTCCTTACGCGTATTGCCTTATGTCGTACGCGTACGGATAGAGACCTCTTCACACTGAATTTTCCAAATCCCAATACAATACGTGTACGGCCCTCCTATTATGCGTATTGCCTCAATTTCATACGCGTATTGTCGTGTATCAGCTTTCCCATACGCGTATCGCCTTACCTGATACGCGTATGGCCAGATCTATTACGCAAATCACCAGAGACCTCACCATTCTGCACTCTGCTACGATTTCCACACTTCTTCACTTCCAACCAGTCCTATAATCGTTTCTACATTGATTTTAGGTCCAATTTTCATCTTTTCTCTTGTACCTAAAATTACTACATGTTTTATAGGTCTACAATCTCAAATCGTTCTCCCAATTGAATCCAATCAACAGATTATCAGTACAAGTTCATACACAACAGCATCTTCAACAGAAAATCACGAAAACACACAATGATTCATGCACGATTTCAGATTCGTCACAGGCATATACAACAAATCAACAACACAAAGATTCTGCATATGAAATCCTATGGGGTTAAGGACTCCCCACTACCCTATCATGAATAAAACACCAATATTGAACCCTTTTCTCATCCCTTACCTCGAATCTTGAAGAATTCCTACGAAAATCCTGATCAAATGCAAGCTCTAGCACACCCTTGATCTTCCTTTCTCCTAAGCCTTTCTCTTTCTCTCCAAAATTCTGATTAACTCTAAAACCCTTAATTTTCACTAATCACCACTTAATTACCAAACTGTCCCTCATCAGCCCAATAAGGAATTATCTTATTTTATTTTAATTCAACAAAATTGTCACACTAATATTAATATTACTAACAATAATAATAATAATAATAACAACAATAATAATACTAAAATAATAATATTACTATTATTAATTAAATAATCATTATTATTAACTATACCACTATTAATATTAATCTAAAGGCTTTATCTCACCAACTCACCTTCCTAACTAAGGGCAACCCTTAAACGCACCCAAAACACTCCCCCAAACAAGGTCACACAAATAAAATAACACAAGACGTATAAATAATTAAAATGGGGTGTTACAACTCTCCCCCACTTAAATTATTTTCGTCCTCGAAAATTACCTGATGGAAACAAATCTGGATACGACTCCCGCATCCTGCTTTCCAATTCCCAGGTCACACTCCTGCAGCACCTCTCCAAGCTACTCTCACCAGGGGTATCTCCTTCCCCCTGAGTTGCTTCATCTTACGATCTTCGATCCTTAACGACATCGTCTCTACTGTAAGATTCTCCCTGATCTGAACTTCGTCTCTCAGAATCACATGAGACGGATCTGAAACATACTTCCGAAGTTGCGACACATGAAACACGTCATGCAAGTTCGAAAGTTCCGGTGGCAACGCCACTCTGTAGGAAACTACACCAACTCTCTACAAGATCTGATACGGTCCAATAAACTTAGGATCCAACTTCTTAGATTTCAAAGCACGACCCACACCGGTCACTGGGTTAACTCTTAGGAACACGTGATCACCTTCACTGAATTCCAATTCCTTCCTCCGATTATCATGGTAACTTTTCTGTCTACTCTGAGACGCTTTCATCTTTTCACGGATCATTTGAATTGTCTCAGTAGTTTGTTGCACAATTTCAGGTCCAAGCACCACATTCTCACCTGTTTCATACCAACACAGAGGTGTCCTACACCTCCTACCATACAAAGCTTTGAAAGACGTCATTCCGATGCTAGAATGGTGACTGTTATTATACGTGAACTCCACCAATGGCAAATGAGTATCCCACGCATCACCTTTTTCCAATACACAGGCCCTCAGCAAATCCTCCACGAATGAATGGTCCTCTCTGACTGACCATCGGTCTGTGGATGATAAGCCGAGCTCAACTTCAACTTAGAACCCAAGGCTTCCTGCAGACTCCTCTAAAATTCTGAAGTAAACCT
Source organism: Lathyrus tuberosus (assembly GCA_022829125.1). Taxonomy (NCBI): domain Eukaryota; kingdom Viridiplantae; phylum Streptophyta; class Magnoliopsida; order Fabales; family Fabaceae; genus Lathyrus; species Lathyrus tuberosus. The sequence continues at coordinate 3,090,771 of JALAZF010000183.1, forward strand.
CAGATCTCTATCCGACACTATGCTCGACGGAACACCATGTAACTTCACAATTATCCTGATATAAATTTCTGCCAGCTTCGACAACGGAAAACTGATGTTAATTGGTATAAAATGTGAGGACTTCGTAAGTCGATCCACCACTACCCAAATAGAATCAAAGCCTCTCGCCGTATTTGGAAAACCAGACACAAAATCCATAGCAATACTGTCCCATTTCCATTCAGGAATCTCTAACGGTTGCATCAATCCCGAAGGCTTCTGGTGCTCTACTTTTGACTTCTGACATGTCAAACAAGCGTAGACAAACTGAGCTATGTCCCTCTTCATACCGGACCACCAAAACAACTTCTTCAAATCATGGTACATCTTTGTAGCTCCCGGATGAATACTCAAGCTACTCCGATGACTTTCCTCCAAGATTGCCTTCTTCAATTCCTCCTTATCCGGTACACAAATCCTGCCCCAGAATCTCAACACACCAATATTATCCACCTTAAAGTCACTATCAGGATCATCTCCTCATGTAGGCATCAAGTCCACTAATTTCACATCCAGTTTCTGATTTTCCTTAATTACATCCAAAAAGTCATTATTCACTTTCAGCATACCCAATCTAATACTTCCCGGTGTAGTTTCACAAACCATACTCAAATCTCTGAACTGTTCAATCAATTCCATTTCCTTCAGCATTAACACAGACATATGGATTGTCTTCCGACTCAGAGCATTTGCCACAACATTAGCTTTTCCCGGATGGTAACTCAAATTGAAATCGTAATCCTTTAAGAACTCTAACCACCTTCTCTGCCTCATATTCAATTCTTTCTGGTCGAACAAATATTTCAAACTTTTGTGATCACTGAATACTTCAAATCTTGATCCATACAAATAATGTCTCCAGATTTTTAACACGAACACCACTGCAGCTAATTCCAGATCATGAGTAGGATAGTTTCTCTCATGCACCCTCAACTGTCTTGAAGCATAAGCCACTACCTTGCCACCTTGCATCAACACACCGCCTAATCCCATCTTAGACGCGTCGCAATACACTACAAAAGAATCATTTGGACTTGATAAAATTAACACTGATGTTGTAGTCAACTTCTTCTTTAGTTCCTCAAAACTTTCCTCACAGGCAGCATCCCAGACAAAAGCTTGATTCTTCCTGGTCAACTGAGTCAATGGCAACGCCAATTTAGAAAACCCTTCAATGATCGAGCTCCTACCAGCTGATCCATTAAGTCATCAATCCTCGGAAGTGGATGCTTATTCTTAATGGTTACTTTATTCAACTGACGGTAATCAATGCACAGACGCATACTACCATCCTTCTTTTTCACCAACAACACTGGAGCTCCCCACAGCGACACACTTGGTCTAATAAACTTCTTATCGAGCAATTCCCCGACCTGAGATTTCAACTCTGCCAATTCTGATGCAGACATCCTGTACGGTGCCATAGAGATAGGTCTAGTACCCGGTACAAGATCAATAGTGAATTCAACTTCCCTTGTCGGAGGCAACTCTGTGATGTCATCGGGAAACACTTCAGGAAATTCATTCACTACCGGTAATTCATTAACTGAAGTCTTGCTTTCAACAGATAACGAGGCAAACACCGCAAACAGCTTCGCTTCGTCCTCCAACAACGCCCTCAACTCTTTGCTAGATAGTGAATCTGCTAATGCTTCCTCTTCAGGAGTAAGAAACAGTTACGTCTTCCTGAAGCAATCAATATACACCTGGTTGAACTCCAACCAGTTCATTCCCAAAATAACATCAAGATTACCGAGTGGCAGACAAATCAAGTCCACTCTGAAATCTCTACCAATCATGGTTAGCGGACACTTCAAACACACCAACGAAGTAATCACGGAACCAATAGATGGATTTTTAATCGCCATCCTCTGCTCTAGAGTGGATGGCACAATCCCTAATATCTTCACACAATCAACAGAAATAAACGAGTGCGTTGCACCCGTGTCAATGATAGCAACCAAAGGAACATCATTAATAAAGCAAGTACCTTTAACGAGACGTTCTTCCTCAGTGGATTGGGCTCCCACCAAGGCAAACACCTTCCCACCAGATTGAGATGCCTGAGACTTCTTCGGCTTCTCACAGTGAGTACTGATGTGACCCTTCTCTCCACAATTATAACAAGTAGGCATAGTGGCTCTGCAATCTGCTATAACATGACCTGCCTTGCCACATTTGAAACACTTATTCACCTCATTCTGACAGTTGTTAGCACGGTGACCCGCACCACCACATCGGAAGCACTTAAGAGTATCAGCACCTGTTCCTTTTTCCTTCGGTTTCTTCCCCACATCAGTTTTCTGTTTCCCCTTATCAGCTGGAGCACTGTAAGGAGTACCTCCAAATCTCTGCTTATTTTTCTTCTCATTCACAGCTTTGTAGTGAGCAATTCTGGCTCTGTTGTCATTATCATAAATTCTGCTTCTGCTTACCAGCTCTGGATAGTTTCTTATCTTCTGACAAGCAATACCCAATTTGATCTCGGGACGCAGCCCGTTCTCAAACTTCAAACACTTCGAAGTCATAGCTTCTTCAGTATTGTAATGCACACAATACTGAACTAGCTCCTCAAACTTCGCGGCATACTCAGCAACAGTCTTATCACCCTGCTTCAGCTCCAGAAATTCAACCTCCTTTGCACTACGGATGTCTTCCAGAAAATGCTTTTCCAGAAACTCAGCTTGAAACACAGCCCAACTAATCTCAGTACCTGCAGCTTCCAATCTCTGGCGACTATTATCCCACCAAGCCTCAGCCTCTCCTTCCAGCATATGCGTACCAAACCGTACCTTCTAAGCATCACTGCATTTCATGGTCCTGAAGATCTTCTCCACAGCCTTCAGCCATTTCTGTGCAACCTCTGGATCCAAGATACCTCCTTCGTAAATAGGCGGCTTGTTGCTCTGGAATTGTGCTAAGTCACGAAACTGAGCACCTCCAGCTTGATTGGCATTCTCCACAGCTTGTGCCATGGCTTGCATAGCAGCAGTAAGAGCAGCATCATTCCTTCCTGCAATACTGTTCAACAATTAACATATGGTCAGAACACCTAAACAACTTCTATACTAAGGACAGACTCAACTACAATATCTGGCCGGACGGACCGACCTGCTCTGATACCAATTGTAACACCCCACTTTCCCAATTTAAATTGAAATACTAAATAATACTTTAAAATCAGAGTTTTTCACCAAGAGTGGAATGTCACATCATCAAAACCAATATAAGCTCTTTATTGTGTTAAATTAACTAAGGAATCAGCGGAAATAATCATTTTGTTTCAAATTCACGGCCATCTGCCCAATATGCACCAATAGTTCCTTAAAACAAGGTTCTCCATAAAATAATTCAATAAAATGGAATACGTAACAAAGAATGTAATAAAATCAAAACAACTACAAAAATATCCCGAAATCCCGTGTTACGTATCAGAGCACTCCTATAGACTCGAACAGGCAACACGAACATCCAAGCAACCTAAGTACCTGGGTTATCTGTACTTCTGAAGAAGCACAGACACAACAACAACAAAGGGGTGAGAAATCACATTCAATATTATCGGTGAATAAATACATGATAACAAGGTAGCATTCACGTATATAAGTCAACAACACACCAACACGACCTACTGTCCAATATCATCAACAACGTCAAATAATAATGTAATGCAACACGACACCATGCATGCGGTACCAACTCATTGGTTCATTCAATCGAACCCTGGATAGATCACATACACCTCTACTTGGCAATGATCTATCCCCCACCATTCTCCATATAGGAGTACAGACGAATCACATACACTCCTCCTGAGCAATGATTCATCCCACCAATCACCATGAATATGCAAGACTCAACTATGCACAACAAAACATGTATACAAGTGTAAATACATGCACACGATCCTCCTGATCACATCATACATATCATCAACACCATCGTCAAGTAATTTGCTTCATACACACCAAACACCTAATTAATTAATTAATTAATTAAAATTAGTAAAATTAATATTTTCATCACCAACGTTTTATTTCTCAGCACCTGGCACCTATTCCCAACCTCTCAAACCAAAAGAAATCGAATCGGACGCGAAAACGGGAAAAAAATCGCGAAATGGTAAAATTCTGCAACTTCGCTGGCCATACGCGTATTGCCCCATGCCATACACGCATTGCCAGCTCGCTCGCCCAACCCATACGCGTATTGACTCCCTTCGTACGCGTATCTCCTCACAATGCCCAAGTCCTTACGCGTATTGCCTTATGCCGTACGCGTACGGACAGAGACCTCTTCACACTGAATTTTTTGAATCCCAATACAATACACGTACGGCCCTCCTATTACGCGTATTGCCTCACTTTCATATGCGTATTGCCGCGTATCAGCTTTCCCATACGCGTATCGCTTTACCTGATACGCGTATGGCCAGATCTATTACGCAAATCACCAGAGACCTCACCATTCAGCACTCTGCTACGATTTCCACACTTCTTCACTTCCAACCAGTCCTATAATCGTTTCTACATTAATTTTAGGTCCAATTTTCATCTTTTCTCTTGTACCTAGAATTACTACATGTTTTATAGGTCTACAATCTCAAATCGTTCTCCCAATTGAATCCAATCAATAGATTATCAGTACAAGTTCATACACAACAGCATCATCAACAGAAAATCACGAAAACACACATCGATTCATGCACGATTTCAGATTCGTCACAGGCATATACAACAAATCAACAACACAACGATTCTGCATATGAAATCCTACGGGTTTAAGGACTCCCCACTACCCTATCATGAATAAAACACCAATATTGAACCCTTTTCTCCCCCCTTACCTCGAATCTTGAAGAATTCCTGCGAAAATCCTGATCAAATGCAAGCTCTAGCACACCCTTGATCTTCCTTTCTCCTAAGCCTTTCTCTTTCTCTCCAAAATTCTGATTAACTCTAAAACCCTTAATTTTCACTAATCACCACTTAATTACCAAAATGTCCCTCATCAGCCCAATAAGGAATTATCTTATTTTATTTTAATTCAACAAAATTGTCACACTAATATTAATATTACTAACAACAATAATAATAATAATAATAATAATAATAACAATAATAATACTAAAATAATAATATTACTATTATTAATTAAATTATCATTATTATTAACTATACCACTATTAATATTAATCTAAAGGCTTTATCTCACCAACTCACCTTCCTAACTAAGGGCAACCCTTAAACGCACTCAAAACACTCCCCTAAACAAGGTCACACAAATAAAATAACACAAGATGTCTAAATAATTAAAATGGGGTGTTACACTTGGGATAGTTATCTTTCGTTGGTGGAGTTCACGTATAACAACAGTTTCCATTCGAGTATTGGAATGGCACCTTTTGAAGCGTTGTATGGCAGAAGATGTCGAACACCGTTGTGTTGGCATGAATCTGGTGAGAGTTCTGTGGTTGGACCGGAGTTAGTTCAACAAACTACGGAAAAGGTGAAACTTATTCGTGAGAAGATGAAGGCTTCTCAGAGTAGGCAGAAAAGTTATCATGATCGAAGGAGGAAAGATCTTGAGTTTCGAGAAGGCGATCATGTATTTTTTAGAGTTACACCGGTGACGGGTGTTGGACGTGCATTGAAGTCGAAGAAGCTTACTTCTCGGTTTATTGATCCGTATCAGATATCCGCGAGAGTGGGTGCTGTAGCTTATCGGGTGGCGTTGCCGCCGAATCTTTCGAATTTGCATGATGTGTTCCATGTTTCACAGCTTCGAAAGTATGTTCCGGATCCATCGCATGAGATTCCAATGGATGAGGTTGAGGTAAGGGAGAACCTTACGGTTGAGGCATTACCGGTGAGGGTTTTGGATCGCGAGTTGAAGCGGTTAAGAGGCAAGGATATTGCGCTTGTGAAAGTAGCGTGGGGAGACGCTGCTGAGGGCAATTTGACTTGGGAGCTGGAGAGTCGGATGCGGGAATCGTATCCGGAGTTGTTCGTCTCAGGTAATATTTTCGAGGACGAAAATTTCTAAGTGGGGGAGAGTTTTAATGCCCTGGGTTTTTTGTTAGATTTATTTAATCGAGTTGATTTAATTATCTTTGTCTTTATATTATTTTATTCCTGGTTTTTATTTGGTAAATGTGTTATGTTTATCGTTATTATGTTTTATCGCGTTTTGGGAACGTTTACGAGAAAATTGAGTGTATGGGTATTTTGGTCTTTTTGGCTTGGTTAGATATTGTTTTTCATTAAAATAGAAACATAGAAAGAAAAGAGAGAAAAAGAAGTTAAGAGAAATAGAGAAGGAGAAGAAGAAATAGAGGAAAACTTGGAGTGTAAGAAATCGATTCAACCGACACTTCAAAGCGCGATTAATCGGGTAAGGGTACGAAATTTGGTTATGCTATGCTTGTGTATGATTGTGTATGTATGTGTTGGAATGTTTGCTGGTTTTTCCTAGCTTTTCAATTCTAGGTCGAATGAGAGAAAACGATAGAAATCAATGTTTTCGCGGTTGAAATGCGGTATAAATGTTGTAGAATACTTGTTACTATGATTGGGATATGTTCTGGTTGTTATGTTATGGTTTGGAAGTGTTTTGGTGGAGGAAATGTTGTGTTGGAGTGAACAACAACGCTGCTGGGATTTCTGAGTTCGCAGGTTCGCACTGCGAATAGGGCAGCGAAGGGAAAGCGAAGGTTCGCGGGAGGTTCGCACTGCGAACTTTCTGCTATTTTTTCTCTGCCACGGTTCGCAGGGAATTCGCATTGTGAAGGGGAAAGCGAAGGTTCCCTGGAGGTTTGCCTTGCGAACTTTATGCTATTTTTTCTCTGCCATGGTTCACTGGGGGTTCGCATTGCGAATAGGAAAGCGAACAGGGCAAATTTTCCATTTTGTTCTTGTCATAACTTTTGGGTCGTAAGTCGGATTGAGGCGCGGTTGGATGCTTTGGAAAGCTAATGAAATGTTCTTTCTTATAAAAATGGTTTTGGGGCTAGTGGCCAATTTAATTGTGTCGGGAATTGGAATAGTGTCATTTTGTCGACTTTTACCGTCGTAATTGTGTGCGATTGATATATTATCATGTGGTATGCTTTAATATATATCGTATGACTGGTGTGCTGTTGTATGATGTGAATGCATGTGATGAAATGTTGTGATGATGGTTTGTGGCCTAAGGGCAAGTAAATGCATGGTGTTATGTTTGATTGTATATGCATAATTATGGATGTTGAAATGGTTCACATGATTGTATATATGTATGCATTTGATTGTCATGAGTCATTGTATGCCAAGCATCATGATATGCATTCTTGTGATGTCGTGTGCCCTAGTGGGTGTGAGCGATGAAATGATTCCCGAGGGAATCTGCTATAACGGTCATGAGCCTTATACAAAGAGGACATAAAGCGACATTATAGACGATCGTGAGCCTTATACAAAGAGGACCTAAAGCGATCCATAAACGTCGCGAGCCTTATACCAAGAGGACCTAAATCGACGGGGAACATGGTTTGCCCGACGAGGAGTTACACTAAGTAACAAGCGATGATTCCAATAATTCCTGAGTGAATTAATGATGAGAATGATGGATGGAACGGTACCGCATTGCATTTGCATAGAGTCGTTGTGTCGGTCTCTTTGCATTTGCATAAGTCATGAATGGATTGATTATGTGTGGGATTTGTGAATGGAATTGATGAGTTGATATATTTATATGTTGGTGATAAATGTATTGAGCATGATTGATATGCCTTTGTGATGGATGTATGAGATATGAATTGTGTTGTTTTGTATTTGACTTATGGTGTAAGTTGTGGTGAGATTGTTTTACATGTGTATTTTGTGTTATTATATAATTGTATGAAACTATATTATAATTGTGTTTCTCACCCTTCTGTTGTTTTGAATGCTCTATGAGGCATTGCAGATTAGATGCTGGAGGTCTTTTTGTGAAGATTTTGTCTTCATTCTTTTGTTGGTCGGCTCTGATATGTAGCACCAGGTAGTCGGGGAGATCGTTATGTGACATTATATATATATATATATATATATATATATATCTTTTTGGATTTTACATGTATCACTCTGTGTATGACATACAAACTTCTATGTTTATATATATGAGCTTTCAGTTGCAGATTTTCCGCTTTTATTCTGTATCTGAATTGTGGGTGTTAGGAACTGAGTTCCTCTGTTTATGTTGCTACCTGATTGTTGCATATCTTTATGAGCAGGTTATTGTATTTCATCATCGTGATGTGACGCTCCATCTATGCCATGAATGTTTTAATTCTACTCTGATTATTTGTTATCGCTTTAATTACTCGGGTTATAGATTGGGGGTGTTACACAACCTTTCCAAAGAGTACAAGAACATCATCAAACTCCATTTGAGCAAAGAGATATGGAGTGGGCAACATGCCTTACTGCAAACTGTTTTACAAAATTAGCTTGGTCATTTCTTGCTAGCCACGATTCTGTTTGTCAAGTGTAATGATCAATACCACTCACATTCAATGTATAACAGATAAATCACCACAAATCAACAAAGTTGGACCAATGAGTCAAGGAAAACTCAAGTGGAATGATGGGTTTTGTCACCTTATGCCTTGAATTCAAAATGACATTTATGTGCAATAGTGCACATTCAACAAATGGACTCTTTTCAGTCAAGATGCTCACATAAACAACAATAAAAGCATCTGAGTAATGTGGATTGAGTCAAAAGATAAGCTAGCCATGTGGAGGGCTATGGTACCTTGTGTGAGGGGCAATGATGCATCTTGCCAAAACCTTTGAATCCAAGCCAATCTTCAAGCCAGCACTATTCCCCCAAGACAAACTTCCTCTACTGTAAATAAAGGTCATGTGTGACTGATCAAAACACACCAAAACAACCACAATGCTTGTTTTCTCACAAATCCTCTTTCTTGCAAAATCCAAAGTTCTCAAAGAGTGAAAACTTGAAATTCTCAAACAAGTCCAATTCCACTCAAACCAACCATCTTAACACCTCACATACATCATGTATAAGTTATCCATAACCTCAAAACACATCTGGAACACCAGAATCATCAAGTCACTATCCATTTGCTCAAACTTTCTTTAAAGCTGCAGATAGGGTCGAGCCAAGTGATCCAGAGGTTTTTAATCCATTCTAATCATTGGAACACCATCCTTGAGATCCAAGGAAGTTGTCCAGATCATCAAAACACTTTTGTAACATCTCCAACTGAGGATTCGATTTCCTCTTGTAAGGTAAGCTTCCTCAAAACTGAACTCTATGATCCATGCATCATAAATGTGTTTTCAAGTTACCAACATGTTTATGCACTTATATATAGTGTTTCCCCTCAATCAATTGCTTTGTAGCTATCGTGTATAGGATTTCATAGTGTTCTTGCAGAAATTAGGGTTCATTGTTCATCACTTGAATTCTCACTCCACACTTAAAATAAATGCAATTAATTGGTACCACTAGAATCCTTGTTCAAAAACGAGCAACTTTCATGTTTACAAAGGTCAATTTCATTACGTATTCAGTGAGATATGAGAGGTTTTGCAAATCTGAGAATTATGGCACGCGCGAGGAAGAAGATGAAGTTCTTCGCGCCATAATTCAAATATTTGAATTTTTAAATATTTTGTTTTTTTTTCAATTAATTTCAAAAATTCATATCTCTCTCATTTTTAATCTTTTTCAAATTATTTTTTAAACATAAATCACTTACACATTTTAATATTTAATTCCACAAAAAAATATATTTTATATTTGATATATTTTTTAATTTTTCAAAGAATTTATTTTTTAATTGTTTTAAACATTTTAAATAAATTATTTTTCTTGATTTTTCGAAACCAATGGAATTCAAATCATTTTGTGGAATAAAACATGATTTTCAAAACATTTTTCAAAGTTCACAACTTGTCTTTAAATATATTTGATATTTTATGTCATTTTTTATTTAATTTTCTTTGAAAAATTGTTTTTTTAAATAAAATTAGAGTTTTCCCTTGATTTTAATTTTTCAAACTTCATTTGAAACACTTGGGCCTCTTTGTAGAGTGTAAGACCCATCCCTTTTGTAAATAAATAATTTTCGGCCTCAGTCATTGTATAAGTCCTGATGCGATTTTAAAAATAATGATGCGGCCGCTGTTTTTTTTCAACTGGGCATCTCCTTGAGATGTAAGCCCCATCAACTTCATTTGAAACAAATTTTGGGCCTCTAATAGAGTGTAAGACCCAGCCCTCTTTGTACATAAATAAATTTTTGGGCCTCTGCTGTAGTATAAGTCCCACAACGTCTTTCGGTATCGCAGTGCGATCACTGTTTTCAAAACAAATCATCTGGGCCTCTCCTTGAGTATAAGCCCCAATCTTTTGTACATAAACTTTGTTTTAAACAATAAACAACCTCTATGGGCCTCTCCTTGAGTTGTAAGCCCCATATCTCTATTTTCAAAATCATCTATCTGTTTTTTAACCGGTACTAAGAGGAGCATTATTCCCGGTGAAACTGCTCTTAGACCACTTGGGCCTCTCTTTGAGTTATAAGCCCCAAACATTATTTTCTTTCAAACAACTTTCTTAGAATTCAAATTCAAACTTTAAGTTTTCTCAAAACCTTCTTCAATTTCTTAAAACCCTAATCATACAGTTGTAATCAATACAATCAATCACAATACACTTGGGCCTCTTTTCAGAGTGTAAGTCCCAACATTTTTTCAATTCAATGCATATTTGTTTATATACCTGTTAATTCACTTATCTATATATACTTGTGCATATCTGTCTAGAGTTTCCCCTAGCAGTTAGGTCTACACTTAGGTCAAACCAGAGGTTACTTCTAACATAGTAAAAACTAGTTCCCTCATAGGAAATTCCCTTAATACAGTCTGCCTCCTCTTGGGCTTATTCAATATGGAACAGAGAAATGCATTATTCCCGGTGAAACTTTTCTCAAGACTGCTAAAACTTAGAAATAAACATATACAAGAAATTCATTCCTCTAGAGAGGATTAATTCTCGGTGAAACCTCTTTTGAATTTCTTCAAACCTTAGAACTGTTCAACAAAGAAAGGACTTATTCCCGGTGAAACCTTTCTTGAACTTTTCTTAGGCTTGGACCCATAGGCTTCTTAGAAGTATCCCCGGCCTCCTCTTGGGCTTAGTACAAGGACCAACATGCTTCTTAAAAGTTCCCCTGCCTCCCCTTGGGCTTAGTACAAGGACCCGAAGGCTTCCTAAAACCATAGGATAGAAATTAGTCATCTCTGCTAGTTCAATCCCCATGAGAGTCAAAAGTCCAGAACATCCTATCATCTAAAGGTTGATCTTCATCCTTTAAACCAACAGCCTCCTCTGGGGCCTCACACAAAGATCTCTTTCCATCCAGAATCTATCTGAGACTTGGATAGTCTCAGCCTCCTCTTGGGCTTCATTCAAGTAGACTTGGAAAGTCTCATAGCCTCCTTTTGGACTTAACACACAGAGACCCTCCAGTTCCCTAAAAGTATAGGAAAAACCCTGATAACTCTACCAATACACCAGACTCCTGAAGAGTTAAAACCTCTAAAATTTTCAAATTCACCTTTAAACTTCCTTGACCCCCAACAAGGTTCAAACTTTCACCATAAACATCCCAGCCAGGGTCAATTGACCATCAACAAATCCCCAATGAATTTAGAGCCTCATGGCATCTGGTACATTAACTCTTCCCTGATTCCCAGCAATAGTAAATCCCTTTGGATTCCCCAATACAATTTGGACCTGCTCCTGGATTTCCATAAATCCTCAGCAAGAGATAGCCTCCTCTTAGGCTTCATGTAAGAATTTTCCCCAGTGGAGCCAGTTTCCTTCAGCCTCAATCTTGGGCTTTGTACAATACAGATAAAACCCTCCCCAGTGGAGTCATTTTCTTTAGCTTCAACCTTGGGCTTTGATCAAGGCACACAAAAAAAAATTGACATCCCCTCAGATAAGACCATGATTCCTCTCTGCAGGTAGATATATCCTTTATACATCACATATCAAAAACAAACAATCAAAACCTTTTTTCCAGATAATTGTTGTAAGTGGCACACTTGTTGTTTCAAAATCTAAGCTGGAGTCCTTCCCTTATCCTGGCCAAAATTTATCTTTCATCTAACAGCTAAAAGTGGCAAGCCTCTGGATTCTATACATCCGAGCCAATGTCCTTCTCTTGGCATGAAAGACTCATAAAGGAAAAAGTGGCATTGCTCTACACTGAGTTAAAGCTTCTTCCTTCATGACATCTCTCTTATAAAGGAAATTATGGCATTGTTGGATTTAATATATCCCAGTTAAAGTAATTTCCCTTATACAAAATTACTCAACCTTTGTGATGAATAGGTGAGATATCTCCCTTTAGAGGTGACAAATTCTCTCTCAGTCAACTTTTAGCTTCAATCTTGGGCTTTGAACAAGACACAAATACTCTCTAGCTTCAATCTTGGGCTTTGAACAAGACACAAATACTCTCTAGCTTCAATCTTGGCCTTTGAACAAGCCACCAAATATCTTTCCTCCAATAGAATAGGAGGAACTACGATTTCTCTGATTTCCTAAATCTCTTTACGGGAATACGTAGGCATAAGATTTCGAAATCTTAGCGAGCACACAAATCCAAAACCTTTAGGTCCAGTACCTTCCCAAAAACAACAGAAAACCCGAAAACAACAAAATAAAACATTCTCTCAACACTCCCAAAGGAGAAACTTTCCCAATCCAAAGCAGATAAACACAAGAAAGCATTTCAAGTTAACAGACATACATGCAAAATAAGGTTCCTATGGATTACCATAGATACACTAGGCGTTAATAGCTTCCCTTTGTATAACCAGACCCCGATCCCCGATCTCTTAGCATTTGTTAAAGAAAACATTTGCGTGCAGGGTTAGTTTAAGATATCTTCCCCTTCCTTTCTAGCTTCATAGGATAAATACAGAAATCAGAAAGTATCACCCAAATCATTTGCGGTAAGGTGGTCACGTCACTGAAAAAATCGTACGCTACAAAAATATGGCGACTCTGCTGGGGAATTTAAGGATTAGATTTCCTAAGAGGTCTAGGCCTTGCTTGGCATTTATTTTTCTATTATCTTACTTGCTTTCTCATTTTATATATCATCTGCTGTCATATTATTTGATTCCCTTGTTTAAATTATTGTTATTTGGGAATGCGATTAATACGCATGTGGTGAGTCCGAGAGAACATTAAGATAAGTGGTGGCATATTCGGGGAGGCTTATAGGGAGTGAATCCCGACCAAGTTGACTTGAGAGTCCACCGAATAAGTGGAGGTGCCCTCGTGGAAGGTGTGAATGGCGAAGACATTTGGACATTCAAGGTAAAAGAGGATTAAATATCGAAATACCCGAAATTTTGATTTTGGTTATGAATAGCAGTTATTTGCCCATCCATCTTCTTTTGCTAAGCAATGTTGCATAGAAAAAGGTAAAAACTTCCCCTCGATCATGGTCTTCAGCCACGGAACTGGTCTTAGTTTTCTTTGAAATAAGCCTCCCCTCGATTATGGTCTTCAGCCATGGAACTGGTCTCATTTCTATTTTGAAATAAACCACCCCTCGATCCTGGTCTTCAGCCATGGAATTGGTCTCAGTTTCTTCGAAATAAACCTCCCCTCAATCCTGGTCTTCAGCCATGGAACTGGTCTCAGTTTCTTCTTGTCGAGTTCTTTTCTTGACAAGGAATGTTATCTGTGATGGTTTTTTGTATCAAACTTCCCGCCGAGATTTTTTGGAGAGATGCTATTTGATAGAAAAAGATTTGATGTCAGATTTGTTGGCGATAACCATTTGTCTGAACTGCAGAGGTGTGCAAACTTCGCTGTTAGAGATGCCATTTGCTTGGAGATTGTCATACCCCAAATTTTTACCACCAAGATTTCCCATCATTGTGAAGATAATTACCATAATGTGGATGTACCATCATGCCTCATCAATCTCCTCAAGGATTGTTGAGCATCCACCACAATCAAGAATTAGGGTTTTGAGCCCTCCCAGAACATTTAGACAAAAGATCAATTAAGAAATGACATGATCTTCAACTTTTCTAACCTCTTAAAACATCCAAAAAGGATCAAGAGGACCCTCACATAAAAAATCGAGCACAAAAGTTTCCACATTCCAAGTGGTTTGAGCCTCGAAACACCTGATGTCGCCAAATTAGGGTTTTGGACGATTGGAACCTCCAGAGTGAGATTTTCATAAGAGGATGAGACAAGACTTCAACATGTGACTCAATATGCTCAAAATAACCCTAGGAATTCATTTGTAAAGCTAAATTACCCTCAGAGGATGCATTCCCCAAAAGTCAGGAATTAGGGTTTTTATGCGCCGAATCGCTCCGGAGCCAAAAGTCAAAACATGACTTTTTTGGCAAAAATGATCCTTATGACTCATATTTTCATAAAATATGATTTATAATGTCATTTTAATAAGAATTTATCAAGAAACCAAGATAACTTGTAAAAGGGGTAATCTTGAAAAATTGAAAATTTTTCTAAGTTAACAAATTTGGATGGTTTTGGTGACAACTTCCAAGGACCATAACTTTTGATTTAGGCAACCATTTTGAGTGATCCAAAGCCTGAATTGTAGGTCTTACTACATTATACAAAAGCTTCAACTACAAAAAAAACTCCAATTCTTCATGGATTTTAAGTTATGGAGTGATCAAAATGACAAAAATGAAGAAAATGGCACTTTTTCAACACTTAGTGAAAATCTGCCTAAGTTACCAGCCTTGAACATCAAAGTTCATGAGGTTTTTTCAATGGGATCCAAATATTTTCAAGACCAAATATGATCACACATGGATTGTACCATATGAGGGCTTTCTAAAAATCACAAAAGCTTTCCATAACTCCATTTGAGCAAGGAGATATGATCCCCTCAAAATCACATCTTCAAACTGTCTTGTACAAGACAAAATTTGGCATTTTTGCTCGAATTGGCAAAAACAGACAAGTTCAAGCATAGTTATCCATCTGCACACCTCAAGGGGGAACAACCAAGGAACAAACACTGATTCACAAGCCTCACAAGTCCATGGATCTATGTTTAGGCATGACACCCCTAAAATTCAAGATTCTTCAAAATGGTCAATTTTGTCTCAAAGCATTTAACTGATGCATAGAGGTGGCATTCATCAAGACAATGTTATCCAAGTTCAATCAAGCCTTATCTCTACCACATTCATAGTCTGTGCTCTAACCTCAAGTCAATGGCTAGAGGAGACTAGAGATTCTATTTGATCACCATTTGCCACAGACCTGTTGCAGTTGCCATTCACTATTGCAGCCAAAACAAACAAGCTCTACTATAAATAGAGCTCATTTGTGATCAGTTGGAGTACACCAAAGCACCCAAACTGATGCTTTACTCAAAATCTCTCTTTCACTCCAAATTTTCCTTCTAACTCAAGTTACTATCGGGTTTTGAAATTGAGAATGATTCAAACCAAACCAATCATGCCAACACCTCATAAACATCATATGTAGGTGATCTAAACACTAAAACAACATCTGGAACATCAAATTCACAAAATCACCAGCCAATTGCTCAAGTTCTTGACAGAGTTGCGGTTGAAGTGCCACATCAAGTTCCAACTCATTTCAATCCACTATAAGCATTCAAACACACTCCTTGGCACCTAAGGAAGCTGTCCAGATTGTTGGAACACATCTGTTACACCTCCATCATCAAGCTCGATCACCAGCTGCAAGAGGTAAACCTTAAACTTTCAAACTCAATGAATCATGCATCATAAACATATGTTCAAATTAGCATTGTGTTTCTGAATGTCTGTAGATCATTAACCCTTAATTAATTGATGTTTATGATTCGTGTATGTGATTTCATGAAGCTCTTGCACATTTTAGGGTTCCTCTGATTTTACCATGTTATCTTTTGATTCACTTAATTTAAACGAAATTGAATATTGCCATCATGTTCCTTGTTTCAAAACGCACGATTTTCATCTTTATATCATGCGAAATGGTTAAGAAATGAGTGAGATAGGAGGCTTCATGTAGCTTGCCCAAGGAAGAAGATGGCCATGGCGCCATTCTTCAGAAAACCAACTAGTTTTGATATATATTATACACTTGCCATATTATGTTTGAATTGGCGTTGCGCCCTAGTAGAAACACTAGTATTTGTGTGTGTGTAGCGAGCGAGAGATCTGGGGTTCAAATACCCCTCGCCCCAAACCTTTTGGTTTTATTTTTTTTAACCATTTTCAAAGGTTGCTTTCACATATTATTCATTGTTGTCACTCTCTATCAACCCACACACATGGCTCAGATGGTAGAATTTTAAACTCTCCACCCCAAGGGCGTGAATTCAAGCATTGGGGGCCCATTCCTAATATTTTATCACTTGTTTTCTTTTCACGTTTTCACCATCTTTTTAATAACTTCAAAAATTAATTTCTCACTCATTTTTTTATCACTTTTAATTGATTATTTTTCTGAAAATTCACAAAAATGATAAAATATTTTATTTTATAAAAATCTCACAAAAAAATATTATTTATTTTATATATTTAATATTTTCATAAAGAACTTATTTTACTTGTTTTTTAACATTTGAAAATATTTCTTTTCTCTTGATCTTTTCAAAACCAAATGAGTTTTAAGTCATATTATGATTAAAACATCATTTTTCAAACCTTAACCAAAAATCACAAGTGGTTTATTTTTAATTAACTTTCTTTGAAAAATTACTTTTAGAAGTGAAATTAGGGTTTCTTTGATTTTGATATTTTTTCAAACATTTCATAAACACTTTTAGGCCTCTAATAGAGTGTAAGACCCAACCCTCTTTTGTACATAAATAATTTTGGGCCTCAGTCATTGTATAAGTCCCGATATGATTTTAAAAATCTCGTCGCGATCGTCGTTTTCAAAACAAATAATTTGGGCCTCTCCTTGAGTTGTAAGACCCATCTCTTGTACAAAAATAAACTTTGGGCCTCTCCTTAAGTGTAAGCCCCCAATCTTTTCAAAACAACTTTCCTTTTTGATTTAGGTTCAAATTCATAGTTGTTATCAAAACTTTCTTTAATTTCTTGAACACCTAACCATACAGCTGTTACAATGGAACCTTGCTCACCTGTAAGTTTTAAACAGCTTCCTTTTACATACTTGCACACACACACACACACACACACACACACACACACACACACACACATATATATATATATATTTGTTTGTGTTGGAAGCTTGCTCACCTGTAAGTCCTCCTACCCTCTTTTACATACTTGTATATATTTCATTTGTATATATATATATATATATGCTTGTATATATCTGCTTAGAGTTTTCTCCGCCAATTAGGTCTAGGACTAGATCAAACCAGTGGTCACTCTTTTAACACAGTCAAAACTAGTTCCCCATAGGAATTCCAGATACAGTCTTGCCTCCTCTTGGGCTTATACAATATGGAACAAAGAGAAAGGCATTATTCCAGGTGAAACTTTTCTCAGACTGTCACTATTAGAAAATTGTCAAAGAAATTTACTTCCCCAGAGAGGATTAATTCCCGGTGAAACCTCTCTTGAATTTCTTTAAACCCTAGAACTGTTCAATAAAGGATTAATTCCCAGTGAAACCTTTCTTGAACTTTTCTTAGGTTTGGACCCATAGGCTTCCTAAAAGCATCCCAAGCCTCCTCTTGGTCTTTGTACAAGGACCCTCAGGCTTCTTAGAAGATCTCATGCCTTCTCTTGGGCTTGGTACAAGGACCTGAGACCTCTTAAAGGCATAGGACAAAACTTAGTTATCCTTTGTTAGAGCAGTCTTTCCAAAGAGTCAAAACCTCAGACCAATTTAGGGTTGATTCTCATCCCTTAAAGCACCAGCCTCCTCTTGGGCATCATACAAAGATAAACCTTTCATACCAGTAGACTTGGACATTCTAATCTCCTTTTGGATCTTAAGGAATCCTCAAGCTCCCTACAAACACAGGAGAAACCCTGGTCATTTAATCAATCTCCAGCAGAGTTAAAACCCCCATAGGTTCTAAAACTCAATCTTTCATCCTAAACTTCCCCAGCTAAGGGTCAGCTTATCATCAATACTAGCCTATCAGAACCTCAAGGCATCTGATACCTCAACTCTTTTGTAATCCTCAGCAAGAGTTGATTCCCCACTTTAGACCTGCCTTTGGATCTCAATAATCCTCAGTAGAAGATAGCCTCCTCTTAGGTTTTGTATAATAAATTCCCCAGTCAGCCTCCTCTTAGGCTTTGTATAATAATTCTTTCTTCTTCCTCATCACCTTTAAGCACTCTCTTGTTAAGTCAATCTTCTTTCTTAAAACACTCTCTTGTTGAGTCAACCTTTTTCAGCCTCCTCTTAGGCTTTGTATAATGATTTTTCCTCAGTAGAGTTAGCCTCAAAAGCACTCTCTTGTTGAGTCAGTTCTTTCAGCCTCAATCTTGGGCTTTGTACAAGACAAATAAAACACTCTCTTATTGAGTCAGTTCTTTCAGCCTCAATCTTGGGCTTTGTACAAGACAGATAAAACACACTCTTGTTGAGTCAGTTCTTTTTTACTCAATCTTGGGCTTTGTGCAAGACACCTAAAATATCCTCAGCCGAGTCAATCATTCTTTTTTAGCCTCAATCTTGGGCTTTATAAAAGACATATATGAACTTTCTTGAGAAGAGTCAAATCCTTCTAAAAAGCTCTGTAAAAATATCTCTCCAATGGAGTCAATTCCTCCCAGCCTTCTTTTAGGCTTTATGAATTAATCTCCCTAAGCAGAGTCAATCTCCTTTTAGCCTCAATCTTGGGCTTTGTACAAGACACCCCAAATATACCCCCAGTGGAGTCAATAAGTCTTTTTTCGCCTCAATCTTGGGCTTTGTACATGACTGATAAAAACCTTCACCAAAAGTCAATGTCCAGCCTCCTCTTAGGCTTTATATATTAATATTCTCCAAAAGAGTCAGTCTCTTTTCATCCTCAATCTTGGGCTTTGTACAAGACAGGTATAAAACTCCCTAATAGAGTCAACCTTTCAGCTTCAACCTTGGGCTTTGATCAAGGCACATACAAAAACCAAAATCCCCTCAGAGGAAATCAAAAACCTCTTTGAAGGAGGACATTTCTCTATAACATCATACATCAAAACAGAAAATCAAAACAAACCTTAATCCCAGATAATTGTTGTAAGTGGCACACTTGTTGATTCAAATATCCAAGTTGTGGTCCATCTCTTATCCTGGCAAATCCCCTCTTTCATCTAATTGCTGTAAGCGGCAAGCCTCTGGATTACAAACATCCATGCCACTGTCCCTTTCTTAGCATGAAAAGTTCCTAAGGAAAAATGGAATTGCTCTACACTGAGTTAAAGTTTCCTCCTTTAGGATAACACCCTCATAAAGGAAATTATGGCATTGTTGGATTCTCATATCCCAGTTAAAGTAATTATCCTTTATGATCAGTCACCCAATAGTTGTGATAAACAGACGAGATGTCACCCTTTAGAGATGACAAATTCTCTCTCAGTCAAACCTTTTAGCTTCAATCTTGGGGTTTGAACAAGACACAAATACTCATCTAGCTTCAATCTTGGGCTTTGAACTACGATTGCTCTAATTTCCCTGTTTTCTTTAACGGGAATACGTAGGCATAAGATTGTGAAATCTTAGCGAGCACACCAATCCAAAACTTTAGGTCCAGTACCTTCACACATTAATCAAAAACCTTAGGTCAAGTACCTTACCAAAAACATCGGAAAGCCCAAAATCAACAAAAACTCTCTCTCAAACCCTCCCAAAGGAGAAACTTTCCCAATCAATAGACAAACACCAGTAAATAGAAAATAGTATAATTGCTAACGATCTGAGGATAACCACATATAGGATGGGTGATTAACAAATCCCCATTGTATAACCTGACCCCGAACTCCCCAATCTCTTAGCATTTGTTCAGTAAAACATTTGCGTGCAGGTTAGTTTGAGATAGCTTCCCTTTCCTTTCCAGCTTCATAGGATAAATAAGAAATCAGAAAGTAGCACCCAATCCCTACCATTGCGGTGAGGAAAAACCAATGGCGATAAGGTGGTCGCGTCACCGACATAAATCGCACGCTACAGAAAAATGGCGACTCTGTTGGGGATTCTTTAGGAACAAAATTCCTAAGAGGTCTAGGTTGTTAGCAATCATACTATATACTATATACTATATATATATTTACTGCTTTTCCTACTTGATATTCGTGTTTATTTTTCTGTCAATGGGAATGTGATTGATACACATCTGGAAAGTTTGAGAGAAACATAAGATAAGGGGTGGCATAGACGGGGGGACTTATAGGGAGTGAATCCCGAATAAGCAATCCTGGTAGACCACTAAATCAAGCGAGGGCCCGTTGGATTTTGCCTGCTGAACAACCGATTGTTGTGAAAGCAGAGTTTTCCTAGTGCGGCACCTGTGAACCTGAGGATTTAGTAGGCATTAACCTATTACCACTTGGTAGTGCGATGACTATTGGAATAGTTGATACGCGATACTACACTCAAATGAGATTACCCTAGGATGCTACAGCTCGCTCGGGTGAACCAGCTTACTGTTGATATCCCTAGGGGGTCAATGATTTTGGGAACCTTAGGATCCATTCTACAGGTACAAAAATTGACCAGAATACAACCTTTGGGGATGGGTAGAGCCATGACTCCATACTCGTGACGTTGAACCCTTGAACCCATGTTTTTTCAATGTTTTTGTGTGTTGCATTCATGCATTCATTAAAAAAAACTCTTAAACAAAGAAAAATATTCTCTTCTCTTCCTTTTTTTTTTCAAAATTAAACTATAACAATAATTGCAAATATCCGAGAGATTGCGCTATGGATTTCGGTAGAAGAAAGACGCACAAGTACACCTTCAAGGCTCCGAAACTAGAGGATTTAAGGGGGTTGACAAGGATGATCACCAACCTTGATGCTTTCAGAACTAAGCACGGAGGGCTGTTGTCTCTGCTAAGGGTCCATGTAGTTGAAGGAATCATGTCTACGTTAATTCAGTTCTACAATCCAGTTTATCACTGCTTCACATTCCCAGATTATCAACTGGCGCCAACGTTAGAAGAGTACTCTCATCTGATTGATTTACCTATCACTGATCAAGCTCTATTTTCTGGACTGGAAGAAATTCCAAAGGATCAGGTCATAGCAAGAGCCATTTGTTTGGACGAGTCAGAAGTTAGGACTCACATGACCACCAAGGGAGGAATCCAAGGTTTACCAGCCAAGTTTTTAGTGGAGAAAGCCCTGTACTTTGCCAATATAGGAAATGTAACTGCTTTCAAAGATATCTTTGTCCTACTCACATATGGGTTGTTCCTTTTTTCCAACATTGACAACTTCATTGACACCAACACTGTTAAGATATTTCTGATTGGAAACCCCATACCAACCCTGCTCGCAGATGCTTATCACTCTGTACACTTAAGGAATTTATACAGTGGAGGAATGATCACATGCTGTGTACCCTTACTTTACAAGTGGTTCATTTCCCATTTACCCAAGTCTGCTGCTTTTTGGGATCACAAGAGTACTCTACGTTGGTCACAAAGGATCATGTCTCATACCAACTCTGACATAGATTGGTGTGATAGGATTTATGAGGGAATAGAGATCATCGAAAGTTGTGGAAATTTCCCTAACGTACCCCTCATTGAAACTAAAGAAGGAATCAACTATCATCCAATTTTAGCTCGTCGTCAACTCGGATACCTGATGAGGCATATCCCGTATAATGTTCATCTAGAAGGTATTTTCTTCAAGGAAGGGGAAAATGACAGGGCACTAAAGAAGGAAATAGTGCATGCCTGGCAACATGTTCACAAGAAAGGAAGAGAGTCTCTAGGAAGGCCAAACTGTATCTCCATGGAACCATATCTCCACTAGGTGTAAACTAGAGCTCTCAAGCTGAGGATGCCTTACCCTCGCCAAGAAGTTTTTCCGTTAAAGGAATTTGTCCTTTATTTCATGTCTGATACGGAAAAACTCCAGGTAGCTCTCAACAAAGTTCAACGTGAGAAGAGCTCTTGGAAAAACAAGTACCGAATCCTCAACGTGGAGTGTACCAAGATTCAGGAACTGTTAAAGGAAAAGGATGCTTTGATTAAGATACTAGAGCAACATGTTGTAGAAAATCAAGAAGACCGAAGAAATCTTCTCTATCCTTTCACTTGGCAAAGGACTGACAACCCGACAATGGCTAAAGAGCCCCGATCAAAGAAAAGGAAAATACCAGAACCAGTATATGAGCTCTCTCCAGAGAGGACTCAGGATCCATAAGCTTAGACATTTCCTTTTACAGTACTTTGTAAAATACTGTACTTTTCCATTTCCTCAATCTTTCGAAATCAATATAACAGGGTCTCCACCCTTTAGTGTATGATATTTGCAATCTATTTGTTGAAGTTTCTTTTTGATTAAAAAAATGTACTACTTTGCATATCATCCATCATTCTCACATAACGCGTCTTCTTATCTTCGAATATCACCTATACGTCGCAATCTAGAGTCAAACTGTCTCACTCATACAATACTCGGGCCAATCGACAAAAGAAAATGGACGATCTCAAGGAAGAGAACAGATAGCTGAGAGAAGAAGTTGACGCTCTAAAGGAAAGTTTAGAAAAACTTCACAATGACATGCAATCCCTGGTAGCAGCCCAGGAGCAACGGCAACAAAATACTGTAATCTCGGAGATTACATCCACACCCATAAGAGAGATGCAGGAGAATCATCCTCGGTACAACATGTCCAAAGGTCGGGACTGGGGCATGCCTCTCAACTTCATTTCTGAAGGATACATCCCGCCGATCACTGAAGACCCAGAAACTGCAGTAGGAACCACTGGGCCTGAAGGTTACAAACTTCGGGAAAGCGAAGACGCAAGGGTTATGACAGCGACTCCTGAAGGTTACAAACTTCGGGGCATAGAAGCACCAAGGGTCACCGCCGCAATGACTATACCACAACCAGTGGTACACACTGTCCCGAAAGGACAGATTCCACAAGTAATTTCTGGTGGAAACGAAGATATATACGAAAGGATGAATGAGTTCTAAGAACAATTCTTGGAGATGCAGAAGGAAATGCATGCCATTCGCGGTCAGGACTTATTTTGAAAAGATGCCGCAGACCATTGTTTGGTCCCCAATGTAAAAATTCTGCACAAATTCAAGGTGCCTGACTTTGAAAAATACAAAGGCAACTCTTGCCCTCAAAGTCATTTTTGTGATGTATGCTCGAAAAATGTCAACTCAGACAGAGAATCAACAGCTATTGATCCATTACTTCCAAGACAGTTTAACCGGTGTCGCACTCAAATGGTACATGGGTTTAAACCGCACCAAGATCAGTACTTTCAGAGATCTCAACGCTGCCTTTATTCAGCAGTATAAGTATAACCTGGACATGGCACCAGATAGGGATCAACTCAGAGCGATGTCGCAGAAGAACAAAGAAACTTTCAAGGAGTATGCTCAGATATGGCGTGAATTACCTCCCAGATTTGTCCTCCTCTTGAGAAAAAAGAGATGACAAATATCTTTTTGAAAACCTTAAGTTCATTTTACTACGACCGAATGGTTGCAAGTGCGCCCAGTGACTTTACTGAAATGGTGAACATGGGAGTGCGCCTTGAGGAAGCAGTTCGAGAAGGACGTTTGGTCAAAAATACAGAACCATCAAGCAGTACCAAAATATACGGTAGTGCTATCCAAAAGAAAAAAGAGCAAGATATCGGTAATATCTCTCTCGGAAAGCAAAGGTGAAGGTATCAACCAGTAGCAACAGTAACTCCTGCTATCAACCCTGTGCCAGCCCTGACTTATCAACCTCAGGTTGTTCAGAGCCAACCAAGTCAACAACAGTATCAGCAAAGGACACAACAGCCTCTTCAACAGGCTCGTCCACAGTACAATAGCAACAATCGTAAGACACGACCATCAGGGTCCGACCCTATACCAATGTTGTACGCAGAACTATTTCCACTCTTACTGGCTAAGGGGCACGTCCAAACCAGGTCTCCTCTTACAGTACCAGAAAATCCGCCTTTTTGGTTCAAAGCGGATCAAACTTGCCCTTACCATCAAGGAGGATCGGGGCACAACATTGAGAACTGTATTAGCTTTATGTCTGATGTACAGAAGCTTGTCAGGAACGGGGTCTTATCTTTCAAATATACTAATCCAAATGTTCAGACGAACCCGTTGCCACAACTTGAAAAGACTGCAGTAAATTTGATAGAGGAAGAGGTTAGTCACAGTTATCAAATTCACGATGTACTCTAGTTAGGAACCAATTGGTCAGGATGCATTGTAGACAGAGTGGGTACGGTCAGAACCACGACATCTGTGTGATGAATGTCAACTTAGTGGCGATGCACTCAAGACAAAGTCAATACCATAATCTGCCACGGCATGATTATAATACCTGTCCGATCTACTCAACAAGTAATCAGAGATTCTCTTTTGTACAAGAGGCCCTCTAATGGCAGATGGATCTCAGATGGATTCAGGACTATCATGAGAGAAGTTACCATTAAGTTAATATGATTCAGATTTTTGACATACGCTTGATGAATACCAGTCTGGTAGAATTACACACTAAGCAAGTCAGGCTCGGCTTTCTGGCTTCACATGATTATCAGGGCTGTGAACAATGCGATGAAGGCGATCAAGGGTGTGCACTCGTCCAAATAACACTTCAACGCTTGTTGGACCACTAGTGGCTTCCGGTCTACTTGAATGAAGCTACACAGCAGATTAGTATGACTGGCGGGAATCCTAGTAGATATCAAAGTCAGGATGTCCGCTCGATGGAAACAGATCTAGTAAAGATGCACTACATACAAAACGGGTGTGGCCGGGTGCCGCTCCACAACTACAAGCACTGTAGAGTTTGTTTAGAGAACAACCAAGGATGCTACCTCGTACAAGCATTTCTTCAAAATCAGTTGGACCACAAAGAGATTCGACCATGTTCAAATTCTGGGTCGATCGACGTAATACAAAACTATCTCCCTGATCAAAGCAAAGATGTTGTCATAATCTCTGATCATGGGAGGACCAAAAATGTTTGTGCCATAAGCCCTCTACTCAATGAATCGAGAATTCCTCTAGACAGTAGAAAGGTTCCCAACCAGGAACTGATTAAAGTTGCCTATAACGGTCAGAGAAATCAAAAAGCTCCTGTGGTTATCTACTTGCCAGGTCCAATATTATATGAATCAGAAAAGGCTATCCCTTACAAGTACGGTGCAACAACAATCGAAAATGAAAAGGAAACTCCATTACCCTTCGTCGTAAACATTGCTGACATCAGTCGAGTAACACAGAGCGGCCGGATCTTCAACAGAGGAGTTGGAGAACCTGCCAAAGAAAAGGAACCTCAAAGAGAAGTTCCCAATCAACAAATCGGGCAATCCAGTAACCCAGAACTTATAAAGAACAACGATGAGATACTGAAGCTCATCCAGAGAAGTGAGTACAACATTGTGGACCAACTGTTACAAACTCCATCTAAAATATATATGATATCTCTCCTGCGTAGTTCCGAAGTTCACATGGAAGCTTTGCAGAAAGTTTTGGACCAAGCTTTCGTTGAACAAGATGTGACAGTAAAACAGTTTGACAACATCATTTCCAACATCACTTCCTGCAACAACTTAGGATTTAGTGATGAAGAACTGCCAGAAGAAGGAAAAAATCATAACATGGTGCTTAACCTTACACCAATTGCCAGGACGATGCTCTAGCCAGCATACTGGTAGATACGGAATCAGCTCTGAATGTTATGCCAAAATCTACTCTAATACGACTATCATTTCAAGGATCTCCGATAAGAGGCGGCGAGGTCATCGTCAAAGCCTTTGATGGATCCAAAAAAATAGTTATCGGCGAAGTTGATCTTCCCATAACCATCGGTCCTCACACTTTTCAAGTCACTTTCTAGGTCATGGACATCAGGGCAGCCTCAGCTGTTTATTAGGAAGACCTTGGATACACGAGGCTGGGGCAGTCACTTCGACACTTCACCAGAAGCTGAAGTTCGTCAAGAATGAAAAGCTAGTCACAGTCTGTGGAGAGCAGGCCTTGATCGTAAGCAACTTATCATCCTTATCCTATGTAGAATCCGAGGAGGTTGTTGGAACTCAGTTTCAAGCACTGTCATTAAGCAATGAGAATCGACCAGAAAAAGGGACGTCGATTTCCTCATACAAAGATGCTCTCAAAGCAATCGAGAATAAATACACAAAAGGATGGGGACAGCTCTTAATTCCTACAGATAACAAGACAAAGAAAGGTCTTGGTTTATCCTCAACTTGTACCTAGACTGCTACTAAAGACAAAAGTTTTCGTCCCGTTCAAGACTTCTTCTGTAGTGGAGGCTTCCTCCACCCAGTGTCTCAAGAAGTACACACCATCAACATGGGCGACTCCTCCGATACGGATGAGGAATGGAAATCTTATCTCAACGATAACGGTTATATGTCTCAGAAAGAAGCGCACATGCCATTCTGTTTTCCAAAACAGAATCTGAGATATATACCAAGATCAGACGTCAAAATGATGTACGGAGATTGTGATCCTGAGGGATACCGTGCTCCACGTAACTCATTATAAGATGATCCGATGAAAGACAACTTCGATCATGACTATTAAGACCCACTGAATGACTTGCCTATCTGGCAGCCATACCCAGAAGACTCGGGGCAAAAGAGTCAGCCAAACGACGCTTATCAGCTGAGCATCATTGAAAATAATACCTGCGTCCCCACCAAATCATGGATCATTACTCTGGACATTCCGAAAATATCCAGCACAACGATGAATCTACGAAGATTGCAGGACAAGAGTTCATCAACTATACTTTTCCTGAGGTCAACGTCATCGAGAAGGATGACTTCTCCAGTCCCACAGAAGTATGGGATACCTAGGGCAGTCGAGTGGCAAGTAGGACTTCCTGGTCAAGTACACCGCTCCTGAAAGCTCTCGTATCAGGCTCGAAGACATCCAGCCAACTGGATGGGAAGATCCGCCTGAGAGTGGAAACACTATGCAAGATACAACAGAAGAGTTCATTTATGACTACTCTGCATGGGAGGAAGACTCCAATGATCCTGCTCCGCTAGAAATCAACGTCATTTCTGAGGAAAAACCAAGAAAGAAGGTGCTAGACTTTGTGATTCACCGAGGAGTTCGTCGCCAATGGGTTGCTGTCGATGTCCCAAAAGTCGTCCATAAGTCTAAGTAATTGCCATCTCTGTTTTAACCTTTCACCCTGCCTGGGTGAAATGGATGCTTTTATAGGGCTCACTTTTCTGTAAATGTCCCTCTTCGCTTCGCCCAAAGCGACAGAGTTTTGTTTTATAGGGTTGTAGTTTCAAGAATCAAAAAATCGTGAATAAATAACGTCGTTCTGTCATTCCCGCATTTATTGTTGTTTTCACTTTTCATTTTTCAGAAAATGGTAATCCTAAAACAACTCAAAAATAAAAACAAGCATTTTTCAAAAAACACACCGCACACACTCTTGCATTTCTCTCTATCTCTTCTAAAAAAATGATCATCACGTCATGCAGATTACTTATTTTAAACCTCGTTGAAACATATGATCCCATGCCTTCTCCCAACTTTGAGTTCCCGGTATTTGAAGCTGAAGAAGAAGAGGACGCAAAAATTCCAGAAGAGATCTCACGACTACTCAGACAAGAGGAAAGGTCTATTGAGCCTCACAAAGAGCCGTTGGAAACAGTCAATTTGGGGTCAGAACAAGAAAAGAAAGAAGTTAAAATTAAAGCACTGCTTAATCCGATTGTCAAAGAAAGCTTGATAAGACTTCTCAGAGAGTTTCCAGATGTGTTTGCTTGGTCCTATCAGGACATGCCAGGGTTGGATACCAGCATCGTGGAAAACATTTACCACTAAAAGCAGAATGTCCTCCGGTGAAACAGAGACTGAGACGGACTCATCCGAACATGGCCATTAAAATCAAAGAGGAAGTGCGGAAACAAATTTCTGCGGGTTTCCTCGCCACCTCAGAATATCCTCAATGGCTAGCTAACATAGTGCCATTTCCAAAAAAGGACGAAAAAGTTAGAATGTGTGTAGACTACAGGGATCTGAACAAGGAAATTCCAAAGGACGACTTCCCCTTGCCACACATTGACATGCTGGTAGACAGTACAGCAAAGTTCAAAGTCTTCTCCTTCATGGATGGATTCTCGGGCTATAATCAAATCAAAATGGCGCCGGAAGATATGGAGAAAACTTTATTTATCACCCCATGGGGCACCTTTTGTTACAAGGTAATGTCGTTCAGTTTGAAGAACGCCGGGCCAACCTATCAAAGGGCCATGACTACTCTGTTTCACGACATAATGCACAAAGAAATCGAAGTGTACGTCGATGATATGATTACCAGATCTAAAATAGAAGAGGAACATGTGACTCACTTGTCAAAGTTATTCGAGCATTTGAGAAAGTACAAACTTTGCTTGAATCCCAACAAATGCACGTTTGGTGTTTGCTTAGGAAAGCTTTTAGGGTTCATCGTCAGCCAGAAAAGGATTGAGGTTGATCCTGACAAGGTCAAGGCCATTCAAGAAATGCCTTAACCAAAGACTAAAAAATAGGTCCGAGGATTACTGGGACGTCTGAATTACATCTCAAGATTTATATCCCTCATGACCACGACATGCGCGCCAATCTTCAAACTACTCAGAAAGAATCAAGATTGTGTGTGGACAGAAGATTGCCAAAAAGCCTTCGACAATATCAAAGAATATTTGTTGAATCAATCGATCCTGTCACCTCCAGTGGAGGGAAGACCACTGATCATATACCTAACAGTGTTGGAAGACTCCATGGGTTGTGTACTTGGCCAACGAGACGAAACCAAAAGAAAAGAGTCTGCCATTTACTATTTAACAAGAAATTTACCGACTGTGAAACTCGGTACACTATGCTTGAGAAAACTTGTTGTGCTCTGGCTTGGGCAGCCAAACGTCTTCGCCAGTACATGATTCGTCACACTACTTGGTTAATCTCCGAAATGGATCCAATCAAGTACGTCTTTGAAAAACCTGCTCTCACGGGAAGGGTCGCTCGTTGGCAGATGCTGTTATCAGAATACGACATCGAGTAACATGCTCAGAAAGTCGTCAAAGGAAGCATTTTAGCCGATCATTTGGCTCATCAACCGATTGACGATCAAGAATCAGTCGGATTTGACTTCCTACACGAAGATGTCATGTACTTGAAAATGAAAGATCACGATGAACCTCCACCCAGTGAAGGGCCAGAACCAGGTTCCCAATGGGGACTAATTCTTGACGGGGCTGTCAACATCTATGGAAACGGAATTGGGGAAATCATCATAACACCTCAGGGTACCCATATTCCTTTCACCGCCCAACTGATATTCAAATGTACAAACAACGAGCCTGAATATGAAGCTTGTATCATGGGTCTCGAAGAAGCAATTGACTTAAGGGTAAAGAACTTGGATATGTACGGGGATTCAGACTTGGTTATCAATCAGATCAAAGGAGATTGGAATACATACCAATCAGGATTGATTCCTTACAAAGATTATGCAAGAAGGTTGTTACCATTCTTCAACAGAATCGAGTTTCATCATATCCCTCACGAAGAAAATCACATGGCTGATGCATTAGCCACTCTCTCTTCCATGATTGCTATTAATCATTGGAATGACGTACCTAAGATCAACATAATGCGCCTTGAGAGGCCCGCCTACATCTTCAGGATTGAAGCAGTCAGAGACGACAAACCATGGAATCACGATATCAAATGCTTCCTTCAGAAATAAGAGTACCCGCCGGGGGCATCAAGAAAAGACAGGAAAACCATCAGAAGACTGGCTGGCAACTTCTTCCCGAGCGGTGATACACTCTATAAGAGAAACTTTGACATGGTCTAGCTCTGATGCGTAGATAGACTAGAAGCAAACATGCTGATGAAAGAAATTCACGAAGGATCCTTTGTCACTCATGCCAACGGACACACAATGGCGAGAAAAATTCTGAGAGCAAGGTACTATTGGTTGACCATGGAATTCGATTGCTACAAATACATGAGGAGATGTCACAAGTGTCAGATATAGTCAGACAAGATCCATGTACCGCCAACGCATCTCAAAGTTCTCTCTTCCCCATGGCCTTTTTCTATATGGGGAATCGACATGATTGGCATGATCGAACCCAAAGCCTCGAACGGACATCGATTCATCCTGGTAGCCATTGACTACTTCACCAAATGGGTCGAAGCAGCGTCATACACCAATGTGACCAGACAAGAGGTGGTCCGGTTTATAAAAAACAATCTCATCTGTCATTATGGTGTTCCAAGCCAGAACATTACACATAATGGATCTAACTTAAACAACAAGATGATGAAAGAGTTGTGTGCTGAGTTCAAGATTGAACATCATAATTCATCTCCCTACCGACCTAAGATGAACGGGGCGGTAGAAGTGGCTAACAAGAACATCAAGAAGATTGTTCAAAAGATGGTTGTAACCTACAAAGTCTGGCATGAAATGCTACCTTTTGCTCTTCACGGTTATCGCACATCTGTCCGCAATTCAACAGGGGCAACCCCTTTCTCTCTAGTATATGGCACGGAAGTAGTACTTCCCATTGAAGTAGAGATCCCATAAATCTGGGTATTGATGGGAGCTAAGCTAACAGAGGCTGAATGGTGTCAAAGTCGGCACGATGAATTGAATCTGATTGAAGAAAAGCGAATAACGGATATGTGCCATGGTCAGTTATATCAGTAAAGAATGAAGAAGGCGTTCGACAAAAAGGTCCGACCTCGCGTCTTCAGGAAAGGAGACCTCGTGCTCAAGAAGATACAAGCATTTCTCACTGATTCCCAGGGCAAATGGACTCCGAACTATGATGGCCCCTATGTGGTCAAGAAAGCCTTCTCAGGCAGTGCCTTAAGACTCGCAACCGTGGATAGAGAGGAGTTTACCTATCCAACGAATGTTGACGTAGTCAAGAAATGCTTCGCCTAATTTAAAAAAGAAAAAAGAAAAAAACGTCTCGGTGGATTGAAAACTTGAAAGGGCGATCCAGGCAAAAATTAGAGACATAAGCAAAAATCATCCCGATGGATTGGAAACCTCAAAAGACAATCCAGGCAAAAGTTTGGGAATAATGGCAAGTAGCTACGTCCGACAAGGTTAAGTCCCCAGCAGTAATGCCATCCATCAGAGAAAAAATTCCAGTCAAGGTCATCTTTGACAGAAGCTCAGGATGTCTAGAATTCAAAGTTGGTAGAATGATAACGGTCGTTATGTTTCAATGTAGCCCCTTTTCCTTTACATTACCATTTTCTAAACTTTGTAAATGCTCTATGGAATCACGCACTTGGCTGATTTCCATCCTATCAATAAAATTTGAGCCTTAGTGCTTTTGTTTGCAATTCTTATTTGTTTTAGCTTTACAGAATGACATTTTAACATGATCAACGATTCTTGAAATAAAACAAAAAATGAATTTAATTGTCAAAATTTATTTTCTACCTTTAAAATAAAGATGGCAATTCCTTTTTTACTTTAAACATAAAAAAAAAGTCGATAGTTTCTCCGAAGGTGATTGAACCTCAGAGTGCATAATCAAAGTACTCCTTCTAAACCAGTACACCTGAATGAAGGATCAACTATTTCAGATGTGATTTCCCCATCTGACATCCCCGGCAGAGTTCTTACCTCTTAAGACTGATTGGACAATTCTTTCTCCCCCACAGGGTCAACATCTCCTAAGCAAGACAAGATTGCTATCTTGAGCCGATGATACTTTTCATCCCCCGCAGTGGCCGAGTATCCATTCGTGTTCATTCACTAGTCTATATGTCGCGTTAGTTTTGTCAGCATAAACATGCATACATCATGCATACTTGATTCACATTCATAATCATATCACATTAATATCACTATGGTCATATTCATCCCCCAAGTGATAAAAGTCCTCTCGATAGAGTTGTCGGTCCTTTCCTCGTCAGGAAATGTGTTGTCAAAGCAATTTCTCCCCAATTTATTTCTGGATTGGAGACGGTCCTTGACCATTTTGATAACTTGAACCTCTGAAAGGCAAGAATACATTTAATAGACACCTTTGGAACATCACTCGCCACCATTGAAGATGATATTTTTGCTTTCCCAGATTAAGGAAAATCCCTAGAGAAAGCCTCTTAACCAAAGACTCTCATCAACACATTGGTATTTCTCCCAAGAAAGTCAATGTTAATGAAGTCATCATCACCTCAAAATTGGATTACATCACATGGCATTTCTCTGAGAAGATCTCGAAGAAAAGTATGATGTAATATCCCCAAGCAAAAAGTAGTCTCTCAAGAGACTCGTTTTTCCCAATAGAGTCAACAAATGGTGTCTTCAACAGAGAAGTTTGCACACCTCTACAGCTCAGACAAATGGGTTTCCCCAATAAGTCTGATGACAAAACTTTTTCCATCAGATGGCATCTCCCCAGTAAAACTCGACGAGAAGTTTGATGAAGACCTCTTCGCATAACATTCCTTGTCAAGGAAGGAACTCGACAAGAAGAAACTAAGACCAGTTCCTTGGTTGAAGACCAGGATCGAGGGGAAGTTTATTTCAGAAATTGAGACCAGTTCCTTGGCTGAAAACTAGGATCGAGGGGAAGTTTATTTCAGAAACTGAGGCCAGTTCCCTGGCTGAAGACCAGAATCCAGGGGAAGTTTATTTCAGAAACTGAGACCAGTTCCTTGGCTGAAGACCAGGATCGAGGGGAAGTTTATATCAAAAACTGAGACCAGTTCCTTGGCTAAAAACCATGATCGAGGGGAAGTTTTACCCTTTTCTAAGTATCATTACTTTGTGAAAGACGATGGATGAGAAAACTGCCATTCATAACCACCGTCAAAATTTCGGGTATTCCGATATTTAATCCTCTTGCACTCTGAATGTCCGAATACCTTCGCCATTCACACCTTCGGGTCCAAGAAGATTAAATAGGGGCATCTGTCATACCCCAAATTTTGACCACCAAGATTTCCCATCATTGTGAATATCATTACCACAATATGGATTTACCATCATGCCTCATCAATCTCCTCAAGGATTGTTGAGCATCCACCACAATCAAGAATTAGGGTTTTGAGCCCTCCCAGAACATTTAGACAAAAGATCAATCAAGAAATGACATGATCTTCAACTTGTCTAACCTCTTAAAACATCCACAAAGGATCAAGAGGAACCTCACATCAAAAATCAAGCACAAAAGTTGGCACATTCCAAGTGGTTTGAGCCTCGAAACACCTGATGTCGCAAAATTAGGGTTTTGGACGACTGGGACCTCCAGAGTGAGATTTTCACAAGAGGATGAGCCAAGACTTCAACATGTGACTCAATATACTCAAAATAACCCTAGGAATCTATTTGCAAAGCTAAATTACCCTCAGAGGATGCATTCCCCAAAAGTCGGGAATTAGGGTTTTTACGCGCCGAACCGCTCCGGAGCCAAAAGTCAAAACATGACTTTTTTTGGCAAAAATGATCCTTATGACTCATATTTTCGTAAAATATGTTTTATAATGTCATTTGAACAATAATTGATCAAGAAACCAAGATAACTTGTAAAAGGGGTAATCTTGAAAAATTGAAAATTTTTCTAAGTTACCAAATTTGGAGGTTTTGGTGACAACTTCCAAGGACCATAACTTTTGATCTAGAAAGCCATTTTGAGTGATCCAAGACCTGATTTGTAGGTCTTACTACATTCTACAAAAGCTTCAACTACATCAAACTCCAATTCTTCATGGATTTTAAGTTATGGAGCGATCAAAATGACAAAAATGAAGAAAATTACACTTTTTCAACACTTAGTGAAAATCTGCCTAAGTTACCAGCCTTGAACATCAAAGTTCATGAGGTTTTTTCAATGGGATCCAAATAGTTTCAAGACCAACTATGATCACACATGGATTGTACCATATGAGGGCTTTCTAAAAAGCACAAGAGCTTTCTATAACTCCATTTGAGCAAGGAGATATGATCCCCTCAAAACCACATCTTCAAACTATCTTGTACAAGATATAATTTGGTATTTTTGCTCGAATTGGCAAAAACAGACAAGTTCAAGCATAGTCATCCATCTGCACACCTCAAGGGGGAACAACCAAGGAACAAACACTGATTCACAAGCCTCACAAGTCCATGGATCTATGTTTAGGCATGACACCCCTAAAATTCAAGATTCTTCAAAATGGACAATTTTGTTTCAAAGCATTTAACTGATGCATAGAGGTGGCATTCATCAAGACAATGTTATACAATTTCCGTCAAGCCTTATCCCTGCCACATCAGATTCATAGCCTATGCTCTAACCTCAAGTTAATGGCTAGAGGAGACTTGAGATTCCATTTGATCACCATTTGCCACAGACCTGCTGCAGTAGCCATTCACTATTGCAGCCAAAACAAACTTGCTCTACTATAAATAGAGCTAATTTGTAATCAGTTTGAGTACACCAAAGCACCCAAACTGATGCTTTACTCAAAATATCTCTTTCACTCCAAATTTGCCTTCTAACTCAAGTTACTATCGGGTTTTGAAATTGAGAATTACTCAAACCAAACCAATCATGCCAACACCTCATAAACATCATAAGTAGGTGATCTAAACATAAAACAACATCTGGAACATCAAATTCAATAAATCACCAGCCAATTGCTCAAGTTCTTGACAGCGTTGCAGTTGAGGTGACACATCAAGTTCCAGCTCTTTTCAATCCACTCTAAGCATTCAAACACACTCCTTGGCACCTAAGGAAGTTGTCCAGATCATTGGAACACATCTGTAACACCTTCATCATCAAGCTCGATCACTAGCTGCAAGAGGTAAACCTTAAACTTTCAAACTCAATGAATCATGCATCATAAACATATTTTCAAATTAGCATTGTGTTTTTGAATGTCTGTAGATCATTAACCCTCAATTAATTGATGTTTATGATTCGTGTATGTGATTTCATTAAGCTCTTGCACATTTTAGGGTTCATCTGATTTTACCATGTTATCTTTTGATTCACTTAATTAAAACAAAATTTATTATTGCCATCATGTTCCTTGTTTCAAAACGCACGATTTTCATTTTTATATCATGCGAAATAGTTGAGAAATGAGTGAGATAAGAGACTTCACGTAACTTGCCCAAGGAAGAAGATGGTCATGGCGCCATTCTTCAGAAAACCAACTAGTTTTGATATATATTATACACTTGCCATATTATGTTTGAATTGGCATTACGCCCTAGTGGAAACACTAGTATTTGTGTGTGTGTGTGTGTAGCGAGCGAGAGGTATGGGGTTCGAATCCCCCTCGACCCGACCTTTTGGTTTTATTTTTTTTAACCATTTTCAAAGGTTAATGTCACATATTATTCATTGTTGTCACTCTCTATCAGCCCACGCACATGGCTCGATGGTAGAATTTTAAACTCTCCACCCCAAGGGCGTGAGTTCAAGCCTTGGGGGGCCATTCCTAATTTTTTTATCACTTGTTTTCTTTTCACTTTTCACCATCTTTTTAATAACTTCAAAAATTAATTTCTCACTCATTTTTTTTATCACTTTTAATTGATTCTTTTTCTGAAAATTCACAAAAATGATAAAATATTTTATTTTATAAAAATCTCACAAAAAAATATTATTTATTTTATATATTTAATATTTTCATAAAGAACTTATTTTACTTGTTTTTTAACATTTGAAAATATTTCTGTTCTCTTGATATTTTCAAAACCAAATGAGTTTTAAGTCATATTGTGATTAAAACATCATTTTTCAAACCTTAACCAAAAATCACAAGTGGTTTATTTAAACTTATTTGGTGTTTTTATCATTTTTAATTAATTTTCTTTGAAAAATTACTTTTAGAAGTGAAATTAGAGTTTATTTGATTTTGATCTTTTTTCAAACATTTCATAAACACTTTTGGGCCTCTAATTGAGTGTAAGACCCAACCCTCTTTTGTACATTAATAATTTTGGGCCTAATTCATTGTATAAGTCCCGACACGATTTCAAAAATCTTGGCGCGATCGTCGTTTTCAAAACAAATAATTTGGGCCTCTCCTTGAGTTGTAAGACCCATCTCTTGTACAAAAATAAACTTTGGGCCTCTCCTTAAGTGTAAGCCCCAATCTTTTCAAAACAACTTTCCTTTTTTATTTAGGTTCAAATTCATAGTTGTTATCAAAACTTTCTTTAATTTCTTGAACAACTAACCATACAGCTGTTACAATGGAAGCTTGCTCACCTGTAAGTTTTAAACAGCTTTCTTTTACATACTTGCACACATATATATATATATATATATATATATATATATATATATATATTTGTTTGTGATGGAAGCTTGCTCACCTGTCAGTCCTCCTACCCTCTTTTACATACTTGTATATATCTGCTTAGAGTTTTCCCCGGCAATTAAGTCTAGGACTAGATCAAACTAGTGGTCACTCTTTTAACACAGTCAAAACTAGTTCCCCATAGGAATTCCAGATACAGTCTTGCCTCCTCTTGGGCTTATACAATATGGAATAAAGAGAAAGGCATTATTGCCGGTGAAACTTTTCTCAGACTGTCACTATTAGAAAATTGTCAAAGAAATTCACTTCCCCAGAGAGGATTATTTCCCGGTGAAACCTCTCTTGAATTTCTTCAAACCCTAGAACTGTTAACTAAAGGATTTATTCCCGGTGAAACCTTTCTTGAACTTTTCTTAGGTTTGGACCCACATGCTTCCTAAAAGCATCCCCAGCCTCCTCTTGGGTTTGTACAAGGACCCTCAAGCTTCTTAGAAGTTCTCATGCCTTCTCTTGCGCTTAGTACAAGGACCCGAGACCTCTTAAAGGTATAGGACAGAACTTAGTCATCCTTTGTTAGAGCAGTCTTTCCAAAGAGTCAAAACCTCAGACCAATTCAGGGTTGATTCTCATCCCTTAAAGCATCAACCTCCTCTTGGGCATCATACAAAGATAAACCTTTCATACCAGTAGACTTGGACAGTCTAATCTCCTTTTGGATCTTAAGGAATCCTCAAGCTCCCTACAAACACAGGAGAAATCATGGTCATTTAATCAATCTCCAGCAGAGTTAAAACCCTCATAGGTTCTAAAACTCAATCTTTCATCCTAAACTTCCCCAGCTAAGGGTCAGCTTATCATCAATACTAGCCTATCAGAACCTCAAGGCATCTGATACCTCAAATCTTCTGTAATCCTCAGCAAGAGTTGATTCCCCACTTTGGATCTGCCTTTGGATCTCAATAATCCTCAGCAGAAGATAGCCTCCTCTTAGGCTTTGTGTCAGAAATTCCCCAGTCAGCCTCCTCTTAGTCTTTGTATAATAATTATTTTTTCTTCCTCATCACCTTTCAACACTCTCTTGTTGAGTCCATCTTCTTAAAATACTCTCTAGTTAAGTCAACCTTTTTCAGCCTCCTCTTAGGCTTTGTATAATGATTTTTCCTCAGTAGAGTTAGCCTTAAAATCACTCTCTTGTTGAGTCAGTTCTTTCAGCCTCAATCTTGGGCTTTGTACAAGACAGATAAAACACTCTCTTTGTTGAGTCAGTTCTTTCAGCCTCAATCTTGGGCTTTGTACAAGACAGATAAAAAAACTCTCTTGTTGAGTCAGTTCTTTCAGCTTCAATCTTGGGCTTTGTATAAGGCACCTAAAATATCCTCAGCTGAGCCAATCATTCTTTTTTAGCCTCAATCTTGGGCTTTATACAAGACATACATGAACTTTCTCCAGAAAAGTCAAATCCTTCTAAAAAGCTCTGTATAAATATCTCTCCAACGGAGTCAATTCCTCCCAGCATTCTTTTAGGCTTTATGAATTAATCTCCCTAAGCAGAGTCAATCTCCTTTTAGCCTCAATCTTGGGCTTTGTACAAGACACCCCAAATATACCCCCAGTGGAGTCAATAAGTCTTTTTTCGCCTCAACCTTGGGCTTTGTACAAGACAGATAAAAACCTTCACCAAAAGTCAATGTCCAGCCTCCTCTTAGGCTTTATATAATGATATTCCCAGAAAGAGTCAGTCTCTTTTCAGCCTCAATCTTGGGCTTTGTACAAGACAGGTATAAAACTCCTTAATAGAGTCAACCTTTCAGCTTCAACCTTGGGCTTTGATTAAGGGCCATACAAAAACCAAACTCCCCTCAGAGGAAATCAAAAACCTCTCTAAAGGAGGACATTTCTCTGTAACATCATACATCAAAACAGAAAATTAAAACAAACCTTAATCCCAGATAATTACTGTAAGTGGCACACTTGTTGATTCAAATATCAAAGTTGTAGTCCATCTCTTATCCTGGCAAATCCCCTATTTCATCTAATTGCTGTAAGCGGCCGACCTCTGGATTACAAACATCCACGCCATTGTTCCTCTCTTAGCATGAAAAGTTCCTAAGTAAAAATGGCATTGCTCTACACTGAGTTAAAGTTTCCTTCTTCAGGATAACACCCTCATAAAGGAAATTATGGCATTGTTAAATTCTCATATCCCAGTTAAAGTAATTCTCCTTTATAATCAGTCACCCAACAGTTGTGATAAACAGATGAGATATCACCCTTTAGAGATGACAAATTCTCTCTCAGTCAAACCTTTTAGCTTCAATCTTGGGCTTTGAACAAGACACAAATACTCATCTAGCTTCAATCTTGAGCTTTGAACAAGACACCAAACATCTTTTTCTCCCATAGAATAGGAGGAACTATGATTGCTCTGATTTCCCTGTTTTCTTTAACGGGAATACGTAGGCATAAGATTGTGAAATCTTAGCGAGCACACCAATCCTAAACTTTAGGTCCAGTACCTTCACACATTAATAAAAAACCTTAGGTCAAGTACCTTACCAAAAACATCGGAAAGCCCGAAATCAACAAAAACTCTCTCTCTCAAACCCTCCCAAAGGAGAAACTTTCCCAATCAACAGACAAACACTAGTAAATAGAAAACAGTATAATTGCTAACGATCTGTGGATAACCACATATAGGATGGGTAATTGAAAACTCCCCATTGTATAACCTGACCCCGAACTCCCCAATCTCTTAGCATTTTTTCAGTAAAACATTTGCGTGCAAGGTTAGTTTGAGATAGCTTCCCTTTCCTTTCCAGCTTCATAGGATAAATAAGAAATCAAAAAGTAGCACCCAATCATTACCATTGCGGTGAGGAAAAACCAATGGCGATAAGGTGGTCCCGTCACCGACATAAATCGCATGCTAAAGAGATGTTACATCATACTTCCCTTCAAGACTTTTTCGGAGAGACGCCATGTGATGTAATCCAATTTTGAGGTGCTGATGACTTCATTGAAAGCAAACTTTTTGGGGAGAAA
The DNA here is from genome assembly GCA_022829125.1 of Lathyrus tuberosus. Lineage (NCBI taxonomy): Eukaryota > Viridiplantae > Streptophyta > Magnoliopsida > Fabales > Fabaceae > Lathyrus > Lathyrus tuberosus. Next base: position 3,130,334 of record JALAZF010000183.1, read on the forward strand.
CTACCGTATTACCAAGAGTCTTCTGGTGAGAGGCTTTCTTTGGGGAGTTTCCCTTAATCTGGGAAAGCAAAATATCATCTTTATTGGTGAAGAGTGAAGTTCCAAAGGTTTATATCCAAATGGCTTATTGTCTTTCAGAGGTTCAAGTTATCAAAGTGGTCAAGGACCGATTTCAATCCAGGAATAAACTGGAGAGAGATTGTTTAGAGGGTACATTTTCCTGACGAGGAAAGAACGCAAACTGGAATTTTATCCTATCTGACATGGTAAGGTAGACTGAAAATTTTATCGGAGAGAGGACGCTTATCACTTGGGGATGAGTATGACCAAAGTGATATTAATGCAACATAAGTATGGATATGAATCAATTATGCATGATGTATGTATGAAATGCTTGTGCTGACAAGACAGACATGACATACGGACTAGTGATAAACACAACTAGATACTCGGCCACTCTAGGAGATGGGGGTATCACTAGAGATTCTGAAAGTTGTGTTTTTGTTTGGGGGTACGGGGATCCTTGCGTTTGTTTTGGTTTCTGGAGGTACAAACCTGTTAGGGATAGAAATCCGTTCTTGATTTTCAGGGGTAGATCCTACTGGGGAGAAAAAAACCAATCATTGGTTCTCCAAGGTAAAAGCTCTATTGGGGATGTCATATGGGACATTCCATCTGAAGCAGTTGATCCTTCATTCAGGGTGTACTGATCACAGAGAGTATTTTGATTCTGTACTTTGGGGTTTGATCACTTCTGAAGAAGCCGTCGACGTTCCTTTTTGTGTTCAGTAATCAAAAGGAAACTGCCATCTTTATTTTGAAAGCAGAAGTAAATTTGAAAGCAAAAGTAAATTCATTTTTTTGTTTCAAGAATGTTAACCAAATAAAAATGTCATTTTGCAATGTAGAATAAATAAGAATTGCAAACAAACGGCACATGGGCTCAAATTTTTATTGGTAGAATGGTAATCAGCCAATCGTGTGATTCCATGGAGCATTACAAAGTTTAGAAAATGGTAATTTAAAGGGAAAGAGGCTACATTGAAACATAACGACCGCTATCCTTCCACCAACTTTGAATTCTGGACATTCTGAGCTTTTGTTGAAGGTGACCTTGATTGAGGATTTCTCGACAGATGAAGTTGCTGCTGGGTAGTAAATTTTGTTGGATGCAGTTACTTGCCATAAATCCCTAATTTTTTCCTAGATTGTCCTTCCGGGTTTTCAATCCATCGGGATGGTTATCGTTTATGTCTCTAATTTTTGTCTGGACCACCCTTTCAGGTTTTCAATCTAACGAGACATTTTTTTTTCATTTAGACGAAGTATTTCTTGACTACATCAACATTTGTGGGGTAGGTAAACTCCTCTCCATCCATGGTTGCGAGTCTTAAGGCACCGCCTGAGAAGGCTTTCTTAACAACATAAGGGCCATCGTAATTCGGAGTCCACTTGCCACTGGAATCAGTGAGAAATGATTGTATCTTCTTGAGCACAAGGTCTCCTTCTCTGAAGACACGAGGTCAAACCTTTTTATCAAACACCCTCTTCATTCTTTGATGATATAAGTGACCATGGCATAAAGTCGTCATTCTCTTTTCTTCGATTAGGTTTAGTTCATCGTGTCGGCTTTGACACCATTCAGTTTCTGTTAGCTTGGCTTCCATCAAGATTCTTATTGACGGGATTTCTACTTCTATGGGGAGCACTGCTTCCATGCTATATACTAGAGAGAAAGGGGTTTCCCTTGTTGAGGTGCGGGCGAATTTGAGATAACCGAGAAGAGCAAATGGTAGCATTTCATGCCAATCTTTGTAGGTTACAACCATCTTTTGAATGATCTTCTTGATATTTTTGTTAGCTGCTTCTACCACTCCATTCATTTTAGGTCGGTAGGGAGATGAGTTATGGCGTTCAATTTTGAATTCAGCACACAACTCTTTCATCATCTTGTTGTTCAGGTTGGATTCATTATCCTTAATGATCTGGCTTGGAACACCATAACGGCAAATGAGATTGTTCTTGATAAATCAGACCACCACTTGTCTGGTCACATTGGTATATGGTACTACTTAGACCCAATTAGTGAAGTAATCAATGGCGACCAAGATGAATCGATGTCCATTTGAGGCTCTGGGCTCGATCATGCCAATCATGTCGATTCCCCATATAGAAAATGGCCATGGAGAAGAAAGAACTTTGAGATGCATTGGAGGTACATGAATTTTGTCGGTGTATATCTGACACTTATGACATTTCCTCATGTACTTGTAGCAATTAGATTCCATTGTCAGCCAATAATATCCTGATCTCATAATTTTTCTTGCCATTGTGTGTCCATTGGCATGAGTGTCGAAGGAGCCTTCATGAATCTCTTTCATTAACATGTGTGCTTCTGGTCTGTCTACGCATCTGAGCAAAACCATGTTGAAGTTTCTTTTTTAGAGTACATCATTGTTCAGAAGGAACTTTCCAGCCAGTCTTCTGAGAATCTTCCTATCTTTTCTTGATGCCCCAGGCGGGTATTCCTGTTTTTGAAGGAAGCATTTGATATCGTGATACCATGGTTTGTCATCTATGATTGCTTCAACCGCGAAGATGCAAGTGGGCCTTTCAAGGCACATTATGTCAGTCTTGGGTACATTATTCCATCGACTCACACTAATCATGGAGGATAGAGTAGCCAATACATCAGCCATGTGGTTTTCTTCACGAGGAATGTGATGAAAATCAATCTTGTTGAAGAAGTGTAACAACCTTCTTGCATAGTCTTTGTAAGGAATCAATCCCGTTTGATATGTGTTCCACTCTCCTTTGATTTGATTTACAACCAGAGCCGAGTCGCCATACATATCCAAGTTCTTTATCCTTAAGTCAATAGCTTCTTCGAGACCCATGATACAAGCTTCGTATCCGGCCTCATTATTTGTGCATTTAAATGTCAATCTGGCAGTGAAAGGAATATGGGTACCCTAAGGTGTTACTGTGATTTCCCTAATTCCGTTTCCATAAGCATTGACAACTCCGTCGAATATTAGTCCCCATTGGGAACCTGGCTCTGGCCCTTTGCTCGTTAGCGGTTCGTCGCAATCTTTCATTTTTAGGTACATGACATCCTCATCTGGGACGTCAAATTTGACTGATTCCTAATCGTCAATCTGTTGATGAGCCAAATGATCGACTAAATACTTCCTTTGACGGATTTCTGAGCATGATACTCGATGTCGTATTCTGATAACAACATCTGCCAACGGGCAATCCTTCCCGTGAGAGCAGGCTTTTCAAAGACGTACTTGATCGGGTCCATTTCGTAGATTAACCAAGTAGTGTGACAAATCATGTACTGGCGGAGACGCTTAGCTGCCTAAGCCAGAGCACAGCAAGTTTTCTCGAGCATAGTGTATCGAGTTTCACAGTTGGCAAATTCCTTTCTTTTTGTTTTGTCTTGTTGGCCAAGCACACAACCCATGGAGTCTTCCAAGACTGTTAAGTAGATGATCAGTGGTCTTCCTTCCACTAGAGGGGACAAAATAGGTGGATTCAACAGATATTATTTGATGTTGTCGAAGGCCTTTTGGCAATCTTCTGTCCATATACAGCTTTGGTTCTTTCTGAGTAGCTTGAAGATTGGCGCGCATGTTGCTGTCATGAGGGATATGAATCTTGAGATGTAATTCAGATGTCCCAAAAATCCTCTTACTTGTTTTTCAGTCTTTGGTGAAGGCATTTCTTGGATGACCTTAACTTTGTTGGGATCAGCCACAATTCCTTTCTAGCTGACCATGAATCCTAGGAGTTTTTCTGAGCGAAAACCAAATGTGCATTTATTAGTATTTAAACGGAGTTTGTATCTTCTCAGAAGCTTAAATAACTTTGATAGGTGTTCCATATGTTCTTCTTCTGTTTTAGATTTGGCACTCATGTCATCAACATATACTTTAATTTCTTTGTGCATCATGTCATGAAACAGAGTTGTCATGGCACTTTGATAGGTTGCCCCTGCGTTCTTCAGACCGAACGACATTACCTTGTAATAAAAAGTGCCCCATGGGGTGATGAATGAAGTTTTCTCCATGACTTCTGGTGCCATTCTAATTTGATTATAGCCCGAGAATCCATCCATGAAGGAGAAGACTTTGAATTTTGTTGTGCTGTCAACTAGCATGTCTATGTGTGGTAGGGGAAAATCATCCTTTGGACTTGCTTTATTTAAATCCCTGTAATCTACACACATTCTGACTTTCCTATCCTTTTTGGGAACTGGTACTATGTTGGCTAGCCATTAAGGATACTCTGAGGTGGCAAGGAAACCTGCGTCGATCTGCTTCTGCACTTCCTCCTTAATCTTGATAGCCATATCTGGATGAGTCCTTCTCAGTTTTTGTTTGAGTGGCGGACATTCTATTTTCAGTGGTAAGTGATGTTCCACGATGTTGGTATCCAACCCTAGCATGTCTTGGTAATTCCAAGCAAACACATCTGGAAATTTTTTGAGAAGTTTTATCAAACTTTCTCTGACAGTTGCACTGAGTAGTGCTCCAATTTTATCTTCTTTTCTCTCCTTTTCTGAACCTAAATTGACTGTTTCTAACGACTCTTTGTGAGGCTCAATGGACCTCTCCTCTTTTCTGAGTAATCGGGAGATCTCTTCTGGAATTTCTTCGTCCTCTTCTTCTTCAGCCTAAAATACCGGGAATTCAAAGTTGGGATAAGGCATTGGATCGTATGTTTCAATGGGGTTTAAAACAAGTAATTTGCACAACGTGATGATTCCTTTTTAGAAAAGGAAGAGAGAATGCAAAAGTGTACAATGTTTTTTTTCTTTTGAAAACATTTGTTTTTATTTCGGATTGTTTTTTTTAGGATTACCATTTTCTGGAAAAACAAAAAGTGAAAATAGCAATAAATGCAGGAATTCAGAATGACATTATTTATTCAAGATTTGTCGATTCATGAAACACAACCCTATAAAATAAAACTCTGTCACTTTGGGCGAAGCAAAGAGGGACATTTACAAAAAAGTAAGCCATATAAAACATCCATTTCACCCGGACGAGGTGAAAGGTCAAAACAAAGATATGGCAATTACTTCGATTTATGAACGCATATGGACATCGACTGCAACCCAATGGCGACGAACTCCTCTGTGGGTCACAAAGTCCAGTACTTTCCTTCTTGGTTTGTCTTCAGTAATGACACTAATTTCTTGCGGAGTAGGATCATTGGAGTCTTCTTCCCATGCAGAGTTATTATAAGAAGACTCTTCTGTCGAATCTTCCATAGTATTTTCATTCTCAGGAAGATCTCCCTATCTAGTTGGCTGGATGTCCTCATATCTGATGCGAGAGCTTTCGGGAGCAGTGTATTTGACTAGAAAGTCGTACTTGTAGCTTGGCTGCCCCAAGGTATCTCAGGTTTCTATGGGAATAGATAAGTCATCTTCTTCAATGACGTTGACCTCAGGAAATGCATAGTTAATGAATTCTTGTCCTGCAATCTTTGTAAATTCATCAACATAGTGTTGGACATTCCTAGAGTGTTATGGGTAATGATTCTATGATTCTGGGGGAACAGGCGTATTCCTTTCAAGATTATCCAGCAGGTAGGCGTTATCTGCCTGACTCTTTTGCCCCGAGTTTCCCATGTAAGGCTTCCAGATAGGTAAATCATCCAGGGGATCATAAGAATCATAGTCGAAATTATATTTTATCATAGTATCTTCCTCTAATGAGTTGGGTGGAGCACGACATCTTTTGGGATCACAATCTCCATAAATCATTCTGACATCTGATCTTGGTATATATCTGGGACTTTGCTTTGGATAGTAGAATGGTATGTATGTTTCTCCCTGAGATATATAACCTTCATCGTTGAGATAAGATTTCCATTTTTCATCGGAAGAGTTATTCTCCTCGATGGTGTGGACTTCTTGAGTTACTGGGTGAAGGAAACCTCCACTGTGGAAGAAATCTTGAATGGGACGAAAACTTTCATCCTTCTTTGTAGTCTTGGTACATGTTGGAGAAAAACCAAGACATTTTCTTGTCTTGTTATCAGTAAGAATTAAAATATGTCCCCATCCTTTTATGTTACCACTTCCCATTACTTTGAGAGCGTCTTTGTATAAGGAAATCGACGTTCCCCTTTCTTGGTGATTCTCATTGCTCACCGAGAGTGCTTGAAATTGAGTCCCAATGACCTCCTCTGGTTCTGCACAGGAGAATGATGATAAGTTGCTCACGATTAAAGCTTTCTCTCCTCATATTGTGACTAATTTGTCGTTCTTAACAAACTTCAGCTTCTTGTGAAGTGTCGAAGTGACTGCCCCGGCTTCGTGTATCCAAGGTCTTCCTAATAAACAGTTGTATGCTTCTCGGATGTCCATGACCTGGAAAGTGACTTGGAAAGTGTGAGGACCGATGGTTATGGGAAGATCGACTTCACCAATAACTGTTTTTCTGGATCTGTCAAAGGCTTTGACGATGATCTCACTGCCTCTCATGGGAGTACCTTGAAAAGATAGTCGTACCAAAGTTGACCTTGGCATGACATTCAAGGATGAACCTATGTCTACCAGTACGCTGGCTAAAGCATCTTCTGGAAATTGATTGTAATATTGAGTGCCATGTTATGGTTCTTGCCTTCCTCTGGAAGTTCTTCATCACTGAAACCTAAATTGTTGCAGGAAGTGATGTTGGAGATAATGCTGTCAAATTGTGTTGGTGTAAGCTCTAGAGGCCAATACTTTTGGTACTTGTATCGAATTATTTATTAATAATAAAAGGAATTTCATTATTATGTTTGTTTTTCCAAAGTGATAAAGTCCCTAGAATAGCTAGTTCGTTAAATGAAATATTAAGTGTGACTTAATCATGAGATTCCATTAAACATAAGAACACTATTCTTAAAGTATCCGTAGTCGAGCTTTAATGTGAAATGGGATAACCTTAAAGCATTAAGACTATTATGTAGATAGACTAATGATCACATCTCATGGATCATGGATAAGGAGTTATCAACTCTTAACATAGGTATGAATATTAGGAGTAATATTTATACTGGATTGACCCACTATGAGAGTACTACATAGAATGTTATGAAAAGTGTCATAAGTTACTCTCATGGTGATAGTGGTGTATACCACCCTTCGACCTGAAACCACTATGGACCCTAGATGTAGAGTCAAGTACTTTATTGCTGATCAAACATTATCCGTAATTGGATGACTATAAAGACAGTTGATGGATACTTCATAAAGCATGTTGAGGGACATGAGTGACCTGGATGGAATTTGCCCATCCTGTATAACAGGATAAATGTCTAAGGGCCCAATATTGAACTGAACAAGGATGACACGGTATATGCCTTGTGTTCAATATAGATATAAGGGCAAAAGGGTAATTTTACACACAAGCATAATCACAAAAGGTTTTGTCATATCACATGGCAATTTCGTGACTTGGGTAGCAGTGATGTGTTGCTAGGTACTGCTCACTATTTATTATGTTAAATGCATGATTTAATATAATTACCAACGTCGCGAAATCCTCCAGGGTCACACACATAAGGAGAGTTTGATAAGAGGTAGAGTAAATAAGGCACACCGTAAGGTACGATGTACTTAAGTAAATATGTAACACTGTAAGGTACGGTGCACTTAAGTGGAATACGGATTGTGGTAAGGTACCGCGTTCTTAAGTGATATACTGTACATCATAAGATATGGTGTGCGTGCACTTAAGTGGGCTTTTTAGCTTGCAACCCACACAAGTGGTTCTATAAATATAACCCTTGTGAAGAAGTATAAACACTTAATGAAAATTCAGTTGTGAAACCCTAGCCGTATTTTCCTTCTCTCTCTCTCACTCAAAGCCTTCAATTGTAGCAGCTAGCACTGAGCCTAAAGGAAGCTGTTCGTGAGGACTGAGTAAAGGAGTTGTTCATCGTACATCGCTCGTGATCGTTCCTTCGATTCAGAATTAAAGGTTTCATCGCCACAAGAGGTAACCATTCTATCACTAATCATGATCTTTCATAAGGATCGCTAAAGGGAAATTTTAATTTCCGCTGCTTCTTGAATCGCAATTTCCCTTCAGTGGTATCAGAGCCACTTAAGAAACCATGCATCAGATAAGTGTTTATTTTATGTTTTTATTTTAATTCGATTAAAACACATAACAAATTAAATTAAATCGAGAAATTGAATTTTGGCATGAGGTTTTGTACGATTTGGATGATCGATATTGACTATGCTTCGGAATCTGACAATAGTATGGTGAAGCAGCGATATATCGATCATCCTTAAGTTACACAAATATGATCGATCAAATTTTATATGTGATATAATTAACTCTGATGCAAAGATGGTATATTGGATATATTGTTTCTATTTCATTCATTTAAATCACGTAATGATCATTATTCCTTTGAGCGATCTGTGTTCATTTGCTTCGGAATCCGACTTTAGTATGGTGAAGCAATGGCATATGGATCAATCATACTGAATTATTGATCATGGTGTTTTGACGATGTGAAATTGTTGCATTAGGGTTCATGACGGCACAAGGGTAGTGCTATCTAAAAGGTCTGCGATTAGGGTTGTGATGGCACAAAAGCTGTGCTTTAATTTTATGGAAAGTATCAAGTGTTGATACGAAAAACGACGCCAATGGGTAGTGTGATCATTCGCCGAAATTTAATTTGATTCATTTAATTAACAGGATTTAAATTAATAATAATAAAAGTGTGTTTGTTATTTTTCTCATGTGGTGATCAGTTATGGCCTTAGTTTTCCTTTATTTTGTTTTGGGATTTTAAAATACGACCTGCGTTTCGTGCCTCTCTTTTAATCTCTTGATGTAACTTCTTTTCTCATCTCACTCCCTTGTATGTAAAATGAGTATTCTTTAATGTAATGTAATGTTATGAAGAAAAAGAAGACTACAAGAACAAAGGAGGACCACCTTGGAGATCTTGCTTGGAGAAGTGTAGATCGTTATTTGGTTTAGCTTAGGTTCTCTCATTGGCTTGGGAGAACAATTGCGCTAGGGGCCATAACTGTTTCATTTTGTATGTATGTTGATGCATGTGTATGTATTTTAATGCATGTGAGAGACGATTTATATGATAAATAAGCCGGTGAGATCAAACTAATGAAAATTCCCTCAAATTGAATATTAAGTTTATGCTTTCCAAGTTTTAGAACTCATCAAGACTAGTATCAAATAATGTAGGTTTCGCCTAACGCGAGGTGCAAATTCTATATTAGTAAGATACGATGGGATAAATGTAATATCCAATTTCTAAAACAATGGGTCAAACTTAACTAAACAAAATATAATAAGATTATATACGTTTAGAAGCAAGAGTTGGGAATAATCCATGTGATGGATTAGAATAAGGAGTTATTCACCCAACTAAAATATTCGAGAATTGTATTGGATACAATTGGAATGAGTTCCCACCTAAATAGCTGATTTTGGTGTAATCAACCTAACGCTGACTTAAAACAAAGTGAAATATGGATCTCGATCCACTAGAAAATCTTTCAACGGGATTTTCCGAATCAAATGGTGAGGGTCATTTGGTTTGAGTAAAATAGTGGGAGCACATTTAATTAAAGGCCTAATTGAATATGTTGTTTTAATGATACTTATATTTTTCCATTCTATTTTGTAGATTACCATAACAACAAACACATCTAACAACATTTTGCGATCAATCCTTGATAAGGAAAATTTGTCTGGGACAAATTTTCTGGATTGGCACCGAAATCTGAGGATTGTCCTCAAACATGACAAAAAGTTGTATGTCTTAGAGACACCTGTTCCTGAGGAGGAGCCTCCTGGTTCTGCTCCTAAGGCTGAAAGAGATTATTATAAGAAGCATGTCGATGCTGCCAATGAAACTGTTTGCCTCATGCTGGCTACCATGAATTCTGAATTGCAAAAGCAACATGAAAACATGGCAGCGTTCGATATGATCGAACACCAGAAGATGCTCTATCAAGAGCAGGCAAGGCATGAGAGGTGTGAATTCAAAAGCCCTTTTTCAAGCCAAGCTATCTGAGGGAGCCCCTGTAGGTCCTCATGTACTCAAGATGATTGGGTATGTGGAAAACCTTGAAAGATTGGGATTTCCCCTCAAAAAGGAGCTTGCGATTGATTTGATCCTGCAATCGTTGCCGAAAAGCTTCAGTGAATTTGTCCTTAATTTCAACATGAATGATATGGACAAAACTCTTCCTGAATTGCTAGGAATGTTAAGAACTGCTGAGCAAAATCTGAAGTTAAAAGGGAAATCCATTTTGATGGTCAGTAATGGAAAGAAACGGAACAAAAGGCCCACTAAGCAGTGTGGTAAATGGAAAGGCAAGGAAGTTGCCAAACCCAAACATAATGCCCCTGCTTTGAAGCCTAGTGGAGGTATAGCAAAGGAGGGCATTTGCTTCTATTGCGGTAAGACCGGACACTGGAAGAGAAACTGCCCAAAGTACCTGGAAGATAAAAAGAATGGAGTGGAGACTTCGACTTCAGGTATTTTTGTTATAAAAATAAATTTATCTACTTCTGCATCATGGGTATTAGATACTGGATGTGGTTCTCACATTTGTACCAATGTGCAGGGGCTAAAAAGGAGTAGAGTTTTGGCAAAACGTGAAATTGACCTACGAGTTGGCAATGGAGCAAAGGTTGCTGCCTTAGCCATAGGAACTTATGTATTGACTTTACCTAGTGGTTTAATAATTCAGTTAGAGAACTGTTACTATGTACCAGCAATTAGCAGGAATATTATTTCTGTTTCTTGTTTGGACAAGTTTGGTTTTTCATTTATAATAAAGAATAATTGTTGCTCTATTATTTGAATGATATATTATATGCTACTGCACAAATGAACAATGGATTGTATGTCTTTGATCTTGAAATGCCAATTTATAACATTAATACTAAAAGGATTAAACCTAACGAGTTAAATCCAAGTTACCTTTGGCATTGTCGCTTAGGCCATATAAATGAAAGATGCATCTCCAAACTCCATAAAGATGGACTATTGGACTCTTTTGATTATGAATCATATGATACATGCAGATCTTGTTTAATTGGAAAAATGACAAAGTCCCCATTCACAAGAAAAGGTGAAAGGGCTAAGGATCTTTTGGCCCTCATACATACTGATGTATGTGAACCACTGAACATACCGGCCAGAGGAGGTTTTCAATACTTCATCACATTTACTAATGATTTCAGTAGATATGGTTATGTCTGTTTAATGAAACACAAATCTGAATCCTTTGAAAAGTTCAAGGAGTTTAAGAATGAAGTACAACACCAACTAGGTAAGAATATTAAAACTCTTTGATCAGATCGAGGCGGTGAATATTTAAGCCTAGAGTTTGATGACCATCTAAAAGAATGTGGGATTCTATCCCAACTCACTCCTCCTGGAACACCACAATGGAATGGTGTATCTGAGAGAAGAAATCGAACCTTGTTAGACATGGTCCGATCTATGATGAGTCACGCCGATCTTCCAAACTCCGTTTGGGGACATGCACTACTGACAGCAGCTTACACACTTAACTATGTTCCATCCAAAAATGTTGAAAAGACACCATATGAAATATGGAGTGGTAAGAAACCACATATGTCTTACATGAAGATTTTGGGTTGTGAAGTTTATGTGAAACGACAAATTTCAACTAAGCTTGAGTCCAAATCTGACAAATGCTTATTTGTGGGGCATCCTAAAGAAACAAGAGGGTATTACTTCTACAATCCTTCTAAGGGCAAAGTGTTTGTCGCTCGAACTGGAGTTTTCTTGGAAAAGGACTTTATTTCCAAAGAAATTAGTGGGAGGAAAGTAGAGCTTGAAGAAATTCAAGAATCACAAAGCATTGATACACCTATGGAGGAATTAGAGCAGGAACCACAAGTAGTTGTGGAAGAGCAACATGCTCAAGTAGAACAAGACCAGCGTAGATCGAGCAGGATACGTCACCAACCAAAGAGATATGGATATCTCATAACTGATCAAGGTGATGTATTACTCATGGATCAAGATGAGCCTGTAACCTATCAAGAGGCCATAACTGGTCCTGAGTATGAGAAGTGGCTAGAAGCCATGAAATCTAAAATGGATTCCATGTACACAAACCAGGTTTGGACCTTGGTAGAGCCTCCTGTAGGAGTTAATCCTATAGGATGCAAGTGGGTATTTAAAAAGAAAACTGACATGGATGGTAAGGTACATACCTATAAGGCAAGACTGGTTGCTAAAGGTTATAAACAAATTCATGGTGTAGACTATGATGAAACCTTTTCACCAGTTGCAATGCTTAAATTTGTTCGAATTTTACTTGCTTTCGCTGCATATCATGATTATGAAATATGGCAGATGGATGTCAATACTGCTTTCCTTAATGGGAATCTTCTTGAGGATGTGTACATGACACAACATGAAGGATTTGACATACCAGAAGAAGCCCAAAAGATATGCAAGTTACAGCGATCAATCTATGGATTAAAGCAAGCTTCCAGAAGCTGGAATCTTTGTTTTGATGAAACTATAAAACAATATGGATTCATAAAGAATGAAGATGAGCCTTGTGTCTACAAGAAGGTTAGTGGGAGCATGATCGTCTTCTTGGTATTATATGTAGATGACATATTAATCATTGGAAACGATGTCCCTACCTTGCAACAAGTAAAAACTTGGTTAGGGAAATGCTTTTCTATGAAGGACCTTGGTGAAGCAGCCTATATATTAGGAATTAGGATCTAAAGAAATAGATCACAAAAATTGCTTGGCCTAAGTCAGAGTACATAGACAAAGTGCTGAGACGCTTTAATATGCATGATTTCAAGAAAGGATTCATACCTATGCAACATGGTTGTGTCTATCAAAAACACAATCTCCTTCAACTAAGGAAGAAAGGGATCGCATGAATAAGATCCCATATGCATCTGCAATAGGATCTATCATGTATGCCATGTTATGTACTTGACCAGATGTCTCGTATGCTTTAAGTGCAATGAGTAGGTACCAATCTGATCCCAATGATGCTCATTGGGTAGCTGTCAAGAATATCCTTAAGTACTTGAGAAGGACTAAGGATTCATTCTTGATATATGGAGGTCAGGAAGAGCTCGCGGTAATTAGATACACCGATGCTAGCTTCCAGACAGATAAAGATGACTTTAAATCATAATTTGGTTATGTGTTCTGCCTAAATGGTGGTGCTGTGAGCTGGAAAAGTTCAAAGTAAGAAACAGTTGCTGATTCTACAACCGAGGCCGAGTACATTGCTGCCTCAAATGTAGCAAAGGAAGCTGTTTGGATCAAAAAGTTCATTAGTGAACTTGGCATAGTCCCTAGCATTGTGGATCCCATTGATCTCTATTATGATAACAATGGTGCCATCGCACAAGCTAAGGAGCCTAGATCTCACCAACAATCCAAAAACATACTTAGGCGTTATCATCTCATTCGAGAGATAATAGATCGGGGAGATGTGAAGATATGTTGACCCACTAACAAAGCCTCTTGCGTTGTAGAAGCATGATAGCCATACTATCTCTATGGGTATTAGGGGTATGCCTGATTGGCTCTAGTGCTAGTGGGAGATTGTTGGTGTAAGCCCTAAAGGCCAATACTTTTGGTACTTGTATCGAATTATTTATTAATAATAAAAGGCATTTCTTTTATTATGTTTGTTTTTCCAAAGTGATAAAGTCCCTAGAATAGCTAGTTCATTTAATGAAATATTAAGTGTGACTTAATCATGAGATTACATTAAACATAAGGACACTATTCTTAAAGTATCTGTAGCCAACCTTTAATGTGAAATGGGATAACCTTAAAGCATTAAGACTATTATGTAGATAGACTGATGATCACATCTCGTGGATCATGGATAAGGAGTTATCAACTCTTAACATAGGTATGAATATTAGGAATAATATTTATACTGGATTGACCCACTATGAGAGTACTACATAGAATGTTATGCAAAGTGTCATAAGTTACTCTCATGGTGATAGTGGTGTATACCACCCTTCGACCTGAAACCACTATGGACCCTAGATGTAGAGTCAAGTACTTTATTGCTGATCAAACATTGTCCGTAATTGGATAACTATAAAGACAGTTGATGGGTACTTCATAAAGCATGTTGAGGGACATGAGTGACCTAGACAGAATTTTCCTATCATGTATAACAGGATAAATGTCTAACGGCTCAATATTGAACTGAACAAGGATGACACAGTATATGCCTTGTGTTTAATATAGACATAAGGGAAAAAGGGTAATTGTACACACAAGCACTATCACAAAAGGTTTTGTCAGATCACATGACAATTTCGTGACTTGGGTATCAGTGATGTGTTGCTAGATACCGCTCACTATTTATTATATTAAATGCATGGTTTAATATAATTACCAACGTCGCGAAATCCTACAGGGTCACACACATAAGGACAGATTGATAAGAGGTAGAGTAAATAAGGCACACCGTAAGGTACGATGTACTTAAGTAAATATGTAACACCGTAAGGTACGGTGCACTTAAGTGGAATACGGATTGTGGTAAGGTACCGCGTGCTTAAGTGATATACGGTACATCATAAGATATGGTATGCGTGCACTTAAGTGGGCTTTTTAGCTTGCAGCCCACACAAGTTGTTCTATAAATATAACCCTTGTGCAGTAGGGCAATTTCCCTTCAAATTGCCCTACTGTCACATCTTGTTCCATAAAGGCTTGTTCTAAAACCTTCTGCAGAGCTTCTGAACTAATTAAGAGAGATAACACAGAGATCCGAGATGGAGTTTGCAACAATTGATCCATAATGTTGTGCTCGCTTTTCTAGATAAGCCTTAGCATTTCATCGTTGTTCTTTATAGGTTCCTTGTTGCTGGATTGACTGACTTGTTAATTAGGAACTTCGACTTGATGTTCCTTTTCTTTTGCAGGTTCTCCAACTCCTCTGTCGGAGATTCGACCACTCCGGGTAACCCGACTGATGTCAGCAATGTTCACAATGGATGGTAATGGAATTTCTTTTCCATCTTCTATGGTAGTTGCACACGGAATAGCCTTTTATGACCTTTATGGTATTGGACCTGGCAAGTAGACGACCACGGGGGATTTTTGGGCCTCTTAACCGTCGTAGGCAACCTTGATCGGTTCTAGGTTGGGAATTTTTCTGCTGTCAAGAGGGATTTTTGGTTCATTGAGCAGAGGAATTATGGCGTAAACATCCTTGGTTATTCCATGATTGACATGTTCTCTTTTATTAGAGACTAAGATGGTGCTTTTGTCCAGTAGTCTTTGGTTCTTGTTTTGAACAGGGAGGCAACCTTGTATCATGTTGATTGATTAAGAATTCAAGCTTGGTTGAATTTCCTTTCGGTCTAACTGATGTTGGAGAGTTGTTCGTACGAGGTAGCATCCTTGGTTATTTTCTGAGCATATTCCACAATGTTCATAATTGTGAGGTGGTACCCGGCCATATCCACTTTGTATGCGATGCATCCTTACTAAATCTATTTCTAGTAAGCGGATATCACAACTTTGGTGTCTATCAGGATTTCCATCAGTTATACTAACTTGTTGCATGTCTTCATCCTGTAAGATAGGGAGCCACCAGTGGTCCAACAGATGTTGAAGATTTCTTTGTACAAGCGCACAACCTTGGTCATTTTCGTATCATTCTTTGCAGTCTTGATAATCATGTGAGGCCAGAAAACCAAGTCTGACCTGCTTGGCATGCAATTCCACTAGACTGGTACTCATTAAGCGGATGTCAAAGATCTGAACCATGTTAACCCGATGATTATTCCTTTCATGGTAATCTTGGATCCATCCGAGACCCTTTTGACTATGGAGGGCCTCTTGTACAAAAGAGCATCCCTGATTATTTTTTGAGCAAATCGGGCAAGTGCTGTAATCGTGCTGCGGCAAATTGTAATACTGACTTTGTCTTGAATGCATTGCCACTAGATTGATGTTCATCGCACGGATGTCATGATTTTGAACAATGTTTGGATGTGCATGGGCCATGTTTACTTCATGAATCCTGTAATCTTGAATCCAGCCTAGATCCATTTGCTCTTGAAGAGCTACTTGTATAATGACACATCCTTGATTATTCTTGGAACAGATACCACACTGATGATAGTTGTGAGATGGCACATGGCCGTATCCACTCTGTCTGCAATGCATTTTTACCAGATTGGATCCCAGTAAGCGTACATTGTGAATTTGATAATTGCTTCTAGGTTCTCCTTCTATCAAGTTCACCGTAGTCTTCTTATGTTGTGGTAATGGGTTCGTCTGAACATTCAGATTAGTATCTTTGAAAGATAAAAACCCCGTTTCTAATGAGCTTCTGTACATCAGATTTAAAGCTGAGGCAATTCTCAATGTTATGTCCTGACCCCCCTTGATGGTAAGGGCAAGTTTGATCTACTTTGAACCAAATAGGTGGATTTTCTGGTACTGTAAGAGGAGTTATGGTTTGAACGTGCCCCTTGGCCAGTAGAGGCGGAAATAACTCTGCATATAACATTGGTATAGGGTCAAACCCTGATGGTCGTGTAGTACAATTATTATTATTGTACTGTGAGCGAGCCTGCTGAAGAGGTTGTTGCTGCCTTTGCTGATACTATTGTTAACTTGGTAGGCTTTGAGCAACCCGAGGTTGATATGTCAGAGTTGGCGCTGGGTTGATAGCGGTAGTTACTGCTGCTACCGGTTGATACCTTCACCTTTGTTTTCCCAGAGAGATATTACTGATATCTTGCTCATTCGTCTTTTGGAAAGCACTACCGTATCTTTTGGTACTATTAGATGGCTCTGCATCTTTGACCAATCGTCCTTCTCAGACCGCTTCTTCAAGGCGTACTCCCATGTTCACCATTTCAGTGAAGTCACTGATCGCACTGGCGACTATTCGGTCATAATAAAATGAGCTTAATGTTTTCAGGAAGATCTTTGTCATTTCCTTTTCCTCGAGAGAAGGACAGATCCGAGCGGCGATTCACGCCATCTCTGAGCATATTCCTTAAAGGATTCTTTATCCTTTTGTGACATTGCTCTGAGCTGGTCCCAATCTGGTGCCATGTCAAATTGTATTTATACTGCTAAACGATGGCTTCTCTGAGATCTCTGAAAGTGCTGATCTTGGTGCGGTTTAAACCCATGTACCATTTGAGTACGGCACCGGTTAAATTGTCTTGGAAGTAATGGATTAGTAGTTGTTGGTTTTCTCTCTGGGTAGACATTTTCCAAGCGTACATTACCAAATGACTTTGAGGGCAAGAGTTGCCTTTATATTTTTCAAAGCCAGACACCTTAAATTTGTGCGGTATCTTTACATTAGGGACCAAACAGAGGTCGGCGACATCTTTGCTAAACATGTCCTGTCCATGAATGGCATGCAATTCCTTCTGCATTTCCAAGAATTGTTCTTGAAATTCATTCATCCCTTCGTATACTTCTTTGTTTCTGCTAGAAGTGGCCTGCAAAATCTGTTCCTCAGGGATAATGTGTACCACTGGTTATGGTATATACATTACGATAGTAATTCTTGGCGCTTCAGTGACTTGAAGTTTGTAACCTTCAGGAGTTTCTGTTGTAATCCTGGCATCTTCATTTACCTGAAGTTTTGTAACTTTCAGGTCTGGTGGTTCTTGTTACGGTTTCTAGGTCTTCAGTGACCGGTGGGATGTATCCTTCAGGTATAAAGTTAAGAGGCATGCCTCAGGGGAAACCCTTAGGCATGTTGTACTAAGGATGACTGCCTGGTGTTTCAAATGCTGGTGTAGACGTAATCTCCGAGATCACGGTCCTTTGTTTTTTAAAAAAACTTTTAACAATTATATTGCAAATATCACACAGCAGGGGAGACCCTTTTATTGAACTCGAAAGATTGCAGTATTTTATAGGGAAAAGTACATTATTTTACAAAGTGCGAGAAGGAAAATTAGGCCTATGGATCCTGAATTCTCTCTGAGGAGAGCTCAGATGCTGGTTCCTGAATTTTTCTTTTCTTTGATCGGGCTTCTTCAGCCGTTGTCGGGTCGACGATCCTTTGCCAAGTGAAAGGAGAGAGCAAATTTCTTCGTTCCTCCTGACTTTCTATAGCATGCAGCTCTATTATCTCAATCAGAGCATCCTTTTCCTCTAGCAGTTCTTGAATCTTGGTACATTCCAAATTAAGAATCTGGTACTTGTTCTTCCAAGAGCTCTTCTCGCGTTGGACCTTGTTGAGAGCGATCTGGAGTTTTTCCGTATCAGACATGAAATAAAGGACATATTCCTTTAATGGAAAAACTTCTTGATGAGGGTAAGGCATCCTCAGTTTGATGGCTCTAGTTTGTACCCAGTGGAGATAAGGCTTTGCAGAGATGCAATTTGGTCTCCCTAGGGACTCTCTCCCCTTCCTGTGAATATGTTGCCAGGCATGCATTATTTCTTTCTTCAGCACCCTGTCATTTTCTCCTTCCTTGAAGAAAAGACCTTCAAGATGAATATTATGTGGGATATTCTTTATCGGGTATCCAAGTTGACGGTGAGCTAAAATCGAATGATGGTTGATCCCTCCTTTGGTACCAATGAGGGGTACATTGGGGAAATTTCCACATTTGTCGATGATTTTTATTCGGTCATAGATCCGATTGTCCCAATCTATGTTAGAATTGGTAAGGGACATAATCTTCTGCGACCATCGCAGGCTGCTATTGTGATCCCAAAAAGCAGCGCACTTGGGCAAATGGGAAATGAACCATTTGTAGAGTAATGGTACACAACATGTGATCATTCCTCCACTATACAAATTCCTTAAGTGTACATAATGATAAGCATCCGTGAGCAGGGCGGGGGACTGGGTTTCCAATTAAGAATATCTTAAGAGCATTGGTGTCGACGAAGTTGTCAATGTTAGGAAAGAGGAATAACCCATATATGAGCAGAACAAAGACATCCTCGAAAGTGGTTATATTTCTTATACTGGCAAAGTATAGGGCTTTCTCCATCAAGAATTTAGCCGGTAAACCCTGGATTCCTCCCTTAGTGGTCATGTGAGTCCTGATTTCTGACTCTTCCAAAGAGATTGCTCTTGCAATGGCTTGATCTTTTAGAATTTCTTCCAGTCCAGAAAATGGATCTTGATCAGTGATAGGTAAATCAATCAGGTGAGCGTACTATTCTAGTGTTAGTGTAAGTTGATAATCCAGAAATGTGAAGCAGTGGTATACTGGGTCATAGAACTGAACCAGTGTAGACAGGACCCCTTCAACCATGTTGACCTTCAAAAGAGACAACAGTGCTCCGTGCTTAGCTCTGAAAGCTTCGGGATTAGTAATCATCCTTCTCAATTTCCTTAGCTATGATATTTGCAATTATTGTTTTAGTCCTTTTAGAAAAAGATTTTTTATCGTTTAAAAATAGTTTTTTAATGAATGCATGGATGCATGAATGCAGCAAAAAAAAACATTTGAAAAATTGGTTTTAAGGGTTCATCGTCACGAGCATGGAGCCATGGATCTACCCATCCCCAAAGGTGTGTACTAAAGGTCAATTTTTGTACCTGTAGAACGGGTTCTAATAAAGGTTCCCAAAATCATTGACCCCTCTTGAGGATATTAACAGCAAACCGACTGACTCATGAGAGCTGTAATATCCCAAGATGAATCTCTTTTGAGTGTAGTATCCCGTATCAACTATGTCCGATAGTCACCGCACTACCTAATTGTCAAATGGTTAAATGTCTACTAATCCTCAGTTTCAAGGGTAACCCATTGGGAAAAAACAATGCTTTCACGACTTTCTCGTTCAACATTGGTAATTCCACGCGGGCACCTCCACTGATTCGGTGGACTCTCAAGTTAGCTTGGTCGGGATTCACTCCCTATGAGCCTCCCTGAATACGCCACCATTATCTTAATGTTCTCACGGACTCACCACATGCGTATTAATCGCATTCCCAGATAACAGTAATTTAAACAAGGATATCAAATAATATGACAGCAGATGATATGTATATAAAAAACGAGAAAGCAAGTAAGATAGCAGACTAATAAATGTAAAGCAAGGCCTATACCTCTTAGGAAATCTAATCCTAAACTCCCCAGCAGAGTCGCCATTTTTCTGTAGCCGCGATTTTTTTCGGTGACGCGACCACCTTACTGCATAATTGGTGCTACTTTCAAATTTCTGTATTTATCCTATGAAGCTTGAAAGGAAGGGGAAGATATCTTAAACTAACCATGCACGCAAATGTTTTCTTTAACAAATGCTAAGAGATCGAGGATCGGGGTCTAGTTATACAAAGGGAAGCTATTAACACCCAGCGTATCTATAGTAATATATAGGAACCTTCTTTTGCATGTATTTCTGCTAATTTGAAATTCTTTCTTGTGTTTATCTGCTGTGGATTAGGAAAGTTTCTCCTTTGGGAGGACTGAGGAAATGTTTTTGTTGTTTTCGGGTTTTCTGTTGTTTTTGGAAAGCTGCTTGACCTAAGGTTTTTGATTTGTGTGCTCGCTAAGATTTAGCAATCTTATGCCTACGTGTTCCTGTAAAGAGATTTGGGAAATCAGAGTAATCGTAGTTCCTCCTATTCTATGGGAGTAAATGCATTTTGGTGTCTTGTTTAAAGCCCAAGATTGAAGCTAGATGAGTATTTGTGTCTTTTTTAAAGCCCAAGATTGAAGCTAAAGGTTGACTGAGAGAGAATTTGTCATCTATAAAGGGAGAAATCTCACCTATTCATCATAGATGTTGAGTAATTGGTTATAAGGGAAATTACTTTAACTGGGATATGTAGAATCCAGCAATGCCATAATTTCCTTTATAAGAGAGATGTCATGAAGGAAGAAAGCTTTAACTTAGTGTAGAGCAATGCCACTTTTTCCTTATGAGTCTTTCATGCTAAGAAAGGGATATTGGCTTGGATGTGAGATCCAGAGGCTTGCCACTTATAGTTGTTAGATGAAAGAGGAATTTTAGCCATAATAAAGGAGGGACTCCAACTTGGATTTTGAATCAACAAGTGTGCCACTTACAACAATTATCTGGAAAAAGGTTTTGATTGTTTGTTTTGATATGTGATGTATAGAAGATGTATCTTCCTACAGAGAAGGATGTTGATTTTTATGTGCCTTGATCAAAGCCCATGGTTGAAGCTAAAAGAAACTGACTCCTCTGGGGAGGGTTTTATCAGTCTTGTACAAAGCCCAAGATTGAGGCTAACTGGAGAAAATTCTTATATGAAGCCTAAGAGGAGGCTGACTCTTGCTGAGGATTGCTAAAATCTAGGAGAAGGTCTAAATTATATTGGGGAATCAAAAAAGGATTTACTCTTGATGGGAATCAGGGAAGAGTTGAAGTACTAGATGCCATGAGGCTCTGATTCTGTTAAGAATTCGTTGATGGTAAATTGACCCTGGCTGGGATTTTCAAGGTGAAAGTTAAGCCTTGTTGGGGGGTCAGAGGGGTTTAAAGGCGAGTTGGAAACCTTAGAGGTTTTTAACTCTGCTAGATACTGGTGTATTGGTAAAATGATCAGGATTTATCCTATATTTTTAGGAAACTTGTGGGTTTTTGTGTGAGGTCCAAAAGGATACTATGATAATTAGACTTTCCAAGTCTACTTGAATAAAGCCCAAGAGGAGGCTGAGACTGTCCAAATCTCATTAAGTAGAGATAGACTCTGGTTGTAAGGAGATCTTTGTATGAAGCCCAAGAGGAGGCTGTTGGTTGAAGATCAACTTTTGAAATAGTAGAATGTCCTGGACTTTTGACTCTTTTGGGGATTGAACTAGCAGAGACGACTAATTTCTATTATATGCTTTTAGGAAGCCTTTGGGTCCTTGTACTAAGCCCAAGAGAAGGCTAGGGAACTTTTAAGAAGCCCGGTGGTCCTTGTACTAAGCCCAAGAGGAGGCTGGGGATACTTTCAAAAAGCCTGTGGGTCCAAGCCTAAGAAAAGTTTAAGAAAGGTTTCACCGGGAATAATCCTTTCTTTATTGAACAGTTCTGAAGTTTAAAGAAATTCAAAAGAGGTTTCACCGCGAATTAATCCTCTCCGGGGAAATGAATTTCTTGTATATGTTTCTAAGTTTTTACAATCTTGAGAAAAGTTTCACCGAGAATAATGTCTTTCTCTGTTCCATATTGAATAAGCCCAAGAGGAGGCAGATTGTATCGAGGGAAGTTTCCTATGAGGGAACTAGTTTTGACTATGTTAGAAGTAACCTCCAGTTTGACCTAAGTGTAGACCTAACTACTGGGGAAAACTCTAGACAGATATGCACAAGTATATACAAATGAATAAATTAAGACGTATATAAACAAGTATGCATTGAAAAGAGGTTTAGGTCTTTTACTCTGAAAAGAGGCCCAAGTGTATTGTGATTGATTGTATTGATTACAGCTGTATGATTAGGGTTTTAAGAAATTGAAGAAAGTTTTGATAAATCTTTGAATTTGAATTTGAATTAAAAGAAAGCTGTTCAAAATAAAAGAATGTTTGGGGCTTATAACACAAAGAGAGGCCCAAGTGGTCTAAGAGCAGTTTCACCGGGAATAATGCTCCTCTTAGTACCAGTTTAAAAAATGGACAGATGGTTTTGAAAACATAGCTATGTGGCTTACAACTCATGGAGAGGCCCATGGAAGTTGTTTATTGTTTAAAACAAAGTTTTTTGAACAAAAAGATTGGGGCTTATACTCAAGGAGAGGCCCAGATGGCTTATTTGAAAATAGTGATTGTATTGTGATGTCAAAAGACGTTGTGGGACTTATACTAAAGCAAAGGCCCAAAATTGTTTATGTACAAAGAGGGTTTGGGTCTTACACTCTATTAGAGGCCCAAGAGTGTTTGTAAAGAAAAAATGATGGGGTTTACACTCTATTAGAGGCCCAAAATTTTTATTTGAAAGGCGACGATCGTGCCACGGTTGATAGCGGGAGTTACTGCTGCTACCTGCCGAGGTTGATACCTTCACCTTTGCTTACCCAGAGAAATATTATTGATATCTTCCTCTTTCTTATTTTGGAAATCACTTCCGTATCTTTTAGTACTGCTGGAAGGCTCTGCATCTTTGACTAATCGTCCTTCTAGGACTACTTCCTTAAGGCGTACCCCCATGTTCACCATTTTAGTGAAGTCACTAGGTGCACTGGCGATCATTCGGTCATAGTAAAACGAGCTTAACATTTTCAGGAAGATCTTTGTCATTTCCTTTTCCTCGAGAGGAGGACAGATCTGGGCGGCAATTTCACGCCATCTCTGAGCATACTCCTTGAAGGTTTCTTTATCTTTTTGGGACATTGCTCTGAGCTGGTCCTTATCTGGCACCATGTCCAAATTGTATTTATACTGTTGAACAAAAGCTACCCCAAGATCTCTAAAAGTACAAATCTTGGTGCGGTTTAAACCCATGTACCATTTGAGTGCGGCACCGGTTAAACTGTCTTGGAATTGAATAAGTAGTTGTTCATTTTCTGTCTGGGTAGACATTTTCCGAGCATACATTACCAAATGACTTTTAGGGCAAGAGTTGCCTTTGTATTTTTCAAAGTCAGGAACCTTGAACTTATGCGGTATCTTTACATTAGGGACCAAACAGAGGTCAGCGGTGTCCTTACCAAAGAAGTCCTGTCCACGAATGGTATGCAGTTCCTTCTGCATTTCCAAGAACTGTTCATGGAATTCATTCATCCTTTCGTATACTTCTTCGTTTCCTCCAGAAGTGGCTTGCAGAATCTGTTCCTCCGGGATAGTGTGTACACGGCGGTAACTCTTGGTGCTTTAGTGACCTGAAGCTTTTAACCTTCAGGAGTTTCTGGCGTAACCTTTGCATCTTTATTTACCTGAAGTTTGTAACCTTCAAGTTTGACGGTTCCTGCTATGGCTTCCAAGTCTTCAGTGATCAGAGGTATATATCCTTCAGGTATAAAATTTAATGGCATGTCCCAGGGAAAACCTTTAGGCATGTTGTAATGAGGATGACTGCCAGGTGTCTCAAATGTTGGTGTAGACATAATCTCTGAGATTGCAGTCCTTTAAGGTTGTTGATCCTGAGCTGCTGCCAGGGATTCCATGGTGTTGTGGAGTTTCTCCAAACCCTCATTTAAAGCATTGATCTCTTCTCTCAGCTCTCTGTTCTCTTCTTCGAGATTGTCCATTTTCTTTTGTTGATTGGTCCGAGTATTGTACGAATGAGACAGTTTGACTCTAGAGTGCAACACGTGTGTGAGATCAATGGCAAAGATGTCTTATGTGAGTATGATGAATGATATGCAAAGAATGAAAATGATTTTTTTTAGTTTTTATTTTTTAAAATAACTTTTAACAATTATATTGCAAATGTCATACAGCGGGGGAAACCCTTTTATTGAACTCGAAAGATTGTAGTATTTTACAGAGAAAAGTACAATATTTTACAAAGTGCAAGAAGGAAAATTAGGCCTATGGATCCTGAGTTTTCTATGAGGAAAGCTCAAATGCTGGTTCCTGAATTTTTCTTTTCTTTGATCGAGTCCCTTCAACTGTTGTCGGGTCGATGATCCTTTGCCAAGTGAAAGGAGAGAGCAAATTTCTTCGTTCCTCCTGAGTTTTTATAGCATGCTGCTCTAATATCTCAATTAGAGCATCCTTTTCCTTCAGTAGTTCTTGGATCTTTGTGCACTCCAAATTAATAATCTGGTACTTGTTCTTCCAAAAGTTCTTCTCACGTTGGACTTTGTTAAGAGCGATCTAGAGTTTTTCCACATCGGACATGAAATAAAGGACAGATTCCTTCAAGGGAAAAACTTCTTGACGAGGGTAAGGCATCTTCAGTTTGATGGCTCTAGTTTGTACCCAGTGGAGGTAAGGCTTTGCAGAGATGTAATTTGGCCTTCCTATGGACTCTCACCCCTTCCTGTGAACATGCTGCCAGGCATGCACTATTTCTTTCTTCAGTGCCCTGTCATTTTCTTCTTCCTTAAAGAAAAGACCTTCCATATGAATATTATGTGGGATATTCTTCATCGGGTATCCAAGTTGACGGTGAGCTAAAATTTGATGGTAGTTGATTCCTCCCTTAGTGCCATTGAGGGGTACGTTGGGGAAACTTCCATATTTGTCGATGATTTTTATTCTGTCATAGATTCAATTGTACCAATCTATGTCAGAATTGGTAAGAGACATAATCTTCTGCGACCATCGCAGACTACTCTTGTGATCACAAAAAGCAGCAGACTTGGGTAAGTGGGAAATAAACCATTTGTAGAGTAATGGTACACAACATGTGATCATCCCTCCACTGTATAAATTTCTTAAGTGTACAGAAAGATAAGCATCCGCGAGCAAGGTTGGGATTGGGTTCCCAATTAAGAACACCTTAAAAGCATTGGTGTCGACGAAGTTGACAATGTTTGGAAAGAGGAATAACCCATATATGAGCAGAATAAATACATCCCCGAAAGCGGTTATATTTTCTATACTGGAAAAGTATAGAGCTTTCTCCATCAGGAATTTAGCTGGTAAACCCTGGATTCCTCCCTTGGTTGTCATATGAGTCCTGATATCCGACTCTTACAATGAGTTTGCTCTTGCAATGGCTTGATCTTTTGGAATTTCTTCCAGTCTAGAAAATGGATCTTGATCAGTGATAGGTAAATCAATCAGGTGAGAGTACTCTTCCAGTGTTAATGTAAGTTGATAATCCGGGAATGTGAAGCTGTGGTATATGTCATACCCCAAATTTTGACCACAATATTTCCCATCATTGTGAGGATCATTACCACAATATGGATGTGCCATCATACCTCATCAATCTCCTCAAGGATTGTTGAGCATTCACTACAATCAAGAATCAGGGTTTTTGAGCCCTCTCAGAACACTTAGACAAAGGATCAATCAAGAAATGACATGATCTTCAACTTGTCTAACCTCTTAAAACATCCACAAAGGATCAAGAGGACCGTCGCATAAAAAATCAAGCACAAAGTTGCCACATTCCAAGTGGTTTGAGCCTCGAAACACTCGATGTCGCCAAATTAGGGTTTTGGACGACTGGGACCTCCAGAGTGAGATTTTCATAAGAGGATGAGCCAAGACTTCAACATGTGACTCAATATGCTTAAAATAACCCTAATAATCCATTTGCAAAGCTAAATTACTCTCAAAGGATGCATTCCCCAAAAGTCGGGAATTAGGGTTTTTACGCGCTGAACCGCTCCGGAGCCAAAAGTTAAAACATGACTTTTTTGGCAAAAATGATCCTTATGACTCATATTTTCATAAAATATGACTTATAATGTAATTTGAAAAAGAATTGATCAAGAAACCAAGATAACTTGTAAAAGGGGTAATCTTGAAAAATTGAAAATTTTTCTAAGTTACTAAATTTGAATGATTTTGTTACCAACTTCCAAGGATCATAACTTGTGATCCAAGCAGCCATTTTGAGTGATCCAAAGCCTGATTTGTAGGTCTTCCTACACTCTACAAAAGCTTCAACTACATCAAACTCCAATTCTTCATGGATTTTCAGTTATGGAGTGATCAAAATGACAAAAATGAAGAAAATGACACTTTTTCAACAATTAGTAAAAATCTACCTAAGTTACCAGCCCTGAGCATCAATGTTCATGAGGATTTTTCAATGCGATCCAAATAGTTTCAAGACAAACTATGATCATACATGGATATAACCATATGAGGGCTCTTTAAAAAGTACAAGAGCCTCCCATAACTCAACTTGAGCAAGAAGATATGATCCATTGAAAATGGCATTTTTCACTGATTTTTGCAAGGCAGATTTGTGCATTGTTGCTCGAATTGATCAATTTGTGCAATAACAAACATGGTTATCCATCTGCACACCTCAAGGGGGAACAACCAAGGGACAAACACTGATCCACCAGCCTCACAAATCCATCGATCTATGTTTAGGCATGACACTCCTAAAATTTAAGATGCTTCAAATGGTCAATTTTGTTTCCAAGCATTTAACTGATGCATAGAGGTGGAATTCATCAAGAAAATGTTATCCAAGTTTAGTCAAGCCTTATCCCTGCCATAGAAGACTCATAGCCCGTGCTCTAACCTCAAGTCAATGGCTAGAGGAGACTTGAGATTCCAATGGATCAACATTTGCCACAGACCTGCTGTAGTTGCCATTCACTATTGCAGCCAAAACAAACTTGCTCTACTATAAATAGAGCTCATTTGTGATCATTTTGAGTACACCAAAGCACCCAAACTGATGCTTTACTCAAAATCTCCCTTTCACTCCAATTTTGCCTTCTAACTCAAGTCACTATCAGGTTTTGAGATTGAGAGTGATTCCAACCAAACCAATCACACACATACCTCATAAATATCATATGTGAGCGATCTAAACACTAACACAACATCTGGAACATCAAATTCATTAAATCACCAGCCAATTGCTCAAGTTCTTGACAGAGTTGCAGTTGAGGTACCACAACCAGTTCCAGCTCATTTCAATACACTCCAAGCATTCAGACACACTCCTCGGCACCTAAGGAAGTTGTCCAGATCATTGGAACCTATCTGCAACACCTCCATCATCAAACTCGTTCACTAGCTGCAAGAGGTAAGCCTGAACCCTTCAAACTCTATGATCCATGCATCATGAATGAATTTTTGAGTTACCATCTTGTTTATGCATGTATGTAGAGTGATAACCCTCAATCAATTCTCATGAATCAATCGTGTATAGAATTTCATTGTGTTCATGCTAAAATTAGGGTTCTTGAGGTTTTCCATTGATTTCTTCCTCCATACTTAATATAAATGCAATTAATCTATATGGTTGTGATCCTTGTTCAAAAACGAACAAGATTGATACTTGAATCATGCAAAACTATTGAGTAATCAGGGAGAAAAGTGAGAAAACGTAAATCTGCAGAAACAGGGTATGCGCGTGTTCTTCCTTGACCGTTGGCGTCCTTGTTCAAAATTTGAATTTTTTAATATTTTGATATTTTTGTTAATTGATTCAAAAATTAATTTCTCTCTGAATATTTGTGTTTTTGAATTGATTCTTTTTCTCAAATTTCACAAAAATGTTTAAATATTTTATTTAACAAAAAAATGCAATTTATATTATTTAATTAATATAGTTAGAATTTTTGTAATTAATTTCATTTTTATTGTTTTTAAACATTTTTAAATGAAATTCCCACTTTGATTTTTCAAAACCAATTGAATTTCAAGCTTTCATGTGATTAAACATGATTTTTCAAAATATTTTTCAAAGTATACAACTTGTTTTTGAATATATTTGGTATTTTATATCATTTTTTATTTAATTTCCTTTGAAAATTATATCTTTTAAATTCAAAATTAGGGTTTTCTCTAAATTTTGATTTTTTTCAAACTTCACATACACACTTTGGGTCTCCAATAGAGTGTAAGACCCAACCCTCTTTTGTACATTAACTTCTTTGGGCCTTAGTCATTGTATAAGTCCTGGTACGATTCTCAAAATAACGGTGCAATCGTTATTTTTCATCTGGGCATCTCCTTGAGTTATAAGCCCCATCTCTTGTATAAAAATAACTTTGGGCCTCTAATAGAGTGTAAGTCCCATCCCTTGTTGTACAGAAAACCTTTTGGGCCTCAGTCATTGTATAAGTCCCTCTGCGATTCTTAAAACAACGGTGCAATCACTGTCTTTCATTGGGCCTCTCCCTGAGTTATAAATCCCATTCTCTTTTCTTAAAATTCTTTGGGCCTCTAATAGAGTGTAAGACTCGTCCCTTGTAAAATAAATAAGTTTGGGCCTCACTCATTGTATAAGTCCCACTGTGTTTTCTAAAACCACGACACGATCGTCGCCTTTTAAACAAATCTTTGGGCCTCTCCTTAAGTCTAAGCCCCAATCTTTTCAAAACAACTTTCTCTTTTGATTTAGGTTCAAACTCATAGTTGTTATCAAAACTTTCTTTAATTTCTTGAATAACTAACCATACAGCTGTTATAATGGAAGCTTGCTCACCTGTAAGTTTTAAACAGTTTTCTTTTACATACTTGCACACATACACACACACACACACACATACACACACACACACACACACACACACACACACACATATATATATATATATATATATATATATATATATATATATATATTTGTTTGTGCTGGAAGCCTGCTCACCTGTAAGTTCTCCTACCCTCTTTTATATACAATATATATTTCATCTGTATATATGCTTGTATATTATCTGCTTAGAGTTTTCCCCGGAAATTAGGTCTAGGATTAGATAAAGCCAGTGGTCACTCTTTTAACACAGTCAAAACTAGTTCCCCATAGGAATTCCAGATACAGTCTTGCCTCCTCTTGGGCTTAAACAATATAGAACAAAGAGAAAGGCATTATTCCCGGTGAAACTTTTCTCAGACTGTCAATATTAGAAAACTATCAAAGAAATTCAGTTCCCTAGAGAGGATTAATTCCTGGTGAAACCTCTCTTGAATTTCTTCAAACCCTAGAACTGTTCACTAAAGAAAAGATTATTCTCGGTGAAACTTTTCTTGAACTTTTCTTAAGTCTGGACCCACAGGCTTCCTAAAATCATCTCAGCCTCCTCTTGGGCTTTGTACAAGGACCCTCAGACTTCTTAGAAGTTCTCATGCCTTCTCTTGGGCTTAATACAAGGACCCTGAAGACCTCTTAAAGGTATAGGACAGAACTTAGTCATCCTTTGTTAGAGCAATCTTTCTAAAGAGTCAAAACCTCATACCAATTTTAGGGTTGATTCTCATCCCTTAAAGCACCAACCTCCTCTTAGGCATCATGCAAAGATAAACTCTTCCATACCAGTAGACTTGGACAGTCTAATCTCCTTTTGGATCTTAAGACATTCTCAAGTACACTCTTTTGTTGAGTCAGTATTCTTTCTTAAAGCACTCTTTTGTTGAGTTAACCTTTTTCAGCCTCAATCTTGGGCTTTGTACAAGACAAACAAAAGCACTCTCTTGTTGAGTCAAACACCTTTCAGCACTCTCTTGTTGAGTCAATCACTTTTCAGCACTCTCTTGTTAAGTCAATCACCTTTTTCAATAATCTCTTGTTGAGTCAATCTCCTTTCCGCACTCTCTGGTTGAGTCATCCTCTTTTCAGCCTCAATCTTGGGCTTTGTACAAGACAAATAAAACCTCTCACCAGTATAGTCAGTTTCCCTTTTAGCCTCAATCTTGGGCTTTGTACAAGACCCCTGAAATATCCTCAGCTGAGTCATTCCCTTTTAGCCTCAATCTTGGGCTTTACACAAGTCACATATAAACTTTCTCCAGTTAAAGTTAAGTCTTTCTAAACCTTCTCTTAAGTTCTGTATAAGTATCTCTCCAGCGGAATCAATTCCTCCCAGCCTTCTTTTAGGCTTTGTGAATTAATCTCCCTAAGCAAGAGTCAATCTATTTTTTAGCCTCAATCTTGGCCTTTGTACAAGACAGACAAAATATTCCCCAGTGGAGTCAAAAACCCCTCTTTAGGCTCAATCATGGGCTTTGTATAATGATATCCCCC
Organism: Lathyrus tuberosus; assembly: GCA_022829125.1. Classification (NCBI taxonomy): domain Eukaryota; kingdom Viridiplantae; phylum Streptophyta; class Magnoliopsida; order Fabales; family Fabaceae; genus Lathyrus; species Lathyrus tuberosus. The sequence continues at coordinate 3,160,894 of JALAZF010000183.1, forward strand.
AAAGAGTCAGTCTCTTTTTAGCCTTAATCTTGGGCTTTGTGCAAGACCGATATAAAACTCCCCAGTGGAGTCAATCAACCTTTTAGATTCAACCTTGGGCTTTGATCAAGGTACATACAAAAAACAAAATCCCCTCAGAGGAAATCAAGAGTTCTCTCTGTAGGAAGACATTTCTCTGTATATCACACATCAAAACAGAAAATCAAAACAAACCTTAATCCCAGGTAACTGCTATAAGTGGCACACTTGTTGATTAAGAAATCCAAGTTGTCGTCCATCTCTTATCCTGGTAAACCTGTTTCACCTAATTACTGTAAGGGCAAGCCTCTGGATTATTTACATCCATGCCACTGTCTCTCTCTTAGCATGAAAGATTCCTAAGGAAAAATGACATTGCTCAACACGGAGTTAAAGTTTCTTCCTTCAGGACAATTCCCTTATAAAGGAAATTATGGCATTGCTGGATTCCATACATTCCAGTTAAAGTAATTCCCCTTTATAATCAATTACCAAACCACTGTAATGAACAGGTGAGATATCTCCCTTTAGATACGACAAATTCTCTCTCAGTCAAACCTTTTAGCTTCAATCTTGGGCTTTGAACAAGACACAAATAACCTTTAGCTTCAATCTTGGGCTTTGAACAAGACACCAAAACATCTCTTTTCCTCCCATAGAATACGAGGGAACTACGATTTCTCTGATTTCCCTGTTTTCTTTAACGGGAATACGTAGGCATAAGATTGCGAAATCTTAGCGAGCACACCAATCAAAAACTTTAGGTCCAGTACCTTCACACACTAATGAAAACCTTAGGTTCAGTACCTCACCAAAATCATCAAAAGCCCACTCTCTCTCTCTCTCTCTCTCTCTCTCTCCCTCTCTCTCTCTCTCTCTCTCTCTCTCAAATACTCCCAAAGGAGAAACTTTCCCAACCCACAACAGATAAACACCAATAAGTAGAAAGCAGTAAGGAAAATTGCTAACAACCTATGGATAACCACATATGACAACTCCCCATTGTATAACCTGGCCCGAACTCCCCAATCTCTTAAGCATTTGTTCAGTTAAACATTTGCGTGCAAGGTTAGTTTTAGATAGCTTCCCTTTCCTTTCCAGCTTCATAGGATAAATAAGAAATCAGAAAGTAGCACCCAACTCCTACCATTGTAGTGAGGAAAAACCAAATGGCGATAAGGTGGTCGCGTCACCGACAAAAATCGTACGCTACAGGAAAATGGCGACTCTGCTGGGGATCTAATCTGTCTAGGACTAGGATTATAATTCCTAAGAGCTCTAGGTTGTTAGAAATTTTTCTACATATTGGTGAAAGCAGAGTTTTCCTAGTGCGGCACCCGATTCTGCCTGATGAACAACCGATTGTTGTGAAAGCAGAGTTTTCCTAGTGCGGCACCTGTGAACCTGAGGATTTAGTAGACATTAACTATATGGCCATTTGGTAGTGCGGTGACTATCGAAAATAGTTGATACGCGATACTACACTAAAATGAGATTACCCCAGGATGCTACAGCTCGCTCGGGTGAACCAGCTTGATGTTGTTATCCCTAGGGGGTCAATGATTTTGGGAACCTTAGGATCCGTTCTACAGGTACAAAAACTGACCAAAATACAACCTTTGGGAATGGGAAGAGCCATGACTCCATGCCCGTGACGTTGAACCCTTGATCCCATGTTTTTTCAATGTTTTTGTGTGCTGCATTCATGCATTCATTTAAAAAACTCTTAAACAAAGAAAAATCTTCTCTTCTCCTCTCCATTTTTTCAAATTAAACTGAAACAATGATTGCAAATATCAGAGAGATTATGCTATGGATTTCGGTAGAAGAAAGACGCACAAGTACACCTTCATGGCTCCAAAACTAGAGGATTTAAAGGGACTGGCAAGAATGATCACCAACCTTGATGCTTTCAGAGCTAAGCACAGAGGGTTATTGTCTCTATTAAGGGTCCACGTAGTTGAAGGGATCCTGTCTACGCTGATTCAGTTCTACGATCCGGTCTATCACTGCTTCACATTTCTGGATTATTAACTGGCACCAACGTTAGAAGAGTACTCTCATCTGACTGATCTACCTATCACTGATCAAACTCCTTTTTCTGGACTAGAAGAAATTCCAAAGGATTAGGTCATCGGAAGATCCATTTGTTTGGACGAGTCAGAAGTCAGGACTCACATGACCACCAAGGGAGGAATCCAAGGTTTACCAGCCAAGTTTTTGGTAGAGAAAGCCTTGTACTTTGCCAGTATAGGAAATGTAACTACTTTCGAATATATCTTTGTCCTACTCACATACGGGTTGTTCCTTTTTCCCAACTTAGACAACTTCGTTGATACCAACGCTGTTAAGATATTTCTGATTGGAAACCCCGTACCAACCCTGCTTACAGATGCTTATCATTCTATACACTTAAGGAACTTGTACATCAGAGGAATGATCACATGATGTGTAGCCTTACTCTACAAATGGTTCATTTCCCATTTACCCAAGTCTGCTACTTTTTGGGATCACAAGAGTACTCTACATTGGTCGCAAAGGATCATGTCTCTTACCAACTCTGACATAGATTGGTATGATAGGATCTACGAGAGAATAGAGATCATCGACAGTTGTGGAAATTTCCCTAATGTGCCTGTCATAGGAACTAAAGGAGGAATCAACTATCATCCAATTTTAGTTCGCCGTCAACTCGGATACCTGATGAGGCATATCCCGCATAATGCTCATCTGGAAGGTCTTTTCATCAAGGAAGGGGAAAATGTCAGGGCACAAAAGAAGGAAATAGTGCATGCCTGGAAACATGTTCACAAGAAAGGAAGAGAGTCTCTCGGAAGATCAAACTGTACCTCCATGGAACCTTATCTCCACTGGGAGCAAGCTAGAGCTCTCAAGCTGAGGATGCCTTGCCCTCGTCAAGAAGTTTTTCCGTTAAAGGAATTTGTCCTTTATTTCATGTCTGACGCGGAAAAACTCCAAGTAGCTCTCAACAAAGTCCAACGTGAGAAGAGTTCTTGGCAAAACAAGTATCGAATCCTAAATGTGGAGTGTACCAAGATTCAGGAACAATTAAAGGAAAAGGATGCTCTGATTAAGATATTAGAACAACAAGTTGTGGAGAATCAAGAAGACCGAAGAAATTTGCTCACTCCTTTCACTTGGCAAAGGACTGACAACCAGACAACGACTAAAGAGCCCCAGTCAAAGAAAAGGAAAATACAAGAACCAGCATCTGAGCTCTCTTCAGAGAGGACTCGGGATCCATAAGCTTAGACGTTTCCTTTTACAGTACTTTGTAAAATACTGTATTTTCCCTGCAATCTTTCAAATTCAATAAAACAGGGTCTCCACCCTTTACTGTATGATATTTTCAATCTATTTGTTGAAGTTTTTTTTATTAAAGCAAAAAACAAAAAAACATATCATTACATTCATCGTTCTCACATAACGCATTCTTCTTATCTTCGAATCTCACGTATACGTCACGATTCTAGAGTCAAACTGCCTCACTCATACAATACTCAGGCCAATCGACAAAAGAAAATGGACGATCTCGAGGAAGAGAACAAAGAGCTGAGAAAATAAATCGACGCTCTGAAGAAAGATCTGAAAAAACTTCACAGTGACATGCAATCCCTGGCAGCAGCTCTGAGGCAACAACAAAGGACTGTGATATCAGAGATCACATCTATGCCCATAATGGAGACATATGATCCTCGGTACAACATGCCTAAAGATCGCCCCTGGGGCATGCCTATCAACTTTGTCCCTGAAGGATACATCCCGTCGATCACTGAAGACCCAGAAACTGCAACAGGAACCGCTGGGCCTGAAGGTTACAAACTTCGGGAAAGCGAGGATGCAAGAGTTATGACAGCAACTCCTGAAGGTTACAAACTTCGGGGTATGGAAGCACCAAGAGTCACTGCCATAATGACTATACCACAACCAGTGGTACACACTGTCCCAGAAGGACAGATTCCACAAGTAATTTCTGGTGGAAACGAAGATATGTACGAAAGAATGAATGAGTTCCAGGAACAATTTTTGGAAATGCAGAAGGAACTACATGCCATTCGCGGTCAGGATTTGTTCGGAAAGGACGCCGCAGACATTTGTTTGGTCCCTAATATGAAAATACCGCACAAATTCAAGGTGCTGGACTTTGGAAAATACAAGGGCAACTCTTGCCCTCAAAGTCATTTGGTGATTTACGCTCGAAAGATGTCAACTCAGACAGAAAATCAACAGCTACGGATCCATTACTTCCAAGACAGTTTAATCGGTGCCGCACTCAAATGGTACATGGGTTTAAACCACACCAGGATCGTTACTTTCATAGATCTTGGCGCAGATTTTGTTCAGCAGTACAAGTATAACCTGGACGTGGGACCAGATAGAGATCAACTCAGAGCAATGTCGTAGAAGGACAGAGAAACTTTCAAAGAATATGCTCAGAGATGGCGTGAAATTGCCGCTCAGATCTGTCCCCTTCTTGAGGAAAAAGAGATGGCCAAGATCTTTTTGAAAACCTTGAGCTCATTCTATTATGACCGAATGGTTGCAAGTGCGCCCAGTGACTTTACTGAAATGATGAACATGGGAATGCGCCTTGAGGAAGCAGTTCGAGAGGGATGTTTGATAAAAAACACAGAATCATCGACCAGTACCAAAAGATACGATGGAGCTTTCCCAAATAAAAAAGAGCAAGATATCGGTAATATCTCTCTCAGAAAGCAAAGGCGAAGGTATCAACCAGTAGCAGCAGTAACTCCTGCTATTAACCCAACACCGTCTCTGACTTATCAACCTCAGGTTGCTCAGAGCCAACCAAGTTAACAACAGTATCAGCAAAGGACACAATAGCCTCTTCAGCAGGCTCGTCCCCAATACAATAATGACAATCGTACAACACGACCATCAGGGTTCGACCCTATACCAATGTTGTACGCAAAACTGTTTCCACTACTACTGGTCAAGGGGCATGTCCAAACCAGGTCTCCTCTTACAGTACCGAAAAATCTGCCTTTTTGGTTCAAAGCGGATCAAACTTGCCCTTACCATCAAGGAAAACCGGGGCACAACAATGAGAATTATATCAGTTTCAAGTCTGATGTGCAGAAGCTTGTCAGGAACGGGGTCCTATCTTTCAAAGATACTAATCCGAACGGTTAGATGAACCCGTTGGCTCAACATGAAAAGACTGCAGTAAATTTGATAGAGGAAAAGGTTGGCTGCAGTTATCAAATTCACGATGTACTCCTATTAGGAACTAATCTGGTCATGATGCATTGTAGACAGAGCGGGTACGGTCATGTACCACCTCACAATTATCACCAGTGTGATATCTGCTCAAAAAATAATCAAGGATGTTTCGTAGTGCAATCAGCTTTACAAGAACAAATGGATCTCAGATGGATCTAAGATCACCGAATCCCTGAAGTCAATATGGCTAACACAAATTCCAACATTGTCCAGAACCACAACATTCCGGCGATGAACGTCAACTTGGTGGCAATGCACTCGAGGCAAAGTCAATACCATAATTTTCTGCGGCATGATTACAATACCTGTCCGATCTGCTCAACAAGCAATCAGGGATGCTCTTTTGTACAAGAGGCCCTCCAACGTCAGATGGATCTCGGATGTATCCAAGACTATCGTGAAAGAAATAACCATAAAGTCAATATGATTCAGATCTTTGACATACACTTGATGAATACCAGTCTAGTAAAATTACACCCTAAGCAAGTCAGGCTTGGCTTTCTGGCTTCACATAATTATCAAGACTGTAAAGAGTGTCATAAGAACGATCAAGGGTGTGCACTTGTCCAAAGAACACTTCAACACTTATTGTACCACTGGTGGCTTCCAATCTACTTGGATGAAGCTACACAGTAGATCAGTATGACTGACGGAAATCCTAGTAGATATCAGAGTCAGGATGTCCGCTCGATGGAAACAGATCTAGTAAAGTTACACTGCATACAAAACGGGTGTGGTCGGGTGCCACTACACAACTACGAGTGCTGTAGAGTTTGTTCGTAGAATAACCAAGGATGCTACCTCGTACGAGCGGATCTTCAAAATCAGTTGGACCACAAAGAGATTCGACCATGTTCAAATTCTGAGACGATCAACATGATACCAGACTATTTCCTTGATCAAAGTAAGGACGTTATCATAATCTCTGATCATGGGAGGACCAAAGAAGTTTGTGCCATAATCCCTCTACTCGATGAATCAAGAATTCCTCTGGACAGTAGAAAGGTTCCCAACCAGGAACCAATCGAAGTTGCTTATAACGGTCAGAGAAATCAAAAAACTCATGTGGTTATCTTCTTGCCGGGACCAATATCGTACAAATCCGATAAGGCTATCCCTTACAAGTACGGTGCAACAACAATCGATAATGGAAAGGAAACTCCATTACCCTCTGTCGTAAACATTGCCGACATCAGTCGAGTAACACGGAGCGGCCAAATCTTCAACAGAGGAGTAGGAGAACTCGCCAAGGAAAAGGAACCTCAAACAGAAGTTCCCAATTAACAAATCGGGCAATCCAGTAATGCCGAACTTACAAAGAACAGCGATGAGATGCTGAAGCTCATCCAGAGAAGTGAGTACAACATTGTGGACCAACTGTTGCAAACTCCATCTAAAATCTCTATGCTATCTCTCCTACTTAGTTCCGAAGTTCACAGGGAAGCTTTACAGAAAGTCTTGGACCAAGCTTTCATAGAACAAGATGTGTCGGTAAGGCAGTTTGACAGCATCATTTCCAACATCACTTCCTGCAATAATTTAGGATTCAGTGATGAAGAGTTGCCGAAAGAAAGCAAAAATCACAACATGGCGCTTAACAGTCAATTGTCAGGACGATGCTCTAGCCAGCGTACTGGTAGACACGGGATCAGCTCTGAATGTTATGCCGAAATCTACTCTGATGCGACTATCATTTCAAGGATCTCCGATGAGAGGCAACAAAGTCATCGTCAAACCCTTTGATGGATCCAGAAAAATAGTTATCGGCGAAGTTGATCTTCCTATAACCATCGGTCCTCACACTTTCCAAGTCACTTTCCAGGTCATGGACATCCGGGCAGCCTACAGCTGTTTATTAGGAAGACCTTGGATACACGAAGCTGGGGCGGTCACTTTGAAACTTCACCAGAATCTGAAGTTCGTCAAGAATGACAAGCCGGTCACAGTCTCTGGAGAGCAGGCCTTAATCATGAGCAACTTATCATCATTTTCCTGTGTAGAACCCGAGGAGGTTGTTGGGACTCAGTTTCAAGCACTGTCAATGAGCAATGAAAATTAATCAGAAAGAGGGACGTCGATTTCCTCATACAAAGATGCTCTCAAAGCAATCGAGAGTAATAACACAAAAGGATGGGGACAGCTCATAAATCCTACGGATAACAAGACAAAGAAAGGTCTTGGTTTCTCTTCAACATGTACCCAGACTACTAAAGATTAAAGTTTTCATCCCATTCAGGACTTCTTCCACAGTGGAGGCTTCCTTCACCCAATGTCTCAAGAAGTACACACCATCAATGAGGGTGACTCCTCCGATACAAATGAAGAGTGGAAGTCCTATCTCAACGAGGACGGTTATATTTCTCAGGGAGAGGCACATACGTCATTTTGCTTTCCCATGCAGAGTCTGAGATATATACCAAGATCAGACGTCAAGATGATATACGGAGATTGTGATCCTGAAGGATACCGTGCTCCGCCTAACTCATGGAAAGACGATCCGATGAAAGACAACTTTGACTACGACTATTATGACCCACTGGATGACTTGCCTATCTGGCAACCGTACCCAGAAGACTTGTGGCAAAAGAGTCAGCCAAATGACGCTTATCAACTGAACATTATTGAAAAGAATACCTGTATCCCCACCAAGTCTTGGGATCATTACTCAGGACCTTTTGAGGATATCCAGCACGACGATGAATCTGCAGAGATTGCAGGACTAGAGTTCATCAACTATGCTTTTCCTGAGGTCAACGTCATCGAGAAGGATGATTCCCCTAGTCCCACCGAAGTATGGGACACCTTAGGATAGCCAAGTGGTAAGTATGACTTCTTGGACAAGTACACCGCTCCTGAAAGTTCTCGTATCAGGCTCGAAGACATCCAGCCAACTGGATGGGGAGATCCGCCTGAGAATGAAAACACTATGCAAGATACAACAGAAGAGGTCGTTTATGATAACTCTGCATGGGAGGAAGATTCCAATGATCCTGCTCTGCCAAAAATCAACGTCATTTCTGAGGATAAACCAAGAAAGAAGGTACCAAACTTTGTGATTCACCGAGGAGTTCGTCGCCAATGGGTTGCTGCCGATGTCCCAAAAGTCATCCATAAGTCTAAGTAATTGCCATCTTTGTTTTAACCTTTCACTCTGCCCAGGTGAAACAGATGTTTTTATAGGGCTCGCTTTCTGTAAATATCCCTCTTCGCTTCGCCCAAAAGCGACAAAGTTTTGTTTTATAGGGCTGTATTTCAAGAATCGACAAAATCATAAATAAATAGTCGTTCTGTAATTTTCGCATTTATTGCTGTTTTCACTTGTTGTTTTTCAGAAAATGGTAATCCTAAAACAACCCAAAATAAAAAAAAAAACATTTTTCAGAAAATACACTGCACACACTCTTGGATTCTCTCTATCTCTTCTAAAAAACAAATCATCACGTCATGCAGATTGCTTGTTTTAAACCCCGTTGAAACATACGATCCAATGACTTCTCCCAACTTTGAATTCCCAGTATTTGAGGTTGAAGAAGAAGAGGACGAAGAAATTCCAAAAGAGATCTCCCGATTACTCAGGCAAGAGGAAAGGTCCATTGAACCTCACAAAGAGCCATTGGAAACTGTCAAGTTAGGTTCAGAAGAAGAGAGGAAAGAAGTTAAGATTGGAGCACTTCTCAGTCTAACTGCCAAAGAAAGCTTGATAAGACTTCTCAGAGAGTTTCCGTATGTGTTTTCTTGGTCCTACCAGGACATGCCAGGGTTGGATACCAGCATCGTGGAACATCATCTACCATTGAAATCAGAATATCCTCTGGTAAAAAAAAGACTGAGACGGACCCATCCAGACATGGCCATCAAAATCAAAGAGGAAGTGCAGAAACAGATTGACGCAGGTTTCCTCGCCACCTCAGAATATCCTCAATGGCTAGCTAACATAGTGCCAGTTCCGAAAAAGGACAGAAAAGTCAGAATGTGTGTAGACTACAGGGATCTGAAAAAGGCAAGTCCAAAGGATGACTCCCCCTTGCCACACATTGACATGCTGGTAGACAGTACAACAAAGTTCAAAGTCTTCTCCTTCATGGATAGATTCTCGGGCTATAATCAAATCAAAATGACGCCGAAAGACATGGAGAAAACTTCATTCATCACCCTATGGGGCACCTTTTGTTACAAGGTAATTCTGTTCGGTTTGAAGAACGCCGCGACAACCTATTAAAGGGCCATGACTACTCTGTTTCATGATATGATGCACAAAGAAATTGAAGTGTATGTCGATGATATGATTGCCAAATCTAGAATAGAGGAGGAACATGTGACCCACTTGTCAAAATTATTCGAGCGTCTGAGGAAGTACAAACTCTGCTTGAATCCCAACAAATGCACGTTTAGTGTCCGCTTAGGAAAACTTTTAGGGTTCATTGTCAGCCAGAAAGGAATTGAGGTTGATCCTGACAAGGTCAAGGTCATTCAAGAAATGCCTTCGCCAAAGACTGAGAAACAAGTCCGAGGATTTTCGGGACGTCTGAATTACATTTCCAGATTCATATCCCTCATGAACGCGACATGCGCGCCAATCTTCAAATTGCTCAGAAAGAATCAAAGTTGTGTATGGACAGAAGACTTCCAAAAAGCCTTCGACAGTATCAAGGAATATTTGTTGAATCCAACGATTTTGTCTCCTCCAGTGAAGGGAAGACCGCTGATCATCTACCTAACCGTCTTGGAAGACTCTATGGGTTGTGTACTTGGCCAACATGAAGAAACGAAAAGAAAAGAGTCTGCCATCTACTATTTGAGCAAGAAATTTACCGACTGTGAAACTCTGTACACTATGCTTGAGAAACTTGTTGCGCTTTGGCTTGGGCAGCCAAACGTCTTCGCCAGTACATGATTTGTCACACTACTTGGTTAATCTCCGAAATAGATCAGATCAAGTACGTCTTTGAAAAGCCTGCTCTCACGGGAAGGATTGCCTGTTGGCAGATGTTGTTATCAGAATACGACATAGAGTACCATGCTCAAAAAGCCATTAAAGGAAGTATTCTAGCCAATCATTTGGCTCATCAACCGATTGACGATCAGGAATCAGTCAAATTTGACTTCCCATTACGAAGATGTCATGTACTTAAAAATGAAATATTGCGATGAACCACTATCCAGTGAAGGGCCAGAACCAGGTTGCCAATGGGGACTAATCTTTGATGGATCTATCAACACTTACAGAAACAGAATTGGGGCAATCATCGTGACACCTCAGGGTACCCATATTCCTTTTACTGCCCGAATGACATTCAAGTGTACAAACAACAAGGCCGAATACGAAGCTTGTATCATGGGTCTCGAAGAAGCGATTGACTTAAGGATAAAAAACTTGGATGTGTACGGAGACTCGGCCCTAGTTATCAATCAGATTAAAGGAGATTGGAACACGTACCAATCAGGACTGGTTCCTTACAAAGATTACGCGAGAAGGTTGTTACCATTCTTCAACAAAATCGAGTTTCATCATATCCCTCGTGAAGAGAATCACATGGCTGATGCATTAGCCACTCTCTCTTCCATAATTAGTGTAGGTCAATGGAATGACATACCTATGATTGATATAATGCGCCTTGAGAGGCCCGTCTACATCTTCACGATTGAAGCAGTCATAGACGACAAACCTTGGTATCACGATATCAAATGCTTCCTTCAGAAATAAGAGTACCTATCTGGGGCATCCAGAAAAGACAGGAAGACTCTCAGAAGACTGGCAGGCAACTTTTTTCTGAGCGGTGATACACTCTATAAGAGAAACTTTGACATGGTCTTGCTCCGATGCGTAGACAGACCAGAAGTAAATATGCTGATGAAAGAAATCCACGAAGGATCCTTTGGCACTCATGCCAACGGACACACAATGGCAAGGAAAATTCTGAGAGCAGGATACTATTGGTTGACCATGGAATCCGATTGCTACAAGTACATGAAGAGATGTCACAAGTGTTAGATATACGCTAACAAAATCCATGTACCGCCTACGCATCTCAAAGTTCTTTCTTCCCTATGGCCTTTTTCCATATAGGGACATGATTGGCATGATCGAACCCAAGGCTTCAAACAGACATCGGCTCATCCTGGTAGCCATTGACTACTTCACCAAATGGGTCGAAGCAGCGTCATACGCCAATGTGACCAGACAAGTGATGGTCCGATTTATCAAGAACAATATCATCTGCCGTTATGGTGTTCCAAGCCAGATCATTACTGATAATGGATCTAACTTGAACAACAAGATGATGAAAGAGTTGTGTGCTTAGTTCAAAATTGAACACCATAACTCATCTCCCTACCGGCCTAAGATGAACTGAGCGGTAGAAGCGGCTAACAAGAACATCAAGAAAATTGTTCAAAAGATGGTTGTAACCTACAAAGACTAGCACGAGATGCTACCCTTTGCTCTTCACGGTTATCTCACATATGTCCGCACTTCAACAGGGGCAACCCCTTTCTCTCTAGTATATGGCACAGAGGTGGTGCTTCCCATAGAAGTAGAGATCCCATCGATCCGAGTATTGATGGAAGCTAAGCTAACAGAAGTTAAATGGTGTCAAAGCAGGCACGGTGAACTGAACCTAATCGAAGAAAAGAGAATGACGGCTCTATGCCATGGTCAGTTATATCAGCAAAGAATGAAGAAAGCGTTTGACAAAAAGGTCTGACCTCGCATCTTCAGAAAAGGGGACCTTGTGCTCAAAAGATACAATCATTCCTCACTGATTCCAGGGGCAAATGGACTCCGAATTATGACGGCCCCTATGTGGTCAAGAAAGCCTTCTTAGGCGGCGCCTTGAAACTCACAACCATGGATGGGGAAGAATTCACCTACCCCACGAATATTTATGTAGTCAAGAAATACTTCGCCTAAATAAAAAAAATGTCTTGGTGGATTGAAAACCCGAAAGGGCGGTCCAGGAAAAAATTAGAGACATAATCAAAAATCATCATGATGGATTGGAAATCTCAAAAGACAATCTAGGCAAATTTAGTGATTCATGGCAAGTAACTACATCCGACAAGGTTAAATCCCTAGCGGTAATACCATCCGTCGAAAGACTTCAATCAAGGTCATCTTCGACAGAAGCTCAGGATGTCCAGAATTCAAAGTTGGTAGAAGGATAACGTTTGTTATGTTTCAATGTAGCCCTTTTCCCTTAAATTACCATTTTCTAAACTTTGTAAATACTCTATGGAATCACGCGTTCGACTGATTTTCATCCTATCAATAAAATTTGAGCCCTAGTGCTTTTGTTTGCAATTCTTATTTGTTTTAGCTTTACATAATGACATTTTTAACATGATCAACGATTCTTGAAATAAAACAAAAATGAATTTACTTGTTAAAATTTTTCTGCTTTTAAAATAAAGATGGCAATTCCTTTTGACTTTGAACATAAAAAAGAACATCGATAGTTTCTCCGGAAATGATTAAACCTCAAAATTCAGAATCAAAGTACTCTTTCTAAACCAGTGCACCTAAATGAAGGATCAGCCGTGTCAGATGCAAATGTCCCATCTGATATCCCCGGCAGAGTTCGTACCTCTTACGACCGATTGACGATTCTATCCTCCCCACAGGGACCGCCGCTCCTAAGCAAGGCAGGATTTCTATCTTGAACCAGTGATACTTTTCATCCCCCACCGTAGCCAAGTATCCAGTCGAGTTCATTCACTAGTCTGTATGTCGCGTCAGTTTTGTCAGCATAAACATACATACATCATGCTTAATTGATTCACATTCATAATCATATTGCATTAATATCGCTCTGGTCATACTCATTTCCCAAGGGATAAAAGTCCTCTTATCAATCGAGTTGTCAGTTCTTTCCTCGTCAGGAAATGTTTTGTCTGAACAAACTCTCTCCCCCAGTTTATTTCTGGATTGGAGATGGTCCTCGACCACTTTGATAACTTGAACCTTTGAAAGGCAAGAAGTCATTCAATAGACACCCTTGGAACATCACTCTTCACCATTGAAGACGATATTTTCGCTTTCCCGGATTAAAGAAAATCCTCAGAGAAAGCCTCTCAACCAAAGACTCTCGACAATACATCAATTTTTCTCCCAAGAAAGTTTGCTGTCAATAAGGGCATTAGCACCTCAAAATTGGATTACATCACATGACATTTCTCCGAAAACGATCTCAAAGAAAAGTATGATGTAATATCCCCAAGCGAAAATCAGTCTATCAAGAGACTCATTTTCCCCAGTAAAGTCAACAAATGGCATCTCCAACAGAGAAGTTTGCACACCTCTACAGCTCAGACAAATGGGTTTCCCCGGTGAGTCTGATGACAAAACTTTTTCCATTAAATGGCGTCTCGCCAGTATAGCTCGGTGAGAAGTTTGATGAAAGCAGCTACAACTAGAATCCCTTGTCAAGGAAGGAACTTGACAAGAAGAAACTGAGACCAGTTCCTTGGCTGAAGACCAGGATCGAGGGGAAGTTTATTTCAGAAACTGAGACTAGTTCCTTGGCCGAAGACCAGGATCGAGGGGAAGTTTATTTCAGAAATTGAGACCAGTTCCTTGGCTGAAGACCAGGATCGAGGGGAAGTTTATATCAGAAACTGAGACCAGTACCTTGGCTGAAGACCAGGATCGAGGGGAAGTTTTACCCTTTTCTAAGCATCATCACTTAGCAAAAGAAGATGGATGAGCAAGCTGCCATTCATAACAACCATCAAAATTCTGGGTATTCCGATATTTAATCCTTTTGCACCCTGAATGTCCGAATATCTTCGCCATTCACAACATCAGGTCCAAGAAGATTAAATAGGGGCATCTGTTGTAACAGCCCGCGGCCGCTCGCGCACGACTCCCGGCACTATTACCAACTCAAACTTAATCACTAGCCCCCTTTTTCAACTATACTAGCGTTTTTGCCTCCCGTGGGAATCGAACCGCGTACCTGGGGATAAGTACCACGTTCAATGCATTCCCACTACCAATTGAGCTATTGTAACAGCCCGCGGCCGCTCGCGCACGAGTCCCGGCACTATTACCAACTTAGACTTAATCACTAGCCCCCTTTTTCAACTATACTAGTGTTTTTGCCTCCCGTGGGAATCGAACCGTGTACCTGGGGATAAGTACCACATTCGATGCATTCCCACTACCAATTGAGCTAGTATCTCAATTGGTAGTGGGAATGCATTAAACGTGGTACTTATCCCCAGGTACACGGTTCGATTCCCACGGGAGGCAAAAACACTAGTATAGTTGAAAAAGGGGGCTAGTGATTAAGTCTAAGTTGGTAATAGTGTCGGGACTCGTGCGCGAGCGGCCGCGGGCTGTTACATCTGTCATACCCCAAATTTTGACCACAAGATTTCCCATCATTGTGAGGATCATTACCATAATATGGATGTGCCATCATACCTCATCAATCTCCTCGAGGATTGTTGAGCATTCACTACAATCAAGAATCAGGGTTTTTGAGCCCTCTCAGAACACTTGGACAAATGATCAATTAAGAAATGACATGATCTTCAACTTGTCTAACCTCTTAAAACATCCACAAAGGATCAAGAGGACCCTCACATCAAAAATCAAGCACAAAGTTGCCACATTCCAAGTGGTTTGAGCCTCGAAACACCCGATGCCGCTAAATTAGGGTTTTGGACGTCTGGGACCTCTAGAGTGAGATTTTCACAAGAGGAAGAGCCAAGACTTAAACATGTGCCTCAATATGCTCAAAATAACCCTAAGAATCCATTTGCAAAGCTAAATTACTCTCAGAGGATGCATTCCCCAAAAGTCGGGAATTAGGGTTTTTACGCGCCGAACTGCTTCGGAGCCAAAAGTCAAAACATGACTTTTTGGCAAAAATGATCCTTATGACTCATATTTTCATAAAATATGACTTATAATGTCATTTGAACAAGAATTGATCAAAAAACCAAGATAACTTGTAAAAGGGGTAATCTTGAAAAATTGAAAAATTTTCTAAGTTACTAAATTTGAATGATTTTGGTACCAACTTCCAAGGATCATAACTTGTGATCCAAGCAGCAATTTGAGTGATCCAAAACCTGATTTGTAGGTCTTCCTACACTCTACAAAAGCTTCAACTACATCGAACTCCAATTCTTCATGGATTTTAAGTTATGGAGCGATCAAAATGATAAAAATGAAGAAAATGACACTTTTTCAATACTTAGTAAAAATCTGCCTAAGTTACCAGCCCTGAGCATCAATGTTCATGAGGATTTTTCAATGGGATCCAAATATTTTCAAGACAAACTATGATCATACATGGATAGTACCATTGAGGGCTCTTTAAAAGTACAAGAGCCTCGCATAACTCAACTTGAACAAGAAGATATGATCCATTGAAAATGGCATTTTCACTGATTTTTGCAAGGCAGATTTGTGCATTGTTGC
This sequence comes from Lathyrus tuberosus, assembly GCA_022829125.1. Classification (NCBI taxonomy): domain Eukaryota; kingdom Viridiplantae; phylum Streptophyta; class Magnoliopsida; order Fabales; family Fabaceae; genus Lathyrus; species Lathyrus tuberosus. The sequence goes on from JALAZF010000183.1 coordinate 3,176,606, forward strand.
TCGAATTGATCAATTTGTGCAATAACAAGCATGGTTATCCATCTGCATACCTCAAGGGGGAACAACCAAGGGACAAACACTGATCCACTAGCCTCACAAATCCATGGATATATGTTTAGGCATGACACTCCTAAAATTCAAGATGATTCAAATGGTCAATTTTGTTTCCAAGCATTTAACTGATGCATAGAGGTGGCATTCATAAAGACAATGTTATCCAAGTTCAGTCAAGCCTTATCCCTACCACAGAAGACTCATAGTCTGTGCTCTAACCTCAAGTCAATGGCTAGAGGAGACTTGAGATTCCAATGGATCAACATTTGCCACAGACCTGCTGCAGTTGCCATTCACTATTGCAGCCAAAACAAACTTGCTATACTATAAATAGAGCTCATTTGTGATCAGTTTGAGTACACCAAAGCACCCAAACTGATGCTTTACTCAAAATCTCCCTTTCACTCCAATTTTGCCTTCTAACTCAAGTCACTATCGGATTTTGAGATTAAGAGTGATTTCAACCAAACCAATCACACATACACCTCATTAACATCATATGTGAGTGATCTAAACACTAACACAACATCTGGAACATCAAATTCATCAAATCACCCGCCAATTGCTCAAGTTCTTGACAGAGTTACAGTTGAGGTACCACAACCAGTTCCAGCTCATTTCAATCCACTCCAAGCATTCAGACACACTCCTTGGCACCTAAGGAAGCTGTCCAGATCATTGGAACCTATCTGCAACACCTCCATCATCAAACTCGATCACCAGCTACAAGATGTAAGCTTGAACCCTTCAAACTCTATGATCCATGCATCATGAATGAATTTTTGAGTTACCATCTTGTTTATGCATGTATGTAGAGTGATAACCCTCAATTAATTACCATGACTCAATCGTGTATAGAATTTCATTGTGTTCATGCTGAAATTAGGGTTCTTGAGGTTTTCCATTGATTTCTTTCTTCATACTTAATATAACTGCAATTAATCTATATGGTTGTGATCCTTGTTCAAAAACGAACAAGATTGATACTTGAATCGTGCAAAACCATTGAGTAATCATGGAGAAAAGTGAGAAAACGTAAATCTGCAGAAAGAGGGTGCGCGCGTCTTCTTCCTTGATCGTTGGCGCCCTTTTTCAAAATTTGAATTTTTTAATATTTTGATATTTTTGTTAATTGATTCAAAAATTAATTTCTCTCTGAATATTTGTGTTTTTGAATTGATTATTTTTCTCAAAATTCAAAAAAAAATTTAAATATTTTATTTTACAAAAAAATCCAATTTATATTATTTATTTAATATAGTTAGAATTTTTGTAATTAATTTCATTTTTATTGGTTTTAAACATTTTTAAATTAAATTCCCACTTTGATTTTTCAAAACCAATAGAATTTCAAGCTTTCATGTGATTAAACATGATTTTTAAAAAAAATTTCAAAGTATACAACTTGTTTTTGAATATATTTGGTATTTTATATCATTTTTTATTTAATTTCCTTTGAAAATTATATCTTTTAAATTCAAAATTAGGGTTTTCTCTAAATTTTGATTTTTCAAACTTCACATACACACTTTGGGCCTCTAATAGAGTGTAAGACCCAACCCTCTTTTGTACATAAACTTCTTTGGGCCTCAGTCATTATATAAGTCCCGGTATGATTCTTAAAATAACGGTGTGGTCGTTATTTTTCATCTAGGCATCTCCTTGAGTTGTAAGCCCCATCTCTTGTATAAAAATAACTTTGGGCCTCTAATAGAGTGTAAGTCACATCCCTTGTTGTACAGAAAACCTTTTGGGCCTCAGTCATTGTATAAGTCCCTCTGTGATTCTTAAAACGATGGTGCGATCACTGTCTTTCATTGGGACTCTCCCTGAGTTATAAGTCTCATTCTCTTTTCTTAAAATTCTTTGGGCCTCTAATAGAGTGTATGACCCATCCCTTGTAAAATAAATAAGTTTGGGCCTCAATCATTGTATAAGTCCCACTGTGTTTTCTAAAACTACTGCACGATCGTCGCCTTTTAAACAAATCTTTGGGCCTCTCCTTAAGTGTAAGCCCCAATCTTTTCAAAACAACTTTCCCTTTTGATTTAGGTTCAAACTCATAGTTGTTATCAAAACATTCTTTAATTTCTTGAACAACTAACCGTACAGCTGTTACAATGGAAGCTTTCTCACCTGTAAGTTTTAAACAGTTTTCTTTTACATACTTGCATATATATATATATATATATATATATTATTTGTGCTGGAAGCTTGCTCACCTGTAAGTCCTCCTACCCTCTTTTACATACAGTATATATTTCATCTGTATATATGCCTGTATATTATCTGCTTAGAGTTTTCCCCGGCAATTAGGTCTAGGATTAGATAAAGCCAGTGGTCACTCTTTTAACACAGTCAAAACTAGTTCCCCATAGGAATTCCAGATACAGTCTTGCCTCCTCTTGGGCTTATACAATATGGAACAAAGAAAAAGGCATTATTCCCGGTGAAACTTTTCTCAGACTGTCACTATTAGAAAATTGTCAAAGAAATTCAGTTCCCTAGAGAGGATTAATCCCGGTGAAACCTCTCTTGAATTTCTTCAAACCCTAGAACTGTTCACTAAAGAAAAGATTATTCCCGGTGAAACTTTTCTTGAACTTTTCTTAAGTTTGGACCCACAGGCTTCCTAAAAGCATCCCAGCCTCCTCTTGGGCTTTGTACAAGGACCCTCAGGCTTCTTATAAGTTCTCATGCCTTCTCTTGGGCTTAATACAAGGACCCTGAAGACCTCTTAAAGGTATATGATAGAACTTAGTCATCCTTTGTTAGAGCAGTCTTTCTAAAGAGTCAAAACCTCAGACCAATTCTAGGGTTGATTCTCATCCCTTAAAGCACCAGCCTCTTCTTGGGCATCATGCAAAGATAAACTCTTCCATACCAGTAGACTTGGACAGTCTAATCTCCTTTTGGATCTTAAGACATTCTCAAGTTCCCTACAAACACAGGAGAAACCTTGATCATTTAATCAATCTCTAGTAGAGTTAAAACCCTCATAGGTTCTAAAACTCAGTCTTTCATCCTAAATTTCCCCAGCTAGGGTCAGCTTACCATCAGTATAACATTATCCCATATCAGAACCTCAAGGCATCTGATACCTCAAATCTTCTGTAATCCTCAGCAAGAGTTGATTCCCCACTTTGGACCTGCCTCTAGATCTCAATAATCCTCAGCAGAAGACAACCTCCTCTTAGGCTTTGTATAATAATTTTCCTCTGCAGAGTTAGCCTCAAAAGCACTTTTTTGTTGAGTCAGTCTTCTTTCTTAAAGCAATCTTTTGTTGAGTTAACCTTTTTCAGCCTCAATCTTGGGCTTTGTACAAGACAAACAAAGGCACTCTCTTGTTAAGTCAAACACCTTTCAGCACTCTCTTGTTGAGTCAATCACCTTTCAACACTCTCTTGTTGAGTCAATCACCTTTTTCAGTACTCTCTTGATGAGTCAATATCCTTTCAGCACTCTCTGGTTGACTCATCCTCTTTTCAGCCTCAATCTTGGGCTTTGTACAAGACAAATAAAACCTCTCACCAGTAGAGTCAGTTTACCTTTTAGCCTCAATCTTGGGCTTTGTACAAGACACCTGAAATATCCTCAGCTGAGTCATTCCCTTTTAGCCTCAATCTTGGGCTTTACACCAGACACATATAAACTTTCTCCAGTTAAAGTCAAGTCTTTCTAAACCTTCTCTTAAGTTCTGTATAAGCATCTCTCCAACGGAATAATTCCTCCCAGCCTTCTTTTAGGCTTTGTGAATTAATCTCCCTAAGCAAGAGTCAATCTATTTTTTAGCCTCAATCTTGGGCTTTGTACAAGACAGACAAAATATTCCCCAGTAGAGTCAAAAACCCCTTTTTAGCCTCAATCTTGGGTTTGTATAATGATATCCCCCAAAGAATTAGTCTCTTTTTAGCCTTAATCTTGGGCTTTATGCAAGACAGATGTAAAACTCCCCAGTGGAGTCAATCAACCTTTTAGCTTTAACCTTGGGCTTTGATCAAGGCACATACAAAAATCAAAATCCCCTCAGAGGAAATCAAGAGTTCTCTCTGTAGGAAGACATTTCTCTGTATATCACACATCAAAACAGAAAATCAAAACAAACCTTAATCCCAGATAAGTGTTATAAGTGGCACACTTGTTGATTAAGAAATCCAAGTTGTCATCCATCTCTTATCCTGGTAAACCTCTTTCACCTAATTGCTGTAAGCGGCAAGGCTCTGGATTATTTATATCCACGCCACTGTCCGTCTCTTAGCATGAAAGATTCCTAAGGAAAAATGGCATTGCTCAACACTGAGTTAAAGTTTCTTCCTTCAGGACAATTCCCTTATAAAAGAAATTATGGCATTGCTAGATTCCATACATTCCAATTAAAGTAATTCCCCTTTATGATCAATTACCAAACCACTGCGATGAACAGGTGAGATATCTCCCTTTAGAGATGACAAATTCTCTCTCTGTCAAACCTTTTAGCTTCAATCTTGGGCTTTAAATAAGACAAAAATAACCTTTAGCTTCAATCTTGGGCTTTGAACAAGACACCAAAACATCTATTTTCCTCCCATAGAATATGAGGGAACTACGATTGCTCTGATTTCCCTGTTTTCTTTAACGAGAATACGTAGGCATAAGATTGCGAAATCTTAGCGAGCACACCAATCAAAAACTTTAGGTCCAGTACCTTCACACACTAATCAAAACCTTAGGTCCAGTACCTCACCAAAATCATCAAAAGCCCACACTCTCTCTCAAACACTCCCAAAGGAGAAACTTTCCCAACCCACAACAGATAAACACCAGTAAGTAGAAAGCAGTAAGGAAAATTGCTAAAAACCTGTGGATAACCACATATAGGATGGGTAATTGACAACTCCCCATTGTATAACCTGACCCCGAACTCCCCAATCTCTTAAGCATTTGTTCAGTTAAACATTTGCGTGCAAGGTTAGTTTTAGATAGCTCCCCTTTCCTTTCCAGCTTCATAGGATAAATAAGAAATCAGAATGTAGCACCCAACTCCTACCATTGCGGTGAGGAAAAACCAAATGGCGATAAGGTGGTCGCGTCACCGACAAAAATCGTACGCTACAGTATACTAAATCATAGAACTGAACCAGTGTAGACAGGACTCCTTCAACCATGTTGACCTTCAAAAGAGACAACAATCCTCCGTGCTTAGCTCTGAAAGCTTCGGGATTAGTAATCATCCTTCCCAACTTCCTTAGGTCTTCCAGTTTTGGAACCCTGAAGGTGTACTTGTGCATTTTTCTTCTACCGAAATCCATAACGTATCTTCTGATATTTGTAATTATTGTTTCAGTTCTTTTAGAAAAAAAGATTTTTTTCTTGTTTTTAAAAGAGTTTTTTAATGAATGCAGCAAACAAAAACATTTGAAAACATGGGTTCAGGGGTTCATCGTCACGAGCATGGAGCCATGGATCTACCCATCCCCAAGGTGTGTACTAAAGGTCAATTTTTGTACCTGTAGAACGGGTTCTAACAAAGGTTCCCAAAATCATTGACCCCTCTTAATGATATTAACAGCAAACTGACTGACTCATGAGAGTTGTAATATCCCAAGATGAATCTCCTTTAAGTGTAGTATCGCGTATCAACTATTCCCGATAGTCATGCACAACCTAATGGTCAAATGGTTAAATGTTTACTAATCCTCAGTTTCAAGGGTATTCAATGGGAAAAAACAATGCTTTTACGACTTGCTCGTTCAACATTGATAATTCTATGAGGGTGCCTCCACTGATTCGGTGGACTCTCAAGTTAGCTTGGTCGGGACTCACTCCCTATAAGCCTTCCTGAATATGCCACCACTTATCTTAATGCTCTCTCGGACTCACCACATAGGTATTAATCGCATTCCCAGATAACAGTAATTTAAACAAGTATATCAAGTAATATGACAGCATATGATATATAAAAAAAATAAGAAAGCAAGTAAAAATAGCAGTAAATGCAAAGCAAGGCCTAGACCTCTTAGGAAATCTAATTCTAATGATAATTCCCCAACAGAGTCGCCATTTTTCTGTAGCGTCAGTTTTTTGGTGACGCGACCACCTACCTCATTTTGGTGCCACTTTCTGATTTCTATATTTATCCTATGAAGCTTAAAAGAAAGGGTAATATATCTTAAACTAACCCTGCACCCAAGTGTTTTCTTTAATAAATTCTAAGAGATCGGGGATCGGGGTCTGGTTATACAAAGGGAAGCTATTAACACCCAGAGTATCTATAGTAATCTTTAGGAACCTTCGTTTGCATGTATTTCTACTGTTTGAAATGCTTTCTTGTGTTTATCTACTGTGGATTGGGAAAGTTTCTCCTTTGAGAATGCTGAGGAAATGTTTTTGTTGCTTTCAGGTTTTCTATTGTTTTTGGAAAGGTACTTGGACCTAAGATTTTTGATTTGTGTGCTCGCTAAGATTTTGCAATCTTATGCATACGTATTCCCGTAAAGAGATTTAGGAAATCAGAGAAATCATAGTTCAGGAAAGATATTTGGTGTCTTGTTCAAAGCCCAAGATTGAAGCTAGCAGAGTATTTGGGTCTTGTTTAAAGCCCAAAATTGAAGCTAAAGGTTTTACTGAGAGAGAGAGAGAGAGAGAGAGAGAGAGAGAGAGAGAGAGAGAGAATTTATCATCTCTAAAGGGAAATTAAGGAATTGATTATAAGGGAAATTACTTTAACTGGGATGTGTTGAATCCAGCAATGCCATAATTTCCTTTATAAGAGAGATGTCATGAAGGAAGAAGCTTTAACTCAGTGTAGAGCAATGCCACTTTTTCCTTATGAGTCTTTCATGCTAAGAGAGGGACATTGGCTTGGATGTGTAGAATCCAGAGGCTTGCCACTTATAGCTGCTAGATGAAAGTGAGATTTTATCCAGGATAAAGGAGGGACTCCAGCTTGGATTTTGAATCAACAAGTGTGCCACTTATAGCAGTTTATCTGGGAAAAAGGTTTTGATTGTTTGTTTTGACATGTGATGTATAGAAGAGGTATCTTCCTACAGAGAGGACTCATGGTCTCATCTAAGGGGATGTTGCTTTTTTTATGTGTGTCTTGTTCAAAGCCCAAGGTTGAAGTTGAAATAAAATGACTAATCTGGGGAGTGTTATATATGTCTTGTACAAAGCCCAAGATTGAGGTTGACTGGGGGGAAATTCTTATATGAAGCCTAAGAGGGGGCTGACTTTTGCTGAGGATCATTGAAATCTAGGAGAAGGTCTAAATTGTATTGGGGAATCCAATGTGAAATTAACTCTTGCAGGGGAATCAGGGAAGAGTTGAAGTACCAGATGCCATGAGGCTCTGATTTTGTTAGGGATTTGTTGATGGTAAATTGACCCGGGCTGGGATTTTCAAGGTGAAAGTTAATCTTTGTTGGGGGTCAGAGGAGTTTAAAGGTGAGTTTGAAAACCTTTGAGGTTTCAACTCTCTTGGGAATTAATGTATTAGTAAAATGATCATGATCTATCCTATGCTTTTAGCAAGCCTGTGGGTCCTTGTGTTAAGTCCAAGAGGAGACTATGATAATGAGACTTTCCAAGTCTACTTGTATGAAGCCCAAGAGGAGGCTGAGACTATCCAAGTCTCATAAGAAGAGGTAGATTCTGGTTGGAGAGAGATCTTTGTATGATGCCCAAGAGGAGGATGTTGGTTTAAGGGATGAAGATCAACCCTGGAATGATTGGGTATTCTGGAGTTTTGACTTTCCTAAGGATTGAACTAGTAGAGATGACTGAATTCCTATCATATGCTTTTAAGAAGCCTTTTGGTCCTTGTACTAAGCCCAAGAGGAGGCTGGGGAACTTCTAAGAAGCCTTTTGGTTTATGTACTAAGCCTAAGAGGAGGTTGTGGGGAACTTTTAAGAAGCCTGTTGTTCCAAGCCAAAGAAAAGTTCAAGAAAGTTTTCACCAGAAATTAATCCTTTCCTTGTTGAATAGTTCTAAGGTTTGAAGAAATTCAAAAGAGGTTTCACCGGGAATTAATCCTCTCTGGGGAAATTAACTTCTTTTATATATGTTTCGAAGTTTTCTAAGTTATGGAACAAAATGGGTTTGGTACCAACTTTGCAAGGTCATAACTCCTAAACCCAAAGCCATTTGCTTTCATCCAAAGCTCAAACGAAAGCCCTCTTTACATACTTCAAAAGTGTCAACTACATCAAATTCCAAATCCTCGTGGATTTTGAGTTATGGATTGATCAAAATCACAAAAAGTGAAAATAACCACTTTTTCCAACACTTAGTGAAAATTTCAAGAAGTCAGAATCTGTTTCATTTTTTTACCAACTTTGAGGTCATTTTTCATCATGATCCAAGCTGAACTAAGTCCATTTGTGAACATCAAAGTTAAAGTATGTCATTAGAGCTTTTCAAATAATACAAGAACTCCCATTTATTCAACTTAATCAGGGAGTTATGAACCTCACAACATGCCTTGCTCAAATTGATTTCCAAGACAGGATTGTGCATTACTTGTGGCACACGATTCTTAAGTCCAATTTTGGTGACTATGCAAGACTGATCGTCATCCAAATTCAACAAGACTCTCAGTCAATCATGAAGTACCTGCAAGCTTGGACCCCAAGGCAAGAATCCCATCATTCGGCATGTGACCATTCAAGTTTCAAATCCAAAACTTCAATTTTGTCATTTTGAATTGATGTGGTACATGGAGCTGTCATGAACTAGCACAGATCAGTCCAATTGAGTCAAGTTTGTTGCAAAGATCAGAAGATCTAGAGCTACAAATATCAGCTCTAGTCAATGACCAAGTGAAGACGTAGTACCTTGGCATTTAAGGAAGTGATACATGGGCATATCCATTGGATAATAGAGTGATCCCTCATCCGACACTATTCCTTCAAACCACACCAAAACAATACCAAAGCCTTGTTTTCTCACTCTCCCTCTCTTACTTCAATTTCAAGCCACATTGAAGCAATTTGGGAATTCTTGAAACCAGAGCAAAAACCACTCAAATAACCATCCAAACACATCATAAATCATCCATTGAAGGTGTTCAAACCTTCATCCACATTGTACAACCTCAAAATTAGAAAGTCAACCTCCAAAACCTCAAATTTTGACTTTTCTGTATTTTACAAGCCATGTCTTGATTCAGTCACTTTCAAAACCAAACAAAGCTACAAACACACTCCAAATATCATCCTCAAACTGTCCCAACAGGTTTCCCTCAACTGTAACACCATTAGAGAGAGAGTTACCATTTTGGTCATTTTTGCCACTTTTGCAAGAAAGAGCCAATTCTTGTTCCTCAGGTTTCTAGCTGGTTTTGATCATCCTAAAAGCTTCCTATGGGTCAATCAAGAGTATCTAAAGCATTAGGTTACTTCTGGCACAAGGATCTTGACAGTTAGCACAAGGAGCTTCAAGAGGTAAGTGCATCACAACTTGACCTCTTAAAATATGCATTGCTTTGATGTCCATTGATCATAAACATATCAAATGTATCCAATGTGTTGTGTTTGAACCAATTTATCATGCTATTGTTGCTTGTATGATAAGATAGCATAGAACTTGCAAATCTTGGCCGATTTTGAAACCATTATCTGGTTTTAAAATAGAAGCATCTTTACAAAATTCTAAAAGCACCATTAGATTCCTCGTGAAATTCTAGGCAGGATCCATCTAAATTTCATCAAATTCCATGGAGAATTGAGGAAGTTATGGCCTTCTTGCAAATCCACCAAAAACTGGGTTTTGCCTTGGCCAGTCCTAGAATTTAGGCCACCATATATGTTTATGGGGTGGTTTTGATACACGGATGTATCACCACCTCAGTGGTAGCAGCGCGCTTGTGTTTGATTGGAGGTCGTGGGTTCAAGACCCACCCAAACAATTTTTGCTATTTCTCTCATATTTTGCTATTTTTCATGGTTTTTATTAATTAATTCCAAAATTAATTTCTCTCTCAATTTTAATTATTTTTTATTGATTCTTTTTTGGAAAATTCACAAAAATGATAAAATATTTTATTCCACAAAAAAATTTAATTTATATTATTTATTTAATATAGTTTAAATTTTTGTAATTAATTTCATTTTATTTATTTTCAAACATTTTAAAATGAGATTTCCACCATGATCTTTCAAAATCAATTGAATTTCAAGCCTTCATGTGATTAAACATGATTTTTCAAAATATTTTTCAAAGCTTACCACTTGTTTTTAAATATTTTGGTATTTTATATTTAATTTCCTTTGATAATATTATTATATTAATTAAAATTAGGGTTTCCCTCAATTTTAATTTTTCAAACTTCATTTGAAACACTTTTGGGCCTCTAATAAAGTGTAAGACCCATCCCTTGTCACATAAATAAATTTTGGGCTTCAGTCACTGAATAAGTCCCACTGTGTTTTTTGAAACCGCGGCACGATCGGTGCCTGTTAAGCAAAAATCATTTGGGTCTCCTTTTGGTTGTAAGTCTTGTCTTCCTTCTTTTTAAAACACTTTTGGGCCTCACTTGGGTTGTAAGTCTCGTCTTCCTTCTTTTTAAAACACTTTTGGGCCTCTTGATAGAGTGTAAGTCCCATCCCTTTGGGCCTCAGTCATTTTATGAGTCCCGATACGATTTTAAAAATCTCGGCGTGATCGTCCTTTTCAAAACAATTTTCATCTGGGCCTCTCCTTGAGCTATAAGCCCCAACTCTTGAATCAAAATAAACTTTGGGCCTCTAATAGTGTGTAAGACCCATCCCCTTTGTAAAAATGCAATAATTTAGGCTCAGTCATTGTTTAAGTCCCTCTGTGGTTTTCAAAACTACGACGCGATCGTCGTCTTTTCGAAAGAATTCATCTCGGGCACTCCATGAGTATAACCCCTAAACTTCCTTTTAAAACAACTTTCTTTTTTGAGTTAGATTCAAATTCAAAGTGTTATCAAAACTTTCTTCAATTTCTTGAATAACTAACCATACAGTTGTGGTTACAATGCTGGAGCTTGCACACCTGTAAGTTCTACTATTTTTTTATGCATACTGGTTTATATATTTTATCTTGCACACCTGTTAGAGTTTTCCCCAACAATTAGCTCTAGGTTTAGATCAAACTAATAGTTACTCTTTCAACACAGTCAAAATTAGTTCCCCATAGGAAATTCCAGATACAGTCTTGCCTCCTCTTGGGCTTATACAATATGGAACAGAGAAAGGCATTATTCCCAGTGAAACTTCTATTGAATTTCTTCAAACCCTAGAATTGTTCATTAAAGAAAGGATTATTCCCGGTGAAACCTTTCTTGAACTTTTCTCAGGCTTGGACCCACAGGCTTCCTAAAAGTTCCCCAGCCTCCTCTTGGGCTTTGTACAAGGACCCTCAGGCTTCTTAGAAGTTCTCAGCCTCCTCTTGGGCTTAGTACAAAGACCCAAAGACCTCCTACAGGTATAGGACAGAACCTAGTCATCTTTTACTAGTTTAATCCTTCAGTGAGTCATAACATCATACCAGTTTAGGGTTGATTCTCATCCCTTAAAACATCAGCCTCTTCTTGGGCTTCATACAAAGATAATTCTCCAGCTAAGAGAAAACCTTTTCATACCAGTTGACTTGGAAAGTCTCATCTCCTCTTGGATCTCAAAGAAACCCTCAAATCTCCTAAAGGAAAAGGAGAAACCCTGATCATTTCATCAATTCACCAGCTGAGTTTAAACCTTTCATCCTAAGTTCCCAAGCTAGGGTCAACTTACCATCAATATAACACTAAAAAAATCAGAACCTCAAGGCATCTGATATTTCAACTCTTCTATAATCCTCAGCAAGAGTTGATTCCCCACTTTGGACCTGTTTCTGGATCTCAATAATCCTCAGCAGAAGCTAGCCTCCTCTTAGGCTTTATATAAGAAATTCCCCAACCAGCCTCCTCTTAGGCTTGGTATAATGATTTTTCCTTAGCTGAGTTAGCCTCGATCTTGGGCTTTACAGATCATATTCTCCAGCTGAGTCAATTAACCTTTTTAGCCTCAATATTGGGCTTTATACAAGACATATAAAACTGCTCCCCGGTGGAGTCAATTCTTTTAGCCTCAATCTTGGGCTTTGTACAAGACAAATAAAATATTCCCCAAAAGATTCAATCTCTTTTCAGCCTCAATCTTGGGCTTTGTACAAGACAGATATAAAATTCCCTAAACAAAATCAACCTTTTAGCTTCAACCTTGGGCTTTGATCAAGGCACACAAAACCAAAATCCCCTTAGAGAAAATCAAGAGTTCTCTCTGTAGGAAGGCATTTCTTTTTACATCACACATTAAAATAGACAAATAAAAAAACCCTTATCCCAGATAATTATTGTAAGTGGCACACTTGTTGATTAAAAAATCCAAGTTGTGGTTCATCTCTTTATCCTGGTAAACTTCCTCTTTCATCTAATTGCTGTAAGTGGCAAGCCTCTGGATTATTTACATCCAAGCCCATGTCCCTCTCTTAGCATGAAAGATTCCTAAGGAAAAATGGCATTACTCAATACTGAGTTAAAGTTTCCTCCTTCAGGACATCTCCCTTGTAAAGAAAATTATGGCATTGATGGATTCTCATATCCCAGTTAAAGTAATTCCCCTTTATAACCAAATACCCCAACAACTGTGATGAACAGGTGAGATATCTCCCTTTAGAGATGACAAATTCTCTCTCAGTTAAACCCCTTTAGCTTCAATCTTGGGCTTTGAACAAGACACAAATACTCATTTAGCTTCAATCTTGGGCTTTGAACAAGACACCAAACATCATCTTTTTCCCCCCATAGAATAGGAGGAACTACGATTGCTCTGATTTCCCTGTTTATCTTTATGGGAATACGTAGGTATAAGATTGCGAAATCTTAGCAAGCACACATAATAAAAACCTTAGGTCCTGTACCTTACCAAAAACATCAAAAATCCCGAAAATAACAAAAACACTCTCTCAACATTCCCAAAGGAGAAACTTTCCCAATTTATAACAGATAAACACCAGTAAGTAGATAATAGAAGAACATGCCAAACGATCTATGGATAACCATATATACACTGGGTAATTAACAACTTCCCTTTGGATAACCTGACCCCGGACCCCCCAATCTCTTAGCATATGTTAAAGAAAACATTTATGTGCAAGGTTAGTTTTAGATAGCTTCCCTTCCTTTCCCACTTCATAGGATAAATAAGAAATTAGAAAGTAGCACCCAATTCCAACCAATGCGGTAAGGTGGTTGCGTCACCGACAAAAATCGCACGCTACAGAAAAATGGAGACTCTGCTGGGGAGTCATGGGATTAAAGTTCCTAAAAGGTCTAGGTTGTTTAGCATTTTCTATATAATATATATATATATATATATATATATATATATATATATATATATATATATATATCATTTACTATTATTACTACTTGATACCCGTGTTTAATTTTCTGTCAAATAGGAATACGATTAATACGCACGTGGAAAGTTTGAGAGAACATTAAGATAGGGGTGGCATATCCAGGAAACGCTTATAGGGAGTGAATCCCGACCAAGCTAACTTGGCAGTCCACCGAATCAGTCGAGGTACCCATACGAAAGTATCGATGTTAAACGACCGATTATCGTGAAAGCATTGTCTTTCCTAGTGTGGTACCCATGACCCTGAGGATTTAGTAGACATTAACCATATGACCATTTGGTAGTGCGGTGACTATCGGGAATAGTTGATATGCGATACTACACTTAAATGAGATTCATCCTAGGATATTACAGCTCGCTCGAGTGAATCAGCTTGCTGTTGGTATCCCTAGGAGGGGTCAATGACTTTGGGAACCTTAGAACCCGTTCTACAGGTACATAAAATTGACCAAAATAGTACAACCTTTGGGGATGGGTAGAGCCATGACTTCATTCTCGTGACGTTGAACCCTTTAACCCATGTTTTCAAATGTTTTTGTGTGCTGCATTCATGCATTCATCTAAAAAACTCTTTTCAAATAAAAAAAATCTTTTTTAAAAAGAAATAAAACAATAATTGCAAATATCAGAGGTAGCGTTATGGATTTCGGTAGAAGCAAGACACACAAGTACACCTTTAAGGCTCTAAAACTAGAAGAGTTAAGGAAATTGGCAAGGATGATTACGAATCCTGAGGCTTTCAGAGCTAAGCACAGAGGACTGTTGTCTCTGTTAAGGGTCCACGTAGTTGAAGGAATCCTGTCTACGTTGATTCAGTTCTATGATCCGGTTTATCACTGCTTCATATTCCTGGATTACCAACTGGCACCAACGCTAGAAGAGTACTCCCACCTAATTGATTTACCTATCACTGATCAAGCTCCATTTTCTGGACTGGAAGAAATTCCAAAGGATCATGTCATTGCAAGAGCAACCTTTTTGGACGAGTCAGAAGTTAGGACTCACATGACCACTAAAGGAGGAATCCAGGGTTTACCAGCTAAATTCCTGATGGAGAAAGCTCTATACTTTGCTAGTATAGGAAACATAACTGCCTTCGAGGACGTCTTCATTCTGCTCATATATGGGTTATTCCTTTTTCCCAACATTGACAACTTCGTCGATTCCAATGTTGTTAAGATATTCTAGATAGGAAACCCCGTACCAACCTTGCTCACAGATGCTTATCATTCTGTACACTTAAGGAATTTGTACAACAGAGGAATGATCACATGCTGTGTACCCTTACTCTACAAATGGTTCATTTCCCATTTGCCCAAGTCTACTGCTTTTTGGGATCATAAGAGTACTCCACGTTGGTCACAAAGGATTATGTCCCTTACCAACTCTGACATAGATTGGTATAACAGAATTTACGAAGGGATATAGATCATCAACAGATGTGGAAATTTCCTTAACGTACCCCTCATTAGAACTAAAGGAGGAATCAACTATCATCCGATTCTAGCTCGCCGTCAACTCAGATACCCGATGAAGAATATCCCACATAATGTTCATCTGGAAGGTCTTTTCTTCAAGGAAGGGGAAAATGATAGGGAACTAAAGAAGGAAATAGTGCATGCCTGGGAACATGTTCACAGGAAAGGAAGAGAGTCTCTAGGAAGACCAAACTGTACCTCCATGGAGCCTTATCTCCACTGGGTGCAAACTAGAGCCCTCAAGCTGAGGATCCCTTACCCTCGCCAAGAAGTTTTTCCATTAAAGGAATTTGTCCTTTATTTCATGTCTGATGCGGAAAAACTCTAGGTAGCTCTCAACAAAGTTCAACATGAGAAGAGCTCTTGGAAGAACAAATACCAAATCCTTAATTTGGAATGTACCAAGATTCAGGAACTGTTAAAGGAGAAGGACGCTCTGATTGAGATATTAGAACAACATGCTTTAGAAAGTCAGGAAGACCGAAGAAATTTGCTCGCTCCTTTCACTTGGCAAAGGACTAACGACCCGACAACAGTTAAAGAGGCCCGACCAAAGAAAAGGAAAATACAGGAACCAACATCTGAGCTCTCTTCAGAGAGAACTCAGGATCCATAAGCTTAGGTATTTTCCTTGCAGCACTTTGTAAAATACTGTACTTTTCCTTGTAAAATACTGCAATCTTTCGAATTCAATAAAAGGGGTCTCCACCCTTCACTATATGATATTTGCAATCTATTTGTTGAAGTTTCTTTTTGAATAAAACAAAAACTAAAAATATGTCATTGCATATCATTCGTCATTCTCACATAACGCATTTTTTCTTATCTTTGAGTCTCACGTATGTGTCACAATTCCTAGTCAAACTGTCTCACTTATACAATACTCGAGCCAATCGGCAAAAGAAAATGGATGATCTCGAGGAAGAGAACAGAGAGCTGAGAGAAGAAATCGACGCTCTAAAGGAAAGTTTGGAAAAACTTCAAAGCGACATGCAATCTCTGACAGTAGCTCAAGAGCAGTGGCATCAAAATACCGTGATCTCGGAGATCACATCTACACCTGTACTGGAGACATATGATCCTCGGTACGGCATGCCTAAAGGGCGCCCCTGGGGCATGCCTTTCAACTTTATACCTGAAGGATATATCCCACCGGTCACTGAAGACCCAGAAACTGCAGCAGGAACCATTGGACCTGAAGGTTACAAACTTCAGGAAAATAAAGACGCAAGGGTTACAACAGCCACTCCTGAAGGTTACAAACTTCAGGGCACTGAAGATCCAAGAGTCACCGCTGTAATGTCTATACCACAACCAGTGGTACACACTGTCTCGGAAGGATAGATTCCACAAACAATTTCTGGTGGAAACGAAGACATGTACGAAAGGATGAATGAGTTCCAAGAATAAATCTTGGAAATGCAAAAGGAACTGCATGCCATTCGCGGTCAAGGCTTATTTGGAAATGACGCCGCTAACCTCTGTTTGGTCCCTAATATAAAGATCCCGCACAAATTCAAGGTGTCTGACTTTGAAAAATGCAAAGGCAACTCTTGTCCTCAAAGTCATTTGGTGATGTACACTTGAAAAATGTCTACTCAGACAGAAAATCAACAGCTACTGATCCATTACTTCCAAGACAGTTTAGTCGGTGCCGCACTTAAATGGTACATGGGTTTAAACCGCACCAAGATCAGTACTTTCAGAGATCTTGGGGCAGCCTTCTTTCAGCAGTATAAATACAACTTGGACATGGCACCAAATAGAGATCAGCTCAAAGCAATGTCGCAGAAGGAAAAAGAAAATTTTAAAGAGTATGCTCAGAGATGGCATGAAATTGACGCTCAGATCTGTCCCCTTCTTGAGGAAAAGGAGATGACCAAGATCTTTTTGAAAACCTTGAGCTCATTCTATTACGACCGAAGGGTTGCACGTGCGCCCAGTGACTTCACTGAAATGGAGAACATGGGAGTACGCCTTGAAGAAGCAGTCTGAGAAGGACGATTGGTTAAAGATGCAGAGCCATCTAGCAGTACTAAGAGATACGGTAGTGCTTTCCAAAAGAAAAAAGAGCAAGATATTAGTAATATCTCTCTAGGAAAGCAAAGACGAAGGTATCGGCAATAACTCCTGCTATTACCCCAGCGCCGGATCCGACGTATCAACCTCAGGTTGCTTAGAGCTGACCAAGTCAACAACAATATCAGTAAAGGCCACAACAGCCTCTTCAGCAGGCTCGCCCACAGTACAACAATAACAATTATACGACACGCGCATCAAGGTTCGACCTTATACCGATGTTGTACACAGAACTGTTTCCACTTCTACTGGGCAAGGGGCACGTCCAAACCAGGACACCTCTCGCAGTACCAAAAATCCACCTTTTTGGTTTAAAGCAGATCAAACTTGCCCTTACCATCAGGGAGGATCGGGACATAATATTGAGAATTGTCTTAGCTTCAAGTCTGATGTACAAAAGCTTGTCAGGAACGGGGTTTTATCCTTCAAAGATACTAATCCGAATGTTCAGACGAACCCGTTGCCACAACATGAGAAGACTGCAGTGAATTTAATAGAGGAAGGACCTAGCCACAGTTATCGAATTCACGATGTACTCCTATTGGGAACCAATCTGGTGAGAATGCATTGCAAACAGAGCTGGTACAGTCATGTACCCTCTCACAATTATCACCAGTGTGATATCTGCTCAAAGAATAATCAAGGGTGTTCCATAGTGCAAACAGCTTTACAAAAACAAATGGATTTGGGCTGGATTCAGGATCACATGATCCGTGAGGTAAACATGGCCCATGCATATCCTAACATTTTTCAGAACCACCACATCAGTGCGAGGAACGTCAATTTAGTGGCGATGCATTCGAGACAAAGTCAGTATTATAATCTGCCACGACACGATTACAGTGCTTGTCCAGTCTGCTCAACAGACAATCAAGGATGCTCTTTTATACAAGAGGCTCTCCAACGTCAGATGGATCTCGGATGGATCCAAGACTACCGTGAAAGAAATAACCATCAAGTCAATATGGTTCAGATCTTTGACATGCACTTGATGAATATCGGTCTAGTGGAATTGCATGTTAAGCAAGTCACGCTCGGTTTTCTAGCTTCACATGATTACCTAGACTGTAAACAATGCTGTGAAGACAACCAAGGGTGTGCGCTTGTACAGAGAACCCTCCAACATCTGTTGGACCATTGGTGGCTTCCGATCTACCTGGATGAAGTTACACAATGGATTAGCATGACTGATGGGAATCCTGATAGGCATCAAAGTTGTGATATCCGCTCAACGGAAATAGATCTGGTAAAGATGAACTGCGTATAAAGCGGGTGTGGCCGAGTACCACCGCACAACTATGAGTGATGTAGAGTATGTTTGAAAAATAACCAAGGATGTTATCTCGTGCGAGCAGCTCTCCAAAAACAATTAAACCAGAAGGAGATTCGACTATGTTTGAGCTCTGGGTCGATCAACATGATATAAGAGTACCTCCTTGGTCAGAACAAAAACGCTGTCATAATCTCCGATCACGGAATAACCAAGGACGTTTGCACCATAATCCCTCTGCTCGACGAGTCAAAAGTCTTTCTTCACAGTAGAAGAATTCTCAACCTCGAACCAATTAAGGCTGCCTACGATGGTCAGAAAAATCAAAAAGATCCTGTTGTTATCTACCTGCCAGGACCAGTACCGTACAAATCAGACAAGGCTATCCCTTACAAGTACGGTTCAACGACCATCGAAAATGGAAAGGAAACTCCATTACCCTCCGTCGTAAACATTGTCGACATCAGTCGAGTCACACGGAGCGGTCGGATCTTCAACAGAGGAGTTGGAGAACCTACCAAAGAAAAGGAACCTCAAACAGGAGTTCCTAACCCACCAGACGGTCAATCCTGTAATCCAGAGCTTGTAAAGAACAACGATGAGATGCTGAAGCTCATCCAGAAAAGTGAGTACAACATTGTGGACCAATTGTTGCAAACTCCATCTCGAATCTCTGTACTTTCTCTCCTGCTTTGTTCAAAAGCTCACAGGGAAGCTCTACAGAAAGTCGTAGAGAAAGCCTTTGTGGAACAAGATGTGACGGTAGGATAATTTGACAGCATCATATCCAACATCACTTCCTGCAACAACTTAGGATTCAGTGATGAAGAACTGCCGGAAGATGGCAAAAATCATAACATGGCGCTTAACGTTACAGTCAACTGCCAAGACGAAGCTTTAGCCAGCGTACTGGTGGACACAGGATCATCTTTGTATGTTATGCCAAAATCAACTCTGGTACGACTATCATTTCAAGGAGCCCCGATGAGAGGCAGTGAGATCATCGTCAAAGCCTTTGACGGATCTACAAAAATAGTTATCAGCGAAGTCGATCTTCCCATAACCATCGGTCCTCACACTTTCCAAGTCACTTTCCAGGTCATGGACATCCAGGCAGCATACAGTTGTTTATTAGGAAGACCTTGGTTACACGAAGCTGGGGCAGTCACTTCGACACTTCACCAGAAGCTGAAGTTCGTCAAGAATGACAAGTTAGTCACAGTATGTGGAGAGCAGGCCTTAATCGTGAGCAACTTATCATCATTCTCTTGTGTAGAACCCGAGGAGGTTGTCTGAACTTAGTTCCAAGCACTCTCGGTGAGCAATGAGAATCAACCAGAAGGAGGGACGTCGATTTTCTCTTACCAGGATGCTCTCGAAGTAATCAAGAGTAACGACATAAAAGGATGGGGATAGGTTGTAATTCCTACTGATAACAAGACAAAAAAAGGTCTTGGTTTCTCTTCAGCCTGTACCCAGACTACTAAGAAAGACGAAAGTTTTTGTCCCATTCAGGATTTCTTCCACAGTGGAGGCTTCCTTCGCCAGTGTCTCAAGAAGTACACACCATCAATGAGAGCGACTCCTCTGATACGGAAGAAGAATGGAAATCTTACCTTAACCAGGATGGTTATATATCTCCAGAAGAGGCGCGCATGCCATTCTATTTTCCCAAGCAGAGCTCAAGATATATACCAAGATCAGATGCCCGGATGATCTATGGAGATTACGACCCTGAAGGATGTCGTGCCCCACATAATTCATTAGAGGAAGACAATCTAATGAAAGACAACTGCGATTATTATGATCCCCTGGAAGACTTGCCTATCTGGAAGCCATACACGGAAGACTTGGGGCAAAAGAGTCAGTCGGATGATGCCTATCAACTGAGTAATATTGAAAAGAATACCCATGTCCCCACCGAGTCATGGAATCATTACTCAAGACATTCCGAAATTATCCGACACCGCGATGATAAATTTGCAAAGATTGCAGGACAAGAGTTTATCATCTGTGCTTTTCCTGAGGTCAACGTCATTGAGGAAGATGATTCGTCCACTCCCACATAAATATGGGACACCTTAGAACAGCCGAGTGGCAAGTACGACTTCCTAGTCAAATACACTGCTCCTGAAAGTTCTCGCATCAAATACGAGGACATCTAAGCAACTGGATGGGGAGATCCGTTTGAGAATAAAAACACTAGGGAAGAGACAACAGAAGAGTTTGTTTATGACAACTCTGCTTGGGAAGAAGACTCCAACGATCCTACTCCACCAGAAATCAGCGTCATTTCAGAAGACAAACCAAGAAGGAAAGTACCAGACTTTGTGATTCACAGAGAAGTTCACCGCCGTTGGGTTGCTGTCGATGTCCCGAAAGTCGTCCATAAGTCTAAGTAATTGCCATCTTTGTTTTAAACCTTTCACCTTGCCCGAGTGGAATGGATGTTTTATAGGGATCGCTTTTCTGTAAATGTCCCTCTTCGCTTCGCCTAAAGCGACAGAGTTTTGTTTTATAGGGCTATGTTTCAAGAATCAAGAAATCGTAAATAAATAATGTTATTCTGTCATTCCGCATTTATTGTTGTTTTCAATTTTCGTTTTTCAGAAAATGGTAATCCTAAAACAACCCATAAAAAAACAAGCATTTTTCAAAAAATACACTGCACACACTCTTGCATTCTCTCTGTCTTTGCTAAAAAAAGAATCATCACATCATGCTGACTGCTTGTTTTAAACCCCATTGAAACGTACGATCCAATGCCTTATCCCAACTTTAAATTCCCGGTATTTGAGGCTGAAGAAGAAGAGGACGAAGAAATTCCAGAAGAGATCTCCCGACTACTCAGGTAGGAGGAAAGGTCTATTAAGCCTCACATAAAGCCATTGGAAATGGTTAATTTGGGTTCGGAGGAAGAAAAAAAGAAAGTTAAGATTGGAGCACTGCTCAGTACAACTATCAGAGAAGACTTGATAAAACTTCTCAAAGAGTTTCCAGATGTGTTTGCTTGGTCCTATTAGGACATGCCAGGGTTGGATACCAGCATCATGGAACATCACTTTCCACTGAAAACATAATGTTTTCCAGTAAAACAAAGACCGAGACGGACTCATCCTGATATGGCCATTAATATTAAGGAGAAAGTGCAGAAACAGATCGATGCAGGTTTCCTTGCCACCTCAGAATATCCTCAATGGCTAGCTAACATAGTGCCAATTCCGAAAAAGGACGGAAAAGTCAAAATGTGTGTAGATTACATGGATCTAAACAAAGCAAGCCCAAAGGACGACTTCCCCTTTACCACACATAGACATGCTGGTTGACAGTACAACAAAGTTCAAAGTCTTCTCCTTCATGGATGGATTCTCGGGCTATAATCAAATCAAAATGGCACCGGAAGATATGGAGAAAACTTCATTCTTCACACCATGGGGCACCTTTTGTTACAAGGTAATGCCGTTCGATTTGAAGAACTCCGGGGCAACCTATCAAAGGGCCATGACAACTTTGTTTTACGACATGATGCACAAAGAAATTGAAGTATATATCGATGATATGATTGCCAAATCTAAACTAGAAGAAGACATTGTGACACACCTATCAAAGTTATTCGAGCGTTTGAGAAAATACAAACTTGGCTTGAATCCCAATAAGTGCAAGTTCGGTGTCCGCTCAGGAAAACTTTTAGGAGTCATCGTCAGCCAGAAAGGAATTGAGGTTGATCCTGACAAGGTCAAGGCTATTCAAGAAATTCCTTCACCAAGGACTGAAAACAGGTCAGAGGATTTCCGAGACGTCTGAATTACATCTCCAGATTTATATCCCTTATGACTGCGACGTGCACGCCAATCTTCAAACTACTCAGAAAGAATCAAAGTTGTGTATGGACAGAAGATTGCCAAAAAGCTTTTAACAGTATCAAAGAATATCTGTCGAATCCACCAATTATGTCTCCTCTAGTGGAGGGAAGACCCTTGATCATCTACCTAACAGTCTTGGAAGACTCTATGGGTTGTGCTTGGCCAACAAGACGAAACATAAAGAAAAGAGTCTGCCATTTACCACTTAAGCAAGAAGTTCAGTGACTGTGAAACTTGGTACACTATGCTCGAGAAAATTTGTTGCGCTCTGGCTTGGGCAGCCAAACGTCTTCGCTAATACATGATTTGTCACACTGCTTGGTTAAACTCCGAAATGGATCCGATCAAGTGCGTCTTTGAAAAACCTGCTCTCACGGGAAGGATTGCCCGTTGGCAGATGTTGTTATCAGAATACGACATCGAGTACCATGCTTAGAAAGCCGTCAAAGGGAGTATTTTAGCCGATCATTTGGCTCATCAACCGATTGACAATCAGGAATCATTCGGATTTGACTTCCCAGACGAAGATGTCATTAACTTAAAAATGAAAGATTACTATGAACCGCTACCCAGTGAAGGGCCAGAACCAGATTCCCTATGGGGATTAATTTTTGATGGAGCTGTCAACAATTATGGAAACAGAATTGGGGCAATCATCGTAACACCTCAGGGTATCCACATTCCTTTCACCGCCCGACTGACTTTCAAATGTACAAACAACGAGGCCGAATATAAAGCTTGTATCATGGGTTTCGAAGAAGCTATCGACTTAAGAATAAAGAATTTGGATGTGTATGGAAACTCAGCCCTGGTTATCAATCAGATCAAAGGAGATTGGAACACATACCAATCAGGGTTGATTCCTTACAAAGATTACGCGAGAATGTTGTTACCATTATTCAACAGAATCGAGTTTCATCACATTCCTCGTGAAGAAAATCACATGGCTGATGCACTAGCCACTCTCTCTTCCATGATTGTTGTAAATCATTGGAATGACGTACCTAAGATCGACATAATCCGCCTAGAAAGGCCCAATTACATCTTTGCAATTGAAGCAGTCATAAATGACAAACCTTGGTATCAAGATATCAAATGCTTCCTTCAAAAACAAGAATACCCGCACGGGGCATCCAGAAAAGACAGGAAGACTCTCAGAAGATTGGCTGGTAACTTCTTCCTGAGTGGTCATACACTCTATAAGAGAAACTTTGACATGGTTTCGCTCAGATGCGTAGATAGATAAGAATCAAACATGTTAATGAAAGAGATTCATGAAGGATCCTTTGGCACTCATGCCAATGGACACACAATGGCGAGAAAAATTCTAAGAGCAGGGTATTATTTGTTGACAACGGAATCTGATTGCTACAAATACATAAGAAAGTGTTATACGTGTCAAATATACGCAGACAAAATCCATATCGGGAATCGACATGATTGGCATGATTGAACCCAAAGTTCTTTCTTCTTCATGGCCTTTTTCTATATGGGGAATCGACATGATTGGCATGATTGAACCCAAAGCTTCAAACGGACATCGGTTCATTCTGGTAGCCATTGACTACTTCACCAAATGGGTCGAAGCAGCGTCATACACCAATGTGACCAGACAAGTGGTGGTCCAATTTATCAAGAACAATCTCATCTGCCATTATGGTGTTCCAAGCCAGATCATTACGGATAATGGATCCAACTTGAACAATAAGATGATGAAAGAGCTGTGTGCTGAGTTCAATATCGAACACCATAACTTATCTCCCTACCGACCTAAGATGAACGGAGCGGTAGAGGCGGCAAACAAGAACATCAAGAAAATCGTTCAAAAGATGGTTGTAACCTACAAAGACTGGCACGAGATGCTACCCTTTGCTCTTCACGGTTATCGCACATCTGTCCGCACTTCAAAAGGGGCAACCCCTTTCTCTCTAGTACATAGCATGGAGGCAGTGCTCCCCATAGAAGTAGAGATCCCATCAATCCGGGTATTGATGGAAGCTAAGCTAACAGAGGCTGAATGGTTTCAAAGTCGACATGATGAACTGAATCTGATCGAAGAAAAATGAATAATGGCTCTATGCCATGGTCAGTTCTATCAGCAAAGAATGAAGAAAGCGTTCGACAAAAAGGTTCGACCACGTGTCTTCAGAAAAGGAGACCTTGTGCTCAAGAAGATACAATCATTTCTCACTGATTCCCGGGGCAAATGGACTCCGAATTATGACGGCCCCTATGTGGTCAAGAAAGCCTTTTCAGGCGGTGCCCTGAGACTCACGACCATGGATGGAGAGGAGTTTACCTACCCCATAAATGTTGATGTAGTCAAGAAATACTTCGCCTAAATAATAAATAAAAAAATGTCTCGGTGGATTGAAAACCTGAAAGGGCGGTCCAGGCATAAATTAGAGACATAAGCAAAAAATCATCCCGACGGATTGGAAACCTCAAAAGACAATCCATGCAAAAGTTAGGGATTCATGGCAAGTAACTATGTCCGACAAGGTTAAATCCCCAGCGGTAGCACCATCCGTCGAAAAACTTCAGTCAAGGTCATCTTCGACAGAAGCTCAGGATGTCCAGAATTCAAAGTTGGTAGAAGGATAGTGGTCGTTATGTTTCAATGTAGCCATTTTTCCCTTAAAATTACCATTTTCTAAAACTTTGTAATACTCTATGGTATCACGCGCTTGGCTGATTTCCATTCTATCAATAAAATTTGAGACCTAGTGCTTTTGTTTGCAATTCTCATTAATTTTTGGTTTGCAGAATGACATTTTTTAAACATGATCAATGATTCTTGAAACAAAACAAAAAATGAATTTACTTGTCAAATTTTCTTCTGCTTTTAAAATAAATATGACAATTCTTTTTTACTACTGAACACAAAACAAACATCGATGGCTTCTCCGGAGGTGATTAAACCTCAAAGTGCAAAATCAAATTACTCCTTCTAAACCAGTGCGCCTGAATGAAGGATCAACTGTTTCAGATGTAATACCCCATCTGATATCCCCGGTAGAGTTCTTACCTCTTAAGACCAATTGATGGTTCTTTCTCCCCCACAGGATCTACCTCTCCTAAGCAATGCAGGATTGCTATCTTGAACCAATGGTACTTTTCATCTCCCGCAGCGGCCGAGTATCCCTTCGTGTTCATTCACCAGCCTATATGTCGCGTCTGTTTTGTCAGCATAAACATACATACATCATGCATATTTGATTCATATTCATATTCATATTGCATTACTATCACTTTGGTCATATTCGTCCCCAAGTGATAATGTCCTCTCGCCAATAAGGTTGCCAGTTCTTTCCTCATCCGGAAATGTATTGTCTGAGCAATTTCTCCCAGTTTATTTCTGGATTGGAGAATGTCCTCGGCCACTTTGATAACTTGAACCTCTGAAAGGCAGGAAGACCTTTGAGCGACACCTTTGGAATATCGCTCTTCACCATTGAAGATGATATTTTCGCTTTCCCGGATTAAGGAAAATCCCCAGTGAAAGCCTATCCACTAAAAGACTCTCGGCAATCTGGCGGTTTCTCTCCGAAAGGTTTGTTGTTAACAAAGTCATCAGCTCCTTAAATTTGGATTACCTCACATGGCATTTCTCTGAGAAAGATCTTGAAGAAAAGTATGATGTAACCTCACCAAGTGAAAGGCAGTCTCTCAAGTGACTCGTTTCCCCCAGTAGGGTCCGCAAATGGCATCTCCCACAAAGAAGTTTGCACACCTGCAGATCAGACGAATGGATTTCCCCAGCAAGTCTGACATCAAATCATTTTCCATCAAATGGCATCTCCCTAGTAAAACTCGATGAGAAGTTTGATAAAGACCGCTACACATAGCGTCCCTCGTCGAGGAAGAAACTTGACGAGAAGAAACTGAGACCAGTTCTGTGGCTGAAAACCAGGATCAAGGGGAAGTTTATTTCAGAAGAAACTGAGACTAGTTCCGTGGCTGAAAACCACGATCGAGGGGAAGTTTATTTCAAAAGAAACCGGGACCAGTTCCGTAGCTGAAGACCAGGATCGAGGGGAAGTTTTACCCTTTTCTAAGTAACATTGCTTTGCAAAAGAAGATGGATGATCAAACTGCTATTCATAGCCACATTCAAAATTTCGGGTATTCCGATATTTAATCCTCTTGCACCCTGAATGTCTGAATATCTTCGCCATTCACACCTTCGGGTCCAAGAAGATTAAATAGGGGCATCTGTCATACCCCAAATTTTGACCACAATATTTCCCATCATTGTGAGAATCATCACCATAATATGGATGTACCTTCATGTCTCATCAATTTCCTCAAGGATTGTTGAGCTTTCACTACAACCAAGAATTAGGGTTTTGAGCCCTCCCAGAGCACTTAGACAAAAGATCAATCAAGAATTGACATGATGTTCAATGTGTATAACCTCTCAAACACCCATGAAGGATCAAGAGGTCTCCAATAACAAGAATCAAGCACAAGGTTACAACATTCCAAGTGGATCAAGCCTCAAGATCGCTAGTGTCACCAAATTAGGGTTTTGGTCGACCAAGGCCTCCAGATGATAATTTTCATCTGGGCATGAGCCAATACTGCAAAACATGATCTAAGAGTATGAAAGGGACCTCATGGATCCAGTCATCAACTCAAAATAACCTCAGGGGATGCATTCATCAAAAATCAGGAATTAGGGTTTCTTGACCTAATTCACCCCTAAGTTGAATTTTGAGGCAAGACATGTACCAATACCTCAAGACATGATTTGAGGGCCTCAAATACACCACATTTATCCATTTACAACAATGGATTGATCCAAGAAGCTTGATTCACAAGTTTCAATTTCATCTGGACCACATTTAGGGTTTTGAAGAAAAAGTCAACTGTATCTTTGACTTTTGACCAAGACATATTCCCAAACCTTGGGACATGATTCAATACACCATAAAACACCTATGGAATCCATCCATTAGGTTTGAGTTAGGTCAAGAACTTGATTGCATAGAGGATCACACAGTTTGGAATTCATCTGACAAAAAGTCAACTGTGCCCAAAATCAAGTTTGACTTTTTGAAATTTTTCACAAATGTGGTTCCCCTAAGTCAAAAACAATGTTAATGTATGGTTTTGATCATCATTAATCAAGAAAAATCAAGAAAAGTGAGGTTTCTTGCAAAAGGGGCTACCTTGAAAAACTTAAAATTTTCTAAGTTATGGAACAAAATGGGTTTGATACCAAATTTGCAAGGTCATAACTCCCAAACCCTAAAGCCATTTGCTTCCATCCAAAGACCAAATGAAAGCTCTCATTACATACTTCAAAAGTGTCAACTACATCAAATTCCAAATCCTCATGGATTTTGAGTTATGGATTGATCAAAATCACAAAACGTGAAAATGACCACTTTTTTCAACACTTAGTGAAAATTTCAAGAAGTCGGAATCTGTTTCATGTTTTACCAACTTTGAGGTCATTTTTCATCATGATCCAAGCTGAACCAGGTCCATTTGTGAACATCAAAGTTAAAGTATGTCATGAGAGATTTCCAAAGAATACAAGAACTCCCATTGATTCAACTTAATCAGGGAGTTATGAACCTCACAACATGCCTTGATCAAACTGATTTCCAAGACAAAATTGTGCATTACTTGTGGCACACGATTCTTGATTCCAATTTTGGTGACTATGCAAGACTTATCCTCATCCAAATTCAACAAGAATCTCAGTCAATCATGAAGAATCTGCAAGCTTGGACTCCAAGGCAAGAATCCCATCATTTGGCATGTGACCATTCAAGTTTCAAATCCAAAACTTCAATTTTGTCATTTTGAATTGATGTGGTACATGGAGTTGTCATGAACCAGCACATATTAGCCCAATTGAGTCAAGATTGTTGCAAAGATCAGAAGACCTAGAGCTACAAATATCAGCTCTAGTTAATGGCCAAGTGAAGACTTGGTACCTTGGCATTTAAGAAAGTGATACATGGGCATATCCATTGGATAATAGAGTGATCCCTCATCCAACACTATTCCTTCAAAAACAAAACTTCTCTCCTATAAATAGAGGTCATTTTTATGTTTCAAACCATACCAAAACAATACCAAAGCCTTTTTTTCTCACTCTCTCTCTCTCTCTCTCTCTCTCTTTCTCTCTCTCTCTCTCTCTCTCTCTCTCTCTCTCTCTCTTACTTCAATTTCAAGTCACATTGAAGCAATTTGGGAATTCTTGAAACCAGAGCAAAAACCACTCAAATAACCATCCAAACACATCATAAATCATCCATTGGAGGTGTTCAAACCTTCATCCACATTGTGCAACCTCAAAATCAGAAAGTCAACCTCCAAAACCTCAAATTTTAACTTTTCTGCATTTTACAAGCCATGTCTTGATTCAGTCACTTTCAAAACCAAACAAAGCTACAAACACACTCCAAATATCATCCTCAAACTGTCCCAACAGGTTTCCCTCAACTGTAACACCATTTGAGAGAGTTACCATTTTGGTCATTTTTGCCACTTTTGCAAGAAAGAGCCAATTCTTGTTCCTGAGGTTTCCAGCTGGTTTTGATCATCCTAAAAGCTTCTAAGGCATCAAACAATAGTGTCTAAAGCATTGGATTACTTCTGGCACAAGGATCTTGACAGTTAGCACAAGGAGCTTCAAGAGGTAAGTGCATCACAACTTGACCTCTTAAAATATGCATTGCTTTGATGTCCATTGATCATAAACATGTCATATGTATCCAATGTATTGGGTTTGAACCAATTTATCATGCTATTGTTGCTTGTATGATAAGATAGCATAGAACTTGCAAATCTTGAAATTCTAAGCAGGATCCATCTAAATTTCATCCAATTCCATGGAGAATTGAGGAAGTTATGGCCTTTTTGCAAATCCACCAAAAACTGGTCTAGAATTTAGGCCACCCATATATGTTTATGGGGTGGTTTTGATACACGGATGTATCACCACCCCAATGGTAGCAGCGCGCTTGTGTTTGATTGGAGGTCGTGGGTTCAAGACCCACCCAGACCATTTTTGCTATTTCTCTCATATTTTGCTATTTTTCATGGTTTTTATTAATTAATTCCAAAATTAATTTCTCTCTCAATTTTAATTATTTTTGAATAATTCTTTTTTGGAAAATTCACAAAAATGATAACATATTTTATTCCACAAAAAAATTGAATTTATATTATTTATTTAATATAGTCTAAGTTTTTGTAATTAATTTCATTTTATTTTATTTCAAACATTTTAAAATGAGATTTCCACCTTGATCTTTCAAAATCAATTGAATTTCAAGCCTTCATGTGATTAACCATGATTTTTCAAAATATTTTTCAAATCTCACCACTTGTTTTTAAATATTTTGGTATTTTATATTTAATTTCCTTTGATAATATTATTATATTAATTAAAATTAGGGTTTCCCTCAATTTTAATTTTTCAAACTTCATTTGAAACACTTTTGGGCCTCTAATAGAGTGTAAGACCCATCCCTTGTCACATAAATAAATTTTGGGCTTCAGTCACTGAATAAGTCCCACTGTGTTTTCCAAAACCGCGGCGCGATCGTCGCCTGTTAAGCAAAAATCATTTTGGCCTCCCTTTGGTTGTAAGTCCCGTCTTCCTTCTTTTTAAAACACTTTTGGGCCTCTTGATAGAGTGTAAGTCCACCCTTTGTAAACAAACCATTTTGGGCCTCAGTCATTGTATAAGTCCCGATACGATTTTAAAAATCTCGGCACGATCGCCGTTTTCAAAACAATTTTCATCTGGGCCTCTCCTTTAGCTATAAGCCCCAACTCTTGAATCAAAATAAACTTTGGGCCTCTAATAGAGTGTAAGACCCATCCCCTTTGTAAAAATACAATAATTTGGGCCTCAGTCATTGTATAAGTCCCTCTGTGGTTTTCAAAACTACGACGCGATCGTCGCCTTTTCGAAAGAATTCATCTGGGCCTCTCCTTGAGTATAAGCCCCAAACTTCCTTTTAAAACAAATTTCTTTTTTGATTTAGATTCAAATTCAAATTGTTATCAAAACTTTCTTTAATTTCTTGAAGAACTAACCATACAGTTGTGGTTACAATGTTGGAGCTTGCACACCTGTAAGTTCTACTATTTTTTTATGCATACTGGTTTATATATTTTATTTGTATATGTATACCTGTATATACTTGCTTAGATTTTTCCCTAGCAATTAGGTCTAGGTTTAGATCAAACCAGTGGTTACTCTTTCAACACAGTCAAAATTAGTTCCCCATAGGAAATTCCAGATACAGTCTTGCCTCCTCTTGGGCTTATACAATATGGAACAGAGAAAGGCATTATTCCCAGTGAAACTTTTCTCAAGACTGTCACAACATAGAAATATCTGTACAAGAAATTCATTTCCCCGTAGAGGATTATTCCCTGTGAAACCTCTTTTGAATTTCTTCAAACCCTAGAATTGTTCACTAAAGCAAAGATTATTCCTGGTGAAACTTTTCTTGGACTTTTCTCAGGCTTGAACCCACAGGCTTCCTAAAAGTTCCCCAGTCTCCTCTTGGGCTTTGTACAAGGACCCTCAGGCTTCTTAGAAGTTCTCAAACTCATCTTGGGCTTAGTACAAGGACCCAAAGACCTCCTACGGGTATAAGACATGACCTAGTCATCTTTTGCTAGTTCAATCCTTCAGTGAGTCATAACATCAGACCAGTTTAGGGTTGATTCTCATCCCTTAAATCATCAGCCTCCTCTTGTGCTTCATACAAAGATAATTCTCCAAGTAAGAGAAAACCTTTTCATACCAGTAGACTTGGAAAGTCTCATCTCCTCTTGGATCTCAAAGAGACCCTCAAATCTCCTAAAGGAAAAGGAGAAACCCTGATCATTTCATCAATTCACCAGCAGAGTTTAAACCTTTCATCCTAAGTTCCCCAACTAGGGTCAACTTACCATCAATACAACACTAACAAAATCAGAACCTCAAGGCATCTGATATTTCAACTCTTCTTTAATCCTCAGCAAGAGTTGATTCCCCACTTTGGACCTGTCTCTAGATCTCAATAATCCTCAGTAGAAGCTAGCCTCTTCGTAGGCTTTATATAAGAAATTCCCCAACCAGCCTCCTCTTAGGTTTTGTATAATGATTTTTCCTCAGTTGAGTTAGCCTCGATCTTGGGCTTTACGGATCATATTCTCCACCTGAGTCAATTAACCTTTTTAGCCTCAATCTTGGGCTTTATACAAGACAGATAAAACCTCTCCCCAGTGGAGACAATTCTTTTAGCCTTAATCTTGGGCTTTGTACATGACAGATAAAATATTCCCCAAAAGAGTCAATCTCTTTTCAGCCTCAATCTTGGGCTTTGTACAAGGCAAATATAAAACTCCCTAAATTAAATCAACCTTTTAGCTTCAACCTTGGGCTTTGATCAAGGCACACAAAACCAAAATCCCCTCAAAGAAAATCAAGAGTTCTCTCTGTAGGAAGGCGTTTCTCTGTACATCACACATCAAAACAGACAAATCAAAAAACCCTAATCCCAGATAACTGCTGTAAGTGGCACACTTGTTGATTCAAAAATCCAAGTTGTGGTCCATCTCTTTATCCTGGTAAACTTCCTCTTTCATCTAATTGCTGTAAGTGGCAAGCCTCTGGATTATTTACATCCAAGCCCATGTCCCTCTCTTAGCATGAAAGATTCCTAAGGAAAAATGGCATTGCTCAATACTGAGTTAAAGTTTCCTCCTTCAGGACATCTCCCTTGTAAAGGAAATTATGGCATTGTTGGATTCTCATATCCAAGTTAAAGTAATTCCCCTTTATAACCAAATACCCCAACAACTGTGATGAACAGGTGAGATATCTCCCTTTAGAGATGACAAATTCTCTCTCAGTCAAACCCCTTTAGCTTGAATCTTGGGCTTTGAACAAGAAACAAATACTCATTTAGCTTCAATCTTGGGCTTTGAACAAGATACCAAACATCATCTTTTTCCTCCCATAGAATAGGAGGAACTACGATTGCTCTGATTTCCCTGTTTATCTTTACCGGAATACGTAGGCATAAGATTGTGAAATCTTAGCGATTAACGAATGGTGATGAGCATAAAATAATGAAAACAAAGATAATCAATGCAAGAATCAAGATCCAAAACTCAAATGGTAATAGTCAGATCTCTACGGGGAAGGACCAAATCATATGTCAATATGTTAGTGGTTAGGAGAATCTGTAAAGAAACTAACTAAATAAAGTCTAAAGTATTCTAAATAAATCCTAAAAAAAAGACAGGGATGGGTCGGATTGGATCACTTAATGACCCAGTTTGCTTCAAAAAACTTAAAACTGAAAAGAAATAGACATGCAGGTTTGGTGGCTTAAGGAGAAAAGAAAATGAACGAACATTCATCGATCCAAAATCAAACACGATCTGAAACTTTGAACTCCACTCTTGATAAAAATTCTACTCCGCTTCTCATCTCAATTCATATCTTCTTTTTCACTTCTCTGCCCGGTTTCCATCTCTTTCTTTGTTTCTCCTCTGTTCTTCTCGTTTCAGCGGCGGCTAGGGTGGGTTAAATATGGTCATGATTGTTACAGTGGGTGATGGTGGTGGTGGTGTTGAGGGATTTCTTATGAACTATTTTGAATTAATGGGTGAGTGTATGTGGATTGGAAGATAAGGGTTGAAGCCACGAGTTTCTCTTTGGTATGGTTGATGAAGGTTTTAGGTTGAAGACTTAGGGTGGGTTAAGGGAAGTGATTGGTGTTGAATCATTCATGGTAAAGTGGTTGTGTTGTTTGGTATGAGGTTGTGGAAGAATTGATGGGAATCAGAAGGCTGACTTTTATGGTGCGAATTATTTGGCCATCGAGTCCAGAAAAAAAATTCATTGATTGCTCTTGTTAGAAGGGGAGAGTTCTGGGTGAGGACCAAGGGTGATGGTTGGAAAATCGATTCAAGGCTATCAATGTGAACAAACCTTTTGCATGGTTTAGGTTTTTTGTCATTCTCCTTTCACTCTTATTTTCGTATTGCTCTCTTTCTTCCTTTTAAAAACAGCTTCCAAAAAAAGCTAAATTGATGTGTCCCTGTTCTTAGCAGGTCTGTGGTAACAAGTTTTCATTTGTCTGTTTCTTGCAGGATGTAGCAGCATGCTTGTAGTGTCAATGTCATTTTGGTTTGTGCAGGATATTGATGCAGGTTTTTTTGTTTTGTTATGGTGTGGTCGTGAGCAGGTCGCAGGGTATACGTTGGGAGTGATTTCACAGCAGGTTATTGGAGTGTAACAGCATGGTAGGATAGGTTTTGGAGTATTGTATTGAGGTGTGGAAAATTTGTGTAAGGTTTGGAGGGTAGTAGGCATTCACATAAATAGGTTCTTGAGCCATCTCGAGGGGCAAAGGCATTCTCTGATGAGGAATTTCTATAAAAGGATGATATGCCAACTGCTGGTGACCAGAAGCTTCCATAATAATATGGATCCTGATAAGGATTTGTAGCACATGCAATTGAATGACCAACAAGCTCCATCAGAGGAATCTGTGTGAGGCCTTCTTCGGGAACAGTAATAAGTGCAGATGATGCAGTGTGCTGCATTCCTTGTCTTTCTTGCCCATAATTTCCTGATTGATTAGGAGCAGCAAGCGCGGGTAGTAGTAGAAAGCAGGTTTGGGATATGGAGAAGTTTTGGATGGTAGTAGGAAGTGGCAGGCGATGCGCAGGGGTCTTGGGGGAAGTGGGTTGGTCAAAGTATTTTGGCTAGTTGGTTTTTTTTATGGGCTTTGTGATTATAATTATAATAATAATAAAATAATAATAATAATAATAATAATAATAATAAATAATTAAAATAATTAAATAATAATAATAAATAAAAAATAATAATAATAGTAATAATAAAAAAAATAATAAATGATAATGATAAATAAAAATAACTAATAATAATAAATAAAAATAACTAATAAAAAGAGGAAATAAATTTGATGATTATTAACTGAAATTTAAAAAGTAAAAAAATGATGACTATTAGCAAAAAGATAAATATGTTAACAAAAAGAAGAAATAAATTTAAACTACACTAGTGATTTAAAAGTAATAAATAAATAATTCTAAATAAAAAACACAAAGTTCTACAACTTTAAAATAAAGATTAAATGAAACTTACGTATGCAAATAATGAATAAAAAGACTCCTAATTTTAACATCGGAACGAAAATCTGAGATGAAACAGAAAAATTCAATCAAGATACTATTAAGTGACAAAAATTAAACGGAAAAAAGCACGATTATTGAATAATGGACTACATAACTGTAAATGCAAAAATGCTTGACTTAAAATGATATGAAAATGATCAGAGCATCTGAGGGTAAAATTTGGGGTATGACAGTTGTCCCAATTTAAATATCTTCACCGGATGACATGAGTGATGGCAATCCTCATGAAATCATGGTGAAAGATATTTAAATATAGATAACCGAAAATTTTGCCCTTAGATGCAATGACAAGCTATGTTATGAACAAAAGAAAACTAAACTATAGTGCTAACATGCCATGAACTATATCATGATGAAGATGATGGGATGATAAATGTAGAAATATAGACAAAAATGAAAGCAAACAAGGATAAAGTCAAAACAATGAGTAGCCACTCATTGGGAATGACAACGACACTGGGGAAGCTGAAACAAACTGGGGAAATCTAAAGTGATTGAGCAACAGGTCTGAGCGTGACCAGCTGACACTTTAAAAGGAAGGGATCCTCACTGGAGGTAGAACCAAAAGATGGTCTCCACTGGGGAATATCCAAAGCAGTTGATCAACTCGTTCAAGCAATGACTGGCTGACACTCTAAAAAGAATAGGCAGGAATATGATACAATCCTCAAAGCCTTAAAATTGGACCAAAGAAAAGGTAAAAGTAACATCCTTATTGGAAGTAGAACCAAAAGTTGGGCTCCAATAGAGGTATCTAGAATGATTGATCATCAGGTTCAAGCATGACTAGATGACATTCTAGAAAGAAAATATCCTCAATGAAGGTTGAACCGGGAAAGCGGTCTCCACTGGGGAAAGAAAATAAACAAGACATCTAAAGTGATGGAACAGGTTCAAGCCATGACCGATTGGCACTTTAGAAGAAAAGATTTCTCAATGGAGGTAGAACCGGAAAGATGTTCTCCACTGGGGATAGAAAATAACGTAACCTCATTGGAAGTAGAACCAAAAGATGGGCTCCAATTGAGGTATCTAGAATGATTGATCATCAAGTTCAAGCGTGACTGGATGACATTCTAGGAAGAAAAAGATCCTCAATGAAGGTTGAACCAGAAATACGGTCTCCACTAGGGAAAGAAAAGCTTCACAAACAAATAGTATTGTCAAAGGGTTGACGGAAAGATACATAAACTTGAGAGTCATCATTAAAGGGTTGATGGTAAGGTAGCAAATCACCAAACATTATCATCGTCAACGGATTGACGGATACGATCCAATTCGGAAAATATTCACCAAAGAGTGGCATCATCAAAGGATTGATGGAACAAAACCAACTGACATCGTCAAAGGGCTGGCAGAAAGAAAAATGACTTCATCGAAGAGACACCTCGTCAAACAGTTGACAAAAAGAAACAATTCACCAAACATTATCATCGTCAAAGGGTTGACATAATGAAAACCTGTCTGAAGGAACACATCGTCAAAGGATTGATAGAAAGAAAAACCTGATCTCGGACTACATCATTAATAGGGTTGACGAAAAGAACACATGTCCAAAGGAACACATCGTCAAAGGATTGCCAGAATGAAAAAGTTGATCTCGGACTACATTGTCAAAAGGGATGACAGAAAGAACACCTCAAATAGGGATCTCATCCAGGGGTTGATGGAAAAGAATGCATTTGAAAGTCGTCATCAAAAAGAGTGATGACAAATGACTGATCAAGGGTAACACCAATTATAACTACAAAAGGTTGAATAACACCAATGACGGATAAGCTTCTCAGAAGAGACTGCCACTTATCGCCATAAAAGTAGCAATGACAAAACAAGCTTCTCAAGGAGACTACCACTTGTTGTCTGGGTATAAATTCCAAAGAGATGTTGTTATGACAACACTGCTGGAGAATGGATTTTGTCTTCAATGAGGATCTATACAAGATTTTTCTTGCGAGACACAGTGCAAAATAAATGCACATTCAAATTAGGTTCGGCGACCTAATCAGTTTAAAAACAACACTTGCCAGGGACCAAAGTTCAATCTAGGAACGAGCTAGAAAGAAATGGTCAAACAAGACTCCAACCATTGAGGAATGAACTAAAATGGGATTTATCTTATCCAAACGTGGGAAAGATAACTGAAGCAACCATCATCCACGTGGATCAAACTCTGTGGGAAATTTAGAAAGGATGGGCACTTTATGCCTAGGGCTGACGACCCTATTAGAGAGAAAAGACAAGCCCAATCACTTAGGGAATAAACGCCTAAGTGAACAAAATAGGTAAACACCATAATGATAGTAAGAAAGCTCGGATGCCATGCATATGTATGAATGCATGTATGTCATGTTTATGCTTATGCTTGACAAAACAGACAAAGGGAAGCAAAACTGGAGATGAAATAAACATCTCGACAAGGATACCCAGCCAACCTCACCAGATTGGACCATCACTAGGGATGAACAGGCAGAATAAACAATTCTATTTCAAGGTTACAACCTTCTCTGGGGAAAAGAGTACTCCACTCGGGGTATAACATCATGACTTCACCCGAGGGATTTCCATCATGAGCCTGATTTCCTTGTTGGAAGAGGGAGATCCATGGGGATTGCCAAGATCAACTGAAGTAACAACTTATTGGGGAGCTGGTACAAGATATCACAAGAGAAAATGTGGTATTGCATTTCAATTGCATTGTGATCATCTTCAACTCTCATCTGCCCCAGATTACATGGTTCATAAGAAGAAGCCATCAAGAAGATTTTACAGAAGAATTGGCATACAAGATGCTTCAATATCTTAAAACTCTTGGAGATATTCACAAATCTCGACGTAATTGCCCCAATTTAACTGTATTTGTAAAACAAAGTCCTCGAACTTGTTCGCTAGACTGTGGGAGTATAGTTGGGAAACAAACTTGCCCTTGCTAGCTGGTTGATTTATGAAGGAGTTGCCCAAACTAACTGACCTTCGAGAGATTTGTCTAATCTCGACCTGATTGCCTCTGATTAAATGGTCTTCGAGAGATTTACCGAATCTCGGTTTAATTGCCCCAAATTAATTGTGCTTGCTCAGCAAAGTCCTCAGACTTGCTCTTCAGACTGTGGGAGTACAACTGGGAAATAAACTTGCCCCTGTTGGTGGGTCTTTGGAGTCCTTGCCTTGAAAAGTGTTGGGAAACAACTTGCCACAAGATGACCTCAAGATGGCTTGCCCCAATATTCTGAATTTTGAAGAGTTCTGCCCCTGATTTACCAACTTATGGAATGTTTGATTAACAAATCCTCCAAATTGGTTGCCCTTGGCTGATCTTCCTTACCAAGTCAAATTCCCTAGTTGGCTGTATTTGGGACTCCTTTGATATTAGATTGTCTTGCAAACAATATTGTTCATTAAAAATTAGCAATTTCAATGCAACATTCATGCAAGCTTTTGAAATCAAATTTTATTGATAAAACACATGGTGGAGTGATTAAATAATCAACATGAAGTAGATCTAGTCATTTACAGAATGACAGATAAAGTGGTAAACACAAACAAAAATCAAAGATCATTGAGAGTTAGGTTATCCAACCTTGCTGTAGTATGCTTTCAAAATAACCTAACCTCAATTAGGACTTTTAAGGGTTGTAACGTGGCTTGGTTCACAACTCATAAAACCAAGGATTAAGGCTCGAAGTTTGTTTGTACCCACCCTATCTTTATGATGAACTTCAATCCTACGTTCAGTTAACTCAGGCTATACACTCTGGTTTCTATAGGCTAGGAATTAAACTGATGACAGCTGATGATGGTTTAGACACCTAGGGCAGTCACTACTCCCTTACAACATCCGTCATCCTCCAGTGTTTGGGGATTTGAAACAATGCCTTACATCATCGGCAAAGTTTAATTGAAAGCATATCAACAGCAGTTATGGGTATAACATTTTCGTCATCCTCCCCAATCTTTGATTAAACAACAGTTTGATAAAGATAAGTGGATGGAAAAAAATCTTTTTGTTTGTTTTTATTTTAACAATGAAAGGAAAGAGAAAGAGTGAATACGAATGGACTTAATCAAAAAATGCATAAACATTTCATTAATCTTGCCAATTCAACAAACAAAAGCTTACAAGCAAATACAAATTCAACATTGCAAAGAAAATACAACAGGAAATGCTGAAACAGCCAAAAGATTGCCAACTTTAGGGAATTAGGCTTTCCATTCTTGACTTGCCGCTGAGCTAGCCATCTTCAAAGTTGATTGTTGAGATCAGTTTGAGAATCATCTTCACCTCTATTCTCAATAATTTCTTCCATAACCGGAACTAATGGACCTGCCTAATTGGGTGAAGGATTGTTGACTTGAATGCCTTGAGGTGTGAATGAGAACATCTCGGAGTCAAGCAGAGTCTGAACCTTGCTCCTGAGCCATTTACAGTCTTCAGTTGAATGCCCATGTGCCCCAGCATGGTAGCCACATTGGGCGTTAGCATCAAAGCTTGGTGGGTATGGAGGGATCATTGGATCTATCTCCTTCGGCACTATCAATCCACCTTTAATCAAATATGGAAATATTTAACTGTTTAACATTGGCAACAGAGTGAAATGCCTCTATGGCTTCCTTGGCGTTTGTCGGGCATGCTGACGCGGCTGACGGCGGTATGACCGTTGATACTGAGGAAATCTTCGATTTGGAGAAGAATATTGCCCCTGTGGAGAGAATGGTATCTATCGTGGAGACCCAAAAGATTGCTGACTCTGATCAGTTGAGACGCATGAGCGTTGAGGCTGAGGTATCGGAGATTCCCAGATGGAATTACTTTCTTTCTCCCATTCTTCTTGAGAACTGACAACTGATTCATTCTCACTAGCTGGGATGTTCGAGATGCCTTGGATTTTTCCACTCTTGAGACCGCTCTCGATGTGCTATCCAGTTATTACCAAGTCAGAGAAGTTTGATGTCACAATACTAAACAGCTTTTCTCGATATGGGCCTTGCAAGGTATCCACGAACCGGTCAACCAATTCTTTCTCCAAGAGTGGTGGTTGAACACGAGCAGCTATTTCTCTCCATCTCTGAGCATACCCTCTGATGGATTCATTGTCTTCTTGAGATAAGCCTAGCAAATGCATGCGGCTAGGAGCCAGGTCGAGATTGCAGTTGTATTGCTTCACAAAGGCATTAGCTAGATCTGACCATGATTGGATGCAACCACTCTCTAACTGCATGTACCAATTCAATGATGCCCCACTCAAACTGTCTTAGAAATAGTGGATCATAAGTTTGTCGTTGCAGACATGTGAAGTCATTCTTCTGCAATACATCACTGAGTGTTGCTTTGGACAGCTATCCCCTTTGTACTTCTCAAACTTCGGCGTCTTGAACTTTGGTGGCATTACAAGTCAGGTACCAAACACATGTTCAAAGCTTTCAGATTAGCAGTGTCACAATCCTTAATGGCATCAAGCTTCTCTTCCAACGCACGACATTTTTCCATAATCTCAACGTATCGTGGGTCCTTGGTTTCCACCACAGGGACTACCTCTTGGGAATCTGGCTCTGAGAATGCAAAGCTACGATATTCCACGGCATCAACAGAAGAGGCATGTCTATCTCGGACAATGGTATGTTCTTGTATAACCTGATTCTCAACAGGAATTTGTACAGGTTGAGCTTGGGCAACATTGTTCACTGAAATGCTCCGAATATTGTCATCTTTCTTCGCCAAGGCTGTCAAAGCTTCCACAATTTGATCCAACTGATTTTTCATTAATTCAAACTTCGCTCTTGTCACAAAATGGTTCTGCTCTCCCGAATTAATGATCCCTCAAAAGCTACCTCAAGTCCAATACTGGTTTCGGGAAGTCAACTGCTGGGCTATAGACAGAGGGTGGATGAGACTCAAGGCTGTGAAATGCAAATGAAATGCAAATGTGACGACATACGCATGCAATGCTAATGCAAGCCAAATGGTTTCAAGGAACTCAAAGGCAAGTTGCAAACATTTTGGAAAAAGTGAAAAGTTTTGTTTCAAAATCCATGATCTCTATTGTTATTTGCAAAGGA
The DNA here is from genome assembly GCA_022829125.1 of Lathyrus tuberosus. Classification (NCBI taxonomy): domain Eukaryota; kingdom Viridiplantae; phylum Streptophyta; class Magnoliopsida; order Fabales; family Fabaceae; genus Lathyrus; species Lathyrus tuberosus. The sequence continues at coordinate 3,217,009 of JALAZF010000183.1, forward strand.
AAGAACGACTGAATTCCTTGAAACCAAAGGGATATTCATGAATGCATGAATGTATGGATGAAAGTATGCACAAACATAAGTATACACACATTCACATATGTACATATATACAAGCAAACAGACAAAGGCCTAGGTTTGAAGATCACGAGCGTGGAGCCACTGTCTACCCATCCCAAAAGGTGTGTACTAAGGGTTCATGTATATGCAGAACAGGGTTCTAAGAAGTTACCAGAGTCAACAACTCATCTTTCGGATATTATCAGCACGCCAATTAACTCAGGAACCAATAATATTCTTGAGAGAGTCTCGTCTGAGTGTAGTATCGCGTATCAACTACTTCGGGACTACTTCCTCATAGTCACCGCACTACGTCCTAAGAGGCCAAGTGGGGGTAAAAGGTTACTAAAGGTCCTCAGTATCACGGGCTCCTAGGTCGAAAGTAATAATGCATTCACAATGGCTCGTTCAACACTATTACTCCCAAGAGGGCCTCAACTGAGCGGGGGATCTCAAGTAAACTTTTTCGAGAATCAACTCCCTCAAAGTCTCCTTGACTATACCCACCATCCTATCATAAATGTACACTCAAGCCTGGGTTAGGACTTATCTCACCACTTAAAGTAACAACCTTGCACATAGAAAAACTCAAGCACAATAGATATATACAGATATTTACAAATATACAAGTATACAAGCAAGAAAACATATAAAATAACATAAATGCAAACAAGGTGGGCTTAACCCTCTTAGGGGATTGTCCCCAGTGAAGTCGCCATTTCTGTTGCGGTGAGAATCGAATATCAAGCTATTAATTAACTTGAATAAAAAATCATGAAGTTCACCACCGAGCTTTGATTTATCCAAAGGAAAGGGTAAAGATCGAAGAAAACCCTAAGTGAGCTATGTAACAACAAAACTAAGAGAATCTAAGGTTCGGAGGTTGGTTATACCTAGGGAAGGTGTTAGCATCCTAAGTATCTGTAGTACTCTACAGGAACCTCTTGTTAGTATTTGATTTATGCTATTATTTGATTGCTAAGGAAAAGGTGCTAAGGTAAAAACCTAGGGTATGTACACTAAGTATGCTCGCCAAGACATCGCATCTCGTGCCTACGTATCCTAATTATGATGGAATCAGAGCATTCGTAGTTCACCTAACTAAGGGCGAGGAACTCTTGACTGTGGTCAAGGTTCCAAGGGGGAGTAAGTGTTCATAACCAGGACAATTACATGGAGTACGTCGACTCCAATCCTAAGGTTAGGATAAAGGGAAAGGTAAACTAGTCTCAATCGCACGGCGGCGTGAGATAAGGGAGTTAGCTGTTAGTGGTCAGTAGGCTTGGCAAGACATCGCATCTTGTGTCTAAGTATCCTGACTAGGAATAAGGAATCAGAGCCTCCGTAGTTCGCCTAACCAAGGGTGAGGAACTCTTGACTGTGGTCAAGGTTCCAAAGGAAGTAAGTGTTCATAACCATGACACTTACATGGAGTGCGGCGACTTTAAAACTAAGGCTAGGTTGAAAGGGATAAGACTCTAACGAAGTCTCGGGGAAAGGCGGACATGGCTACCCTAACTATGACGTGGCAATCAACAAGAGGGATCCTTTCCTTTTGAATTTTGGGAGTAAGCAACAACAAAGAGCAAGGCATGAAGTTTTAAGCAAATAACATAACAACCATGAACGAATGGTGATGAGCAAGCACAAAATAATGAAAACAAAGATAATCAATGCAAGAATCAAGATCGAAAACTCAAATGGTAATAGTCAGATCTCTACGGGGAAGGACCAAATCATATGCCAATATGTTAGTGGTTAGGAGAATCTGTAAAGAAACTAACTAACTAAATTCTAAATTATTTCAAGGATTTACTAAGAAAATATTTTTTTGAGCTTAATGTTTTAACAAATAACTTAAATAAATAAAAATATATTCCTAAAATCAAAGATTAATTGGAACTAAAAATTAAAATTAAAAATACTTAATTAACATAAATATTGTAAATTAAAATAAAATAATATTAGTAAAATGCTAATAAACAAAATATTAGTATAATACTTAACAAAATTATTAACCAAACTATTATTAACAACTAACAAATTTTTTAATGAAAATAACAGAATAGTTATCTAAAATAATTAATAAAGTGATTAGTAAAATTATTTAAACAAAAGAAATAAAACAAACAAAAAATCCTAATAAATAAAAAAAAGGAAAAGTGGTGAGGACCCTTTGGGCTTGTGAGCCCAACAACACAAAAAAAACTGATAAAAAACACACAGCCCTGGGGCAAAAAAAGACAGGGATGGGTCGAATTGGATCACTTAATGACCCGATTTGCTTCAAAAAACCTAAAAAGGAAAATAAAAAGACATGTAGGTTTGGTGACTCAAGGAGAAAAGAAAATGAGCGAACATGCATCAATCCAAAATCAAACAAAATCTGAAACTGTGAACTCCACTCTTGATACAAACTCTACTCCACTTCTCATCTCAATTCGTATCTTCTCTTTCACTTCTTTGCCCGGTTTCCATCTCTTTTTTTGTTTCTCCTCTGTTCTTCTCGTTTAAACGACGGCTAGGGTGGGTTAATGGTGGTCATGATTGTTACAGTGGGTGATGGTGGTGGTGGTGTTGAGGGATTGCTTGTGAACTATTTTGAATTGACGGGTGAGTGTATGGCGATTGGAAGATAAGGGTGGAAGCCACGAGTTTCTCTTTGGTATGGTTGATGAGGGTTTTAGGTTGAAGACTTACGGTGTGTTAAGGGAAGTTATTGGTGTTGAATCATTCATGGTAAAGAGGTTGTGTTGTTTGGTATCATGTTGTGGAAGAATTGATGGGAATCAGAAGGCTGACTTTATGGTGCGAAGTATTTGGCCATCGAGTCCAGAAAAGAAAATTCATTGATTGCTCTTGTTAGGAGGAGAGAGTTCTGGGTGAGGACCAAGGGTGATGGTTGGAAAATCGATTCAAGGCTATCAATGTGAACAAACCTTTTTCATGGTTCAGGTTTTTTGTCGTTGTCCTTTCTCTCTTCTTTTCGTATTGCTCTCTTTCTTCCTTTTAAAAACAGCTTCTAACAAAAGCTAAATTGATGTGTCCATGTTCTTAGCAGGTCTGTGGTAACAGTTTTGCATTTTTCTATTTCTTGCAGGATGTAGCAGCATGGTTGTAGTGTCAATGTCGATTTGGTTTGTGCAGGATATTGATGCAGGATTTTTTTTGTTTTGTTATGGTGTGGTCGTGAGCAGGTCGCAGGGTATACTTGGGAGTGATTTCACAGCAGGTTATTGGAGTGTAGCAGCATGGTAGGACAGGTTTTGGAGTATTGTATTGAGGTGTGGAAAATTTGTGTAAGGTTTGGAGGGTAGTAGGCATTCACATAAACAGGTTCCTGAGCCATCTCGAGGGGCAAAGGCATTCTCGGGTGAGGCATTCCTATAAAAGGTTGATATGCCGACTGCTGGTGACCATAAGCTGCCATCATGCCCCCATAATATGGATCCTGATAAAGTTTTGTAGCACATGTAATTGAATGACCAACAAGCTCCATCGGAGGAGTCTGTGTGAGGCCTTCTTCGAGAACAGTAATAAGTGCAAGTGATGCAGTGTGCTGCATTCCTTGTTGTTCTTGCCCATAATTTCCTGATTGATTAGGAGCAGCAGGCGCAGGTAGTAGCAGAAAGTAGGTTTGGGATATGGAGAAGTTTTGGATGGTAGTAGGAAGTGGCAGGCGATGCGCAGGGGTCATGGGGGAAGTGGTTTGGTCAAAGTATTTTGGCTAGTTGGTTTTTTTATGGACTTTGTGATGATAATAATAATAATAATAAAAAAATAATAAATAACTAATAATAAAAATAATAATAAAAAAATAATAAAAATAATAATAATAAATGATAATGATAAATAAAATTAACTAATAATAATAATAAATAAAAATAACTAATAAAAAGAGGAAATAAATTTGATGATTATTAAATGAAATTTAAAAAGTAAAATAATGATGACTATTAGCAAAAAGATAAATATATTAACAAAAAGAAGAAATAAATTTAAACTACACTAGTGATTTAAAAGTAATAAATAAATAATTCTAAATAAAAAAACACAAAGTTCTACAACTTTAAAATAAAGATTAAATGAAACTTACGTATGAAAATAATGAATAAAAAGACTCCTAATTTTAACTTCGGAATGAAAATCTAAGATTAAACAGAAAAATTCAATCAAGATACTATTAAGTGACAAAAATTAAACGGAAAAAGACCCGATTATTAAATATTGGATTACATAACTGTAAATGCAAAGATGGTTGACTTAAAATGATATGAAAATGATCAGAGGATCCGAGGGTAAAATTTAGGGTATGACAACAAGCACATTTTTTCTTAATTTCATACTGAATTCAGTTAAAAAGAAACACAAATCAGATCATTTTTCCTTCATTCACACTAACACAATCAAACTAAATTCATCAATAAATTTCCACCCTTGATAAATCCCAGTCTAGGATCACTATCCAAGGGTGGAAAATGATTCAAACCTAATTGTTTTATAACTACCTTTCCCTCCTAAATTCTTCTCATCTCCATCTATATAAGCATCACTCTCATTGCTTCATGACCACTCATCAATTACCCTAAAGAAACTCTGTCAGTTTCACTACTCAACCCTCACCAACTCACCAGAGCTCTATTTCCACCATTGATGAGAGCTTCACAATGAAATTTTGCATCAAACTGAGCTAAGCCTCCATTCGTGTACCCTAACTCCACTGTTCATCATCATCATTATTACACACTCAATCCCATAGCCTAATTCACTACTCTAATTTCCACTCTACTCAATTCAACAACAACAACAACCTACAAACTAGTTTGTAATTCAAGATTTTTGAAAAGGAAAAGAAGAAGAAGAGAAGAAAAAGAAATCACAAACAGCTAGGATTCAAGGTTCTTACCGAATTGTGTATTTTTGGGTTTCATCATCATCTTCTTCAACTCCTGCCTTGACCAGAGCAAGTCTCAGCTCTATGAGTATGTCCAATTATTTATTATTTTTTCCAATTGATGATACTTCTCTATAGAATATGTGCCCTTGAATCAAACCCCTAAGGTTGTGTATTTAGTCTCGGGCTCAATGACATTTAGTATGTATTTGAAGTCTTAGGGTTCTTGATGTTTGGCTTCGAAATCAGGGGGTAGGGTAGGTTTCAGTAAAATCTAGGTTGTCAATCATAGTGGTTGGGAGTGGTTCTAGGCTCTGCTGCCGCCGGAGGTGATTTCCGGCACGGCAGAGCGATTTTCGAAGAATACTTGACATGAGAGAGGAGAAGACAATTGGAACTGAGTCATGTTGTGAATTAGGGATCCTTCCCCCTTTCCCTTATTCTGAGATCTTCCATTGGGATTCAAACTCGGGCCCAAGGCTTATTACTTCATGTGCACCATGCTCATTGGTGACACCCCTTTCGCACCTCAAAAACATGAGAGAGCATGACCTCGCGAGAAAAGCTCGCGGATTGGACTGACAGAAGAGTCACCACCGAACTTTATTTATTCCCAAAAGAGGGAAAGGGAAAATATCGAGAAAACCCGCAGAATAAAAAAAAGGTAGGACAACTTCATCACAACTAATGTCGAGGTTCGGAAGTCGGTTATGCAAGGGGAAGGTATTAGCACCCCTCACATCCCTTATACTCAACGGGAACCTCTAGGTTATCTGCGCACGAAAGGATGTTGTTTATCTAAAGGTTTATCTGCTAAAGGGAAAAGAGATGTCTTTTATTAGAGTGCTCGCCTCGGTGTTAGCTTCGTGCTTACGTACACTCAGGGTGCAATGAAGAAGTCAGAGCTTCGTAGTTCATCCTAAAAATGTTTGTTGGTTGGTTGATTTTACCTTGAAAAAGGATTTTCGGAGTGAGGCCCTAAAGCGCAAAAAGGAGAAGTTTGATGGGTTGATGTTGTTTTTAGGTTTTGAAAGAGATTGTTCTTGATTAGGATTGCATTAAAGACTATGGGTAGAGGTGATTATTTCAAGCAACCAAGTTGAACATCTTATGTTGAAATAATCAGAGTGAGTGTAGGGAAGCTCTATTCTCACCCCTTCTCCACCACTTAAGGCTCGTGGCGCACAATCCCAATTGCATCTTATTGTGTTTTTTAATTTTCTTGAGAAAAATCCACTTGATGTTGGATCAAGGGTTTGTTTGGTTGATTAAGAAAATGTTTTGGTGAACGGGAAGGTTGATGGAGATACACGAGGAAATTGACATACAAAGGGTGAATGCAAGTGGAGTGTGATGGGTTGAGGGGTTGATGGTGATGGAAACTCTATTGAATTTGATTTATCATGAAAAATGGTTGACGTTGGATCAAGCTTATTCGTTCTTTTGAAAAGGTGTGGTTGATTTTATTCTTGAATTAGAGGAAGGCCTAAGCAACTAACAAGTAGAGAGAAAGCGGTAAAGTTATTAAAATTCATAGGAGTGGAGATACATTTTTCCAAATGGGGATGGAATAAGCAACAAGCATACAACCCAAATGATAAACTACACGTGCACTAGGAAAGTAGGCTAGTCTTTTAGACGACCAACTAGAAGTAATTGATCGAATAAGTCTCATTGTAAGAAAGTCCAAGAGTAAGCTATGAATGATGTGTAAAAGTGTCCTAAGACAAAGCAATACAAGAATAAATAAGTTCAATCCAAAGTTCCTTTGCTAGGGTTTAAGTACAAAGTCCAAACTCCATGATGTCAAGGATAGTAACCATAGTCCAAGCTTGAAAGTTTTTTAGGGTTTTGATCTCATATCATGTTTTTATTTTATTTTTTTTAAATGAGATGAACAAAGATGAATAAGATGAACAATAAGAAAATTAGCAATATAATATATGAAGAATAAAATATGGACAAGGATATAAGTTGCGGAAAAGTAAATGACGGAAAGATAAAGAGCAGAAATTAAAGTTAGATGTTAGTTGTTAATTGTCATTGATTGGATGATCACTTTTTGAATCGGGTCCAATGTAGCGCTATGTTAAGCAATCATAGCAAAATCTATGAGAAAGATCATACTATGGGAGGTCTGTCAATAATAATATTTGTGTTAAAACATGATAGAGAAATGATATGTAGATCATTCTCTTTAAGTCGTGCCACACAAAAAGAAAAAGATAACGATCTCATCTTAATCAAGAACTTCCATCGATTAATCAAAGGTAACCTATCACTATCCCAAAGAATGGAGAGTGATCCAAATGATCATTCCCCACAGATTTGAAATAATGAAGATTAAACAACTTTGATAACCAACATTCATGATTTTTTAGACTTCATCAACCAAAATAAAAGGTAATGAACATAATGGAAACGAAAATAAAATATAAAGATGAAACAAAATGGATCAAGAAGTGTTTAAAGTAAATCTAATAAGAAAAACTCAATAGAAAATTTTTTAAAATCAAAATAGAAGAAGGAAAAACATCAGAAGAAAAAAGAAGAAAAAATAATAATAAAAGAGAAAGGATGGTGTATTGTGAGAATGTGGTGTGTGAAGAAACAGTCATGAAAACGGGCCTAACACAAAACCCATAATCCAAACATATCAATTCAAATAAAAAACCTATCAGATTAAATCAAAACAAAAAGAAAAATTGCCATGAAAGCATCAGCTAAAACAAATTAACAAAAAAGAAATCCAATGTCAAAGAAGAAGAACAACATGACAACATCAGATGCAAAATGAGTCAAAAAAGGAAAAAAATATCATGGCTCTGTTTCCAACCTTCTCCTTCGTTTGATCTCGCTCTTTGTTTCAGTTTGTTACAACTTCTCCGTCTTTAATCTATGTTTCATTTTGATTTTGGTTTCAGGTTCACTCTATTTCATCTCCTTCTCTATGTTCTCGGTTTGTGTTTGGTCACTCTCAGTTTGTTTTCTCACTGTGTTGATTTGTTGGTTGAAGATAAGGGTTGAAGGTTTTATTGGAAAAGAAGGTTTAATTAAAAGGGATTATGTACGAGTGAAAAGGTGATTTGAAGGATGTTGTTGAAGGTTGAAAGAGTTGTGTAAGTTGAAAGAAATTCTATTTTGCGGGTGAAATTTGGTTGTGTTGAATATTGTATTGCGTGAGGAGGGAATGAAGGAATGAAGGTGTTGTTATGGAGAGGGATCAAGGTTGATACGTGAAGGTGAGGTTGATTTTATAGTGTGAGGAGGTGAGAAACTTGGAAACGAATTTTTTGTGCTATGAAAGAGGTCTTTTTTGCTGCGTATGGTTTTGTTGTGGCGTTTGCAGGTAGTTATGTGGGGTCGAGAAGGCTGGAGTGAATTGGAATGAAGGTTTGGCGCAGGCTTGAGGTATTGTTGGTTGAGTAATGTGTTTTGTGTGGGGTATAGCAGACTGAAGATTTGTGTGTGAAAGGAAACTTTGAGGTTTAAATTGGCTTGGATATTGAGGCTTAGAGTGCGCGTGAATGAAGGCTTAGTTTTGCATGGCTTGTGAAATTGCTCATTACTGATGGTTGGTTTGCTTTGAAAGGTTGGAGGTGGGCGTATGTGACTCATGTGGTGATGCATCCACAAGTGCACGGAAATATCGAAGTAATATAAAAGATTTTTGAACCCACAGAGACCAATGTCAACCTACCGTTATCTATTGTTGCGATGTAAAGCTAAGGCTAATGATTACTTGGTTTAAACGGAATTAAAATAAAAACTAAAATGAAACTTAGAAAATATAACAATAAAGAGAGGCCGGAATATGGATTCCGTGTTCCTAAGGGACTCTATAAATTTCTAGGCACTAATTATAATTAAACTACATTCCGTAGAAAATATCGACTTAAAGACTCTGCCTCACACTCTCGCGCTATTGACTAAGCTGCACTCCCTAACCACAGGATTTTGCTCTCTCTCGTTCGTTTTAATTAGAAAGCATATTTTGAAAATCAATTAGATCCTAATCGATACCTAAAGCGCTCTTGCTGTTTTTAGGATCGATGCCTAGTTTCTATTATCCAGTTCAATCCTCACACTCTCGCGCTATCGGCTCGAACCTTAGCATGCTTTTCACTCTCGTGACAAAACATTAAGACTTACAATTAGAACTAAAACCAAACCAAAATTTATTATTGCTTCGCGCCTATTATTTTCTACTGAGTCTCGTCGGTAACGACGGTCCTCATACGCCGGACTCAGACAGAATTTACTAAGAATTAATTCAGATGAAAATAACATGAACATAACAATTGAATTCAAGGACAACATACTAATGAAAATAATAATGCAATAATAGTAAATCATTTAAAGCGATAAAAACCTGTAAAACTCTAACGAAAATGATACTTGGAAGAGTAAACAAACTTCTATTAATTATGGTAAGATTTTTGCTGATCCAAGAGTATAGGAAGTAAATAAAAACAGAATTTGTGTGACAATCCCTCGATGTGAGGTATTGTCACTAATACTAGGAAGAAATTTGACAGTACTTCCGCACGACTTGAATGCCTCAGAAACACCCCTTTTGGTCCTATTTATAGAGCAACATCCCCTTGTAACTTCCCTTGGTCGTGTCAGAGAATGGAGGGAAGAGCGGTTGAAAAACTGCTGAAAACCACTCACTTTTGCAGAAATACCGTGTGCAGCGTAATGGCGAACGCCATTAGTTCGCCATTGCCTTCTTCATTAAATTATGTGGCTGGCAAGGGCAATGGCGAACGCCGTTTGCTCACGGCGAACGACATATCAGTAAATTGGCAGAATTTGCTCTTTTTCTTCATTTTCTTGCTTTTTCCCTGGTTTTCTCGTACGGATGCTCTTATTCGACAAGTACCTGAAACACAAACATAATACGACATAATAATATGAAAAACAAGTAAAACAACATTAAATTGCATGCGAATCAAGTCGAAATAAACAATATATTTTCACGTTATCATGTGGAAACTCTGGTTTCATGACTGGGAATTGTGTGTGGAGGTTATGTATTGTTTGGCTCATGTTTTGAATTTTTTCTACATCCAACAACTTGGAAAGGCTCATTGTAACACCCCAAAATGGGCCCTCCTATTTATACCATCAACAAGTGGCTTATGCTTCATATACATGTACTTTTAGGTCATGAGCATCATACATACATCATTGGCCTTCCCAAGGCATAGGATCAGAGGTTTCCATGGTATTGGTTGTTCAAATCAAGAAGAGGGAGACACACTCAAGCCTCAAGACATCTCATTGGGTTCAACATTCCATCAGAAGATTGAGATTGGTAAGAAACTTGAAGATGATCACCTCCTCTTATCTCTTGATCCTCCAATTAGGGTTTTGGTCATCTGAGAATGTGACACATCATGAGCAAGGATCTTGAAGCTTTGACATCATCTTATCACATAGAATATCTTGGTTCAAAATATTCTACATCCTCTCCAAAGGAATTAGGGTTTTGACCATCAATCAACATCTCCTATCTTTTGGAGGCCAAAACTAGGGTTTTGCCTAAAATCAGTTTATTTCTGATTCCTTGGGCAAGACATGATTCCATGGCTTTCTATGTGTTCTCAAGTATCTAGAGTAGGATTATAGACCATCAATTTCATTCAGAAGGATTTCAATTGGCCAAATGATTGAGAATCAGCTAAATTGGGAAAAAGTCAAATGTGCAAGGAAAAAGTTAACTCCTGACTTTTTGAGGTCAACTTTAAGTTCATCATGTCAAATGTGATCAATGGGTGAGATTTAACTAAGAAATACCAAGAGGATCATGAAAAATCAAGGATAATGGAAAGTTACCCAATTGGGAAAATAGGGTTTTAGAAACTTTCCATTTTGGGAAAGTTTTTATGCCATGCAGCCATCTTCCAAGCCATTTTTCAGCATGATGCAAGATTCATTTCAATTTTTGTCAAACATGAAAGTTGTAGTATGCATTTCAAGCTTTCCAGCCATAGGTAATTCATCTCCATTGGATCATTTTTGAACAAGTTATGGTTGTTGCAAGTTAGAGATTTTCATTCTTACATTTTCAACACTTAGAAATTTTTCTAAGTGTCTAGAGGTCAGATTTTGTTCTCATGTTCAACCTCAATTTTGAGTGAATTCCAAGCATCATTTGGAAATATTTTTCAAATGAAAGTTGTAGAGGGATCTTCCACCTTTCCAACCATATAAACAATGCTCCATTTGGGTTTCTAGATCAAAAGTTATGCTCACTCAAAGTTGAGACATTCAAATTGTGAAACATGGAAATAACTTGGAAATTCTTGGCATGTCATGGCAGATGGTATCATGCAATCTTCTTGATCATTTTTCTTGATGTTTAAGTCTCCAATTTAACTTGTTTCCAACATGAAATTTTTAGTATCAAAGCCATTCTTTAATTTGACACCAAGATCATCCAATTTGGTTTATTATTCATGGAGTTAAACATCCTCAAAGTTAGCCATATCCATATGTTTCTCAAGGGCTCCAACCATGTCATACTTGTGCCAAATTCAAACAAAACCTTGCCAATTCATGCTACAACAAGCCATACACCAACTTGTCTTCATCATTTACCTCTTTAAGCCATGCATAGCCTTGTACCAACCATGCACTACATGACTTTTGCTCCATATGGCCATGAGAGAGAGAGAAAAAGAAACTTAATGAGCAAGTGTCATTCTGACTTATACTGCCATCACTAGCCATTACCATCCATCACCATTCATTACCATTCATCATGCATAAACAACAACACTAATACACACCAAATCACTAACCTGTGCCAAACATGACTTTCTCATTTTGAATTTTTTAACCAAACTTGCTTAACTGAAATCTAACCATGATTTTCACCCTAAACACACTTTAACCAACCTCATATAAGCCTCTAACAACCATTAACCCATTCAGTTACAACATTTTTTGAGAAAGAGAGATCAAAAAATCGTTTTTGCACCCATCATTTGAGAGCTTCGATCTCACTCCTCTGTGAAGATTTCTTCAAGCTTCCTTCATAATCATCATCACCAATATTTCCTATGGTTTTTGTTTGCAAGAAAATGCATCTGGGAGTGCTACACTACTATATCAGGTTTCATCAATCATCAACATCAACTTGAAAATTTCAATTAGATTTGAGGCGATTCTGAGCATTTATTTTGCCCCTATAGTAGATCTCAAGGCTTGCAAGAAGTTGTCAGGGTTTCTATTGGGTGTGGAAAGTATTTCTGATCAGGTTAGGTTTCTTGATCTTGCAGCATCATTTTAGGGCAAAAACTGAGCTTAGAGGCATGTAGCTATACGCATCTGAAGTCCTACACCATTGTAGGCAATGTTGGTATCCTGGTTGTGTTGATTTGAACAGTTTTCAAAATGTATGTCAATATTTTGTGTCCTATTTTCATAGCCTTAGAGTAGTTATTCTTGGAAACCAATGGTGTATTATTAATCAGTGTGAAATTGCGTCCAAAATGGTGCCAAGATTTTTTATTTTTGGTGAAGTCTTGCTCAGGCTCCGGTGAGGTTGGTCGAGGAAGACGACCGGAGCCCTGGCTCCGGCGACCTCGTTGGCAGGTGAGAAAAGTCAAGAGCATGTGTGTTTCACTCCCATTGGCCAATATAGATTAATCTGATCCATGTGTGCTAAACCTGGCCAGCGTGTATCTGTTGTTCATAGCCACCAATAGAATGGCTCCAACACATTAATGAGAGGAAGAATACGCACGTGTTTTGTTTCCTTTCCCTTTTTTTTATTCTATTTTATGAATAACAATAATCAGAAATGAGAGTTTTTGGTTGATGGGCCCAGCGCGCTTACTATTGACACCCCCTTTATCTAGGCCCAATGCAATATGAATTAAGCAATTACTAACCTGACACCCCCTGGCTTGTTTTGTGGGCTTTTTTATTTCATTTTGATACACGTTTCAAAAGTGATTTTTAAAAATATTTTATTTGGTTTAAAAATTCCAGAAAAATTCATGAGTGATCTTTGATGGGTTAATTAATATATGATATTTTTTTAATTCCATTTTGGGATTATTTGCTATTTTTTCTGAATTTTTTATTGGTTAGTGTATATGTTGACATACCTTGTGCCTTAAGCCTTGAAAAAGGACCTTCCCTTAATTTTTTGCATCCCAAATTTTGTGTGCATTTTTCCACTTGATAATAGGACCCTTATATTTTCAATTGGTGTTTGTGCCATGATTTTTGGGTCACATGTGAATACCTTCTTTGAGACTTGTTTGTATGATCATTGTTGGATAACATGTCATGTGTTTGCAATTGTTTGAACCTCTTTGGTGCATATTTTTGAACCAATATTTTGAACATGATTAGCTACTGACCTTTCCATTCCATGACAGATTTTCCATAATTTTCCAAAGCTTACATCTATTTTTCATGAGTGGATCAATATGCACTTAGTGTTTGAATGTATGTTTGGAAGTAGGTGGAATTTGATGCTTGTGTATGCCATTCTTAGGTCAACTTTCTTGAAATGATTAAGCACATTCATGATGATATTTTGTGTGCCATTGTGTTACTTTGAAATTGATTTTGATCATGTTTGAGATGCTTACTTTGAACCCTAAAAAGGTGCTTAAATGCATGTCTTTCTACTTGAGCTTTTGTGTTGATGCTTAAGATGTTTAGGGATGTACTATTGACATGATTGTTGAACTTGAGTGTTGGTTTCCACTTGTTATAACATTAAGTACAACCATCTAGACTCATTTTATAGGTCCCTTTTGAAGGCCTCTAATTGATGTAACTTTTGTGTGAACTTGAACATGATTATGTACCAACTTTGTCAACTTTTGCTTGAGCTTATGTATGCCACTTTTGCTCAATGTTTGTGTGATCTAAAGGTGAGATATTACATGTCATTTGTTATTGCCTTGCATGCTTGGATACCTAGTTGACTTGACTTGGATCATGTTGGAGTAAGCCCTAATAGCCAATCAGTATTGGTTGATATGCTTTTGTATCATGACCTTGATATATATTGTTTGTTAATATATATACTTACTAGGCATTGTATTTATTGTGTTATTTGTATATGACATAATAATGTCCTTAGAATGATTAGTCTATTAATGACCTGTTAAGTGTGACTTAATCGTGAGGCCTCATTAAACATAAAGATGTTATTCTTAAAGTATCCGTAGTCAAGCTTTACTGTCAAATAGGACAACAGTAATGCATAGAGACTATTGTGTGAGTAGACTAATGAGTGTATCTCACAAGTCATGGATATGAGATATCAAGTCTTCACGTAGGTATAAATTTTAGGAGTAATATTTATATTGGATTGACCCACCATGAGAATACTACATAGTTTGTTATGTAAGTGTCATAAAATACATATATTTATGAGAATGGAATATGAACCAATTCAACAAGGCGGTTGTTGTTGGACCATTGGTTCATGTAGCACAATATCTAGAGAAGATCATAAATGATCTTGCTTCTAAAGGAAGTATAAGTTGTTTAAATCCAATTATGGATTATAGCAAACTTATTGGAGATGAATCCATTTATTAATAAAGTTTTGCGAAAACTTGGATTAATAAATGTCAAGTTTAAATCTTGTGCACACAAGAAGGTTAGTAGAAGTATTTGCATTAATCTAGTATAGTATGTAGGAGACATACTGATCATCAAAACAAATTCCCTACAACACCAATGTAGGACATGGTTAAGAAAATGGTTTCGATGAAATTTTTTGGTAAGGTTTCCTAAAAGGTTAGGAATCATAATCTATAGAGATAGATGGTTAATGAATCTCAATCCTAGCACGAGTTCATATCCCGATGAAGTGTCGTGACACCCAATATTCATAATCTCATATTAAGATTATTGCATGTGTGGCATGATATTTTGTCTAATCAATAATGTCTTACCTCATTGGATGAGAAAAAGGACACCATGATATGTACTGCACTAGATGCACCGTATGCTATGAGCTTAAATAATAAGTAACAAAATGATTGAAGTGTTCATCACTAGATCACTATCAAGATGATTTATGGTTGTCTTAAAAAGATTTGGTGTCCCTTTTCTTGAGAGTAGATGGGAATAATCATTGTAAAGGAGTTATAATGATGTTATTCCAAAATTTATGAACTATATATTCATATCACAGTATTAATTAAATGTTATGCTTTGATGACAACTGTATAAGTTGAGAAAGGCTTCAGATAGTTGTCGTTTCTAGTACAAAGGTCAAATATATATGATTTGGGTCGCTTTTCTAATTCCTGGAAGAAAGTTGTGTTTCTTGTATTGTAGATCCTGTTGATCTCATTCACGAGTATAATGGGTTAATCTTGCAAGCTCAGAAAACTAGATCTCACTAGCAATCCATGTATATATATTTTTTTACACTTCTATTTATTTTGATAGAAGATCGAAAGTTGAAATCGGAAGAGGTGTATATTACCAAAATTGGAAATAGTCCCTTATAACCTAACAAAGTATCATGCTTAAATAATGCATGACGCATACAATGGACAAATAGATGTGAAGTTAATATCTGATTGGCTCTAGTGCTAGTGGGAGATTGTTGGAGTAAGCCCTAATAGCCAATCAGTATTGGTTGTATATGCTTTTGTATCATGACCTTGATATATATTGTTTGTTAATATATATACTTACTAGGCATTGTATTTATCGTGTTATTTATATATGACATAATAAAGTCCTTAGAATAATTAGTCTATTAATGACCTGTTAAGTGTGACTTAATCGTGAGACCTCATTAAACATAAAGACATTATTCTTAAAGTATCCGTAGTCAAGCTTTACTGTCAAATAGGACAACAGTAATGCATAGAGACTATTATGTGAGTAGACTGATGACTGTATCTCACAAGTCATGGATATGAGATATCAAGTCTTCACGTAGGTATAAATATTAGGAGTAATATTTATATTGGATTGACCCACCATGAGAATACTACATAGTTTGTTATGTAAGTGTCATATAAGTTATTCTCATAGTAATAATGATGTATTCCACCCTTCGACCTTAAACCACTATGGACCCTAGATGTGGAGTCGAGTACTTTATTGCCAATCAAACGTTGTCCGTAACAGGATGACCATAAAGAAGGCATGTGGGTGCTTTACAAATCATGCTGAGGGACATGAGTGACCTAGATGGGATTTGTCCCTCCTACATATACGGGAGTAATATCTGTGGGCCCCTTGATAGAGTATGACTGTAAAATGCATGGCCGTGCTCAAACGAGTCGATATGATATATTGGACTTATTTGATGTTATCAAGTATACTCAGGGATCAAGGAATAAAATATTGGACTATACAAGGGTGACACATTCTATGCCTTGTGTTCAATATAGATATAAGGGAAAAAGGGTAATTATACATACGATCATTATCACATAGAGGTTATGTCATATCACACGGCATTCTTGTGACTTGGGTAGCAGTGATGTGTTGCTAGATACCGCTCACTGTTTATAATATTAAGTAGGTAATTTAATATTATTACCAACGTTACGAGAACCTATAGGGTCACACGCAAAGAGTACTGATAATGGAATTGACGATTAAATTAAATAAGATTTAATTTAATTATGTGTTAATAGTATTTAAATTGTTTAGTTCATTAACACATATATAATTTATTTGATTTAAATAAATAAATGGGAATTGACAGTTGATTAAATTAAATATGATTTAATTTAAATAATATTTTATTTTATTTTATTATAAGAGTTTAATTAAATATAAATAATATCTATTTAATTAAAATAGTTTTAATTAAATAAGATTGGGCTTATTTTGGAAAAGCCCAAAATAAGAGCATTAGGGTTTTAGAAGCTCTCTATAAATAGAGGAGCTTTTCCCCTACCAATCCTAATTGTCAATTTTCTCAGAACTAGAGACGGCTAGCACCGCGTTCTACTTTGTACTCACGTGGACTTCGTAGAGACGATGGCATTTTCCACGTTCGTGATCAAAGTTAAAGCACGCTTCAAGAGGTAATTCAGAATCCTTATTTTGTGTTTGATTTGTGATTGATGGTTTAATCAAGATCCGTTCATCGGGATTATTCCATTAAGAGGATAAAATTTTGAAATACCCTATTAAATCCCAACAGTGGTATCAGAGCTTCGGTTCTGATTAAATCATTAAATTCACATATGATTTATATATATATATATATATATATATATATATATCGATAAAGTCATAATTATATGCATGTGGTTATGATTTTGTGCAAAAAATCATGGTTTTATCAATTGCGGTAATGGTTACCGTATGGTATATATATTGCTTGGTAATGGTTGCCGCACAATATATTGTTGTAACAATCCAATTTATAATTTCATTACATATGTCGAATGGGTTTGGTGGAACCGTAACCTAATAGCGAAGTACGTTAGCTATTTCAATTAACTGGATGTTACTTACTAACCAAATTTCTATTTGCTTTCCAAGAATGATGTTATGTCTTTTGCACTGTTCGATTGGTTCTTTGTAATTGCAAAATTGTTTAATATTTATAATAATAATAATAATAATAAAAATAATTATAATAATAAAATAGTTTATTATTATTAATAATAAAGTGTTTATCATTTAACATTAAATATTGACATTAATTTTTGTATAATTTGGATGTTCATTGTTGACTATGCTTCGGAATCCGACATTAGTATGGTGAAGCAGCGATACTTTGATCATCCAAAAGTGATACAAATATAATTGATAAATTTATATACGATATAAATATTTCTAATGCGAAGTTAGTGTATTTGATACACTATTTTGTTTCGTCCATTAATTAGTGTAATGATTGTTATACATTTGAAAGATCAATGTTCATTCTGCTTCGGAATCCGACACTTGTATGGTGAAGCAATGACATTTTGATCAATCATATTGAATAGTCGATCATTACATTTTGATGGTATGAACGCTTATGCATTAGGGTTTGTGACGGTGCAAGAGTTGTGCTTTTAGGGTTCGCAAAAGCGTCAAGTGTTGATGCGTCAATATTTGTAATTTGAAAATCTATTATTATTTATTATTTAATTATTTAATATCTAAATAAATCAGTATACGGTTATGACCTTAGATTTTGGCGTTTGTTTATTTTAAATACAACCTGCGTGTCGTGATTTATTTTATTTAAATACGGCGTGTCGTGGTTTATTGTAATTAAATACGACATTCGTGTCAAGCTATTTAATTATGATTTTATTTATTTAAATATTATAAATTATTCGATTTCAAGAGTTGAAGAGAAGACGACACTAAACGATGACGCCGGTGGAGAGGCTTGAGAAGCTTGCTCGTGGGTTAAAGAATTGTAATAAATTAGTTTATTTAATTCTTGTATTTTAGGTGGTCATAATCGTAATACCAAGTTTTATTTTATATATGTGATGCGTGAAACGTATGTTTATATGCGTGTGTATAAGATATACAACTATGTGAGTGTATGAGATACACAAACCAGTAAGATCAAATTTAATTAAAATCCCTTCAATTAAATATTAAGTTAATTGCTTTCCAAAATTTAGCACTCATCAAGACTAGTATCGAATAATGTAGGTTTCTCCTAACTTGAGGTGCATGTTTTATATTAGTAAGGTGCGATGGGATAAATGTAATATCCAACTGCTAAATTTTTGGGTTAGACTTAACTAAACTAATTATAATATGATTATATATGTTTAGAAGCAAAAGTTGAGAACAATCCATAAGATGGATTAGAATAAAGAGTTATTCACTCAACTGATAAAATTCGAGAGTTGTATTAGATACAATTGGAAAGAGTTCCTACCTAAATAACGGAGTTTTGTGTAATCCGCCTACGCGGACTTAAAACAAAGTGAAATATGGATCTCGACTCTCTAGAAAATCTTCCAACGGGATTTTCCGAATCAAATGTTGAGGGTCATTTGGTTTGAGTAAAAATAGTAGGAGCATTTTAATAAAAGTCCTTATTAAAATGATTTTGATACAATTTTTCTTACACGTTTTGTATTTAAAATTAATTTTGCATTTTATTTTTAATTTACTGTGAAATGTCCTTATGAAGGATGTAAGGATCAGAAAGGAGTTTCTGAATTGGTACTTAAATTAAGAATTGTTTTCAAGCACGAGAAAAATTGTATGTTCTCAAACAACCAATTCCTAACAACCAAATATATCTAGATTTTAAGAACGATACTTATGAGAAAGATCAATTTGAATGTCTAGATATAACATATCTCATAATTGTAGTCGTCACGGAGAATGATATGATCATTAACCTCAAACCTTTTCTTTTAAATAAGAAATACGAGATATGAGAAATGTAAAACTTTCCAAGGTCTTTTCTATACAATTTAAGAATCCAAATGGATCTAAAATAGTTTTGAGATTTAAAATTTGGATTTCCTTATAGACCAAATAGTTGGTCACAAGTGTTATTTGAGATTGTCTCGAATAGGTATATTAGATTCATTATGAATGAATTTTAAATATATCCACCACATCTTATTGATAAGAAAAAAAAGTAGTTTGTGATGCTAAATAGATGAATTATAAAAGGAATGAGATTCATTTTATATTCCTTTGAATATTGGCAGAAAAACACGGTTCTAAAGGAAGACAATGATTTCATGTGTTGAAAGAAGAAAATTGTTAATGGTTATAAAAAGAGTCAAAGTAGAAGAAAGAAGTAAGATTTTTTCTTCAAACGATTTGTTATAGAAAATCAAATTGTCTACTTCTACGTCTTGGGTATGTGATATTAGATATTGATCTCACATTTATAAGAATGTGATGAGTCTTTTAAGAAGTAGGACATTGATTATAATTTGAGCCAACATACGTCTAGAATGGAACAATGTGTTTCATTGACTATAAGAGCTTAAGATTAGACTTAAATTAGAGCTCGGAATGAATCCAAATAATTGTTATTAAGTTTAATTTAGTAAAAGAAACATTAATTTTAAGTCTTGCTTTGACAAGATAAGGAGTGCATACTTTGATAATGGACAAATGTTGTCATGATTATCCAAACAATGTTTTCAATACTAAATCAAGTAGTAGATATGAGTTCTACAATCTTGATAAGGTCATCTATAATAAATATGGGATGGATCAAATAATATTTGAAACCTACCTATTTGACACGAGTTAGAATTCTTTTGAGAAGAGTTCAAGTGTGAAGTAGAAGGAAACAACTCGAAAATGTATTAAGATCATATGAAGTGTTCGCTATGGTAAATACCGATATAAAGAGTATAATGACCATTTAAATCGTATCATGTCTGACATTAATCGATTTAAGATAGTTCAATTATATCTTTGTGACTCTTTTATAAATTGTTTTACATACAATTATTCATATCCATAATCAACTCCATTTAAAATAGTCGTAGAGACACCATATTTGATATGGAGGTAAGAGTACCTAATTTGTCTTTATGATCATTTGGGTTGTAAGGTTTATTAAGTAAACTTGATCACAATTTAGATGAATATGTATTTATGGATGTATCCCAAATAGAAATAAGTGACACATATTCTATAACACATTATGGGACAAAATTGTTTTGTCGATAGAACTAGAGTCTTTCTTTAGAGATATTATGTATCTAAAGGAACCAGTGTGAGTGATGTAGAACTTGAAGAAATTCAAGCACCAGAAAATACATATATTTATGAGAATGGAATATGAACCAATTCAACAAGGCGGTTGTTGTTGGACCATTGGTTCGTGTAGCACAATATCTAGAGAAGATCATAAATGGTCTTGATTCTAAAGGAAGTATAAGTTGTTTAAATACAATTATGGATTATAGAAAACTTGATGGAGATGAATCCATTTATTAATGAAGTTTTGGGAAAACTTGGATTAATAGAAGTCAAGTTTAAATCTTGTGCACACAAGAAGGTTAGTAGGAGTATTTGCATTAATCTAATATAGTATGTAGGAGACATACTGATCATCAAAACAAATTCCCTACAACACCAATGTAAGACATGGTTAAGGAAATGGTTTTGATGAAATTTTTTTGTGAGGTTTCCTAAAAGGTTAGGAATCAGAATCTATAGAGATAGATGGTTAATGAATCTCAATCCTAGCACTAGTACATATCCCGAAGAAGTGTCGTGACACCCAATATGCATAATCTCACATTAATATTATTGCATGTGTGACATGACATTTTGTCTAATAGACAATGTCTTACCTCATTGGATGAGAAAAAGGACACCATGATATGTATTGCACTAGATGCAGCGTATGCTATGAGCATAAATAATAAGTACCAAAATGATTGAAGTGTTCATCACTAGATCACTATCAAGATGATTTGTGGTTATCTTAAAAAGATCTGGTGTTCCTTTTCTTGAGAGTAGATGGGAATAATCATTGTAAAGGAGCTATAATGATGTTATTCCAAAATTTATGAACTATATATTCATATCACAGTATAAATTAAATGTTATGCTTTGATGACAACTATATAAGTTGAGAAAGGCTTTAGATAGTTGTCGTTTCTAGTACAAAGGTCAAATATATATGATTTGTGTCGCCTTTCTAATTCCTGGAAGAAAGTTGTGTTTCTTGTATTGTAGATCATGTTGATCTCATTCACGATGATAATGGGTTAATCTTGCAAGCTCAGAAAACTAGATCTCACTAGTAATCCATGTATATATATATATTTTTTGCCACTTCAATTTATTTCGATAGAAGATCGAAAGTTGAAATCGGAAGAGGTGTATATTACCAACATAGGAAATAGTTCCTTATAACCTAACAAAGTATCATGCTTAAATAATGCTTGACGCACACAATGGTCAGATAGATGTGAAGTTAATATCTGATTGGCTCTAGTGCTAGTGGAAGATTGTTGGAGTAAGCCCTAATAGTCAATCAATATTGGTTGTATATGCTTTTGTATCATGACCTTGATATATATTGTTTGTTAATATATATACTTACTAGGCATTGTATTTATTGTGTAATTTGTATATGACATAATAAAGTCCTTAGAATAACTAGTCTATTAATGACCTGTTAAGTGTGACTTAATCGTGAGACCTCATTAAACATAAAGACGTTATTCTTAAAGTATTTGTAGTCGAGCTTTACTGTCAAATAGGACAACAGTAATGCATAGAGACTATTATGTGAGTAGACTGATGACTGTATCTCACAAGTCATGGATATGAGATATTAAGTCTTCACGTAGGTATAAATATTAGGAGTGATATTTATATTGGATTGACCCACCATGAGAATACTACATAGTTTGTTATGTAAGTGTCATAAGTTATTCTCATAGTAATAGTGATGTATTCCACCCTTCGACCTGAAACCACTATGGACTCTAGATGTGGAATCGAGTACTTTATTGCCAATCAAACGTTGTCCGTAACAGGATGACCATAAAGATGGTTTATGGGTTCTTTACAAATCATGTTGAGGGACATGAGTGACCTAGATGGGATTTGTCCCTCCTACATATACGGGAGTAATATCTATGGGCCCCTTGATAGAGTATGACTGTAAAATGCATGGTCGTGCTCAAATGAGTCGATATGAGATATTGGTCTTATTTGATGTTATCAAGTATACTCAGGGATCAAGGAATAAAATATTGGACAATAAAAGGGTGACGCATTCTATGCCTTGTGTTCAATATAGATATAAGGGCAAAAGGGTAATTATACATATGATCATTATCACATAAAGGTTATGTCAGATCACACGACATTCTTGTGACTTGGGTAACAGTGATGTGTTGCTAGATACCGCTCACTGTTTATAATATTAAATAGGTAATTTAATATTATTGCCAACGTTACGAGAACCTATAGGGTCACACGCAAAGAGTACTGATAATGGAATTGACGATTAAATTAAATAAGATTTATTTTAATTATGTGTTAATAGTATTTAAATTGTTTAGTACATTAACACATATATAATTTATTTGATTTAAATAAATAAATGAGAATTGACAGTTGATTAAATTAAATATGATTTAATTTAATTAATATTTTATTTTATTTTATTAAAAGAGTTTAATTAAATATAAATAATATCTATTTAATTAAAATAGTTTTAATTAAATAAGATTGGGCTTATTTTGGAAAAGCCCAAAATAAGAGCATTAGGGTTTTAGAAGCTCTCTATAAATAGAGGAGCTCTTACCCCTACCAATCCTAATTGTTAATTTTCTTAGAACTAGAGACGGCTAGCACCGCGTTCCACTTAGAGACGATGGTATTTTCCACGTTCGTGATCAAAGTTAAAGCGCGCTTCAAGAGGTAATTTGGAATCCTTATTTTGTGTTTGATTTGTGATTGATGGTTTAATCAAGATCCGTTCATCGGGATTATTCCGTTAAGAGGATAAAATTTTGAAAAACCCCTCTTAAATCCCAATAGTGGTATCAGAGCTCCGGTTCTGATTAAATCATTAAATTCAAATATGATTTATGTATAGTGATTATATATATATATATATATATATATATATATATATATATATATATATATATATATATATATTGATAAAGTCATAATTATATGCATGTGGTTATGATTTTATGCAAAAATTCATGGTTTTATCAATTGCGTTAATGGTTACCGTATGGTATATATATTGCTTGGTAATGCTTACCGCACAATATATTTTTGTAACAATCCAATTTATAATTTCATTACATATGCCGAATGGGTTTGGCGGAACCGTAACCTAATAGCTAAGTACGTTAGCTATTTCAATTAACTGGATGTTACTTACTAACCAAATTTCTATTTGGTTTCCGAGAATGATGTTATGCCTTTTGCACTGTTCGATTGGTTCTTTGTAAATGCAAGATTGTTTAATATTTATAATAATAATAATAATAATAATAATAATAATAATAATAAAAATAATTATAATAGTAAAAAAGTTTATTGTTATAATTAATTAATAATAAAATAGTTTATTATTATTAATAATAAAGTTTTTATTATTTAATATTAAATATTGACATCAATTTTTGTGTAATTTGGATGTTCGTTGTTGACTATGCTTCGGAATCCGACATTAGTATGGTGAAGCAGTGATACTTCGATCATCCATATGATGTTACTTGAACATGACTTAATGTGTATTTCATGATTACTTCTCAACATTTCAAGCATGCCTTTGATATGATTACATCATGTATGTTACTTGAATGCATGGCTTGACTTCATTTGTGTGACCTTTAAAGGTTAATTTGACATAGTCTTTGAATGACAAATGTTTGTGTGCTAGTGTAGGATATAACTTGAATTCTTTTACACTTTCTTAGGACATTAACATAGATGTGATATAGTAGGTTTTTCTACTGCCCCTCTTAGGTTTATACACCTTTAGGATTCATTTCACTTTGCTTATTGTTTGACATTACTCATAGATTAGAACTAGGACATTTGCATATGCATTAGTGCATAGTTTGGCACGTTTCTTTCAACTATCACATAGTTGAGCTTGGCTTGGAGTAGGTAAGTACTTGTGTTACCTTACATTGATGTCAACACTTATGTGACTTCCATTTCATCTCACTTCTCTTTTCTTCTTTGAATTGTGATTGAATCATCTAATGTTTACTTGTGTATGGTCACACGTTCCCTTAGGATTCCTAGCTTGATCTAATTTTGGATTAGGTTCAAAGTAGGAGAGACATTAGGTTATCAACCCAAGCATGCTAACATAGGTAGAGATTCCCTCTTCTAACTTCAACTATAGGATCAATCATGGCATAACAATTTATAGGATGGAGATCCCCTTAGTTGTTTTTTTTTAACCATTTGAGTCTCTCTTCTCTCTCTCTAAAAGAAAAGCAAAAACATTTAATAAATATTGTATGTGGAGTGTGCCACGAGCCTTAAGCACATGGGAAGTGATAAGCGGGAGTCCCTCCTTACCTTATCTAGGGTGTTTTGTATGCGTCCCGTCTTGGGTCGATTTTGCAACGTATTCGATCCTATGTATTTCTAAAAGTACTTCTTCTAATCAAATCAAATTAAAGTACTTCTTCTAAAAGACAAAAACAAATCGATCGTCTTCCTTAGGGATTCTTTTCTCATCTCACTCACTCTAATCGTAAGGATACGCTATTTCCGTTTAACCACAAATAGGTAAATGCATAAGTCTCCACGCAACGAGCGGCAACACCTAAACTGCTAGAACGTAAACGTTAGTGTCATCCACCTAAAAAACACCAAACAAAAATGATCTTGTAGGTCGAACTACGACTGCTCTGACTTCCTCTCTCCTATCCGATTAAGGATACGTAGGCACAAGACGGCGATGTCTTGGTGAGCAACCTTCCTCATTTCACCCGTGGTCCTCCGAACTACGTTAACTCTGACTTTCCCATTCCCGAGGGAATACGTAGGCCTAGGACGACGATGTCCTACCGAGTCACCTTTTCTTTTCCCCTCGCTTCCCCGTTTCTCATTCTATTCCTTTCCAGTTAGCATTGGAGCTTCAGATATCTACACCCTTTGATTAGAACAACAAGAGTGGATCCCATCGAGTACGATGGACGCGTGGGGGTGCTAATAACTTCATCTCGCGTAACCGAATCTCGAACCCAGCCTATGGTTGTGATGACCATGTTTTTCACTTTTTGAGATTTTCTTCTTTCGTTTCCTTTCCCTGCGCCAGGATGAATAACGTTCGGTGGCGACTCTTTTGTCTTTCCCACCGGTTGATTTTCGCAGTTGCGACAATTGGCGACTATGCTGGGGACTTTCCCATCCCTACGCGAGTCAATCCTAGTGCTTGCGTGTTTTTGGTTATTGAGTGTTTATCTGTATGCTTTATCTGCTTTATTTATGGCTTTATTGCATGTTTATCGCTTTATTTCATTTCATTACTGCCATATATATACTGGACTGTGTTGGATTACTGTTTTCTTTGGTGGGCAGGGTGTTCTGAGAGATAAGCCCAATACCCAGGCTTGAGTGTACACATAGGATTAGAGTGGAAAGTAGCGTGGCATGCATAGCGTCTTTGTACGTTTGGTTTTCACGGAATCCACATCTAGACGAGGTTTTCTTGGGAGATATTCTGATTTGCGTGTCTTATGCATGTCAGGGTGTTAACTTAGAAAGCTGTCGACTCTGGTGACCATTCTCGAGGACTCAGTTGAGGCACTCCTCTATAGGGGTAATAATGTCAAACCAGAAATGGTGAACACAATATCACTTCTTGATCCGAGGACCCGAGACTGGGAACTTGCTATAGGATGACCTTTTTTAGGGGAATCAGTTGAGGCCTCCTCGATTGATGATGATGTCAAACCAGAAATGGTGAACATATCATCATTTCTCGACCTGAGAGTCTGTGACACTGAGGATCATTGGTTTTAGAACCCACATGTGAGAGGGGCTGGGGGTTTACAGGTAACTGACTTCCAACCTACTCGATTATCTGGTATTCTTACTAAAGTGGAAAGTTGATCCTATTATATTCAGTCAGCTGTTATTCACTCAATTCAGCACAGACACTATTTACACAGTTCATCACAGACACATCTAGCTATATGTGGCACCTCTGATACCATGCCTATGCATTGCATCATTTCATACCCTAACATGCATGTTTTTTCATTTCCAGGTTTATATCGTACTCTTGATTCCAGTCAGTGGGTTTCTACCGGGATGGATACTGATAAGAAGAAAAATATCATCATCTACAGGTTTCCTAAGCCTGATCTCGACCCTATTAACAGTCTGAAGGCTTTGGCGAATTTTGATGTGTTGGGAGCTTTCAAGGAGAAGTACGGGTGGATTCAGTCTTTCATTCATAGCATCCGTGATTATGAGTACAGAGGTCTTCACACGTTGCTGAAGTCCTATGATCCTCCTTTGAGGCGGTTCACATTTCCAGACTATCTGTTGGTCCCAACCCTGGAAGAGTATGGAAGTATCTTGGGGATTTCTATCAAGGATAATGCACCATTCTTTGGCTTCGAGAAAGATCCTGAGTTCGGGGATGTGGCCGGTGCTCTTTATTTGAGCAAATCAACGCTAGAAGCCAACATAGCCAGTAAAGGAGGTTTCCGGGGTTATCATCTTGGCTACTTAACAAAGAAAACTCAAAAGGCTGCTAAAGCTAAGAGACGTCTTTGGAGATGATGACAGCGCAAAGCATATTGGTTAGCTAAACCAGAGCATTGGGAAGAGAAACAAGCTGACAGAGCGACCAACACCGAAGCACTTCTCGAGGAAGTCAAAGCCAGTTTGTATGGATTAGGGGTTTGGGAATGAGCTGCTTATTGTGATTACCATCAGGCTTGTTGATGGAATCACCTATGGTTGTATCAGACTTATTTGTATGACTCTTCGAAGTATTATATGATGATATTGTTTGTTTCAGTGATAGTTGTTTCAGCAATATTTGTTTCAACAATATTCTCTCAGCAATGTTTGTTCTGGTTATATTTTCTCTGCAATATCTTCTCAATGATGTATCCGATCCCTCACCCGATTTAAACTGGAATCAAAGTATAGATATACTTTGGAAATGATTAAACATGGCATATGCATGCATTCACACATTTCATTTTGCATAACTGGTGTTTACATGTGGATTTCTAACCTGGTTTGATTAAACAGGAAGGATTACTGACTCTTACCTTCACCGCTACTCAACACGCCAGAATCAACAGCAAGCAATGAAGCAGATTCAAGCTGAGTTGGCAGCAGTACGCAGCTACATGGGGTAGTTTATGGTGGACATGCAAGCTGTGTTTCAGGGACAGGAAACGCTGAAGGAAGAGGTCCATCAGCTGAATATTCTGATGGGCTTGATTATGGAAGTCGTGAGAAACGTGTGAAGAAGGGAAGGCAATCCTGTGCTTGAGGTTGCGGCTAAAATTTTCATTCCTCCCTTGCCTGTGGGATTCCTCCCAAAGAGTGATTTACCTCGCGGACTTTCTGTACAACCTGTGGTTCCAAATGTTCCCCGACAACAGCCATCTCTTGTTTCCCAAGACAGTCAAAAGATCAAGAAGTACGACATGAATATCTATTGTGATTTTCATTCTGGAGCATCGGGGCACAGTGTTGAGAAATGCAAGGCCTTTCAGCATGCTATCCAGGATCTGATAGACTCAAAGGTAATTGAGTTCACACCGAGCAGCGTGAGCGTACAAGGTGGTCTTATTCCTGCTGCTGCAAAAGAGGTGAGTATCCCTGTTTTCTTTCCCGAAGCGACATCAAGTCAGGAACGTATCCTGCAGTCCTTAATTTAAGAATCTCCACATCCGCAATTGTTGCCTGCTCCTCGACCAGGTCTGAGGAGGAAAGTGGCTAAGCTAGAGGAACACCCAAATCGGAATCAGCAATAGAATATCTCCCAAAAGAGTCGACAGAGGGCAAGAAAGAGACATTTTGTTGTGCTACCGATGTTGTACAGTCAGGTATTGCCATATCTGGTCAAAAGAGGGTTGAAAGTGCCAAAGAAACCAGATCCAATCATTCCTTCATATCCACCGGGGTTTAATGCCAATGCTCGATGTGGCTACCATGCTGGGGCACAGGGGCATTCAACTGAAGATTGTAAGGTGCTTCCGCACAAGGTGCAAGATCTGATTGATGTTGGGGTCATTACTTTCATGGTAGATGGTCTGCAAATCAATTGAAGCATCCCGAAGGGGAACTCAGAATGCAAGGACGTCGTCAGAAGCAATGAGTCCAGACGAAGTCAGATCTCCTCAACAATGGCAATGGTCAGCTTCTTTACTGCATTTTCATTTGTAATTTTTCATTGTTTGTTAATGCTATGTTTGCATGTAAAAACTTGTTTGTTTTTGAATGATTATCTTAATGCAATGAATATGTTTTTCTTGAAGTGTTTTATTCTTATTCATTCATAAATGTTTCTATGCACTGCAATACCAACGTTCTTACTTAAACACTTTGAAGGAGGATGACGAAATGAAAACGTAAAATATCTGGTCGTATGCTTTTGGATAAAACCTTGCTGGTGATGTACAGGCATTATTTCAATTCCCCAAACACCGGAGATATAAGGGAGATAGACCCTTGTCAACCCCCTCGAGCCTCAAAGAAGGAGTTTAATTTCATTCGAAAAACCCTCACATCTAACCCAGGGACAGGGTAGTTGCTAGTTGATTTGACCCTGCGTTTAGATTTCAAAAGGAATGAAACCACAGTGGTTATCCCTCACCGCAAGGAGTGAGGCAGTCACAATCCTTTCAAAGAAGTCAAGACAGTCAGTGTCGCACGATTTGGTCAAAAAAAAAAAAGAAAAAAGTAAAAAAAGAAAAAGGAGAAAGAAAGCCCGCTAAGTCGAAAGCTTGAAAAAGTGACTTAGGCAAAAGTTAGGGCATCCCGCTGGACTTTAAAATCGAAAAGAATTCAGTCCAGGAAAAATCAGGGAAATAAATCAAAAGCAAATAGAAAAAGCGAAAAGGATTACAAAAGAAAAATCCTCGAGCCATAGTAAGTCGTGTGACTACAGACACCAAAGACGAAAAGAGCGACTGCCACCCCGAAAACCTTGTGGACTTTTTAACCATCACTGATGACGTGCAATAACCTTTTGAAAGGTGAGCACTCGTGCCAAATCAACTGAACGTAGGATCGGAGGACATCAAAGAGAATGGGTGGCTACAAACAGAATTTTGAGCCATAGATCCTTTTTTTTGAAACCGTGAACCAGGCCACGTTACAACCCTCAAAAGTCCTAATTGAGGCAAGGGTTATTTTGAAAGCGTACTTCAACGAGATAGCGTTCCTGACTCCCATGAGTTGTGCTAATAATATTTTTGTTGGTTTTGCATGTGCATTTTGTTTTCCAGTCAAAAATCAATGTCACATCCTAGCTAGTGACTCGTTCACACGGTTTCGCGATGTATTTTTCAATAAAGACTTTAAGATTAACATGTGTGTTGCATTAGAATTATCGTTCTCATGATAAACATTTTCAGCTTGTATACATGTTCTTAAGCATCAAGGAAGTATACGTAATGAACGTCAGTCGAGAAGCTTAATCTTACCATGTTGAGATGCTTGAAAAATTCTGAAGGACAGTCATGTCGAGGGGCACATTGCCAAGAGACTTTGTGGAGCCTGGGCTTTCCCAGTAAGTCGTGATAAGATGTAGCCAATATGGGGCAGTCACATCGAGAAATCTCTCTAAGGTTCAGCCAACCTGGGGTAATCATGTTGAGATTCAGCAAATCTCTCGAAGATCAGTCAGCCAGGGTTAAAATTACTTCAAGGTTCGTATCGAGGTAGGCCACCTCAAGAGCGCGAGAATTTACCCTCTCCATAAGATGGGTAATCAGAAGAACCTCTTCAAGGTTCATAGATTATGCAGTCTGGGGCAGTTACATCGAGATCCGATAAATCTCTCCAAGAGTTTGAAGACCCTGGGGCATGTTGAAAGCCATGTTTTCTGTACAATCCTCTTGAGATGATTTCTCCCAGTAGACCATGTGGTCTAAGACGAGTGGAGAGTTAAAAGGGCCATTGGTCGCGTATGATAATCAACATGCAGTTGATCACCAGAAGCGGGGAGTGCCGAAGTAGTTCCCAGTATGGGGTTTCTCTCCCTCAGCAAGGCGCCAGAAGGTTTCTTTTCCTAGAGAGGCGTTAGAATCGATATTCGTCCCCAGTAAAGATGGCTGAAGTTTTATCATTTAATGCAGAGCATTAAGAAGATTCTGATTATCC
This sequence comes from Lathyrus tuberosus, assembly GCA_022829125.1. Lineage (NCBI taxonomy): Eukaryota > Viridiplantae > Streptophyta > Magnoliopsida > Fabales > Fabaceae > Lathyrus > Lathyrus tuberosus. Next base: position 3,247,730 of record JALAZF010000183.1, read on the forward strand.
TCCCCAGCAAGAGTTCAGAAGTTGGCCTTCCCCTAGCCAGGTTGGTGAAGTTTGTTGCCCTTCAGCAGGGGTTCATATTCCCCATACAAGTCAAGGGTGTTGGGTCCATGCTTCCCAATTTAGTGATAAAGCCGTTTTCGTCTCCCCAATGGAGTAAGGGTAGAATGTTGTTCCCTAGCAGAGCTGATATCGTCAGTCGTCGTTCCCCAAGCAGATTTGTCGATGGTGTTAGTTTTTCCCAGCAGGTCAAAGGCCAATTGCCATTGGTACTTCTCTTCAGCAAATTCCTGGAATATTTTTAGCAGATGTTTGTGATAGAATGAGGGTTTGGCTGGGTTCTCGATCAGAGTTTATGACCATAGAGATAATTCAGTTTGTCATATGTCTGTAGGTTAGCATGATTTTTCTCCCTAGCGTAGAAGATCTAACATCCTCAGCAGACCATTGAGAGCTTCTCTCTCTCTAGCAAGAAAGTAGAGTATTTGCTTTCCCCGGTCAGAGTGGTTTATTACTCCCCAACAAGTATTCAGAAGTCGATCATCTCTGATGAGATAATGTTGTATCTCCTGCAAGAGATTTGTTTGACGTCTCTCCTTAGTAGAGATCTTATATCCCCCACAGTTTCGTGATGTCTATTTTCATCATCAAGTCAGGAAGTGTAATCTCGCCAGCAAGGGTATGCTATTATCCCCAGCAGGGTAAGTGCAGGAAGTCGTTTCCCCAGCAGCAGGTTAAGTTCAAGGATATTCCCTGGCAGGTTTGGTATTATTGACTTCACCCCAAGCAGAGTGTGGTGTTAATCCTCTCAACGGTTTGATCAACAGTGGTTGACATCCCCGGCCGATTCCAAGTCCAATGGTTATTGGCACCTTTTCCATATTAGATCTTTAAGTTCCATCTTCAGCAATTGTCGTTCTTAATTCCCAACAGAGGGGAAGTTTTCTTCGGGTTTCATCTTCAGCGGAGGTTTTGATCAGGAACATTGTTTAATTTGTCTTCCTCATCACGGTTCGTGACCCTAGGGACAATTCAGTTTGTCATCCCCAGTGGAGTTACCTTCGTATCTTCAACATTTATTTTGTTGAGGTGCCTCTTTTAAATAGCATAAGCATCTTTGCATTGCATCCTCCAAATGTGTAGAATTTCCATTTCATATGGAGCATTCCGCCATAGAAAAATTCTAACATACACATTCGAAGCATAATCCAGGTTTGATATTATCTTTGCCCGATGTTTTCTCAGCAGAAAGTGGCATATGTCAGAAAATTCAATCTTACTTTATCTCTGGTGAAAGTGACGATGGATTTTTTCATCATGCTTGTACTCCCCTGTAGAGTGTCTGTTTAGGCTTCTCTTATCCCCAGCGGAGTCATCTTTGTAGATCTGTTGATTCTACTAACCTTTGGTTGTGAGACCGCCTTAGTGCCGGCTTTCCTTTTGAAATCCATCCTGTGATGGTAACCTTTGGTTGTGAGACCGCCTTCGTGCCGGCCTACCTTTGTGTTTGGATGTGAGACCGCCTTAGTGGTGGCTTTCCTTTTGAAATCCATCTTGTGATGGTAACCTTTAGTTGTGAGACCGCCTTTGTGCCGACCTACCTTTATGTTTGGATGTGAGACTGCCTTAGTGCTGGCCTTCCTTTTGAAATCCATCTTGTGATGGTAACTTTTGGTTATGAAACCGCCTTCGTGTCAGCCTACCTTTGTGTTTGGATGTGAGACCACCTTAGTGCCGACTTTCCTTTTGAAATCCATCTTGTTATGGTAACCTTTGGTTGTGAGACCGCCTTCGTGCTAGCCTACCTTTGTGTTTGGATGTGAGACCGCCTTAGTGCCGGCCTTCCTTTTGAAATCCATCTTGTAATGGTAACCTCTGGTTGTGAGACCGCCTTCGTGTCGGCCCTCCTTTGTGTTTGGATGTGAGACCTCCTTAGTGTCGGCTTTCCTTTTGAAATCCATCTTGTGATGGTAACCTTTGGTTGTGAGACCGCCTTTATGTCGGCCTACCTTTGTGTTTGGATGTGAGACCGCCTTAGTGCCGACTTTCCTTTTGAAATCCATCTTGTGATGGTAACCTTTGGTTGTGAGACCGCCTTCGTGCTGACCCACCTTTGTGTTTGGATGTGAGACCACCTTAGTGTCGGCTTTCCTTTTGAAATCCATCTTGTGATGGTAACCTTTGGTTGTGAGACCGCCTTCGTGTCGGCTTATCTTTGCGTTTGAATATGACACCGCCTTAGTGTCGGCTTTCCTTTTGAAATCCATCATGTGATGGTAACCTTTGGTTTTGAGACCGCCTTTGTGTCGGCTTACCTTTGTGTTCGGATATGAGTCCGCCTTTGAGCCGGCATTCCTTTTCTTGAGATGATGTAAGACCGCCTCCGACCGGCATTCCTATTAGAAGTCACATTCGATTATTATCCCCTTGATATGAGACCGCCTCCGGCCAACATTCTTTCCTTTCAAATCATTCATCGCGAGTTCGCCTTCGGCCGACACCCCTTTCTTGTTAGATGTGAGACCGCCTCCGGCCGACACCCCTTTCTTGTTAGATGTGAGACCGCCTCCGGCCAACATTCTTCTTACAAAATTCAACTTCGTTTTGATGTGAGACCGCCTCCGGCCGGTATTCATTTTAAAATTCACCTTCCTTTTGATGGGAGACTGCCTCCAGCTGGCATTCTTCTTACAAAGTTCACCTTCGTTTGATGTGAGACCGCCTCCGGCCGGCATTCCTTGGTGAGAATTCATGTTCAAGTTGCCTTCATTTTGATGTGAGACCGCCTCCGATCGACATTCCTTCCAAAGGAATTAGGGTTCTGATTCCTTGGGCAAGACATGATTCCATGGCATTCTATGTGTCCTCAAGTATCTAGAGTAGGATTATGGACCATCAATTTCATTCAGAAGGATTTCAATTGGCCAGATGATTAAGAATCAACTGAATTGGGAAAAAGTCAACTGTGCATGGAAAAAGTCAACTCCTGACTTTTTGAGGTCAACTTTGAGTTCATCATGTCAAATGTGATCAATGGGTGAGATTTTACCAAGAAATACCAAGAGGATCATGAAAAATCAAGGATTATGGAAAGTTACCCAATTGGGAAAAATAGGGTATTAGAAACTTTCCATTTTGGGAAAGTTTTTATGCCATGCAGCCATCTTCCAAGCCATTTTTCAGCATGATGCAAGCTCCATTTCAAATTTTGTCAAACATGAAAGTTGTAGTATGCATTTCAAGCTTTCCAACCATAAGTTATTCATCTCCATTGGATCATTTTTGAGCAAGTTATGGTTGTTGCAAGTCAGAGATTTTCATACTTACATTTTCAACACTTAGAAATTTTTCTAAGTGTCTAAAGGTCAGATTTTATGCTCATGTCCAACCTCAATTTTGAGTGACTTCCAAGCATCATTTGGAAATCTTTTTAAAATGAAAGTTGTAGAGGGATCTTCCACCTTTCCAATCATATAAACAATGCTTCATTTGTGTTTCTAGATCAAAAGTTATGCTCACTCAAAGTTGAGACATTCAAATTGTGAAACATGGAAATAACTTAGAAATTCTTGGCAAGTCATGGCAGATGGTATCATGAAATCTTCTTGATCATTTTTCTTATTGTTTAAGGCTCCAATTTAACTTGTTTCCAACATGAAATTTGTAGTATCAAAGCCATTCTTTAATTTGACACCAAGATCATCCAATTTGGTTCACTATTCATGGAGTTAAACATCATCAAAGTTATCCATATCCATATGTATCTCAAGGGCTCCAATCATGTCATACTTGTGCCAAATTCAAACAAAACCTTGCTAATTCGTGCTATAGCAAGCCATACACCAACACGTATTCATCATTTACCTCTTTAAGCCATGCATAGCCTTGTACCAACCATGCACTACATGACTTTTGCTCCATATGGACATGAGAGAGAGAGAGAGAGAGAAAGAAATTTATGAGCAAGTGTCATTCTGACTTGTACTGTCATCACTAGCCATTACCATCCATCACCATTCATTACCATTCATCATGCATAAACAACAACACTAATACACACCAAATCACTAACCCGTGCAAAGCATGACTTTCTCATTTTGCATTTTTTAACCAAACTTGCTTAACTGAAATATAACCATGATTAGCACCCTAACCACACTTTAAAATAACCTCATATAAGCCTCTAACAACCATTAACCCATTCAGTTACAATAGTTTTTGAGAAAGAGAGATCAAAAAATTGTTTTTGCACCCATCATTTGAGAGCTTCGAATCTCACTCCTCTGTGAAGATATCTTCAAGCTTCCTTCATAATCATCATCACCAATCTTTCCTCTGGTTTCTGTTTGCAAGAAAACGCATATGGGAGTGCAACACTACTATATCAGGTTTCATCAATCATCACCATCAACTTGGAAATTTCAATTAGATTTGAGGGGATTCTGAGCATTTATTTTGCTCTTATAGTAGATCTCAATGCTTGCAAGAAGTTGTCAGGGTTTCTATTGCATGTGGAAAGCATTTCTGATTAGGTTAGGTTTCTTGATCTTGCAGCATCATTTTAGGGCAATAACTGAGCTTAGAGCCATGTAGGTATATGCATCTGAAGTCCTACACCATCGTAGGCAATGTCGGCATCCTGGTTATGTTGATTTGAACAGTTTTCAAATTGTAAGTCAAGATTTCGTGTCCTATTTTAATAGCCTTAGAGTAGTTATTCTTGGAAACCAAGGGTATGTTATTAATCAGTGTGAAATTGCGTGCAAAATGGTGCCAAGATTTTTCATTTTTGGTGAGATCTTGCTCAGGCTCCGGTGAGGTTGGTCGGGGAATACGGTCGGAGCCCTGGCTCCGGTGTCCCCGTTGGCAGGTGAGAAAAGTCAAGAGTGTGTGTGTTTCACTCCCATTGGCCAATACAGATTAATCTGATCCAAGTGTGCTAAACCTGGCCAACATGTATCTGTTGTTCATAGCCACCAATAGAATGGCTCCAACACATTAATGAGAGGAAGAATAAGCACGTGTTTTGTTTCCTTTCCCTTTTTTTCTTTTTTTCTTTTTTTCTGAATAACAATAATCAGACATGAGAGTTTTTGGTTGATGGGCCCAGCGCGCTTACTATTGAGACCCCCTTTATCTGGGCCCAATGCAATATGAACTAAGCAATTACTGACCTGACACCCCCTGGCTTGTTTTGTGGGTTTTTTTTTAATTTCATATTGATACACGTTTCAAAAATGATTTTTAAAAATAATTTCTTTCTAGAAAAATTCATGAGTGATCTTTGATGGGTTAATTAATTTTTGATATTTTTTTAATTCCATATTGGGATTATTTGCTATTTTTTCTGAATTTCTGATTGGATGGTGTATATATTGACATACCTTGTGCCTTAAACCTTGAAAAAGGACCTTCCCTTAATTTTTTGCATCCCAAATTTTGTGTGCATTTTTAAACTTACTAATAGGACCCTTATATGTTAAATTGGTATTTGTGCCATGATTTTTGGGTCACATGTGAATACCTTCTTTGAGACTTGTTTGTATGATCATTGTTGGATAACATGCCATGTGTTTGCAATTTTTTGAACACCTTTGGTGCATATTTTTCAGCCAATATTTTGAACATGATTAGATACTGAACTTTCAATTCCATGAAAATTTTTCCATAATTTTCCAAAGTTTACATCTATTTTTCATGAGTGGATTAATGTGCACTTAGTGTTTAAATGTATGTTTGGAAGTAGGGGGAATTTGATGCTTGTGTATGCCATTCTTAGGCCAACTTTCTTGACATGATTAAGCACATTCATGATGATATTTTGTGTGCCATTGTGTTACTTTGACATTGATTTTTGATCATGTTTGAGATGCTTACTTTGAACCCTAAAAAGGTGCCTAAATGCATTTCTTTCTACTTGAGCTTTTGTGTTGATGCTTAAGATGTTTAGGGATGTAATGTTGACATGATTGTTGAACTTGAGCATTGGTTTCCACTTGTGATAACATGAAGTACAACCATTTATACTCATTTTATAGGTCCCTTTTGAAGGCCTCTAATTGATGTAACTTTTGTGTGAACTTGAACATGATTGTGTACTAACTTTGTCAAGTTTTGCTTGTGCTTTTGTATGCCACTTTTGCTCAATGTTTGTGTGATCTAAAGGTGAGATATTACATGTAATTTGTTACTGCCTTGCATGCTTGGATACCTACTTGACTTGACTTGGATCATCCCTTACTTGCTTGACAATTAGCATGGCTTTATGGAAGTGTTTAGGTGTTTGTTTTGACATTTGCTTGCCTTAACTTTTGAGAATGATTTGTCATGAGAACTTTTGTGGTAACTTGAAATGTTTGTACATTGAATCACATGCCTTAGCTTCTGACCTAGGTCCTATATGAATCTATTTCATACTTAGTTACTCATTGTGTAGTCATGATTGAAGGATACATCCCTAAGGTGACATCTTTGGGTATAATTTTCAAATCTCTTGAACATGACTTGATGTGTATTTCATGATCACTTCTCAACATTTCAAGCATGCCTTTAATATGATTACATCATGTATGTTACTTTAATGCATGGCTTAACTTCATTTGTGTGACCTTTAAAGGTTAATTTGACATAGTCTTTGAATGATAAATGTTTGTGTGCTAGTGTAGGATATAACTTAAATTCTTTTACACTTTCTTAGGACATTAACATAGATGTGATATAGTATGTTTAGCTACTGCCAGTCTTCGGTTTATACACCTTTAGGATTCATTTCACTTTGCTTATTGTTTGACATTACTCCTAGATTAGAACTAGGACATTTGCATATGCATTAGTGCATAGTTTGGCACTTTTCTTTCAACTATCACATAGTTGAGCTTGGCTTGGAGTTGGTAAGTACTTGTGTTACCTTACATTGATGTCAACACTTATGTGACTTCCATTTCATCTCACTTCTCTTTTCTTCTTTGAATTGTGATTGAATCATCTAATGTTTACTTGTGTATGGTCACATGTTCCCTTAGGATTCCTAGCTTGAATCTAATTTTGGATTAGGTTCAAAGTAGGAGAGACATTAGGTTATCAATCCAAGCATGCTAACATAGGTAGATATTCCCTCTTCTAACTTCAACTATAGGATCAATCATGGCATGCCAATTTATAGGATGGAGATCCCCTTAGTTGTTTTCTTTTAACCATTTAAGTCTCTCTTTTCTCTCGCTAAAAAAAACACTTAATAAATATTGTATGTGGAGTGCGCCACGAGCCTTAAGCACATGGGAAGTGATAAGCGGGAGTCCCTCCTTACCTTATCTAGGGTGTTTTACATACATCCCGTCTTGGGTCTATTTTGTAACTCATTTGATCCAATTTCATGGTCTTTAGCATGATACATACCGCAAACATATCAAATCAAAGTACTTTTTCTAAAAGACAAAAACAAATCGATCATCTTTCTTCAGGATTATTTTCTCATCTCGCCCACTCTAATCATAAGGATACGCTGTTTCCGTTCTACCACAAACAGGTAAACGCGTAAATCTCCATGCAACGAGCTTGTAGGTCGAACTACGACTACTCTGACTTCCTCTCTCCTGTCTGATTGAGGATACGTAGGCACAAGAAGACGATGTCTTGGCGAGCAACCTTCCCCATTTCACCCGTGGTCCTCCGAACTACGTTGACTCTGACGTTCCCATTCCCGAGGGCGTAGGCATGGGACGACGATGTCCTACTGAGCCACCTTTTATTTTCCCCTCGCTTCTCCGTTTCTCATTCTATTCCTTTCCAGTTAGCATTGGAGCTTCAGATATCTACACCCTTTGATCAGAATAACAAGCGTGGATCCCATCGAGTACGATGGAAGCGTGGGGGTGCTAATACCTTCCTCTCGCGTAACCGACTCCCGAACCTAGACTATGGTTGCGATGACCATGTCTTTCCCTTTTTGAGCTTTTCTTCGTTCGTTTCCTTTCCCTACGTCGGGATGAATAACGTTTGGTGGTGACTCTTCTATCTTTCCCACCGGTTGATTTTTGCAGTTGCGACACTCATGTATATATATACAAGATGTTCAAACACACTAAGAACTAGATCAAATAATGATCTCAAAATAATCTTCCCAACCGAAGTCTTGCCATCCCAAAAAGCTAAGATAGTAAGGAAAGTCAAACAACTTTATCCTTACCCTTCACGGAACCTGTAGTACCTGTAATATAATCAACAACATGGGGTGAGATACATCAAATCTCAGTGAGTTCCCTATCTTATGGATTCTCTCGGCTTTACAAGGTTCTAGCCAATCCTAACTCAAGTCAAGGGGAAGGAAAGCGACTTTGAGTACTCACACACACTATATAGAAACACGTTATTGAGTCCGTTAATTCAAAAGTTATCACTATCGTCAACCCTATCAAGGCATCCCTTCTTCCCGCCCTCTTCTACGTCTAGAAGTCGGAACGAGTCATGGATCCTCGTAGATTACTTGGCATACGAGATGGATTTGGAGTTAAGGGACATGTTATCACCTTAATTCATCACTTCACGGCCCGTACACCGTAACAAGTCTCTTTACCATATAGGTTCCACTCGTACTATAACATTGGGAATCAAACCTACCAAGTAATCGTGCATTCATTCCAGAGGAGCTCGTTACTCATGAAACAACACATAATGGGGAATGGTTGCGATTTCATGATTTCACATACAAACATAATTGTATACAATAATTCTAGGCCACATTGGCCTTTAGGCCTCTTTTTCCTTTCTCAAATAAACGTAATAGCTACACGTGTTCCATACTAGTGCCTTATTCCTTCTATACCATTCGGTAATAGACGCACGCCTCGGCCTCTCATGCACGAGCGTCATCGTTATGTTATTCATCATTTTCCTAGCCATTACTAGGTTCCAATATAGGTTATGGTAATAATCTTCACTCTACCTATATCGTATCTTAACATGCATATACTCTCAAACATGCTTAACAACAAGAGAATAGGTAAACACGAGTCAATTATATAATAGAATAACATAATTCAACATATCACCAAGTCACACCATTTCCCGTTCCCTCCGATTTATTTAATCGGGCATCAAAACTAGTATTTTTCACTTCCATTAGATAGCGTATTTTCATAGCTCTCTATCGATACCAAGAACACTTAAATCGGATATACGAAACAAAAGTTATGGATTTTTGAAGAAAAGAAAATTATTGAGAAACAGTCAGATTCGCCTGGCGAGCAAGGATTTCGCCTGGCGAGTCCCTCTTCGCCAGTACTTCGCCCGACGAAGTAGTGGCGAAACCTCATTTTTTGAAAATCCAAAAGTTCCAGTAGACAAAACATGTTCTGTCTCATGATTTTCGCCTGGCGATTTAGGATTTCGCCTGGCGAATCACCCTTCGCCAGTACTTCGCCCGGCGAACCAGTGGCGAGACCCCATTTGCTTGGTGATTCCTGATTCGCCTGGCGAATCGCACCAGAAGCATAATTTTCTGCTGCGGTTTACATGGTTCCAAACCTCAAAAATCCAACTTTTCCAAACCAAAACATTGTCAAACAACCAAAACAAGTATCAACAATGTTCAAATTCATATTATGATTATACTACGCCATTTATCTTGATTTGTAACCGTTAGATTCATAATTTTAGCAAGTTTACTCATTTTCTCACAAAATCTAACCTAACTCTAAACTCAAGAAACTCTACACTAAAGCATCTATCTAGAACCCACCTTGAATAGAGGATGATGATGAAGAAGATGATATGAATTGATGAAGAGTAGATGATGATTCTAAGGTTCTTCTTTTGTTAGGTTTTCTTCTTCTTTTCTTTCCTTTCCTTCTCCTTCTTTCTTACTTCTTTCTTTTTCCACCAAATGAAAAGGAAAAGAAAATGAAATAATACATAGAGAAAATCATTTAGTTAGTACAACTAACTTAAATGTCCAATTAGTCTCTAAAGCTCCAATAATTAAAACCTCAGGGTCAGATAATATTAATTTGATTTGCTCTGAGCTCATTAGTTTACTCTAATTATTTTATCCAATAAATTCTCAGAGTAAACCAGAACCCAGTTGATCATACGAATATTATCCAGAGTAAAATAATTTACGGGGTATTACAAAATTACTATACACGTAGGCCAAATGCCTTGACTTTTGAAGGCTCTGCAATTTGACTTCAATCAGATGACTTGAACTTGCACAAAACCCTAATTGAAACCTCAAACACAAATCGTTTGAATTATGCAAACCCTGGCCTTAATCATGAAGCAAACTCTTGCTTGACCAAGATTAGATCAAATTCCACTGACTTCCAACCAACACTGTACACATGCTTGACCTAACAGCTTTGCTTGAAACCCAATTCAATCTTGCAACAACTTGGACTTAGGCAACAAGAAAAATGAAAGCAGAAGCAACATATTTTTGGATTTTTGCATAATAGTTAGTAGATGGAAACACAAATGAAGGCAATATTGTACATATAGGACAAATTTGGGGTATGACAACCCCCATCCCCAGCTCTGAATCCGAACAAGCTAAAAATACTTGGGCCTTACAATACAGGGGCTTGCACCCCAATGATATTCACACTCCTTTCTCAAATTCATACCCCATGGCAGATGTAAATTATTCTATTTATTTATTTCTATATTTTTTTTGTAGCATTTTTTAACACATTCAAAAATGACATTTTAATAGAAATTAATTAGATTTAATTTTTTAGGTTAGAATTAAAAGTTATAATTAGTAAGTAAGTTAGAATTAATGCATAATTAGGGTCACTTTTAACACTAAATTCATTCTTTCTTTCTTTGACTTTTTCTTCATAATGTCATGATCTTGATATGTATAGTGTAACCTAATTCATGGTTTGATCACTTTTGTTGATTAGATTATTTGATCAAATATACTATGATCAATTAATTAGATTATAATTTTAGAACTTCTTAATTGAACTTTAAAGACAAATTGCATGCACCCTTAGGGTTTTTATTCAATTAAGTGATCACAAGTCCCTTGGTCATTTGACTTGAGTTAGATCTTAAGACTTGTACTACACATAATCCCTTAAGTCAATCCTAAGTTCATACACATTCAAAACCCTAGGAATAAGTGACCATCAAGGCATGAACACATTAAACTCTACTCCCATTCTCTGATACTATCTCTCATTCTTTCAAACATGCCTTTTCTCATCCATTTAGAACAAAAACTCTTCTTCTTACTAAACCTCAAAACACTTAATTATGATGCGAATTGTGCACTACGAGCCTTAAGAACTCAAGAAGGAATAAGAAGGAGTATTCCAATCCTTATTCCGAATACCTTTGGATACGAGATGCATGACCCAGTTGTTCAAAGTACTCACCTCCATTCATAGACTTTAGTGCAATTCAAATCAAGACAATTCACAATACTCATCCCCATACCAAAATCCACAACAATCAACAACAAAAACGCCATTCTCTTTGGACCCAACACTACACCTCTTAGTTTTGACACCCATACACTTGTATGTTTGCCTTGTTAATTGCTTGGTTTAGGCAAACCCTCTTGCATGTTTGTCTTGTTAATCCCCTGGTTTAGACAAACCCTTGTTTTCCTTGTTAATCCCATGGTTAAGGTAAACCCTTATTTTCCTTGATCCCCTGGTTCAGGCAAACCCCTGCATTGTTTTAGACACCACATCTTGGTTTAGACACCACATCTTTGTTCATACACTTCATTATTGGTTCAAAGACCCCAACCTTAGTTCAGACACTTCATTCTTTGTTCAGACACCACTGTATAGGTTCAAACACCACACCCTTGGTCCAAAAACCACCTTCACAAACCTTTAAAGACCTTTGTCCAAACAACAATTTCTTTTCATAAAAGAACTATTATAATCCATTTCTTAGCAGTCAGACTAAAAGCTTAGGGCATTCGAACTAGGATCGAACCAGTAAACGTCAAAACACTTCTTGGATATGATTATAACATTGTTCCCTAAAATTAACCAACAAATACTTATTTTCTACTCCACGAACTATGAAGCTCTGATTAATCAAAATGGTTCCCATTGAGTACAACAGATGTGAGGGATGTTATTACCTTCCCCGTGCATAACTGACTTATGTACGCTTTTCTATTCCCCTTAGGTTTTAATGATATTTTCCCTTTCTCTTAGAATAAATAAAACTCACTGGCGACTTTGTTGTATCTTTAAGCGTGCAATGCGCTTGGGTATTTTTTGCTCCGCGACAGGTGGCGACTCTACTAGGGAGTCCCTAAGCCAGTCAAGCCTAGTTTTGTTTGTTTCTCTGTATGTTTGGGTGTTTATCTTTATTGATTTATTTTATTTTAGCTTTATTGCTTTTATATATTCATCATTTTCTGTATATCTATTATATTCTCAATTGTGGGTTGGGTTTCATGGTGTTATTTGAGAGAAAAGCTCTACACCTGAGCTTGAGTATACACACAGGATAGAATTGTCGATAGTCATGTTGATCTGTGTTTCGCGTGTTGGGTTGGCACGAGACCCACACCCAGACTAGAGCCACTTGGAAGTACCATTGTCCTACAAGCATTTGCTACGAAAAGATATTTTAACTTAGATCCATGACTCTGGCAGGCCTTTTAGGGTTCACCTTTTAGAAGACTAGAACCTACCTTTGAGGGGATATGGGTTTTTGCAGGAAACCAAAAAATCTACATACCTTGAAAATCTTGAATACGTCGAACCTTTGAACCTGCATTGAGAAGCATATACAGATTATACAGAATATGTCAAACCTTTGAACCTGTGATGTTACATCTCATTGCATCATATCATCAAAAAACTAATTTTAGCATATTCATTTCGAGGTAATCTAAGAGCTTTTAGTCTTTGTTGATCATTCAAAAAGAAGATGAGTACTAGAAGAAAAAAACCTACAATTACAAGTTCGTAGAACCTCAGTTGAAGGCTTTGAAAGGATTAGGATCTCATTTGATTCTTGACAATAGGGATGATTTCAAGAAGAGCTATGGCATCCTTCAAACAATCCTCAACACTGAAGTCAATATGATGGCCATCCACACTCTTGTGCAATTCTATGATCCTCCACTGAGATGTTTCACTTTCCAAGATTACCAGTTAGGTCCCACATTAGAGGAATACTCTTATATCTTGGGGGTTGAGATTAAGGATCAAGTTCCATTCAATAGCTCAAAGGAACTTTCCGAATTTCACCCTATAATTGAAGCACTTGATAACGGGGTAACACATAGTGTATTTTGACTCGATTCACATGCTTTTTAATGTCATTTCATATAATTTTGTTCGTTTTACGCTGGTATTTATTGTGCATTTCAGGTGTGAGTTGATTGGACACTCAAACGAGCAAGAACGAAGGAAAAGGATCGAAAAAGGAACAAAAGCTGCAAAAATGAAAGATCAAGCAGGATGACACCCGTCAGCCTCCTTGAAGGCCGTCAGCCAATGAAAAAGTGCAAAAAAGAAGAAGCTGACGAACGTCAGCTCCCCTTGACAACCGTTGGCCTAGCAAAATCTAGTTTTTCGCTCCCACTAAGGCTGGACCAGTCCTCCACTCAGCACATTTTTCTCAACCGACTTCCACCACTTTTCATCATTTTTTGGACGAGTTTTAGGCTATTTAGGAGTTTTTCAATTTCAGTTTTTGGTGTCTAAGTTTTAGCATTATTTAGGCAACGAAAAACACTTAATTAAAAAGTATTTATTTGCTCACATCGAGAAGTAAGTGCACCTTAGTTGTCTGATTTTAGAAAATTGTGTACGTACTTGGATCGTTCGTGTTACAATCATGTTGGAATAATTTTTGCGGCATTCAATTTCAGCATTTTTACCGTTCTAGTTTTAATTACAAATTCAATTTATTTACTAGTTTTAGCTTATGTTTTTGATTAAGTTTTATTATATGTTTATTGTGCTGCTACTTCTCTCATATTCATATTTGAATCTTGATTTGATGAAGTTGGTTTTAAATCTATCTTAGTCTATACTGCAAGATTTACGTGTGTGTATATATACATATATATATATATATATATATATATATATATATATATGTATATATATATATATATATATAATTAGTTAGATTTTATATATATATATATATATATAACATATAGATTATATATATATATATATACATACATATATATATATATATATATATATATATATAACATATAGATTTTATATATATATATATAATTAGTTACTGTTCTATATTTGGTGTTTCCAAAATGAAATTTAACAATAGTATGTTAATTACTTTTAACGTGTCTGATTAAATTAGTTGAGTCTGAGATGTGAGAAACTTCATTTCGACGGGACTCAATAAAATAAATAGCATTGAATTTTTATATTAAAATAATTTTCTGATTCTGAATTTTGTTTTAAAAAGTTAAGATTTTTGCGCGAAAGCGAAAAATATTTAGATAGTGATTTTAGCGCGAAAGCGTGAAAACGGTATCCAATCGTTAAAATTTGAATTTTTAATTTCTAAAAACAGAGAAAACGCTTTATTAATTAATTTAGACTTATTATTTTTCAAAAAATGTTTCAAAATTGTAATTTGTTTGTGCGACAGGAGGTGACTACGATTCAAAAGTCCAACACGGGCTATGCGAAAGTGAGCAGTGTTTTTAAATTAAAAATTCTTCCTAAAATAATCTTTAAAACAAAGTAAAGTGCTGAATTTTATCTAGTCCCAAAGGTACCCGGAAATTACATTCTGGTCTCCGTTTAAATTAATTTTAAACCCAATTACTTTAATCTATTTCAAGCAAAACTTTTACCGATAGCCTTAGAACTACAAAGCAATAATAGATAATAGTAGATTGACATTGGTCTTTGCGGGTTCGACATTTTTTATACTATAACTGCCATTTTTGTGCACTTGCGGGATACAGATTAAGTTTTTGGCGTTGTAGCCGGGGACCAACAGTCAATATTATGATTCTATTGTAGCACCGTATAAACTAAGGCAACTTATTTTTGCTTTCTCTCGGGTGTATGCCAAGTACTTGCTCAGCCGAAGATGAGTTAGAACAAATGATCGACGAAGTAGAGCGTTTTGTACACTTAAGATGCCAGATCGAAGAACTTGGAGTCGTATTTACCCCTACGGCAGAAAACGAAAATTGTTTTCTTAAGGACTACACCGTCCCATCCCAGGATGAGCCACACTCAAGCATTCTTCCACCTGCAATCCAGGAAAACACTTTCAAATTAAAACCTCCTCTGCTGCAAATCGTGCAACAGAACTAGTTCTATGGAAATCCCACTGAGTACCCCCAATCTTCATCTATCAGTGTTTGTACACTATGCAGACACATTAAAGAGTAATGGTGTCAATCCATAGGCCATTCTTTTATGCTTATTTCCTTTCTCCCTGAGAGATAGAGCCAGAGCATGGCTACAGACTCTACCTGCGAACTCCATCACTACTTGGAACGAACTCAAGAAGGTATTCTTAGCCAGATACTTCTCACCAAGCAAGACGACGGTGTTGAGAAATCATATAACTATGTTTAGACAAGCCGAAGGAGAATCACTCTTTGAAGCGTGGGAACGATATAAGGACATAATGAGACTATGCCCTTATCACGGGCTAGATAAATGGCTTATCATCCATACCTTCTATAATGCCCTACCTTACAACACAAGAATGACCATAGACGCTGCAGTTGTTGGACCCTTAATGGACAAACCCTTCAATAAAGCTTACCAACTTTTCGAAAACATGGCCCAGAACCATTATCAATGGGGAACTTAACGAGTTCAAGTAGATAAGGCACAACTAAAGGGAGGCATGTTTGAAGTTAATATTATTGAGCATGTAAATGCTAAGGTTGATGCACTTACTCAAAAGATCAACAACTTAACTATTACCCTTCCAACTACCGTAGTCGTTGTGACTCCAAACTGCAAAATCTATGGAGTCCAAGGACATGTTACTACTGATTGTCAGCTATTGAAAGAGACTGCACCTGACCAAGTTAACTATGCATAAGGAATACCTACCCAAACACCTATAACCCTGGATGGAGGAACCATACCAAAATTTTCTACAAGAGCAATAATGCATTATTTTCTCTAAAGCCTCCATTTTCAAACCCTCCAAGTTTCCCAAAAGGAGCCCCTGCTACTCATCCTGCTCCTAGAAAGTTAGACTTAGAATTAATGATGGAGAACTGCTTTGCAACACATACCCAGCATAACAAAGAGTTCATGAATAAAAATGTTCACACTAATGAGTTCGTGAAACAAACGGGGAACAAGGTTGAAGCCATTTCTACACACAATAAGATGCTTGAGACCCAAATAACTCAAGTAGCCTAACAACAAGCGGCTACTACTGCTCCTGCTAGCACATTTCTAGGTCAACCCTAACCCAATCTGAAGGGTCATGCCAACGCCATTACACTGTGAAGTGGGACAAAGTTAGATGGACTCATTGATCCTAAAGTTACATATCAAGCGATGTAATGGAGAGTTGTGAAGGAACCAGAGAAAGTGACTGAAAAGAGCCAAGTAGGAGAACCAATAGTTGATAGTGAGGAAATAACCACTACCAAAGAATTTGTTGAGAAAGAGAAGTCATGTGTACCTCCACCAACTTACAAGCCACCTATACCATACCCTCAAAGACTTGCCAAAACTAAAAACGAGGTTTAATTTAAAAAATTCATCATTCTCCTAAAGCAACTTCATATTATTATCCATTTCATAGAGGTTGTTACTAAAATTCCCTCATATGCTAAATTCCTTAAAGAGATCCTATCAAACAAGAAAAAGCTTGAATATGACGAGACAGTGGCACTCACTGCAAAGTATAATGCCATTATCCAAAATAATATGCCACCGAAGTTAAAATACCTGGTAGTTTTTCCATTCCATGTGTAATAGGCAAGTTCGTCATCGACAAGGAACTTTATGACCTAGGAGCCAGAGTTAGTTTAATGCCTCTCTCTATTAGTGAAAAGCTAAAATTAGGAGACTTGAGACCTAAAAGGATGTCCCTCCAGTTAGCATACCATTTCGTTAAGTACCCTGTAGGTATGCTGGAAAACATTCCAGTGTGCATTGGCCAATTTTATATTCCTACGGACTTTATAGTGATGGACATAAAGGAAGACTCTAACATCCCCCATCATATTTTGAAGACCTTTCTTAGCTACTTCCAGTTTGATCATAGATGTGAAACGAGGGAAACTAGCATTTGAAGTTGGTGAGGAGAAAATCGAGTTTATTCTTTCTCAATTTTTGAAGCTCCAACTATTGACAATACATGTTGTTTCATAAACATCATTGATGAATGCATAAAAGAGTTGGCATCTGAACCACCACCAACTACAAAATTAGTCGAACTGCTAACCGAAGCAATGGTAGACGAAGATGGGGCTGAATACTAACGCCCATATGTTGATGATAGCCTAAGGGAATGTCTATCACTTACACCTAACCATATGCCAAGTCCTAAGCAACCCTCATATGCTTCCTTTGACTCTTAGCTGGAGGATGATCTTTGTATGATGCCCAATAGGAGGCTGATGTTTTAAGGGATGGGAATCAACCCTAGAATGGATGTTCTAAAATTCTGACTCTCTGGAGAATTGAACTAGTAGAGATGACTAAGTTCTGTCCTATACCTATAGGAGGTCTTCGGGTCCTTGTACTAAGCCTAAGAGGAGGCTGGAAACTTCTAAGAAGCCTGAGGGTCCTTGTACAAAGCCCAAGAGGAGGTTGGGGATGCTTTTAGGAAGCCTGTGGGACCAAGCCTGAGAAAAGTTCAAGAAAGGTTTCACCGGGAATAAATCCTTTCTTTGCAGAACAATTCTAGGGTTTGAAGAAATTCAGGAGAGGTTTCACCGGGAATTAATCCTCTCTGGGGAAATGAATTTCTTGTACTCAATACTTCTAAGTTAGGACAGTCTTGAGAAAAGTTTCACCGGGAATAATGCCTTTCTTTGTTCCATATTGTATAAGCCCAAGAGGAGGCAAGACTGTATCTGGATTTTCCTATGGGGAACTAGTTTTGACTGTGTTGAAAGAGTAACCACTGGTTTGATCTAGACCTAGACCTAATTGCTGGGGAAAACTCTAACAAAATATGTAGCAACATATATATACAGATGAGATATATATATATATATATATATATATATATATATATATATATATATAAGTATGTTGAGAAGATAGTGGAACTTACAGTTGTGCAAGCCCAAGCATAGTAACTGCAACTGCATGGTTAGTTATTCAAGAAATTGAAGAAAGTTTTGATAAAAAACGTTGCATTTGAATCTAAATAAAAAAAAAGTTGTTTTTTTTAAAAAGGAAGTTTGGGGCTTATACTCAAGGAGAGGCCCAGATGAATTCTTTTGAAAAGGCGATAATCGCGCCGCAGTTTTGAAAACCACAGAGGGACTTATACAATGGTTGAGGCCCAAATTATTGTGTTTACAAAAAGGATGGGTCTTACACTTTATTAGAGGCCCAAAGGTTTATTTTTATACAAGAGATGGGACTTATAGCTCAAGGAGAGGCCTAGATGAAAAACAGTGATTGTACCGTTATTTTGAAAATTGTATCGGGACTTATACAATGACTGAGGCCCAAATTATTTATGTACAAAGGGATGGGACTTACACTCTATTAGAGGCCCAAAAGTGTTTGAAAAGAATAAAGATGAGACTTACAACACAAGGGGAGGCCCAGATGAAAATTGTTTAAAAATGGCGATCGTGCCGAGATTTTTAAAATCGTATCGGGACTTATACAATGACTGAGGTCCAAAAAGGTTTATTTACAAAGGGATGGGACTTACACTCTATTAGAGGCCCAAAAGTGTTTGAAAAGAATAAAGATGGGACTTACAACACAAGGGGAGGCCCAGATGAAAATTGTTTGAAAATGGCGATCGTGCCGAGATTTTTAAAATCGTATCGGGACTTATACAATGACTGAGGTCCAAAAAGGTTTATTTACAAATGGATGAGACTTACACTCTATGAAGAGGCCCAAAAGTGATTTTGAAAAGAAGAAATATGGTACTTACGACCAAAGGGAGGCCCAAATGATTTTTGTTTAAAAGACGACGATCGCGCCGCGGTTTCGGAAAACACAGTGGGACTTATACAATGACTGAAGCCCAAAATTTATTTATGTGACAAGGGATGGGTCTTACACTCTATTAGAGGCCCAAGAGTTTTGAAAAAAGATATGTGAGGGTGAAAACGATTAAAGCCCTAATTTGATTAAAAAAATGCATTTTAATTTAAATAAAAATAATCAAAATTATCAAATATGTGTGAAAAACAAGTTGTGATCTTGGATTATTGTTTGAAAAATCATGTTGAATCACATAAAAGGTTGAAATTCAATTGAAGTTAAAAAAATCAATGTGAAAAATTTATTTTAAAATGTTTAAAAAACAAATAAAATGAAATTAATTACAAAAATTCAAACTATATTAAATAAATAATATAGATTGGATTTTTTTGTAAAATAAAATAATTTAACATTTTTGTGACTTTTTAAAAAAAAGAACCAATAAAAAATGTAAAAAAAATGAGAGAGAAATTAATTTTTGAAGTTATAAAGAAATTGTGAAGAAAATGTGAAGAAATCAAGTGGTAAAAAAATGGGATGGTCCTCCCAAGGTTTGAACCCAAGCCCTTGGGATGAAGGGTTCAAAATTTACCAACTGAGCTAGGTGCGTGTGGTGATAAAGAATGAAAGGGAGTGAGTAATATGTGAAAATCCTTTTGAAAATGGTTTTTAAAAAAAAAGATCAAAAGGTCTGGGGCGAGGGGGATTCGAACCCCAGACCTCTCGCTCGCTACACACACAAAACCAGCTGATCAACCACTGGGGCGCAATGCCAATTCAAATATATAATAGCTTTGATAAAATAAATATTAAGTTTGCTTCTAGTTTTGAAGAATGGCGCCATGGCCATCACCTTTAACTTCATCATCTTCATCATATTTTTGAAACCTCTAACTCCATTAATACGCAACCATTTTGGATGATGTAAAAGCGAAATTTGTCTATTTTTGAACGAGGATTTGAATGGTATTATTCAATTTTATTTAAATTCAAGTAAATGAAAGAAAATGGTTTGAAAATCGTATGAACCCTAAAAAAGAGAATTAAAAATGAAATTCCATATGTCCAAGATATGTAGCAATTGATTGAGGGAAAATGATCTATAAACTATCAGAAACACATTGGTAACTTGAATTGATGTTTATGATGCATGAATTAATGAGTTCAGTTTTGATGAAGCTTACCTTGCAAGTGAGAATCGAATTCTCTGTTGGAGATGTTACAAATGTCTTCTGATGATCTGGATAGCTTCCTTAGGTGTTATGGATTGTGTTGCAAGCCTTGGAATGATTTGAAACTCCCTAGAACTCTTGGCTCAAATCCATCTACATGTTGAAGCAAGTGAGATATGGAGATGTGGATTCTGGTGTTACAGAAGTGATTTAGAGGTTTAGATCACTTCTATAAGGTATATATGATGTGTTTGGATCATTGGTTCAACCTGCATTACTTTCTATTTCAAAACCCGATAGTCACTACTTAAGAATTGGAATTTTGATGCACAAGAGGGAATTCAGAGAAAACAATGTTGGGATTGTTTTGGTGTGTGTTAAATGATCAAGTATGAGATCTATTTATAGGTGAATAGATTTGTCAAGCATGAACAATTGGAACTTGAAGGATAAGAACTGAATTCAATGGTCTTGGCTTGGCATAATTGCTTCTTACACAAGGTACAATAGCTGTCCCAAATAGCTCAGTTATGTATTGACTAAAATCACATTCCTCAGTCCTTTTAATTGTTGTTTATGTGAGCATCTTGACTAGAGGGAGTGTGAATCTTGAATATGCACTATTTCACATTATTACCTTTGAATCCAAGGCATATATGCCAAAACTTATCAATTTTAAAATGAGAAGCTTTTTGGCATCTTAGCGCAATTTTGCAGGTTTGATCTGATGTAGTATGACCATATTGAATGTATGTGGCATAATGATCATTAACCTTGACTCATAAATCGTGTATGGCACATAAATCTTCAAACTGGTTTTTGAAAACAGGTGCAGCTAGGTGGTTTGTGATGGCCATATCTCTTGGTTCAGTTGGAGTTTTTTCATGCTGGTGAGCTCTTTGAAATGTTGATACATTGTGCTTCAACTTTGGTGCCTACATTTGGACTTGGATCAATATGGGTCATGGAGAAAAATGACCGCAAAGTTTGGAAAAAGTGAAACAAATTTTGACTTGAAAATTTCACTAAGGGTTGGGAAAAAATGTCCATTTTCATGTTCTTATGATTTTGATCAATCCATAACTCAAAATCCATGAGGACTTAGAATCTTTGGTAGTTGATAAATTTGAAGTATGTCATGTGAATTTTCATTTGAGCATTGGATGGGAGAAAAAAGCTTTATGGTTTGGGAGTTATGACCTTGGAAAGTTGGTACCAAATTCATTTTGTTCCATAACTTAGAAAAATTTAAGTTTCTTATGGTTGCCCCTTTTTCAAGTTACCTCACTTTTCTTGATTTTTCTTGATGGATGATGATCCAAACCATGAGTTAACATTGTTCTTGACTTAAGGAAGCCTTGTTTGTCAAGAAATTCAAAAAGTCAAACTTGACTTTTTGACACAGTTGACTTTTTGTCAGATGAAATTCAAACTCTGTGATCCTCTATGAAATCAAGTCCTTGACCTAATTCAAACCTAATTAATGGAGTCCATAGGTGTTTTAAAGTGTATTGAATCATGTCCCAAGGTTTGGGAAGATGTCTTGGTCCAAATTCAAAGGTACAATTGACTTTTTCTTCAAAACCTTAATTGTGGTCTAGATGAAATTGAAACTTGTGAACCAAGCTTCTTGGATTAATCCATTATTGTAAATGGATCAATGTGGTGTATTTGAGGCCCTCAAATAATGTCTTAAGGTCTTGGTTCATGTCTTGCCTCAAAAGTCAACTTAGGGGTGAATTAGGTCAAGAAACCCTAATTCCTAATTTTTTATGAATGCATCCCCTGAGACTAATTTGACTCTATGATTGGGTCCATGAGATCCCTTTGAGCTTCTTGACTCATGTTTTGAAGTATTGGCTCATGCCCAGATGAAAATTTTCATCTGGAGGCCTTGGTCGACCAAAACCCTAATTTGGTGACACTGGCGATCTTGAGGCTCGATCCACTTGGAATGTTGCAATCTTGTGCTTGATTCTTGATGTGGGAGACCTCTTGATCCTTTATGGGTGTTTGAGAGGTTAGACAAGTTGAAGATTATGTTATTTCTTAATTGATCCTTTGTCTAAGTGCTTTGAGAGGGCTCAAAACCCTAATTCTTGATTGTAGTAAAAGCTCAACAATCTTTGAGGAGATTGATGAGGTATGATGGTACATCCATATTGTGGCAATGATCCTCACAATGATGGAGAATATTATGGTCAAAATTTGGGGTATGATAGATTCCCCTATTTAATCTTCTTGGACCCGAAGGTGTGAATGGCGAAGATATTCAGACATTCAGGGTACAAAAGGATTAAATATCGGAATATCCAAAATTTTGATTGTCGTTGTGAATATTAGTGGTTGGCTCATCCATCTTCTTTTGCTAAGCAATGTTACTTAGAAAAGGGTAAAACTTCCCCTCGATACTGGTTTTCAGCCACGAAACTGGTCTCGGTTTCTTTTGAAATAAACTTCCCCTCGATCCTGGTCTTCAGCCACGGAATTGGTCTCAGTTTCTTTTGAAATAAACTTCCCCTCGATCCTGGTCTTCAGCCATGGAACTAGTCTCAGTTTCTTCTTGTCGAGTTCCTTCCTCGACAAGGAATGCTATTTGTAGCGGTCTTCATCAAACTTCTTGCCGAGTTTTTACTGGGGAAACGCCATTTGATGGAGAAAGATTTGATGTCAGACTTGCTAGGGAAACCCATTTGTCTGAACTGCAGAAGTGTGCAAACTTCTCTATTGGAGATGCCATTTGTCGACCTACTGGGGGGAAAAACAAGTCTTTTGAGAGACCGTGTAGCACGCGATTTTTGTCGGTGACGCGACCACCTTATCGCGGAATTTGGTTTTTCTCCTCAACGAAGAGAAAGGGGTGCTACTTTCTGATTTCTTATTTATCCCGTGAAGCTAGAAGGGAAAGGGAAGCTATCTAAAACTAACCTTGCACGCGAATGTTTAACTGAACAAACGCTTAAAGAGATTCGGGGAGTCGGGGTCAGGTTATACAATGGGGAGTTGTCAATTACCCATCCTATATGTGGTTATCCACAGGATGTTAGCTTTAGGTTTTGCTTTGTACTTGATGGTGTTTATCCGTTAATGGGTTGGGAAAGTATGAGAGAGAGAGAGAGAGTGAGTGGATGTTGATGTTCGAGTTTTCCCAATGTTTTTGGTAAGGTGCTGGACCTAATGTTTGATTGATGTGTGAAGGTACTGGACCTAGAGTCTTTGATTAGTATGCTCGCTAAGATTTCGCAATCTTATGCCTACGTATTCCCATTTAAACGAAACAGGGAAATCAGAGCAATCGTAGTGCCTCCTATTCTAAGGGAGGAAAATGATGTTTTGGTGTCTTGTTCAAAGCCCAAGATTGAAGCTAAAAGGGTTTATTTGTGTCTTGTTCAAAGCCCAAGATTGAAGCTAAAAGGGTTTATTTGTGTCTTGTTCAAAGCCCAAGATTGAAGCTAAAAGGTTTGACTGAGAGAGAACCTGTCATCTCTAAAGGGAGACATTTGTCTGTTTATCACAGTTGTTGGGTGACTGCTTATAAAGGAGGATTACTTTAACTGGGATATGTGAATCCAGCAATGCCATAATTTCCTTTATAAGGGATATTGATTTTTGTTTGCCTTGATCAAAGACCAAGGTTGAAGCTAAGAGGTTGATTGACTCCACTGGGAAGTCCTTATACAAAGCCTAAGAGGAGGCTAGGGATAACTGACTCAACAAGAGAGTGTTTATGTATGTCTTGTACAAAGCCCAAGATTGAGGCTAAAAGAGGCCTACTCTTTGGGGATGTCATTATACAAAGCCTAAGAGGAGGTTAAAAGTTTGATTTTTCCGGGGAAAAGGTTCTATCTGTCTCGTACAAAGCCCAAGATTGAGGCTAAAAGGGTACTGACTCTGGAGGAGAGAAATCTTTATCTGTTTTGTACAAAGCCCAAGATTTGAGGCTAAAATGAGACTGACTCGACTGAGGATATTTTAAGTATCTCATACAAAACCCAAGATATAAGCTAAAATGAGTTTGGCTCTACGGGAGAATATTATCTGTCTTGCACAAAGCCCAAGATTGAGGCTGAAAAGAGGATTGACTCTGCTTAGGGTATTATTTCTCAAAGCCTAAAAGTAGGCTGAGAGGAATTGACTCAGTTGGGGAATATATTTGTCCCAAGCTTAAGAGAAGGTTATGAAGATTTATGTCTTGTACAAAACCCAAGATTGAGGCTAAAAGGGTTTGACTCAACAAGAGAGTGCTTTTATCTGTCCTGTACGAAGCCCAGGATTGTGACTGAACAAGTTGGAGAAATCATTATACAAAGCCTAAGAGGAGGCTAACTTCCGCTAGGGGAAATCCTTATATCAAGCCTAAGAGGAGGCTGGAAAATATTGACTCAACAAGAGAGTGTTTTTATCTGTCTCGTACAAAGCCCGAGATTGAGGCTAAAAAGGTTGACTCAGCAAAGAGAGTGATTGACTCAACAAGAGAGTCTGAAAAAGGTGATTGACTCAACAAGAGAGTCTGAAAAAGGTTTTGACTCAACAAGAGAGTCTGAAAAGGTTATTGACTCAACAAGAGAGTCTTGAAAGTTTTACCTCAACAAGAGAGTCTAAAAAGATTAGCTCCGCTGAGGAGAATCATTGTACAAAGCCCAAGAAGAGGTTATATTTGCTGAGGAAAGATCATTATACAAAGCCTAAGAGGAGGCTATCTTCTGCTGGGAATTATTGAGATCCCGAGGCAGGTCCAAATGGTGAATCAACTCTTGCTGAGGGTTACAGAAGAGTTGAGGTATCAGATGCCTTGAAGTTCTGATTTGGGATAGTGTTATACTGATGATAAACTGACCCTGGTTGGGGGGTCTTTTAGGAGAGAGACTGGGTTTTTAGAATCCATGGGTTTTAACTCCTTTAGAGATTGATCCAGAATGACCGGGGTTTCTCCTATGTTTGTAGGGAACTTGAGAATGTCTTTGAGACTCAAGAGGAGATTTAGTCTGTCCAAGTCTATTAGTATGGAAGAGTTTATCTTTGTATGATGCCCAAGAGGGGGTAAGTGTTTTAAGGGATGAGAATCAACCCTAAAATGGTTTGATGTTTTGACACTGGAAAGACTGCTCGATCAAAAGATGACTAAGTTCTGTCCTATACCTTTAAGAGGTCTTCAGGGTCCTTGTATTAAGCCCAAGAGAAGGCATGTGAACTTTTAAGAAGCTGGAGGATCCTTGTACAAAGCCCAAGAGGAGGCGGGGATGCTTTTAGGAAGCCTGTGGGTCCAAACTTAAGAAGAGTTCAAGAAAAGTTTCACCGAGAATAATCTTTCCTTTAATGAACAGTTCTAGGGTTTGAAGAAATTCAAGAGAAGTTTCACCGGGAATTAATCCTCTCTGGGGAAACTGAATTTCTTTGACAAATTCTAATAGTGACAGTCTGAGAAAAGGTTCACCGAGAATACTACCTTTCTCTTTGTTCCATATTGTTTAAGCCCAAGAGAAGGCAAGACTGTATCTAGAAGTCCTATGGGGATCTAGTTTTGACTGTATTTAAAGAGTGACCAACTGGCTTTACCTAGGTCTAGACCTAGTTGCTGGGGAAAACTCTAAATAACTACACTAGTATATATACAGTTAATATATGACAAGTATTTAGAAGGATATGAAAGAAGGACTTATAGAGGAGCAGCTTCCCACAATACAGTTATATATATTAAAGTATGTAAATGAAAGCTGATAAAACTTACAGGCGAGCAAGCATCCATGCTGTATTGTTAGTTGTTCATAGAAACTAATGAAAGTTTTGATAACACTGGTATATTTGAACCTAAATCAAAAGAGAAGTTGTTTTGAAAAGGTTGTTGGGGCTTATACTCAAAGAGAGGCCCAAGGTTTAACAGTGATCGCACCATTGTTTTAAAGATCGTACCGGGACTTATACAACGAATGAGGCCCAAAAAGGTTCATTTACAGAAGAGTTAGGTCTTACATTCTTTCAAGAGACCCAACGATGTTTTTGTACAAGTGATGGGGCTTACAACTCAGGGAGAGGCCCAAGGTGATTTGATTTTGAACTGGCGATCGCGCCGAGATTTTTGAAACTACAGTGGGACTTATACATTGTCTGAGGCCCAAAATGGTTTTGGTTAAAAAGGGATTGGGTCTTACACTCTATTAGAGGCCCAAAAGATGTTTTGAAAAAGAAAGATGGGACTTACAACACGAGGGGAGGCCCAATGAAAGACAGTGATTGCACCGTCGTTTTGAGAATCGCAGAGGGACTTATACAACGACTGAGGCCCAAAATTATTTTTCTATTTACAAAGGATTGGGTCTTACAAAGGTTTGTTAGGGTGAAAATTAACGAAACCCAATTCATCATTTTTTTAAAGTAATTATTCAAAGAAAATTAATTAAAATGATAAAAACACCAAATAAGTTTGAATAAACAACTTGTGATTTTTGGTTAAGGTTTGAAAAATGATGTTTTAATCACAAGATGAATTAAAACTCATTTGGTTTTGATTTTCAAGATGAAAATTCATTTTTTGAAATGTTTAAAACAATAAAAAATGAATGGCTAAAATACAGTTTTGGTCCCCCTGTTTGTCAAAATTCACGGTTTTGGTCCCCCCATTTTTTTTAACAGTTTTGGTCCCCCACCCCAATTTTGGCCCAAAAAAATGATGAACAGTACTTGGTGCGTACATGAACAGTACATGTCCGTACATGAACAGTACATGAACAGTGAGGGGTGGGGGACCAAAACTGTTAAAAAACAAAATGGGGGGACCAAAACCGTGAATTTTGACAAACAGGGGGACCAAAACTGTATTTTAGCCAAAATGAATTTATTTGCAAAAATATCAACTATATTAAATAAACAATATAAATTTGATTTTTTTTGTGGAATAAAATATTTTAACATTTTTGTGATTTTTTGCAAAAAGAACCAATAAAAAATAATTAAAATTGAGAGAGAAATTAATTTTTCAAATCATTTAAGAAAATAATATGAAAATACAAAAAATGGAAAAAAGTGATAAAAAAGGGTTTGGGGGCGAGGGGGATTCGAACCCCAGACCTCCAAGCCAAACACATGAGCGCGCAACCACTGGGGTGGTGATACATCCCTGTATCAAAACCACCCCATAAATATATAAGCGGTGCCTTGTTTTAGGCCTGGGCAAGGCAAGACAAGACCAGCTTTTTGGCAATTTACGTGAAGCCTCTAACTTTCTCATTTCTCTATGGATTGGGACAAAATTTATATGCATCTGACCTAGAATTTCCCAAGGAATCCAATGGTGGTCATGGTTTTTTCAGATGAGGTCCCTATTTTAAAACCCGACAGTGGTTTTGAAATAGGCCTATATTTGCATTTTCTATGCTACCTCATGGTACAGGCAAGAATTACATGACGAATTGGTTCAAACACAACATATACAACATGTATGAGATGTTTGATCAGTGGACTTCAAAGCAATGCATAATTTAGAAAGTTCAAGTGATGATGCACTTACCTCTTGGAGCTTTTTGGGCTATCTGCCAAGTTCCTTGTGCCAGAAGTAATTTGATGCCTTGGACACTCTCAATTGATCCCTTAGAAGCTTTTAGAATGGGTAGAACCAGTTGGAATCCTCAGGAACAAGTTTGAGCACTTTCTTGCAAAAGGGGCAAAAGGGACCAATATGACAACTCTCTCAAATGGTGTTCCAGATGGAAGGAACCATTTGGGATAATTCAAGGATGATATTTGGAGTGTGTTTGAGGTTTTATCTGGTTTTGAAAGTGACTGAATCAAGACATGGCTTGAAAAATGCAAAAAAGTCCAAATTTGAGGTTTTGGAAGTGGACTTTGTGATTTTGGTGTTACAGGTCACATGTGATAGTTTGAACAGCTTAGGTACAACATACTAGAGGTGTTTGGATCATGAGCTATGATGGAATTGCTCTCTAACTCAAAAACTCAGAGGTACCTTGCAAAAGAAGGCATTTTAGCCTAGAGAAAGGGATTTTGAGGAAATCAAGTGTTGTAGTGCTTTTTGTACTCAAATTGAGCACAAATGAGCTCTATTTATAGTAGAGCAAGTTTGTTTTGCAAGCAATAGTGAATGGCAGCTGTAGCAGGCATTTGGCCAATGTTATGCAAAAGGAATCTCAAGTCTCCTCTAGCCATTGACTTGAGATTAGGGCACAGGCTTTGTAGCTTTGGCTCAGTGATAAGTCTTTACTAAATTCAGTTGGAATAGGCTCAGTTCATGCCACCTTGGTGTATCCATTGTATGCTTGGAAACAAAATTGGAGTCTTGGCATCTTTGTAGCCTTTTTAGGGATGACAAGCCTAATGTAGATTCTTGGACTTGTGAGGCTTGGAGATCAGATCACCCCCCTTGGATTTGATCCTCTGATGTGCCCAAATTAAAGACAAGGCTTGGAATTATAAGATTTGGACAAATCAAGCAAATGTGCATAATTCTGCCTTGTAAAACCAGTTCATGATGCCATGTTTCAAGGGCTGTATCTCCCTGCTCAAATTGAATTTGGAGATGATCTGGTACTTTTTGGAAAGCCCTTATGGCATACTTTAACTTTGATGTTCACCCCTAGACCTGGTTTGACTTGGATCAAAGTGAAAAATGTCCCTACATTTTGGAAAAAGTAAGGCAAATTCTAACTTTGTGAAAATTTCACGAAGTGTTGGAAAATGTAATTTTCATGTTTTTTGCCATTTTAATAACTCCATAACTTAAAATCCATGAGGAATTGGAGTTTGATGTAGTTGAAGCTTTTGTAGAGTGTAGCAAGACCTACAAATCCAGCTTTGGATCACCCAAAATGGTTGTTTGGATCTCAAGTTATGGTCCTTGGAAGTTGGTACCCTAGCTACTTTGTTACATAACTTAGAAAAATTCTAAGTTTTTTATGGTTACCCCTTTTACAAGTTAACTCATTTTCTTTGGTTTTTCTTGATGAATGATGATTCAAATCACATATTAACATTGTTTTAGGGTTAAGGAACCTTGGGTTGACCCAAAATCCAAAAAGTCAAACTTTGGATTTTTGTACAGTTGACATTTTATCGGATGAAATCCAAACTGTGCGATCCTTTGTGAAATCAAGTCCTTGACCTAAATCAAACCTAATGGATGAATTCCATAGGTGTTATAGGGTGTATTGAATCATTCCCAAGGTTTGGGAGCATGTCCTGGTCAAAAGTCAAAGGCACAGTTGACTTTTTTCCCGAAACCCTAATTGTGGTCCTGATGAAATTGAAACTTGTGAATCAAGCTTCCTGGGTCAATCCATTGTTTCAAATGGGTCAATGTAGTATATTGGAGGCCCTCAAATCATTTCTTGAGGTCTTGGCTCATGCTTTGTCCCAAAAGTCAATTTAGGGGTGAATTAGGTCAAGGAACCCAAATTCCTGATTTTTGGTAAATGCATCCCCTGGGGTTAATTTGACTTGATGATTGGGGGAATGAGGTCCCTTGGAGTATCTTGGGTTGTGCTTTGAAGCATTGGCTCATGCCCAGGTGCAAATTTTCATCTGGAGGTCTCAGGCGACCAAAACCCTAATTTGGTGACACAGGCGATCTTGAAGCTTGATCCACTTGGAATGTTGCAACCTTGTGCTTAATTCTTGATGTGGGAGTCCTCTTGATCCTTTATAGGTGTTTGAGAGGCTAGACAAGTTGAATATCATGTCATTTCTTGATTGATCCTGTGTCTAAGTGATTTAAGAGGGCCCAAAACCCTAATCTTTGATTGTAAAGAATGCCTAACAATCCCTGAGGAGATTGATGAGGCATGAAAGTACATCCTATTGTGATGATGATTTGCACAATGATGGGAAATCTTGGTGGTTAAAATTTGGCGTATGACAGACCGCTCCTTTTTTGTTTGGTGAGGTTACATCGTACTTTCCTTCGAGATCTTTTCGGAGAAATGCCATGTGACGTGATCCAATTTTGAAGTGCTGGTGACTTCATTAACATCGAATTTCGTGGGAGAAAAACCGATGTATTGCCGAGAGTATTTGGTTAAGAGGCTTTCTCTGGGGATTTTCCTTAATCCGGGAAAGTAAAAATATCATCTTCAATGGTGAAGAGTGATGTCCCAAAGGTGTCTGTAGAATGTCTTTTCGCCTTTCAGAGGTTCAAGTTATCAAAGTGGTCAAGGATAGTCCCCAATCCAGAAATAAACTGGGGGAGAGATTGCTCAGATGATACATTTCCAGATGAGGAAAAACCTTATAACCTTATTTTGTCCTATCTGACGTCGAAAGGAAAACTGACAACTTTATTGGTGAGAGGACGTTTATCACTTGGGGATGAACATGACCAGAGTGATATTAATGCAACATGTGTATGAATATGAATTAATTATGCATGATGTATGTATGTTTATGCTGACAAAACAGACGCGACATATAGACTGGTGAATGATCACGACTGGATACTTGGCCACTGCGGGGGGATAAAAAGTATCATTGGTTTACTGATAGTAATCATTTTCTGCTTAGGAGGGGTAGACTCTGTTGGGACGAGAAAATTATCAATTGGTCTTTAGAGGTAAGAACTCCGTCGGGGATATCAAACGGGGTATTATATCTGAAATGGTTGATCCTTCATTTAGGTGTACTGGTTTAGAAGGAGTACTTTGATTCTGCTTTTTGAGGTTTGATCACTCCCAGAGAAGCCATCGATGTTCCTTTTGGTTTAGTTAGTCAAAAAGAATTGCCATATTTATTTTAAAAGAAGAAGAAAATTTGACAAGTAAATTCATTTTTATTTTGTTTAAAGAATCATTGATCATGTTAAAAATGTCATTATGTAAAGCAAAATAAATGAGAATTGTAAACAAAAGCACTAGGGCTCAAATTTTATTGATAGAATGGTAATCAGCCAAGTGTGTGATCCCATAGAGCATTACAAAGTTTAGAAAATGGTAATTTAACGGAAAAGGGCTACATTGAAACATAACAATCGTTATCCTTCTACCAACTTTGAATTCTGGACATTCTGAGCCTCTGTCGAAGGTGACCTTGACTGAAGTCTTTTGACGGATGGTGTTACCACTAGGGATTTAACCTTGTCAGATGTAGTTACTTGCCATGAATCCCTAATTTTTGCCTAGATTGCCTTTTGAGGTTTTCAATCTATCGGGATGGTTTTCGTTTATGTCTCTAATTTTTGCCTGGATCGCCCTTTGAGGTTTTCAATCCATCGAGACATTTTTTTAAATTTATTTAGGAAAATTATTTCTTGACTACATCAACATTCGTGGGGTAGGTAAACTCCTCTCCATCCATGGTTGCAAGTCTCAAGGCACCGCCTAAGAAGACTTTCTTAACCACATAGGGGCCGTCATAATTCGGAGTCCATTTGCCCCGAGAATCAATGAGAAATGATTGTATCTTCTTAAGCACGAGGTCTCCTTTTTCTGAATACACGGGGTCGGACCTTTTTGTTGAACACTTTCTTCATTCTTTGTTGATATAACTGACCATGGTATAGAGCCATTATTCGCTTTTCTTCTATCAGATTCAGTTCACCGTGCCGACTTTGACACCATTCAGCCTCTGTTAGCTTGGCTTCCATCAATACCCTGATTGATGGTATCTCGACTTCTAGGGGGAGCACTGCTTCCATGCCATATACTAGAGAGAAAGGGGTTGCCCCTGTTAAGGTGCGAACAGATGTACGATAACTGTGAAGAGCAAATGGTAGCATCTCGTGCCAGTCTCTGTAGGTTACCACCATCTTTTGAACAATTTTCTTGATATTCTTGTTAGCTGCTTCTACCGCTCCATTCATCTTCGGTCGGTAGGGAGATGAGTTATGGTGTTTGATCTTGAACTCAGCACACAACTCTTTCATCATCTTATTGTTCAAGTTGGATCCATTATCATTAATGATCTGGCTTGGAACACCATAACGACATATGAGATTGTTCTTGATAAATCATACCACCACTTGTCTGGTCACATTGGTGTATGACGCTGCCTCGACCCACTTAGTGAAGTATTCGATGGCTACCAGGATGAACCGATGTCCGTTTGAAGCTTTGGGTTCAATCATGCCAATCATGTCGATTCCCCATATAGAAAAAGGCCACGGAGAAAAAAAACTTTGAGATGCGTTGGCGGTACATGGATATTGTCTACGTATATCTGACACTTATGACACCTCCTCATGTACTTGTAGCAATCGGATTCCATTATTAACCAATAATATCCTACTCTCAGAATTTTTCTCGCCATCGTGTGTCCATTGGCATGAGTTCCAAAGGATCCTTCGTGAATCTCTTTCATCAATATGTTTGCTTCTCATCTATCTACGCATCTGAGCAAAACCATGTCGAAGTTTCTCTTGTTGAGTGTATGAGTGCTCAAGAAAAAGTTGCCTGCCAGTCTTCTGAGAGTCTTCCTATCTTTTCTGGATGCCCCAGGTGGGTACTCTTGTCTTTGAAGGAGGTATTTGATATCGTGATACCATGGTTAGTCGTTGATGACGGCTTCAATCGTGAAGATGTAAGCGGGCATTTTAAGGCGCATTATGTCGATCTTAGGTATGTCATTCCATTGACTTACACTAATCATGGAGGATAAGGTGGCTAATGCATCATCCATGTGATTTTCTTCACAAGCGATATGATGAAACTCAATTCTATTGAAGAATGGTAACAACCTTCTTGCGTAATCTTTGTAAGGAATCAGTCCTGATTGGTATGTGTTCCAATCTCCTTTGATCTAATTGATAACCAGGGCTGAGTCCCCATACATATCCAAATTCTTAATCCTTAAGTCAATAGCTTCTTAGAGACCCATGATACAAGCTTCATATTCGGCCTCATTGTTTGTGCATTTGAATGTCAATCTGGCAGTGAAAGGAATGTGAGTACCCTGAGGTGTTACGATGATTGCTCCAATTCTGTTTCCATAAGTATTGACAGCTCCGTCAAAAATTAGTCCCCATTGGGAATCTGGTTCTGGCCCTTCGTTGGGTAGCGGTTCATCGTAATCTTTCATTTTTAAGTACATGACATCTTCGTATGGGAAGTCAAATCCGACTGATTCCTGATTGTCAATCAGTTGATGAGCCAAATGATCGGCTAACGTACTTCCTTTGACGGCTTTTTGAGTATGGTACTCAATGTCGTATTCCGATAATAACATCTGCCACCGGGCAATCCT
Organism: Lathyrus tuberosus; assembly: GCA_022829125.1. Taxonomy (NCBI): domain Eukaryota; kingdom Viridiplantae; phylum Streptophyta; class Magnoliopsida; order Fabales; family Fabaceae; genus Lathyrus; species Lathyrus tuberosus. Next base: position 3,281,217 of record JALAZF010000183.1, read on the forward strand.
TCCCGTGAGAGCAGGCTTTTTAAAGACGTACGTAATCGGATCCATTTTGGAGATTAACCAAGTAGTGTAACAAATCATGTATTGGCGAAGACGTTTGGCTACCCAAGCTAGAGCGCAGCAAGTTTTCTCGAGCATAGTGTACTGAGTTTCACAGTCCGTGAACTTCTTGCTTAAGTTATAGATGACAAACTCTTTTCTCTTTGTCTCATCTTGTTGGCCAAGTACATAACCCATGGAGTCTTCCAAGACTGTTAAGTAGATGATCAATGGTCTTCCCTCCACTAGAGGAGACAAAATAGGTGGATTCAACAAAAATTCTTTGAACCTTTCGAAAGCTTTTTGGCAATCTTCTGTCCATACGCAGCTTTGATTCTTTCTGAGTAGTTTGAAGATCGGCGCGCATGTGGCGGTCATAAGGGATATGAATCTTGAGATGTAATTCAGACATCCCAAAAATCCTCTGACCTGTTTTTCAGTCTTTGGTGAAGGCATTTATTGAATGGCCTTGACCATGTCGGGGTCAACCTCGATTCCTTTTTGGCTGACGATGAATCCTAAGAGCTTTCCCGAGCGAACACCGAATGTGCACTTATTAGGATTCAAGCGGAGTTTGTATTTTCTCAAACGCTCGAATAACTTTGATTGGTGTTCCACATGCTCTTCTTCTGTTTTAGATTTGGCAATCATGTCATTGGCGTACACTTCAATCTCTTTGTGCATCATGTCATGAAACAGCGTTGTCATGGCCCTTTGATAGGTTGTCCCCACGTTCTTCAGACCGAACGACATTACCTTGTAACAAAAGGTGCCCCATGGGGTGATGAATGAAGTTTTCTCCGTATCTTCCGACGCCATTTTGATTTGATTATAGCCCGAGAATCCATCCATGAAGGAGAAGACTTTGAACTTTGTTGTATTGTTTACCAGCATGTCAATGTGTGGCAGGGGGAAGTCATCCTTTAGACTTGCTTTGTTCAGATCCCTGTAGTCTACACACATTCTGACTTTTCCATCCTTTTTCAGAACTGGCACTATATTAGCCAACCATTGAGGATATTCTGAGGTGGCGAGGAAACCTGCGTCGATCTGCTTCTGTACTTCCTCCTTAATCTTGATGGTCATATCAGGATGAGTCCTTCTCAGTCTTGGTTTTACTGGAGGACATTCTATTTTCAATGGTAAGTGATGTTCCACGATGCTGGTATCCAACCCTGGCATGTCTTGATAGGACCAAGCAAACACATCTGGAAACTCTTTGGGAAGTTTTATCAAGTCTTCTTTGACAGTTGGACTGAGCAGTGCCCCAATCTTAACTTCTTTCTTTTCTTCTCCTGAACCTAAATTGACCGTTTCCAACGGCTCTTTGTGAGGCTCAATAGACCTTTCCTCTTGCCTGAGTAGTCGGGAGATCTCTTTTGGAATTTCTTCGTCCTCTTTTTCTTCAGCTTCAAATACCGGGAATTCAAAGTTGGGAGAAGGCATTGGATCGTATGTTTCAATGGGGTTTAAAACAAGCAATCTGCATAACGTGATGATTCATTTTTTAGAAGAGATAGAGAGAATGCAAGAGTGTGTGCAGTGTATTTTTTTGAAAAATGCTTGTTTTTATTTTGGGCTGTTTTAGGATTACCATTTTCTGAAAAATCGAAAAGTGAAAACAACAATAAATGCGAGAATTCAGAATGACATTATTTGTTTATGATTTGTCGATTCTTGAAATACAGCCCTATAAAACAAAACTCTACCGCTTTGGGCGAAGTGAAGAGGGACATTTACAGAAAAGTGAGCCCTATAAAAACATCCATTTCACCTGGGCAAGGTGAAAGGTTAAAACAAATATGGTAATTACTTAGACTTATGGATGAATTTTGGGACTTCGACAACAACCCAAATGAGGCAAACTCCTCTGTGAATCACAAAGTCAGGTACTTTCCTTCTTGGTTTGTCTTTAGAGACGACACTAATCTCCGGTGGAGTAGGATCATTAGAGTCTTCTTCCCATGAAGAGTTGTCATAAACGAACTCTTCTGTTGTACTTTCCATGGTGTTTTCACTCTCAAGGGAATCTCCCCACCTAGTCGGCTGGATGTCCTCAAGCTTGAAATGAGAGCTTTTGGGAGCAGTGTATTTGACTAGGAAGTCATACTTGCCGCTTGGCTATCCCAAAGTATCCCATGTTTATGTGGGAATGGATGAGTCATCTTCCTCAATGACGTTGATTTCAGGAAATGCATAGTTAATGAATTCTTGTCCTGCAAACTTTCCAAATTCATCACCGTGGTGCTGGACATTTTTGAAACCTTGGATTCCTCCTTTAGTGGTCATGTGAGTCCTCACCTCTGACTCATTCAAAGAGATTGCTCTTGCAATAGCCTGATCCTTTGGAATTTCTTCCAATCCAGAAAATGGAGCTTGATCAGTGATAGGTAAATCAATCAAATGGGAGTAGTCTTCTAATGTTGGTGCAAGTTGGTAATCCGAGAAAGTGAAGCAGTGGTAAACCAGATCGTAGAACTGTACCAGCGTAGACAAGATCCCTTCAACCATGTGACCTTCAACAGAGACAACAGCCCTCCGTGCTTAGCTCTGAAAGCCTCGGGATTGGTAATCATCCTTCCCAATTTCCTAAAGTCTTCTAGTTTCGGAGCCTTGAAGATGTACTTGTGCGTCTTTCTTCTATCGAAATCCATAACGCAGCCTCTGATATTTGCAATTATTGTTTTAGTTCTTTTGAAAAAGATTTTTTTCTTGTTTGAAAAGAGTTTTTTTAATGAATGCATGAATGCAGCACACAAAAACATTTGAAAACATGGGTTTAAGGGATCAACGTCACGAGCATGGAGTCATGGCTCTACCCATCCCCAAAGGTTGTACTATTTTGTTCAATTTTTGTACCTGTAGAACGGGTTCTAAAAGGTTCCCAAAGTCATTGACCCCTCCTAGGGATACCAACAACAAGCTAATTCACTCAAGCGAGCTGTAATATCCTAGGATGGATCTCTTTTAAGTGTAGTATCGCGTGTCAACTATTCCCGATAGTCACCGCACTACCAAATGGCCATATGGTTAATGTCTACTAAATCCTCAGGGTCATGGGTACCGCACTGGGATAGACAATGCTTTCACGACAATCGATCGTTCAACATCGATATTTCTGCACGGGTACCTCGACTAATTCGGTGGATTGCCAAGTTAGCTTGGTCGGGATTCACTCCCTATAAGCATTTCCTGGATATGCCACCACTTATCATAATGTTCTCTCAAACTTTTCATAAGCGTATTAATCACATTCCCAGTTGGTAGAAAATTAAACACGGGTATCAAGTAGTATAACAGTAATTGATATATATATATATATATAGTAGAAAATAGAAAATGCCAAACAAAACCTAGACCTCTTAGGAACTCTAATCCTAAAGACTCCCCAGCAGAGTCCCCATTTTTCTGTAGCGTGCGATTTTTGTCGGTGATGCGACCACCTTACCGCATTGGTTGGAATTGGGTGCTACTTTCTGATTTCTTATTTATCCTATGAAGCTGGAAAGGAAAGGGAAGCTATCTAAAACTAACCTTGCACACAAATGTTTTCTTTAACAAATGCTAAGAGATTGGGGGTTCGGGGTCAGGTTATACAAAAGGAAGTTGTCAATTACCCAGTGTATATATGGTTATCTTCTCCCTGACCAGCCTATACAAGGCACTACAACACGGGTCACAGATCCTTAACGTAGATAACTTCTCCCCGGCCTGCCCACACACGGAGCACTTCAACACGGGTCGCAGTTATCTACAAATGGTACTTCTCCCCGGCCAGCCCACACAAAGAGCACTTCAACATGGGTTACGCTACCAACCACTAAGTAACTTCTCCCCGTCCATCCCACACAAGGAGCACTTCAACACGGGTCACGGTTACTTACTTAATAAATACTTCTCCCCGGCTATCCCGCACAAGGGGCTCTTCAACACGGGTCACGATATTTATTAAGGGATAACAACCAACCAGAGGGATTATAATCCTCCACTGACAACTACTTATCAAAGACACTCTTCTAGTATCGATGTATAAGCATTGCTCTTTAAACCTTTACCAAGTCCTAGTTACATCTCTAGGATCCTAACATTTGTTTTTGGGTAAGTTTTCTCACTCTTCCTAATTCATTTTAAGCATGCATATTATTTCATTCATACTCGACAAGAATTATATAGACATGGTTTGACACAATTTCATATAACAATAACAATCATAAAACACACATGATAGCATAACATGTTAAAACATAATCCACATAGTAGTTCACACATATCTTTAAGACACACAAGCCACTACTATCCTATACCAAGCATCCTTGGTTAAAATCATGGTCTCACATTACCATTTAATAGCACATCACATAAAACATCACTTCCGGGTTCCCTCCGATTCATTTAATCGGGTATCGAAATCAATACTTTTCACTTTTATCCCGTAGGATATTTTCACAGTTTTACATCGTCTATAATTATGCCTCGAACGGATTTACGATTCAAAGGATATGGATTTACAACATATCGTATAACATTATTTTCATTCATTTTCCACTAAAATAATTAATCCGACATTATAGCTTTCCAACGGTACCAAGAACGTCTCGATCCGAGTTATGGATTTTTAAAGAAAAAGAAATTATTGAAAAACTGTCAGATTCGCCTGGCGGTTAAGGATTTCGCCTAGTGAATCCCTCTTCGACAGTACTTCGCCCAACGAAGCAGCGGCGAAACCTCATTTTAGAAAACCCAAAAGTTCCAGTAGCCAAAACATGTTCGGTTTCTCAATTTTCGCCCGGCGATTAAGGATTTCGCCTGGCGAATTCCTCTTCGCCAGTACTTCACCTGGCGAAACCTGATTCGCCCGGCGCTTCAAAATTCGCCTGGCGAAATGCATCAGAAACATAATTCTTTTTCTGCGTTTCACATGGTTCCCAACCTCCAAATCCAACTTTTCCCAAACCAAAACATCTTCAAACAACCAAAACAAGTATCAACAATGTTAATATGCATATTACGATTATACTACGCAATTTATATCAAATTTCATCTTTTAGATTCCATTGATTTATCCATTTAATCATTTTCCCTCAAATCTAACCTAAGTTCAATATCAAGAATTTCTAGAACTTAAGGTGTCTATCTAGAACCCACCTGATAATCGAAGAGTTTGAAGAAGATGATGGTGATCTGCGAGCTTTCTCTCTTCTTCCTCTTTCTCCACTTTCTCTCTTTCTCTTCCATTTCCTTTTCTTCTTACTAACTTCTTCTTCTTTTCCTTTTCTGTCTCTTTTATAACATATATATATATATATATATATATATATATAATTCTAATATTATATAATATAATCCAATAGGGTAAAATATCTCCAATTGATATTTTATCGTCTCACACCAATTGATCAATTATTAGAGTTACCTTAAAATCCTCTTTTAAACTAATAAATATCAATCCGTCTCTTTAATAAAATAATTGATCTTTTCTGATATCCAATTGAGCAATTAAATAATATGGGGTATTACAGGCTTGGATGTAAATAATCCAGAGGTTTTCCACTTACAGCTGTTAGATGAAAGAGGAAGTTTACCAGGATAAAAGAGGGACCACAGCTTGGATTTTTGAATCAACAAGTGTGCCACTTATAGCAGTTATCTGGGATTGGGTTTTTTTATTGTTTGTTTTGATGTGTGATGTACATAGAAATGCCTTCCTACAGAGAGAACTTTTGATTTCCTCTAAGAGGATGCTGATTTTTGTGTGCCTTGATCAAAGCCCAAGGTTGAAGCTAAAAGGTTGACTGTATTAGGGGAGTTTTATGTCTGTCTTATACAAAGCCCAAGATTGAGGCTAAAAAGAATTGACTCTTACGGGGAAACTTTTGTCTGTCTTGTACAAAGCCCAAGATTGAGGCTAAAAGTTTGATTGACTCAGCTGGAGAATATGAGCTGTCTTGTACAAAGCCCAAGATTGAGGCTAACTTTACTGAGGAAAAATCATTATACAAAGCCTAAGAGGAGGCTGGTTGGGGAAATTCTTATATGAAGCCTAAGAGGAGGCTAGCTTCTGGTGAGGATTATTGAGATCCAGAGACAGGTCCAAATTGGGGAATCAACTCTTGTTGAGGATTAAAGAAGAGTTCAAAATATCATATGCCCTGAGGTTCTGATTCTGTTAAGGCTTTATTGATGGTAAAGGTTTAAACTCTGAGTATGAAAACCCATGGAGGTTTCAGACTCTGCTGGGGATTAATATGTTGATGAAATGATCATGGTTTTTCCTGTGTCTTTAGGAAACTTGGTGGTTTCTTTGAGATCCAAGAGGAGATGAGACTTTCCAAGTCTACTAGTATGAAGAGGTTGTCTCTTAGCTAGAGGATGATGCCCAAGAGGAGGCTGATGTTTTAAGGGATGAGAATCAACCCTAAAATGGATGTTCTGAAATTCTGACTCTTTGGAGAATTGAACTAGTAGAGATGACTAAGTTTTGTCCTATACATGTAGGAAGTCTTCGGGTCCTTGTACTAAGCCCAACAGGAGGATGAGAACTTCTAAAAAGCCTGAGGGTCCTAGTACAAAGGCCAAGAGGAGGTTGGGGATTCTTTTAGGAAGCCTGTGGGTCCAATCCTGAGAAAAGTTCAAGAAAGGTTTCACCGGGAATAAATCCTTTCTTTGCAGAACAATTCTAGGGTTTGAAGAAATTCAGGAGAGGTTTCACCGGGAATTAATCCTCTCTGGGGAAATGAATTTCTTGTACTCAATACTTCTAAGTTAGGACAGTCTTGAGAAAATTTTCACCGGGAATAATGCCTTTCTCTGTTCCATATTGTATAAGCCCAAGAGGAGGTAAAACTGTATCTGGATTTTCCTATGGGGAACTAGTTTTGACTAATATGAAAGAGTAACCACTGGTTTGATCTAGACCTAGACCTAATTGCTGGGGAAAACTCTAAGAAAATATGTACAAACATATATGTACAGATGATATATATAAAAACAAGTATGTTGAGAAGATAGTGGAACTTACAGTTGTGCAAGCCCAAGCATAGTAACTGCAACTGCATGGTTAGTTATTCAAGAAATTGAAGAAAGTTTTGATAAAAAACTTTGAATTTGAATCTAAATAAAAAAGAAAGTTGTTTTTTTTAAGGAAATTTGGGGCTTATACTCAAGGAGAGGCCCAAATGAATTCTTTTGAAAAGGCGATAATCGCGTCGCAGTTTTGAAAACCACAGAGGGACTTATACAATGACTGAGGCCCAAATTATTGTGTTTACAAAAAGGATGGGTCTTACACTCTATTAGAAGCCCAAAGGTTTATTTTTATACAAGAGATGGGACTTATAGCTCAATGAGAGACCCAGATGAAAAACAGTGATCGTACCGTTATTCTGAAAATTGTATCGGGACTTATACAATGACTGAGGCCCAAATTATTTATGTACAAAGGGATGGGACTTACACTCTATTAGAGGCCCAAAAGTGTTTGAAAAGAATAAAGATGGGACTTACAACACAAGGGGAGGCCAAAATGAAAATTGTTTGAAAATGGCGATCGCACAGAGATTTTTAAAATCGTATCGGGACTTATACAATGAATGAGGCCCAAAAAGGTTTATTTACAAAGGGATGGGACTTACACTATATGAAGAGGCCCAAAAGTGATTTTCAAAAGAAGAAATATGGGACTTACAACCAAAGGGAGGCCCAGATGATTTTTGTTTAAAAGGCGACGATCGCGCCGCGGTTTCGAAAAACACAGCGGGACTTATACAATGACTGAAGCCCAAAATTTATTTATGTAACAAGGGATGGGTCTTACACTCTATTAGAGGCCCAAGAGTTTTGAAAAAAAGATATGTGAGGGTGAAAACGATTAAAACCTTAATTTGATTAAAAAATGCATTTTAATTTAAATAAAAATTATCAAAATTATCAAACATGTGTGAAAAACAAGTTGTGATCTTGGATTATTGTTTGAAAAATCATGTTGAATCACATAAAAGGTTGAAATTAAATTGAAGTTAAAAAAATCAATGTGAAAATTTTATTTTAAAATGTTTAAAAAACAAATAAAGTGAAATTAATTACAAAAATTCAAACTATATTAAATAAATAATATAAGTTGGATTTTTTTTGTAAAATAAAATAATTTAACATTTTGTGACTATTTTAAAAAAAGAACCAATAAAAAATGTAAAAAAAAATGAGAGAGAAATTAATTTTTGAAGTTATAAAGAAATTGTGAAGAAAATGTGATGAAATCAAGTGGTAAAAAATGTGGGATGGTCCTCCCAAGGTTTGAGCCCACTCCCTTGGGGTGGAGGGTTTAAAATTTACCAACTGAGCTAGGTGCGTGTGGTGATAAAGAATGAAAGGGAGTGAGTAATATGTGAAAATCCTTTTGAAAATTGTTTTTTTAAAAAAATAGATCAAAAGGTCTGGGACGAGGGGGATTCGAACCCCAGACATCTCGCTCGCTACACACACAAAACCAGTTGATCAACCACTGGGGCGCAATGCCAATTCAAATATATAATACCTTTGATAAAATAAATATTAAGTTTGCTTCTAGTTTTGAAGAATGGCGCCATGGCCATCACCTTCAACTTCATCATTTTCATCAGATTTTTGAAACCTCTAACTCCATTAATACGCAACCATTTTGGATGATGTAAAAACAAAATTTGTCTATTTTTGAATGAGGATTTGAATGGTATTATTCAATTTTATTTAAATTCAAGTAATTGAAAGAAAATGGTTTGAAATCGTATAAACCCTAAAAAAGAGAATTACAAATAAAATTCTATATGTGCAAGATATGAAGCAATTGATTGAGGGAAAATGATCTATAAACTATCAGAAACACATTGGTAACTTGAAATGATGTTTATGATGCATGAATTAATGAGTTCAGTTTTGATGAAGCTTACCTTGCAAGTGAGAATCGAATTCTCTGTTGGAGATGTTACAGATGTCTTTTGATGATCTGGATAGCTTCCTTAGGTGTTATGGATTATGTTGCAAGCCTTGGAATGATTTGAAACTCCCTAGAACTCTTGGCTCAAATCCATCTGCATGTTGAAGCATGTGAGATATGGAGATATGGATTCTGGTGTTACAGAAGTGATTTAGAGGTTTAGATCACTTCTATAAGGTATATATGATGTGTTTGGATCATTGGTTCAAGCTGCATTACTTTCTATTTCAAAACCCAATAGTCACTACTTAAGAATTGGAATTTTGATGCACAAGAGGTAATTCAGAGAAAACAATGTTGGGATTGTTTTGGTGAGTGTTAAATGATCAAGTATCAGCTCTAGTTATATGTGAATAGATTTGTCAAGCATGAACAATTGGAACTTGAAGGATAAGAACTGAATTCAATAGTCTTGGCTTGGCATAATGCTTCTTACATAAGGTACAATAGCTGTCCCAAATAGCTCAGCTATGTATTGACTAAAATCACATTCCTCAGTCCTTTTAATTGTTGTTTATGTGAGCATCTTGACTAGAGGGAGTGTGAATCTTGAATATGCACTATTTCACATTATTACCTTTGAATCCAAGGCATATATGCCAAAATTTATCAATTTCAAAATGAGAAGCTTCTTGGCATCTTAGCCCAATTTTGCAGATTTGATCTAATGTAGTATGACCATATTAAATGTATGTGGCATAATGACCGTTAACCTTGACTCATAAATCATGTATGGCACATAAATCTTCAAACTAGTGTTTGAAAACAGGTGCAACAAGGTGGTTTGTGATGGCCATATCTCTTGGTTCAATTGGAGTTTTTTCACGGTGGTGAGTTCTTTGAAATGTTGATACATTATGCTTCAACTTTGGTGTTTACATTTGGACTTGGATCAATGTGGATCGTGGAGAAAAATGACCTTAAAGTTTGGAAAAAGTGAAACAGATTCTGACTTGAAAATTTCAGTAAATGTTGGGAAAAAATGTCAATTTTCATGTTTTTATGATTTTGATCAATACATAACTCAAAATCCATGAGGATTTAGAATCTTTGGTAGTTGACAAATTTGAAGTATGTCATGTGAAGATTCATTTGAGCTTTGGATGGGAGAAAAAAGCTTTATGGTTTGGGAGTTATGACCTTGCAAAGTTGGTACCAAATCCATTGTGTTCCATAACTTAGAAAAATTTAAGTTTCTTATGGTTGCCCCTTTTTCAAGTTACCTCACTTTTCTTGATTTTTCTTGATGGATGATGATCCAAACCATGAGTTAACATTGTTCTTGACTTAAGGAAGCCTTGTTTGTCAAGAAATTTAAAAAGTCAAACTTGACTTCAAACTGTGTGATCCTCTATGAAATCAAGTCCTTGACCTAATTCAAACCTAATGGATGGATTCCATAGGTGTTTTAGAGTGTATTGAATCATGTCCCAAGGTTTGGGAACATGTCTTGGTCCAAAGTCAAAGGTACAACTGACTTTTTCTTCAAAACCCTAATTGTGGTCCAGATGAAATTGAAACTTGTGAATCAAGCTTCTTGGATTAATCCATTATTGTAAATGGATCAATGTGGTGTATTTGAGGCCCTCAAATCATGTCTTGAGGTCTTGGTTCATGTCTTGCCTCAAAAGTCAACTTAGGGGTGAATTAGGTCAAGAAACCCTAATTCCTGATTTTTTATTAATGCATCCCCTGAGACTAATTTGACTCTATGATTGGGTCCATGAGGTCCCTTTGAGCTATTTGACTCATGTTTTGAAGTATTGGCACATGCCCAGATGAAAATTTTCATCTGGAGGCCTTGGTTGACAAAAACCCTAATTTGGTGACACTGGCAATCTTGAGGCTCGATCCACTTAGAATGTTGCAATCTTGTGATTGATTCTTGATGTGGGAGACCTCTTGATCCTTTATGGGTGTTTGAGAGGTTAGACAAGTTGAAGATCATGTCATTTCTTAATTGATCCTTTGTCTGAGTGTTCTGAGAGGGCTCAAAACCCTAATTCTAAATTGTAGTAAAAGCTCAACAATCTTTGAGGAGATTGATGAGGTATGATGGTACATCTATATTGTGGCAATGATCCTCACAATGATGGGTAATCTTGTGGTCAAAATTTGGGGTATGACACCCCCATTTTAAATCTCCCACCTTTTCTTCTTCTTCTTCTTTAGTACTATTCTTCAAACTTCATTAAAATTCTCGACTTTAAAACCTCATATCTGCCTCATTTCTCCACCAAATCAAAAATCGTAAACACCAAAGTTGATCATCCCGCTGCCCAAAATCCATTTCTTGTGTCAAAATCAGAACTCTCCCCCTTTAAATTTTTTGAATTTTCATGACTCTCACTCAAAAATCCAAATTTCATCATGCCTCGAAGACCGCAACCGATTAATTACATGGAAATAGTATGCAGGGATGAGGCTCAGTGGGAAAAATATGAAGTTTTGTATCAGCGAACTCTGAGTTCTACAAGGTACCCCGATGACTTTTGTCTTAGAACCTTAGGACGTTATGACTCTGTCCATTTTATATTTGATAGTTTGCATATGAGTCATTTTGTTACACTTAGGCATATGACTTATGCTAGGCTTACTTTAGAATTTTTGAGTCTGTTTGATTATTCTATTACGAGACGAGTGCGCCAAGTTAGTGGAGGCGCCACTTTTAGGATGTTTAACCAAGAGTGCTTTCTTAACCATGAGGAGATAGGTGCCCTTTTTCTAGTTTGATAATAATCATAACCAGTGTGCTACTAAAATTCGTCCGACGAGAATTTGGGCCCTTGATATTGGTATATTTTAGCAGAGGCTAACAGGTGAGCTAGCAACTAGTACCGAAGGTAGGAAATCCTCCCATATTCATAACTCTGCGATTAGATATTTTCAGAAAGTCTTGCCCCACATCATTTTTGGCCGAGACGACAGTAGTGGTAATGTCAACTCGAAAGAGTTGTACTTCATTGATGTTATTTTCCGTCCACGGAGAATTCACATAGCGATATTTATGCTTGCTAAGATGCTTGATATAGTTAAGGCCCGTTCTAGATGGATTATGATCGGAGAATTGATCACCATTATAGCTTTAGGTTTGGACGTGCTCGTTGAGGTAGCCACTCTTGAGCCCATCGATGACTCCCCCTATTAGACCTGAACTCGTGTCTGGCACATAAGTTAGTTGCAGTTAAGAACCGTACACAGTTCCATCTCATGGTTAAAGGACAAGTAATATCGAGTATTGTTTTACCTTACTCGGCAAGGATTAATGTGAGGAGTGAAGATAACTAGTTGTTTGCATTAGATGCCCCGACGGATACTGATGTCTACCACCTTATTGGGGTCCCTGATAAGCATGTACCTGATGGTGTTAATACTGATGAGGAGTATGATCATAGAGAGCGACACTCCCTTATGCACACATCGCCCCCACCCCGCTATTCACCTACACACACTGCACACAGTTCTACTCACACTTTTGCAGGTACCTTTTACAGACATCAGACTCTAGAAGAGTATGACTATATCTCTATCTAGACCACCCTTGATGATGTCCTTCACGAGCTACGCTCTCGGAATGACATCGATGCCGAACGTGACCAGTTGTTCTGAGCTATACACCAGCAACATGTAGACATAATGGTACACATACAGTAGTTGCAGGAGTAACAACGTGATTATGCAGAACGGAGTGAGAATATGATATCACATATGACCGATCAAGTGTTAGGGGTTACAAATGGGGCTAGAGTAGAGAGATTCTTTAGAGTTTTAGCATCAGCTCCACTGTGATAACCTCATGGAGTATATGTTGCACTACATGCGTGGTATGGGTATGCCACCTCCACCACCACACTATGAACAGCCCAGAGGGTGAGGCTAGGGCCGTGGAAAGCACTGATATCTTCACTGACCACCAGGTTCTACTCCCTCTCTTGCTCTTATTTTGAAACATTGAGGAAAATGTTCGACTTAAGTGTAGGGGAGGTGATTTAATGCTTTCATTTATTTTCCTGCCTTTTTTATTTCATTATATTAGCTTTAGTTTGTTTTCTGTTTATAATTTCTTGGTTAATTTTACGTTTTTTTATAGAGTAGTGTATGTTTTGAGTCTTTGCATGTGTTGTTAAGTCATTTATGCATGGTTTTCGCTTTTTATTGATTTTTCCCTTTTCTTGAGCCATACTTAAAAATTTTAGAGCACATAGGTAGCTTGGGTTAATTTTGAAAGTATATAGGTTGTGAAGATAGGAGAGGCTAGGTCAAGGAGATTTGGGAAAATCTGACAAAGTCAGTATTGTCCTAACACCTCAAGACTCCCAATTATGCACATTAGTTTAAATCCCCATTGAACTCTAGTCTTAAGCTTTTGTTCTTTGAAAAATCCTCAAAGTAGTTTCTATATCCAGTCAGGCATTATCTGTAGACACTAAGTAGGTTGATCGACGAATAATAAGTGATGATCCATTATCCAGAAAAGATGAATAAAAAAGGGGATCAATCCACATTTACTAAGTTAGGTAACCCTTATCCGGTTATTTAGCCCAAAGGAAGTGGTTGAAGTCCTTTAAAAAGAAAGAAGAAAAACATCTTTGAAAAATGAAAGAAAAATTAAAAATTGAAAAGAAAATATGTTTTGATCATAATCACTAACAAACCGCCTACCATGTAAGATGAGAAATAAAAGGCCTTAATGTGACTGTCATGAATGAAAGAGGATTAGAAGAAGATAGAAAAAATATAATCTATTTCAATGGCATGGTTTAGCACTGGTATGCATAGGCGGTAGGATTGTGTCCACAAAAAGTGGCTTGTGTTGTCACAATACCCTTGGTGTTGCATTAGTACCCATTGAATTGACCCTAGCCAAATCAATTTTCATAAGCCACGTACAAGTAGCTTTCGACACTTTCTTTACTCTATGTTTCTATGATCATTTTGCTGCATTGTTAATGTCTATATGCTAGCTAAATTGCTTGAGGACAAGCAATAGTTCAAGTGTAGGGGAGTTTGATAACGGGATAACACATAGTGTATTTTGACCCGATTCACATGCTTTTTAGTGTCATTTCATATATTATTGTTTGTTTTACGTTGGTATTTGTTGTGCATTTCATGTGTGAGTTGATTGGACACTCATGCGAGCAAGAACGAAGGAAAAAGATCGCAAAAAGGGACAAAAGCTACAAAAATGCAAGATCAAGTAAGCTGACTCCCGTCAGCCCCCTTGACGGTCGTCAGCCAATGAAAAAGTGAAAAAAAGAAGAGGATGGCGAGTGTTAGGTCCCCGTGATGTCAGCCTGACAAAATCTAGTTTTTCGCTCCCACTAAGGCTGGACCAATCCTCCACTTAGCACATTTTTTCAACCGACTTCCACCACTTTTCGGCATTTTTTGGACGAGTTTTAGGCTATTTAGGAGTTTTTCAATTTTAGTTTTTGGTGTCCAAGTTTTAGCATTGTTTAGGCAGAAAAACCACTTAATTAAAAAGCACTTATTTGCTCACATCGAGTAGTAAGTGCACCTTAGTAGTTTGATTTTAGGAAATTTTGTACATACTTGGATCCTTTGTGTTACAATCTTGCCGGAATAATTTTTTCAACATTCAATTCCAGCATTTTTACCATTCCAATTTTAATTACAAGTTCAATTTATTTACTAGTTTTAGCTTCTATTTTCATTTAAGCTTTATTATATGTTTATTATTGCTGCTACTTCTCTCATATTCATATTTGGATGTTGGTTTGATATAATTAATTTACATCTATATTAATCTTTGCTACAAGATTTACATATATATATATATATATATATATATATATATATATATATATATATTTCAATATTTAGTGTTTTCAAAATGAAATTTAACTACAATATGTTAATTACTTTTAACATGTACAGTTAAATTAGTTGAGCTCGGGACGTAAGTGTGAGAGCAAGAATTGTCTCTACAAGTCAATCTATGTTTTGATGATAACAATAAGTATTTGTGAAAGAACCATTTTATGGTCTAACGTGTGTTGTGTGCAGATCATAAGAACTAAATACATCAGAACCAACATACACCAGCCAGATGTACTATGATTGAATATATGTATATGCGAAGTTACTATGTGTGACTAAAGTCGCAAGAAGCAAGAACGCTTGTTTATCTAGTCATAATCAGCCAGATGCAAGGATGCCAAGATTGTTGTTGCAATGCTCTTGTGGGTGCTCTCTGAGAGTGATCAAGATTCTGAAGATGGCGTAGCTTCTGAAGAAGTACACTCAGAAAGAACCAAAGTTCTGAAGACTCCTATGACTTGAAGTTCTGATGGCTGAAGGCGCTGAAGACCAAGTGCAGAAAGATTCTGAAGACTGACAAGTTCTGAAGATCAAGGTTTCAAACAAGAAGTTCTGAAGATTCTGAAGATAAGTTCTGAAGATTCGGAAGACCTAAAGTAGAAAAGGATAACGCTCTTAAAGACCAAGTGCTGAAGTTCTGAAGACTAATTCCTAATGGACTTCTTCAATTAACGAAAGACTTGATGCATCAGATATTCTGCTACAAAGACTCCACTCATGCTTCATCAAATTAACATCAGAAGCCACTGAAGTTTCGAAGTCTAAATATTACCGTTGTGAGTTAAATATACACACTGCCCAAGAAAAGATCTCCCTGCAAAAAGAAGATGTGTTAGTACAACTCATTATTTCACAACGTCTCGTTTCCAAACAGCCAACAGTATTCTCTAACGGCTATATTTCTACTGGCTATTTAATGGAAAGAGTTGTTGCTTCTGATGTGTCGATCACTTGTAGAATTATGAACTGAATGTTCATCTACAAAATTGACCAAGTCATTATGTGAAGATAGCAACAACAATGAGTTCTCGTTGTAACACTTAGAATATTCAAAGTTGTCATCAATTCACTCATGGAAATTGTTGTTGAAACTCCAAAGAACAAATTAACACAACAACAACAATCAAACAGAAGTTGTTGATGAAGAAGATAACAATTGAAGATCAGTCAAGTCATCAACCTACCTTCTCGTCAAAGCTACATTGAAGATCTGAAGCAAGGAGTTACTTCTCAAAGCTTGCTCAACCAGAAGATGAAGAAGAAGATCTACAAGATGTCAAAAATCATAACATCTAAATACATCTTTGTAGTTTCTTAGGAAAGCAAGGAGCTGATTGCTCAAAACTTGCTTGAACACATGTGTGTGTTCTTTGTACTTAAACCTAGGAGAAACTTGCTTATTAAGAAGCACAATTTGTAATCTCCAGTTTTCCAATTCAACTAGATGAATTGAGACTCCTCAAGTGAATGTTATATCCGGATGGATCCCTGAACGGTTCAGCTGTGAGTTGAGCCCCTTGAGTAGATCACGTGGTGATTAGATACTTGAGATGACAATGGCTGAGGGTCATTATGGAAAATCCTGAAATATGGTCAGTAGCGTTATATTCATTGTGATGAATCCCTGAACGGCTAGCTGTGAAATCCCAGCAGTGGGTCTTCTCGGTCAATGAACATTATATCCGGTTGGATCCCTGAATGGTTCATTGTGTTGTTAGTCACAGTGCGGCTGTGCAAGTGGTTAGTCACCGGCTGTTGCCCGTGCAAGTGTTATCATGATTTGGTTATAGTGGATTAAGTCTTTGTGTTCAAGGCGAAATCACCTGAGGAGGGTGGACTGGATTAGCCCGCGTGGTGAACCAGGATATATCGTGTGTCCTTTACTCTCTTGCTTAGCATCTCTATTTATGTATCTGCTTTGAATATCAGAACCTCATATTAAGCAAAGTCAAAACCTTGCAACCTATCTCTGATAAGCTTCTGCACTGCAAGTTCTGAGTATTGTATCTTATGAACAGAACTTATACGGTTCTCATACTCTTTAGTTACTAGATCAGAGTCTCTCAACGAGCACTGAAGGTTCTTGAGCGTCAAATTAACCAGATGCAAAAAGTTACAGAAAGAGTAAATACACAATTCAAACCCCCCTTTTCTTGTGTATTTCTTGCACCTTCAATTGGTATCAGAGCTCCAGTTCTGTTATTGATTCACATCAAACACTTAACAGTGTCAGAAAAAGATCCAGACGTGGTGCGTAGAAGTACTCTTGGTGAGATTGAAATCCACTTACAATTTCTGTAACAGTTCAGCAGTTAACTGTGTACAAAATTGTAATCAATCTGATTACTTCGTGAGCAAGTCACTGATTCAAGTTGAAGCCTCACTGAAGTTGAAGAATCAATTGATAAGATAAATTCGTCAGATCAATGGAAGTATCTGTTGAATGCTCATTCTGAAAATACGTGTGGATAAAACCACGTATATGATTAAAAGATGAATCATCAGAAAGCAAGAAATCTTGTTTGCTGAAGATTAATTCATTATGAGTTTTTGAGATGTTTTCAAGAAACGGATTAGGTCCACCCTTGACTTTCTCGTTTAAAAACTCATTATGGATCTCTTCATGTAAAGAAGGAAGATTGTTGTTCTAAGACTTTGAATTTCAGAAAGAAATCTGTTAAATTCAGAATCTGAAAAATTCAAATTATTAGAAATGATTCAATGTCAGAATCTGGAATGATCAAAAGATTCAATGGAAAACTAAATCCCAAAGACTCAGTTGATTCCGAACGAACTATTAACTAGTTCGGTGATCAAGCTCCAACAACCTGAAATCATCATAGTAAAAATCAAATGTTGATAATCTGATTTTCTACAGATCAAGTGTTCTCAGAACCACTTGTGCTATGAAATTGGATGCTATCATTTCAGGTATCTAGGTTCTCCAACTGATGTCATAAAAGATGAGGTTGATTAGTCAACTCATGGATATGTGAACAACCCCAAGTAAGTTGATCATTATTGTGAGAACAAGAGGTTCATAAAAATCATGACTAGTGATGTACACATGGTGCATGATGATGTTTTGATTCTGAACAAGTTCTGAAACAACCTTGAGGAACAAGTCAGACGTTGATATGACAATTCCTTCCTGAACAACCTCTCAAAGGTTCTTACTGAACTAGTGAAATCAATCATCGTTCAAAGAAAATAAACTCTCACAAACACAAACTGAATTCTGGCTATGAAAGGAGAACTCAACCATTTCTTAAAGTTTGTCATTTAAGATTCTGATCCATATCTTAAGAACTGTACCAGAACCAAACAGGTTCTATGGATCAAGGAAATAAGAAGTAAGAAACATTTAAAACAAATGTAATATGTTGTTTATGAATGGGGTCATCAAATGATTTTACAGTTCACTCAGTATTGCTCCCAAGCATATGAGTATCGCCTTATCAAAAAGGATTGCAAGGAATTGGCTTAGTTCAACTAAAATGGTCACCCTGATCATGCTAAGTCCAAATCTCTGTTACTGTAACCCAGAGAGCTAAATGACAAGGTTGAACAGGAAAAGAGAGAGAAAGCTACAGTCCAACTTGGAACATCTTCCAAGAAAATATTCTCTTAAGAAGTCAGAAGATAAGCTTATCTTGAAGGACCCAAGAAACATCTGCAGCTTACTCAAAAATAGTCAAAATCAGAAAGATGTTCAGACCAAGCCAAGTCTGAAAGAAAGTTGACCAAAAACTCAAAAGAATACACACGCGAAAATTACGAAGAATTCAAAACTCATCAAAGTAAAGACCGAAGTCAAGACAAGAGGTACTCAGTTAAGACTGAAAGATCTAAGGTACACTTTTAATCTGCTAAACTCATGAGATGTTTTAATTAGAATTTTTTTTAATTGTCATAGCATGTTTTACTAGATAAATATTTAGGTATCTTTACATGTTCCTTTAAGAAAGTATTCAACCAATAGAAAATCTGTTAAGCATAGATGAAAAGAAATTGCTAAATCCAAGAAAACCCTTTAACAAAAAATACACGCCAAAAGATACAATTATAATTGTGGATCTATTGAAACCACAACATGTCTCTGACAACTTAATGAAATCTTACTAAAATCTTTTGAACTGACCTATATTTTCCCAAGACTAGGCATAAATAAATCTACACACTTACTCTATGAAGTCACATCTCCTTCTCATGCTTCTACACTCAAAACCCTGAAAGTTCAAAATATCATTCAATCGTCGTCAGGCCTCCATTTACTCTTCCCAATAATCAAACCCAAATCTCTTCTTAATTTCTTGAAACAAATTCTTAAGAAAACCTTTTGTCTTTCCGTGTATCTGTTGCCTATGTCTTCTAGTAAGAGATTCCTCCATCAGCGTCTAGTCATATCCTATTAACCGAAGGTGTGCTTCAGTCAACACCTCTCTAGAACCAAATCCCTCTCTCTCTCTCTCTCCCTAACAAGAGTACCTGTTCATCCTAGCTAACCCTATTACTTAATAGTACAAGTCTTATTCTACATATACATATTATCCGCAATTCTAACTTACTAAAACTCACACCTCTCTAAACTCTTGACTTGATCTCCTCAAAAGACTTTCTCACCATTCTCATGGCAAACCAATCATTGACTCCAAGAACCTTCTTTGGTGATGACAACTCTCTTGAAGTCATTAGTGAAAAACAACTTAAGCTAATGGATGTTGATCAAAATTTCCATCTAGGCATTCATTCGCAAAATTGGAATGGGTACATTCATATGCTTAGAGGTCCCATTTACCCAAACATCATAAAAACTTTTTGGATCAATGCTGCTGTCAGCCATGATGGTCTGACCATTTCTTCAGACATCTATGGTATTCCTCTCTCCTTCAACGCTTCAAAAATCGCTGAAGCCATTGAATGCCCACTAGAAGGCATCACTCCCAGTCATGCATCCATTCGATGCACCCCTGATGCAAAATTACACTACTTGTTTGATAAAGGTTCTACCTTCGAACCTACTAATCCTGAGAAACTCCTGCCCCACGCCAGAGGCTGGTTTAAATTCATTATGACAAACGTCAAACCTCGAAGCACATACAAAAACCTTTTGTATCATGATGACAAGCTCATAATCATGTGTCTTCTTAACCAAATTCAGTTAAATTTGCCACAAATCATATTTGACCATCTCAAGGACACCATTCTCGTGTCAAGAACTACCCTTGAAACTACGATCCCTTACGGAAGAATCCTAACTGAAGTGTTTTTCAAAATAGGAGTTGTGCAGACAATTAGCAGAACCAGATACGGTCCTGATATTGCTCTTATTGAAAATTCTTGCGAAACGTTTGACAGTGACTGGCTCTCAAATTAGTTGATAGATTAGGATACTAGATGGTTAAATGAATGCCTGTATCATATATATATATATATATATATATATATCCATGTTATCTTTTGTCTCACGATATGTATATCTGGTACTCACTAATAAAATTCTTAATGAACCATTAGAATATTGAATAAATGACGTGCCGTGTTTTACAGCTCAAGAAATCCTCAGTAATAAAGTCTTTAACTTCCCAATAAATGAGTAACTGCTCCGTTTTCTTTTCCCACATGTTCACGCCTTTTAGCATACCCTAATTAATCATGGCCACCTAGGAAATAGTAAACCCAAATCTTGGTGTACCAATTCAGTCATTACACTCCTCACTCTCACTTCGCCTATAACTAATAGGATTCTACTTCGTTCTCACTCATCCTCATCCAAACCAATCTTAATTTAGAATCTTCTGTGTGTTAACAAATGGCCTCTCCTACATTTAGAGGAAATGAAGAAACTCTAGAAGTTATTCCAGATAAAAGACCAAACCTAGCTAGACTTCAAAATAATGGTCTGGAAATTGTAAGAAGCATGCAAATACAATCTTGGAGTGGATATTATTCACTGCTAAACGACCCTATCTTTCCAGTTCTTGTGAAAGAATTCTGGAAATATGCCAGAATCAGTAATGATGGCAACACTATCTGGTCTGAAGTATATAGCTTTCCAATCACCATCTCCATTCCCTCATTAGAAAAGCTTATAAATTGTGTCGCCTCTGGGGTCACTGTTGAAGACTTTCAATCTGACCTGAGCTTAGTAAAGAAATGCAAGGTTTTATTCGATGATTTGGTTCCTTATGAACCAAACAACCCTGAGAAACTGCTTCCTTCACCCAGAACATGGTTCAAATTCTCTCTAATAAATCTTCGACCTCGTGCAACTGCAAGGAGCACACTGTCCCAAGATGACAGAGTATTTGCTTTCCTACTAACACACCACTTTAAAATCAATCTTCCCAAAACTATTTTCAATCACCTGAAACATTCTATTAGAGTTTCAAGAACTCAGTTGAACTCTTACGTCCCATACGGGAGAATAATATATGAAATTATGCTAAAAGAAAAATTTCGGGGATTAGTAAGGAGACTCGGACCAGAACCGTCAGTAACTGAGATAAGATGTGGTAGGGTAGACAACGTGGAAGATTTTGATGACTAAAATCCGATGTAGTGCAATGCTATGTTTTGTTGTTTTTTTTTACTGATGTCTCTTTCTCACTTAGTAAATGAAACTTTGATGTCTTCTATTGTGTTGCTTTACATCTATTAATCTTTAAATATTCAGTTGATTCCATCTATCATCCTTCAATAAAATACATACTGAGTATAGATGTGTTTCCCTAAAATGAGTCTAAATGCTTCTAAATGTTTAAATGACTCTGTGACTCTGTAACTGAATATAAATGACTACATGCTTAAATGCTCATATGTCCTAACACTTTTTGATGATGTCAAAAAGGGGGAGAAATAATGATTTTGATTGAAAGAAGAAGAAAATATGAAAGAATGTAGAACTCAAACAAGTACACCCTTATAAAATGCGTTACTACTAACGTTTGTTGTTTGATATTATCCGAGGAACTCTAAACAAGTTCACTAGGCATTCTAAAAACAGGTTAAGAAGAAGAACTACGATCATGGAATAATGAATCAGATTAAGTAAAAAAACACTGAAAGCAATCAAGGCAAAATCTACATTTCAAGATGCTCTCTCAGAAGATCTGTGCAAATCAGAAGTCAAGAACTATCTGAAGATCCGGATTAAAGATCCAAGCAAGAAACCTTTCTGATGTTTATCGGGAACCATCTGAAGTAAAGACAATTTGGTATCAGACTAAATCAGCAATTGGATTGAGTACACAAAGATTAGTATCAGACTCTCAATCAAAGTTGTGGACTACTGTCAAATACCTTCATTGATATCAATATCAGCACTCAAATGAATTATCTCTTAAGCGTATGAGAAGAAATTCTTCACTTGGTATCAATTTCAAAATACTCTGGTGTAAGAGTCAGCACATCAACCTTACATCCGACTAAATCAAGATGTACCAGATTCAGAATCAAGCGTTGATTGATCACAAGCTTTAACCTTCATTTGGTATCTGATAAAAAATCAAGCTTTGAAAATTTAACTGAGTTGTGACAATAACAAGGTCTGAAATAAACCTGTGTTCAAAGTCAAACTCTGAAAAGTCATGATCAACATTGGTGATTAAATTTAGAAACTCTGAATTTCGATTCTGAAAGATCCCAATATCTTACTTATGGAAATTAGGGGGAGATTACCCAGAAGACTAAAATGCAAAATCCAAAAACCTCATATAGCCTGAAACTCAGGGGGAGTATCTCAAAAGACAGTTTCTGATATACAGCAAAGCTATGTTTATCAGTCGAAGAACTACTCTAATTCTGCGCTCAATTGAATCTACTGAAAAGTAGAAATGCTTTAGAAGACTGTGAAGATAACCAGCTCTGATATGATAACAAAGGAAACTGAGTTCTGAAGATCTGAAGATGGAAGTTCCGTTGAACTAGTCCAGATGCTAAAGACTCTTCATTTTCCTAAGAACAAGATAGAAGAGTAACTCTTTTCTATTTCTGATCTGACAACTCAAGTTGCTACTCTGTATATCTTTGGATTATATAAAATCCTAGATGATCTCAGATAGAGCTTTGAGGATAACTCATTCAGGGGGAGCTGTTGTTCCACACTCTGAATTTGTTTGCCTTGGTGATTACCTTGTATAAAATGTTCAATCAAAATACTTGGTTTTGTCATCATCAAAAAGGGGGAGATTGTGAGAGCAAGAATTGTCTCTACAAGTCAATCTATGTTTTGATGATAACAATAAGTATTTGTGAAAGAACCATTTTATGGTCTAACGTGTGTTGTGTGTAGATCATAAGAACTAAATACATCAGAGGCAACATACACCAGCCAGATGTACTATGATTGAATATATGTATATGCGAAGTTACTATGTGTGACTAAAGTCGCAAGAAGCAAGAACGCTTATTTATCTAGTCATAATCAGCCAGATGCAAGGATGCCAAGATTGCTGTTGCAATGCTCTTATGGATGCTCTCTGAGAGTGATCAAGATTCTGAAGATGGCGTAGCTTCTGAAGAAGTACACTCAGGAAGAACCAAAGTTCTGAAGACTCCTATGACTTGAAGTTCTGATGGCTGAAGGCGCTGAAGACCAAGTGCAGAAAGATTCTGAAGACTGACAAGTTCTGAAGATCAAGGTTTCAAACAAGAAGTTCTGAAGATTCTGAAGATAAGTTATGAAGATTCGAAAGACCTAAAGCAGAAAAGGATAACGCTCTTAAAGACCAAGTGCTGAAGTTCTGAAGACTGATTCCTAATGGACTTCTTCAATTAAGGGAAGACTTGAAGCATCAGATATTCTGCTACAAAGACTCCACTCATGCTTCATCAAATTAACATCATAAGCCACTGAAGTTTTGAAGTCTAAATATTACCGTTGTGAGTTAAATATACACACTGCCCAAGAAAAGATCTCCTCTGCAAAAAGAAGATGTGTCAGTACAACCCATTATTTCACAACGTCTCGTTTCCAAACAGCCAACAATATTCTCTAACGACTATATTTCTACTGGCTATTTAATGGAAAGAGTTTTTGCTTCTGATGTGTCGATCACTTGTAGAATTATGAACTGAATGTTCATCTACAAAATTGACCAAGTCATTATGTGAAGATAGCAACAACGATGAGTTCTCGTTGTAACACTTAGAATATTCAAAGCTGTCATCAATTCACTCATCGCAATTGTTGTTGAAACTCCAAAGAACAAATTAACACAACAGCTACAATCAAACAGTAGTTGTTGATGAAGAAGACAACAATTGAAGATTAGTCAAGTCATCAACCTACCTTCTCGTCAAAGCTACATTGAAGATCTAAAGCAAGGAGTTGTTGCTCAAAGCTTGCTCAACCAGAAGATGAAGAAGAAGAAGATCTACAAGATGTCAAAAATCATAATATCTAAATACATCTTTGTAGTTTCTTAGGAAAGCAAGGAGCTGATTGCTCAAAACTTGCTTGAACACATGTGTGTGTTCTTTGTACTTAAACCTAGGAGAAACTTGCTTATTAAGAAGCACAATTTGTAATCTCCAGTTTGCCAATTCAACTAGATGAATTGAGACTCCTCAAGTGAACGTTATATCCTGATGGATCCCTGAACGGTTCAGCTGTGAGTTGAGGCCCTTGAGTAGATCACGTGGTGATTAGATACTTGAGATGACAATGGCTGAGGGTCATTGTGGAAAATCCTGAAATATGGTCAGTAGCGTTATATTCATTGTGATGAATCCCTGAACGGCTAGCTGTGAAATCCCAGCAGTGGGTCTGCTCGGTCAATGAACGTTATATCCGGTTGGATCCCTGAATGGTTCATTGTGTTGTTAGTTACAGTGCGGCTGTGCAAGTGGTTAGTCACCGGCTGTTGCCCGTGCAAGTGTAATCATGATTTGGTTATAGTGGATTAAGTCCTTGTGTTCAAGGCGAAATCACCTGAGGAAGGTGGACTGGATTAGCCCGCGTGGTGAACCAGGATATATCGTGTGTCCTTTACTCTCTTGCTTAGTATCTCTATTTATGTATCTGCTTTGAATATCAGAACCTCATATTAAGCAAAGTCAGAACCTTGCAACCTATCTCTGATAAGCTTCCGCTCTGCAAGCTCTGAGTATTGTATCTTATGAACAAAACTTATACGGTTCTCATACTCTTTAGTTATTAGATCAGAGTCTCTCAACGAACACTGAAGGTTCTTGAGCGTCAAATTAACAAGATGCGAAAAGTTACAGAAAGAGTAAATACACAATTCAAACCCCCCCTTTCTTGTGTCTTTCTCGCACCTTCAGTAAGGACCGTTGTTTTGATGGGATTCGATAAAATAAACAACACTGAAATTTTTATATTAAAATAGTTTTTTGGTTCTGAATTTTGTTTCAAAGAGATAAGATTTTTGCGCGAAAGCGAAAAATATTCAGATACCGATTTCAACGCGAAAATGTGAAAACGGTATTTGACGTTAAAACTCATATTTTTAATTTCTAAAAATAGCGACAACGCTTTATTAATTTATTAATACTTATTGATTTTCAAAAAGTGTTTTGAAATTTTAACTTGTATGTGCGGTAATATGCAACTACGGTTCTGAAATCCAACGCGGGTTGCGCGAAAGTGAGCAGTGTTTTGAAATTAATATTTCTTCCGAAAATGACATTTAAAAGAAAGTAAAGTGCTGAATTTTATCTAGTCCCAAAGGTACCTAGAAATTACATTCTAGTCTACGTTTAAATAAATTCGAAACCCAGTTAATTTAATCCATTTTCAAGCGAAACTTGTACTGATAGCCTTAGATTTACAAAGTAACAATAGATAACAGTAGGTTGACATTGGTCTTTATGTGTTTGACATTTTTATACTATAACTGGTATTTACGTGCACTTGCGGGATACACATCAACACTCTACTTGGACAAGAAGGAGGTAGAAATCAATATTAAGCCCAAGGGTAGTACTCATGGTTTTACCATGAAGTTCTTGATGGATAAAGCTACAACCTTTGCTGACACCGGAAGATGGAATGCTTTCAATGCTATTCTTTCTCTCCTTATATATAGGATAGTCTTATTCCCTAACATTGAAGACTTTGTGGACTTAGCTTTTATTTGTATCTTCATGACTAAGAACCATTATCATACTCTACTCGTTGATACCTACTACTCAATTTATTTGAGGAATCAGAAGAAGAAAGGAATCATTGTATGTTGTGCACCCCTGCTGTATAGATAGTTTATATCTCACTTGCCCAACAAAGGCCCTTTCGTTGAGAATAAGGGAAATATCCAATGGTCCCAGAGAATCATGTCTCTAACTATTGATGATATTTCGTGGTATTCTCGGGACTACGACAATATCAAGATCATCCTAAATAGTGGTAATTTCCCTAACGTACCTCTCATGGGAACCAAATGGGGAATCAACTACAATCCAAGTCTGGCTTTACACCAATTTGGCTACCCTATGCTTGACAAACGTGACACCAAACAGTTGAAAGAGTTTGTCTTACATGAAGGGGTTGATAATCCAGATTTGCTGAAGAGAATAATAGACCCTGGGGTGAGATTCACCGTCAAGGAAAGGCTGAATTGGGTAAGAAAACTATATAGAAAAAGCGACATACACACAATGGGTCAGATAAAGAGTCAAAGAAGTCCTGCTACCTTTTCCTTTTGAACCTTTTGAAATTCATGCATAACATATAGCAGATGTCCTAACACATGTCAAGACATTGTTCTTTGCATAACTTTAAAATAAGGACAGAATAAACAAACTGATATTCTGGATATCGACAACAGCAGTAAGACAGATGTTTCGACATCTGTTACAATATGTTAATCAAAACTGAACTGTAAATTGCAGAATGATAAACAACACAGAATATAATGACCTAGTTCGATGCAAATCACCTACATCTGGGGGCTACCAAGCCAGGAAGAAGAATCCACTATCAGTAGTATATTTTTATGTAAACAACCTCCGGTTTACAGTAAACAACCTCTGGTTTACCTATCACTACCCAATGGAAACTTTATCATTAGAAGTCACATCTAAATGATAAGAGAAACCCATCTCACTCCCTAAATCACAACCTGTGATATCTAATAGTTATAGTCACAATAATTGTATCATCCTACTTGAAAGACACCTTTTTCAATACAAAGTTCAGTCGAGCATTCTCGACTAATAACACAACTCGAATTTGCTTCAAAGCTTCATCCAAGAACAATACACGATTTATTATCTACAGGTTTCTGAATTTTTACAATCATCTATATCTACCACGATGTATCAAACTAGTACAAAGGGTGACTTACAACACAAGAAAGCCCTACGACTCTCAAAACCCTAAACCCTATTTTCTACTTTACAAGTATTACAATAGGATTCCTTTTTTTCTCTTCTATCCTAAGTCTTGGTCTTCTTTTATAATCTTCTGTCTTGGGCTTCAGATCTTCTGTTTATTTCTTCCTTGATCCATGTTCTGATTGCTCCTTAAATTTTGGACCAGATTAGCAACAACCTGCTATATCAGGTCAAAATGTCGAGACACACGTTAGGACATCATGTCTGACAAGTCTTGTTCCACCAGACTTCTTCATGTTAGAACATCTTGCACAACATCCTATTTTACCAAAAATTTGCTCAAATCTGCAGAGCCTTTACCTTCCATGAATGCACGACCTGTTGAAACAACTCACGTTCCTATCTGTAATACCCCAAATTTTGACCACTTAGATTTCCCATCATTATGCAAATCATCATCACAATATGGATGTACCTTTGTACCTCATTAGTCTCCCCAAATATGGGTGAGTATCCACTACAATCAAAATTAGGGTTTCAAGCCCTCTCTGAGTGCTTAGACAAAGGATCAATCAAGAAATGACATGATTTTCAACTTGTCTAATCTCTCAAACATCCTCAAAGGATCAAAAGGACTCCCACTTCAAGGATTAAGCACAAGGCAGCTCCCTTCTAGGTGGATCAAGTCTCAAGATCGACAGTGTCACCAAATTAGGGTTTTGGTCGACCAGGGCCTCCAGATGGAAATTTTCATCTGGGCACAAGGAAATGATCCAAAACATAACCTAATATACTTCATGGAACCTCATGAACCCATGCATCAAGTCAATTTTGCCTCAGGGGATGCATTCATAAAAAATCAGGAATTAGGGTTTCTTGACCTAATTCACCCCTAAGTTGACTTTTGGGACAAATCATGAGCCAAGACCTCAAGAGATGATTTGAGGGTCTCTAATATACCATATTGATCCATTTGGAACAATGGATTGATCCAAGAAGCTTGAGCAACAAGTCTCAATTTCATCTGCACCACAATTAGGGTTTCGCAAGAAAAGTCAACTATAACTTTGACTTTTGACCTGGACATGCTCCCAAACCCTAATACATGATTGAATATACCCTATGATACCCATGGAACATGTCCATCAAGTTTGATTTAGGTCAAGGACATGATTTCCTGAAGAATTGCACAGTTTGGAATTCATCTGATAAAAAGTCAACTGTGCACAAAAGTCAACTTTGACTTTTTGAGATTTTTCACCAAAATGGATTTTTAACCCTAAAATGATGTTAATGTATGATTTGAATCATCATTCATCAAGAAAAATCAAGAAAAGTGAGATAACTTGTAAAAGGGGTAACCATAAAACTTAGAAATTTTTCTAAGTTAAAAATAAAGTGGCAAAGGTACCAACTTTGGAGGACCATAACTCCTAAACCACAAGGCCATTTTTTCTCATCCAAAGATGGATTTGTAGCCCTCATTATCACCTACAAAATCTTCAACTACAAGTCATTCCAATTCATTAAGGATTTTGAGTTATGGAGTGATCAAAGTGGCTGAAAAGTGAAAAAGTCACTTTTTCCAACACTTAGTGAAATTTTCACTAAGTCAGATTCTGCCTCACTTTTTGCCAAATGTAGGGGGATTTTTCACTTGGAATCAAAAGAGATCAAAACCAAACTTGTTCAAACAGTTGTTGTATCATGTAAGAGCTTTCCAAAATGGCCAAGAACATTGCCAAATTCAACCTACACCATGAGATACAACATTGCCAAGTTGCCTTGCTGAAATCTGTCAAGGCAAGGCAAAATTTGCAACTTTGGTCGATTTTCCAAAATCAGCCAAATTCAATTGCTCCTATCCACTTGGACACCTCAGAGGATTGAATCTAAAGGGGACAATCACTGAGCCAAGCCTCCAAAGTCCATGGAACAAGAAATAGCATGTTGAACCTAGAATGGCCAAAATAGGGACAAGACTTCAAATTTGGAATGAGGCATTCAATGGAACCATCAAGGTGGCATGGACTGAGCCATTCTCATCTGAAATCAGTCAAGACTTATCCAAGACCACGGGAACCAAAGCTCTGTGCCCTAACCTCTAGTCAATGGCCAGAGGAGACTTGGATTTTCATTTGCCAACATTGGCCAAACCTACTTACCAGCTGCCATGCACTATTCCTTGCAAAACAAACTTGCTCTACTATAAATAGAGCTCAATTGTGGTCAGTTTGAGTACACCAAAGCCATCTAACAGATGCTTTCCTCAAAATCTCTTCTTTCACTCCAATTTTGCCTTCTAAGGCAAGTCACTATCGGGTTTTGAGTTTGAGAGCAATTCCAATCAAACCAATCACTCACACACCTCACATACATCACATATGAGCTGATCAAACACTTAGATTACTTCTGAAACATCAATTTCACAAAATCACCAGCTGGTTGCTCAAGGTTTTAACCAAAGTGCAGCTGAGGTACCACAAAATGATCCAGCCAATTTCAATCAAGTCCAACCATCCAAACACAATCCATAGGGTGTAGGGAAGCTGTTCAGATCATCACCACTCATCTGTAACACCTCCAAATCAAAAATCACTTTGAACTTGCTGTCACGACTTGGAGGTAAGCACATGCTTGGTCATCTCTCAATCTATGCATATTTCCTCGCACAATAATTTGGCCATATGTTCATAATCATGCATGGAATGTTTTCCCTCAATTAATTGCATTGTTTGGATCGTGTATCAAAAATCCTAGCCTTCATGCAGAAATTAGGGTTCTTGAGGTCTCTTCGTGATTTCTTGTTGTATGTTTAATTTAAATGAAATTAAAGTACATAGACATGATCGTGAGGTTGAGACAAGCATAATGATATGTGGATTGCATGATATGATTACGTATTCATGGAGATTGGATAGAAAATGCAAATCTGAGAAACCAAGAACACGCGCGTGTTCTTCAGCTTGTTCTTGGCGCCATTTTTGAATAATTTGAATATTTGAATTTTGTGATTTTGTTTAATTGATTCAAAAATTAATTTCTCTCTGAGTTTTAATGATTTTGAGTTGATTCTTTTTATAATAATTCAGAAAAATGTTAAAATATTTTATTTTCCCAAAAAATCCCAAAAATATTATTTATTTCATATAATTGATATTTTTGTAAAGAATTAATATTTTGATTGTTTTTGGCATTTTAAATATTTTTTCTACATTGATTTTGCAACTTTTAATGCTTTCTAATTATTTTGTAGGTCAATACTTAATTTTTGAAGCATTAATCCAAGATCACAATTTGTTTTTCACGTGTTAAACAATTTTTGATCATTTTAATTGAATTTTTATTCAATTAAATACATTTTGAAAACAAATTAGGGTTTTGGATTAATTCAACCCTCATAAATCATTTTCAAAACTTTCTGGGCCTCTTGAGAGAGTGTAAGACCCAATCCCTTTTTTTGACCAAATTCATTTTTGGGTCTCACTTATTGTATAAGTCCCGATACCGTCAAAAAACAAACGGCGCGATCGTCGCCTTTTCAAAAATCTTGGGCCTACCCTCGAGTAGTAAGACCCATTTCTTTTCTTTAAAAACTTTTTGGGCCTCTTGAGAGAGTGTAAGACCCATCCTCCCGTGTACAAAAACCTTTTGGGCCTCAATCATTGTATAAGTCCCTTTGTACAAGTAAACGGCGCGATCGTCGCCCGTTTAAAAATAAAATCACCTAGGCCTCTCCTTGAGCTATAAGACCCATTCAAAACACTTTGGGCCTCTATTAGAGTGTAAGACCCAATCCCCCTTTTAACCAAAACATTTTGGGCCTCACTTATTGTATAAGTCCCTCTGCGTTAAAAGAAAACCTCGGCGCGATCGCCATTTTTAAACAAAAAATCATTTGGGCCTACCCTCGTGTTATAAGCCCCACTCTTTTTTCTTTAAACCTTTTTGGGCCTCTTGAGAGAGTGTAAGACCCATCCCTTTGTACAGAAAACCATTTTGGGCCCCAGTCACTTGTGTAAGTCCCGCTGTACAAAGTCAAACAGTGCGCTCACTGATAAAACCCTGGGCCTCTCCTTGAGCTGTAAGCCCCAAATCTTTCTTTTTCAAAGCACTTTCTCCTTTAATTTTGAATATACTATTGTTTTCAATCTTTCTTTGTTGAACAACTAACCAAACAGCATGGAAGCACTCCAACCGAGTAAGTGGTTATCGCTTTCGTTTACTGCTTTCATATTATAAACTGTATTGTGGGGCTGCTCACTGTAAGTCTCCTTTCATAAACTCATATCTACTGTGTAATAATAGTATAGATATTTCGAGTTTCCCCAGCAACTACGTCTGGAACTAGGTGACGCCGTTTCATTTATTCGTAGAAATAGATGCCTAGATCCCCAATAAGAGCACCAGATACAGTCTTCTCTTCGGCTGTCATCCTTAGGAATCGTCAGGAAGCTCTACTCCCCAAGATGAATGTATTCTCCGTGAATGGCATCTTTGAGTTTCTTCCAAATTCTCGAACTTTCCTGACTTGATCTATTCCTTGTGGATAGCTTGCCTTGAATGTCTCGGGGTTTGGGTACCCACTACGGTCATAATCTTGGACCTTAACTAAGGAACCCTCTTTAAAAGCTAAAAGTCGCTGGATAGTAAACCTCGCACGTTTACCAGTGGTTTTTATCTTTAAAAGAGTTATCTCTCCTAAAGGAGATGATAGACCCACGAGCTTCTTAAAAGCATCGGCCTCCTCTTGGGCATTGTTCAAGGACCCACAGGCTTCCTAAAAGCAACCCCGCCTCCTCTTGGGCATTATTCATGGACACTACGGCTTCTTAGAAGTATTCACAGCCTCCTCTTAGGCTTCGTATAATGATCTCTTCCTCCGGGAATGATAGCCTCCTCTTGGGCTTCGTACAAGGACCCGTCGGCTTCTTAAAAGTTTCCAGCCTCCTCTTTTGCTTCGTACAAATTGTCCCGACGACCTCCTAGTGGTATAGGAACAGAACCTAGTCATCCTCATAGAACAGTCCTTTCATAGAGTCTACTACTGTTTCTCAAAGCATAGTACAAAAGATAAAACTCTAGACACGGACAGTCTAAACTTCCTTGAGTCTCAAAAGACGTTCTCAAGTGACCCCTTCGTTAAATAGGAAGGAAACCCGCAGACTCGGACAGTCTCAATACCCTTTGGATTTCCAGTTTCCTCAAAGAAAAGGAAACAACCCCGATCCTCAGATCTAACCCATGAGTACAGGAATGCTTATATAAGAACTGATTTTCTCTTTCAAAATCAGTATACTGGACCTGTCACTTAACTGACATAGCCTCCTCTTGGGCTTTGTACAATGATTCTCCCCAGCAGAGTCAAATAATGTTTTAGCCTCTCTCTCGGGCTTCGTACGAGACACATAAAGACTCCCTCGTTGAGTCAAACAAACCATAGCCTCCATCTCGGGCTTCGTACGAGACACAAAGACTCCATCGTCGGGTCAAAAACTTTTAGCCTCTCTCTCGGGCTTTGTACGGGACACAAAATAGCCTCCTCTTAGGCTTTGTATAAGAAAACCACTGGTTGATCCAATCAACCTTTTAGCATCAAACCTGTGCCTCGTTCACAGTACACAAACATCAACAACTCCTTCCCTTTCATCTAATCGCTGTAAGCGGCAAGCCTCTGGATCATCTACATCCATGCCACTGTCCTTCTTTTAGCATGAGGAATTCCTAAGGAAAGATGGCGTTGCTCTACACTGAGTTAAAGTCTTCTCCTTCAGGTTAAAACCCTTTCTTCAGAAATTATGGCATTGCTCGGACCCGCGTATCCCAGTTAAAGTAATTCTCCTTCTCCCCTCTTTAGAGATGACAAATTCTCTCTAAAGCCGAGGTCTTTCAGCTTCACATCTTGGGCTTTGAACAAGATACAAACCACTTTTCGCTTCACGTCTTGGGCTTTGAACAAGACACCAAAACACCCATTTCCTCCCATAGAATAGGAGGAACTACGAACGCTCTGATTTCCCTGTTTCGGTAAACAGGAATACGTAGGCATAAGATCGAAAGAAAAGATCTTAGCGAGCGCAATCAACAATAAACCCAAATCCCATATCTCCATCAATCAAAAGCAGTATTTCAAAAGCATCAGTCCTAACATCCTAATCCTTGTTCCCCGCCAGAAACCTTCTGCCCAGGTAAAAAAGAAAGAAAACAGTATTGGCGAAAATACAAATAACCAGTACAAAGGCCCCCCACATTGATAGCATTCGTAACCTAACAGACCGCTGTTTAAACTCAGTATGCAAAGCAGGGTTAATTGGAGACATCTATTTCCCTTCCTTCATCAGCTTTAATAGGATAAAAAATGAATCGACCTGTAGTCAAAGATCAAACCGCAGAGAGCGACCAGCGCTTAAGAACCGCGTCCAAAATCGCTCGCTACAGAAAAGTGGCGCCCACCGTGTGGCCAGTCTATGTCAAAATTTTTATCACTTGTGTGAATACCACAGATTGGGGCTTCCGCCGGGGAACCCATTTCTGTCAGGAACTTAGGAATCATAGCTTTATAAGTCTAGGATGATTAGGACAAATATATATACTGCTTTTCCTAATTGCTATACGTGTTTATTTTTCTGTTACTGGGAATGCGTGTGATGCCGCATGTGGTGAGAATGAGTATACACTTAAGATAAGTGATGGCGACGGGGTCGACCATCAACCTCAGTGGAGGCTGACCAACGCAACCCATTCACTCTTCTAGCCAATGGGCCGGTTGTTAAGTCTGAGAAGCTGAGGAGCCAAACCCTTTTGTAGTGCGGAAACTATCGGAAATAGTTGTTACGCGATACTACCCTCATTTGAGGCTGGTGATCTATTCTCGGTGAATGGCACTTACTCTAAGATTGCTTTACAACTCACTGGCGATCCGCTTGTTGTTTTGCTTTCCTGGGAGGAGCTGATGATAATGAGTACAGGTACAAAAATCACCCTAGTATAAACCTTTGGGGATGGGTAGAGCCTTGACTTCATGACAACGACCCTTTGACCCCATGTTTTTTCTATGTTTTTGTGTGCTGCATTCATGCATTCATTTAATAAAACATTAAAACACTCAAAAAACTTCTCTTCTAGCCTCTCTGTTTTTCAAATTAAACTAAGACTGTGATTGCAAATATCAGAAAAAAAAATTGCATTAATGGATTTCGGTAGAAGGAGAACTCACCAGTATACCTTCAAGGTTCCAAAGTTAGAGGATTTGAGAAAGTTAGCGAGAATGATCGTTAACCTAGAGGCTTTCAGAGCCAAGCACGGTGGTTTGCTACCACTGTTAAGAGTCCATGTGATTAAGGGGATCATGGATGCGCTCATTCAATTCTACGATCCTGTTTATCACTGTTTCACATTCCCGGATTACCAGCTTGCACCAACGCTGGAGGAGTATTCTCATCTGACTGATTTACATATCACTGATCGAGCTCCATTTTCTGGACTGGAAGAAATTCCAAAGAATCAGACTATTGCAATAGCAATTCATTTGGACGAGTCTGAGGTCAGGACTCATATGACCACTAAGGGTGGCATCCAAGGTTTGCCAGCCCAGTTCTTGACAAAAAAGGCTCTATACTTCGCTAGTATAGGGAACGGGACTGCTTTTGAAAGCATCTTTGTCTTGCTCACCTACAGGTTATTTTTGTTTCCCAACATCAATAACTTCGTCGATATCAACGCTATTAAGGTTTTTCTCATTGGAAACCCTGTGCCGACTTTGCTTGCAGATGCGTATCATTCTGTACATTTGGGAAATTTGTACAGCGGAGGGGAGATCACATGCTGTGTACCTTTGCTCTACAAATGGTTTATCTCTCACTTGCCCAAGTCTGCTACTTTTTGGGATTGCAAGAGTGTCTTACGTTGGTCGCAGAAGATCATGTCTCTCACCAATTCCGATATAGATTGGTGTAATAGGATTTATGAGGGAATCAGAATCATTGACTGTTGTGGAAACTTCCCCAGCGTACCCCTCATAGGAACTAAAGGAGGAATCAACTATCATCCGATATTGGTTCTTCGTCAATTTGGATACCCGATGAGACACATCCCACTGGGTGTTCATCTGGAAGGTCTTTTCTTTAAAGAAGGAGAAAATGACAGAGCACTAAAGATGGAAATAGTGCAAGCTTGGAAACATGTTCATAAGAAAGGACAAGAGTCTCTGGGAAAACCGGACTGTGTCTCGGTGGAGCCTTATCTCCATTGGGTACAAACTAGAGCTCTCAAGCTAAAAATGCCTTATCCTCGTTACAGAATTCTTCCACCGAGGGAAACTGTCATGTACTTCATGACGGAAACTGAAAAGCTTCAGGTTACTCTCAACAAAGTTCAAAAGGAAAGAAGATCTTGGAAGAACAAGTACCGCACCCTCGACGTAGAGTGTATCCAAATACAGCAACTACTAAAAGAGAAAGATGCTCTGATTGAAATTTTGGAGCAGCATGCTGTAGAGAATCAAGATGACCAAAGGAATTTGCTCACTCCTTTCACCTGGCAAAGGAATGACAACCCGACAACGGCCCAAGCGCCCCGGTCAAAGAAGAGGACTCGGGACCCATTAGTTTAGGGTTCTGTTTCTACACTTTGTAATCTACTGTATTTCCATTTCTGTAATCCTTTGGAATTCAATAAAAAGGGGTTTCCCCACTGTTTGATATTTGCAATCTAATTGTCGAAGTTTATTTTGATTAAACAAAAAAACAACAATTAATATAATCATTGCATTCATCATTCTCACATCGCGTATTCTTCTTACCTACGAATCTCACATTTGTGTCTCGATTCTAGAGTCAAATTGTCTCATTCGTACAATACTCGGGCCAATCGTCAGAAAAAGATGGATGATCTTGAGGAAGAAAATAGAGAGTTGAAAGAAGAGATCGACGCTCTGAGAGAGGATATGAGAAAGCTTCGTAACGACATGCAAGCCATGGCAGAAGCTCAGCTACAAAGAACTGTGATCTCAGAGATCACCTCAACGCCCATCATAGAAAAGTATGATCCTAGGTATCAGATGCCGAAAGATCGTCCTTGGGGCATGCCTGTTAACTATATCCCGGAAGGATATGTTCCGCCGATCACTGAAGATCAGGGAATCGCAACAGAAGCCGCTGGGCCTGAAGGTTACAAACTTCGGGAAAGCGAAGATGCCAGGGGCATACTCAAGACTCCTGAAGGTTACAAACTTCGGCAGGCGCCAAGACTTACTGCCGTAGTCACGGTACCACCCCCTGTGGTGCACACTGTCCCGGAAGGACAGATTCCACAGACACCTTCTGGTAAGAAGGAAACTATGTTTGATAGAATGGATGAATTCCAGGAGCAGTTCTTGGAAATGCAGAAAGAGCTGCAAGCCATTCGCGGTCAGAATCTATTTGGAAAGGACGCCGCAGACCTCTGCTTGGTCCCAAATGTGAAAGTCCGGCACAAGTTCCAAGTGCCCGACTTTGAAAAATACAAGGGTAACTCTTGCCCTCAGAGCCATCTGGTGATGTACGCTCGGCGGATGTCAGCTCAGACGGAGAATCAGGACCTGCTGATTCACTACTTCCAGGATAGTTTAACCGGTGCCGCACTCAAATGGTACATGGGTTTAAACCGTACTACGATCAGTACATTCAGAGATCTTGGTACTGCCTTCGTCCAACAATACAAGTACAATTTAGACATGGCACCCGACAGAGATCAACTCAGATCAATGTCGCAAAAGGACAAAGAAACCTTTAAGGAGTATGCTCAAAGGTGGCGTGAAATTGCCGCTCAGATTTGTCCACCTCTTGAGGAAAAAGAGATGACAAAGATCTTCTTAAAGACCTTAAGCTCATTTTACTATGACCGAATGGTTGCCAGTGCGCCCAGTGATTTCACCGAAATGGTCGGCATGGGCGTATGTCTTGAGGAAGCCGTCCGAGAAGGACGTTTGGTAAAAGACACTGGATCAACGAGCGGTACTAAAAAATACGGTAGTGCTCTCCCTAAGAAAAAAAGCAAGATATTGGGAATATCTCTCTCGGAAAGCAAAGGCGACGTTATCAGCCAGTAGCAGCTGTTACTCCTGCTATCGGCCCTGCGCCTGTTCCTACGTATCAACCTCAGGTTGCGCAGAGCCAACCTGACCAACAAAGGACACAACAGCCTCTTCAGCAGGCTCGTCCTCCATATAACAACAACCGTACAACACGGCCACCAGGATTTGATCCTATACCCATGTTGTACGCAAAATTATTTCCGTTACTGCTGGCTAAGGGGCACATTCAGACTAAGTCTCCCCTTTCAGTTCCAGAAAATCCGCCTTTTTGGTTTAAAGCGGATCAAACATGCCCTTATCATCAAGGAGGTTCAGGGCATAACATTGAGACTTGTCTCAATTTCAAATCCGACGTGCAAAATCTTGTTAGGAGCGGGCTCTTATCTTTCAAAGATACGAATCCCAACGTTCTCACGAACCCGCTGCCTCAACATGAGAAAACTGCAGTCAATCTGATTGAGAAAGAGACTAACAATGTCTATCAAATTCACGATGTACTCTTGTTGAAAACCAATCTGGTCAAGATGCATTGTAGACTGAGTGGATATGGCCATGTGCCACCTCATAACTATCACCAGTGTGATATCTGCTCTAAAGACAACCAGGGATGTTCTGTGGTGCAAGCAGCTCTACAGGAGCAAATGGATCTTGGATGGATCCAAGAGCACCGAGTTCATGGAGTTAACATGGTTTACACGAATTCCAACGTCATTCAAAACCACGACATCCGTGCGATGAATGTCAACTTGGTGGTGATGCACTCAAGGCAAAGCCAGTATCATAATCTGCCGCGGCACGATTACAGTTCCTGTCTGATTTGCTCGGTAAACAAACAGGGATTCTCTTTCATACAAGAGGCCCTCCAGCGTCAGATGGATCCAAGGCTACCATGATAGGAACTCCTATCAAATCAACATGGTTCAGATCTTTGACATTCGCGTGATGAATACCAACCTGGTAGAGTTACATGCTGAGCAGGTCCGACTCGGATTCTTAATATCACATGATTATCAAAACTGTAAAGCAGGTTGCGAAAACGATCGAGGTTGTACCCTTGTCCAGGAGGCACTTCAGCACTTGTTAAATCACTGGTGGATGCCAATCTATATGGACGAAGATACTCAGCAGATTAGTATCAATCACAGGAATCCTACTCGTCGTCAAAGTCAGGATGTCCGATCAATGGAAGATAACCTAGTGAGGTTACATTGCATTCAAAGTGGGCGTGGCCAGGTGCCACCACACAACTATGACAGTTGCAGCGTCTGTTCGGAAAGTAACCAAGGGTGTTACCTTGTGAGAGCAGCTCTTCAGGGTCAGGTCGATCATGGAGAAATTCGTCCATATCCAGGTTCAGGACCCATCATTTGGTCGCCGAACTACCTTGCCGAGCAAGTTGAGGATGTTGTCACGATCTCTGGTCATCACAGGACCAGGGATGTTTTTGCCATCATCCCTCTACTTGACGAATCTAGAGTTCCCAACCGGGAACTGATCAAGGTTACTTATGATGGTCCGAAAAATCAGAAGGTTCCCATAGTCATCTATCTACCGGGGCCACTACCGTATGAATCAGCTAAGGCAATCCCTTACAAATACGGTGCAACAATAATCGAGAATGGAAAGGAAATTCCATTACCCTCCGTCGTGAATATTGCAGACATCAGTCGTGTAACACGGAGCGGTCGAATCTTCAACCGAGGGGTTGGAGAATCCAACAAAGAAAAGGAACTTCAGGCAGAAATTCCTGATCCACCAGTCGGTCAATCTAGTAATCCCGACTTTTCGAAAAACAAAGATGAGATGCTAAAGCTCATCCAAAGGAGTGAATATAACATTGTTGATCAACTGTTACAGACTCCTTCAAAGATCTCAGTATTATCACTGTTACTCAGTTCAGAAGCACACAGAGAAGCTCTACAGAAAGTCTTGGAACAAGCCTTTGTGGAACAGGATGTAACAATCAGACAATTCGATAGCATTGTCTCAAACATCACTTCCTGCAATAATTTGGGATTTAGTGATGAAGAATTACCTGAAGAGGGTCGCCGTCATAACATGGCGCTCAACATTATAGTTAACTGCCAGGGCGATGCTTTAGCCAACGTACTGGTAGACACAGGGTCAGCCCTGAATGTTATGGCGAAGTCCACTTTGATGCAATTATCATTTAAGGGCCCTCCGATGAGAGTCAGCGAGGTCGTCGTCAAAGCATTCGACGGATCCAGAAAAACAGTTATCGGCGAAGTTGATCTTCCCATAACTATTGGTCCTCACACTTTCCAAATCACTTTCCAGGTCATGGACATCCGGGCAACATACAGTTGTTTATTAGGAAGACCTTGGATACATCAGGCTGGAGCGGTTACTTCAACCCTCCACCAAAAGCTCAAGTTCGTCAAGAACGATCAACTTGTCACGGTTTGTGGGGAACAAGCCTTGCTTGTGAGCAACTTATCATCATCTACTTGTGTGGAACCCGAGGAGGTTATTGGAACTCAGTTCCAAGCACTATCGGTGAGCAAGAACGATCAATCTGAAGGAGGAACCTTGATTTCCTCATACAACGATGCTATCAAAGCAGTCGAGAGTACTGATACAACCGGATGGGGACGACTTGTCATTCCTATTGACAATAAAACAAAGAAGGGTCTTGGTTTTTCTGCGACCTGTACCCAGACAGCCGCCAACGATGAAAGTCTTCATCCCCTTCAAAACTTCTTCCACAGTGGAGGTTTTCTTCACCCAGTGTCTCAGACATTTCATGCTATCAATGAGGAAGATCCCTCTGACACAAATGAAGAATGGAAGTCCTACCTT
The DNA here is from genome assembly GCA_022829125.1 of Lathyrus tuberosus. Taxonomy (NCBI): domain Eukaryota; kingdom Viridiplantae; phylum Streptophyta; class Magnoliopsida; order Fabales; family Fabaceae; genus Lathyrus; species Lathyrus tuberosus. Next base: position 3,321,257 of record JALAZF010000183.1, read on the forward strand.
AACAAGGACGGCTATATGTCTCAGGAAGAGGTGCCTATGCCTTTTTGCTTTCCTACAGAAAGTCCGAGATTTATACCAAGATCAGATGTCGAAATGATCTACGGAGATTGTGATCCGGAAGGATGCCGTGCTCCGCCAAACTCATTAGAGGAAGACACTCTAATGAAAGACAACTTTGACTCTACCTACTATGGCCCGATGGATGGTCTGCCAATGTGGCAACCTTACCCAGGAGACTTGGGGCCAGAAAGTCAGCCGAGTAATGAAACTCAGCTGAGCGTCATTGAATAGAATACCTACGTCCCCGCCATGTCATGGGATCAACACTCAGGTCATTCGGAAATTACTCAACATGAAGATGAATTCGCAACGTTTGCAGGACTTGAATTCATCAACTATGCTTTTCCCGAGGTCAACGTCATCGAGAGGGATGACTTCTCCAGTTCCAAAGAAGTGTGGGACACTCTGGGACAACCAAGTGGAAAATACGACTTTATGGTCAAGTACACTGCTCCCGAAAACTCTCGTATCAGGCTCGAAGATATCCAGTCAACTGGATGGGGAGATACAGCTGAGAGCACCAATGCTATGCAAAATGCAACAGAGGAATCCTCCTACGACAATTCTGCTTGGGAAACAGATTCCAATGATCCTACTCCACCAGAAATCAGCGTTATTTCTGAAGACAAATCAAGGAAGGTGCCAGACTTTGTGATTCACCGAGGAGTTCGCCGCCAATGGGTTGCTGTCGATGTTCCGAAGGTCGTTCGCCAGTCAAAGTAATTGCCATCTTTAACCTTTCACCCTGCCCAGGTGAAGCGGATATTTTGATAGGGCTCGTTTTCTGTAAATTTCCCTCTTCGCTTTGCCCAAAGCGACAGAGTTTTGTTTTATAGGGCTGTAGTTTCAAGATTCGACTTGTTCATTAATAAAATAACGTCGTTCTGTAATTTCCGCATTAATTGCTGTTTTCTCTTTTTACTTTTTCAGAAAATGGTAATCCTAAAAAAAACATTCAATAATAAAAACAAGCAGTAAAATCAAAACACTGCACACACTTACATTTTCTCTATCTCTTCTAAACACGAATCATCACGTCATGCAGATTGCTTGTTTTAAACCCCGTTGAAACATACGATCCGATGCCTTTTTCCAACTTTGAGTTCCCGGTATTCGAGGCTGAAGAAGAAAATGACGACCAAATTCTAGAAGAGATCTCCCGACTACTCAGACAAGAGGAAAGGTCCATTGAACCTCACAAAGAGCCGTTGGAAACGGTAAACTTGGGTCAGAAAAAGAGAGAAAAGAAATCAGGATCGGAGCACTACTCAGTCCAACTGCCAGAGAAGATCTGATAAAGCTTCTCAAAGAATTCCCCGATGTATTCGCTTGGTCCTATCAGGATATGCCAGGGTTGGATACCAGCATCGTGGAACATCACTTACTGTTAAGATCGGAATGTCCGCCAGTAAAGCAAAGGTTGAGACGCACTCACCTGGACATGGCCATCAAAATCAAGGAGGAGGTACAGAAACAGATTGACGCGGGTTTCCTCGCTACATCTGAATATCCTCAATGGTTAGCCAACATCGTACCCGTTCCCAAAAAGGATGGAAAGGTCAGAATGTGTGTCGATTACAGAGATCTGAACAAGGCAAGTCCAAAGGATGACTTTCCTTTACCACACATTGACATGCTGGTTGACAGCACAGCAAAGTTCAGAGTATTCTCCTTCATGGATGGATTCTCGGGCTATAACCAGATCAAAATGGCGCCGAAAGACATGGAGAAAACTTTGTTCATTACCTCATGGGGTACCTTTTGTTACAAGGTAATGCCGTTCGGTTTGAAGAATGCCGGGGCAACCTATCAAAGGGCCATGACTACTCTGTTTCATGACATGATACACAAAGAAATCGAGGTATATGTCGATGATTTGATTGCAAAATCAAGAACAGAGGATGAGCACGTTGAACATCTGTCAAAATTGTTCGAGCGTCTAAGAAAATTCAAGCTCCGCTTGAATCCCAACAAGTGCACCTTCGGTGTCCGTTCGGGGAAATTACTAGGGTTCATCGTCAGCCAGAAAGGAATTGAAGTTGATCCTGACAAGGTCAAGGCCATTCAAGAAATGCCTTCTCCGAAAACTGAAAAACAAGTCAGAGGATTCCTGGGATGTTTAAACTACATCTCCAGATTCATATTCCTTATGACTGCGACGTGTGCGCCGATTTTCAAAATTACTCAAAAAGAACCAGGATTGCGTTTGGTCAGAAGATTGCCAAACCACCTTCGACAGTATCAAGGAATATCTGTTGAATCCTCCGATTCTATCACCTCCAGTGGAAGGAAGACCACTGATCATTTACCTCACAGTCCTAGAGGACTCAATGGGATGTGTACTTGGCCAACAAGACGAAACTAAACGGAAAGAGTCTGCCATTTACTATCTAAGCAAGAAATTCACTGACTGTGAGACTCGATACACGATGCTTGAGAAAACTTGTTGCGCTTTGGCTTGGGCAGCCAAACGTCTTCGCCAGTACATGATTCGTCATACTACTTGGTTGGTCTCCGAAATGGATCCAATCAAGTACGTTTTTGAAAAACCTGCTCTCACGGGAAGGATTGCCCGTTGGCAGATGTTACTATCAGAATATGACATAGAGTACCATGCTCAGAAAGCCGTTAAAGGAAGTATTTTAGCCGATCATTTGGCTCATCAACCGATTGACGATCAAGAATCAATCGGGTTTGACTTCCCAAACGAAGATGTCATGTATCTAAAGATGAAAGATTGCGATGAACCGCTACCCAGTGAAGGGCCAGAACCAGGTTCCCAGTGGGGACTTATCTTTGACGGAGCAGTCAATCATTATGGAAACGGAATTAGGGCAATCATTGTTACCCCTCAGGGTTCCCACATTCCTTTCACTGCCAGAATTACGTTCAAATGTACAAACAACGAGGCCGAATACGAAGCATGTATTATGGGTCTCAAAGAAGCGATTGATTTAAGGATCAAAAACTTGGACGTATACGGCGATTCAGCCTTGGTTATTAACCAGATAAAAGGAGATTGGAACACATACCAATCAGGATTGATTCCTTACAAAGACTATGCAAGGAGGTTGTTACCCTTCTTCAACAGAGTCGACTTTCATCACATCCCTCGTGATGAGAATCACATGGCTGACGCATTAGCCACTCTCTCTTCCATGATTAGTGTAGGTCGATGGAATGACATACCTAAGATCGACATCATGCGCCTTAAACGGCCCGCTTACATCTTCACGATTGAAGCAGTCATAGACGACAGACCTTGGTATCACGATATCAAATGCTTCCTTCAGAAACAAGAGTACCCATCTGGGGCACTCAAAAAAGACAGGAAAACCCTCAGAAGATTGGCTGGAAACTTCCTCCTGAGCGGTGACACTCTTTATAAGAGAAATTTTGACATGGTCTTGCTCCGATGCGACGACAGACCAGAAGCAGACATGCTCATGAAAGAAATTCATGAAGGATCCTTTGGTACTCATGCCAACGGACACACAATGGCGAGAAAAATCCTCAGGGCCGGGTATTATTGGTTGACCATGGAATCCGACTGCTACAAGTACATGAGGAGGTGTCACAAGTGTCAGATATACTCTGACAAAATTCATGTACCGCCATCACATCTCAAAGTTCTTTCTTCCCCGTGGCCTTTTTCCATATGGGGAATCGACATGATTGGTATGATTGAGCCCAAGGCTTCAAACGGACATCGGTTCATCCTTGTAGCCATTGATTATTTCACCAAGTGGGTCGAAGCAGCGTCATACGCCAATGTAACCCGACAAGTGGTGGTCCGATTTATCAAAAACAATATCATCTGCCGTTATGGTGTTCCAAGCGAGATCATTACTGATAATGGATCTAACTTGAACAATAAGATGATGAAAGAGTTGTGTGCAGAGTTCAAGATCGAACACCATAACTCATCTCCCTACCGACCCAAGATGAACGGAGCGGTAGAAGCGGCTAACAAGAACATCAAGAAGATCGTTCAAAAGATGGTTGTAACCTATAAAGATTGGCACGAAATGCTACCCTTTGCTCTTCACGGTTATCGAACATCTATCCGCACTTCAACAGGGGCAACCCCTTTCTCTCTAGTATATGGCATGGAAGCAGTGCTCCCCATAGAAGTAGAGATCCCATCAATCTGGGTATTGATGGAAGCTAAGCTCACCGAAGCTGAATGGTGTCAAAGTCAACACGACGAAATGAACCTGATCGAAGAGAAGCGAATCACGGCACTATGCCACGGTCAGTTGTATCAACAGAGAATGAAAAGGGCGTTCGACAAAAAGGTCCGACCTCGTATCTTCAGAAAAGGAGACCTTATCCTCAAGAAGATACAATCATTTCTCACTGATTCTCGGGGCAAATGGACCCCAAATTATGATGGCCCCTATATGTTCACGAAAGCTTTCTCAGGCGGTGCCTTGAGACTTGCAACCATGGACGGAGAGGAATTTGCCTACCCCACGAATGTTGATGTAGTCAAGAAATACTTCGCCTAAAACTAAAAAAAAACGTCTCAGTGGATTGAAAACCCGAAAGAGCGGTCCAGGCAAAAGTTAGAGACATGAAAAGAATCATCCCGATGGATTGGAAATCTCATAGTACAATCCAGGCAAAAGTTAGGGATAATGGCAAATAACTATGTTCAACGGAGGCAAGTCCCTCAACAGCAGTTGCATCATCTATCGGAGGAAATCTCCAGTCAAAGGTCATCTTTGACGGAAGCTCAGGATGTCCCAAACTCAAAGTTGGTAGAAGGATAGTGGTCGTTATGTTTCAACGTAGCCCTTTTCCCTGTAAATTACCATTTTCTAACTTTGTATATACTCTTTGGAATCACGCGTTTGGCTGATCTCCATCTTATCAATAAAATTTGAGCCCTTGTGCTTTTGTTTGTAACTCTTTACTTGTTTTAGCTTTACAGAACGACGTTGTTTAAACTTAATCAGCGATTCTTGAAATAAAACAAAAATAAATTTACTTGTTAAACTTTTTCTGCTTTTAAATTAAAGATGGCATTTCTTTTGACTGTTGAACATCAGAAGAACATCGATCGCTTCTCCCGAAGTAAGTGAACTTCAAAGTACAGAATCAAAGTACTCCTTCTAGACCAGTACTCCTGAATGAAGGATCAATAATGTCAGAGACCATGTTTCGTCTGACATCCTCGGTCGAGTTCTCATCTCCTAAGCCCGATCAACATAGCTCCCAACGGGACTATCTCTCCTAAGCAAGGTGGAATTGCTATTTTGAACCAACGGTACTTCTTCGCCCCGCGATGGCTGAGTATCCAATTGTGTTCATCCATTAGTCTGTATGTCGCGTCTGTTTTGTCAGCATATACATGTGTACTTCATGCATTTTGATTTGCATTTACATTTCATATTGCATCGTTATCACTCTAGCCGGTCTTGTCCCCTAGTGATAAACAGTTTTCTCAATCGAGTTTGTCAGTTCTTTCCTCGTCAGGAAGTGTTGCGTCTGCACAATCTCGCCACCAGTGTATCTTTAGATCAGAGTCGGCACTTGGCCACTTTGATAATTTGAACCTCTAAAAAGCCAGAGAAAACTTTCAATAAACATCACTCTTCGCCATTGAAGATGATATCCTTGCTTTCCCAGATTAAGGAAAATCCACAGAGAAAGCCTCGTGATCAGAGATTCGGCAGCACGCCAGTTTTGCTCTGAAAAACCACTGATGAGAAGGTCATTGGCACCTCAAAATTGGATCCCATCTTATGGCATTTCTCCGGGAAGATCCCGAGAAAAGTATGATGTAACCCCAAACGAAAACAGTCTCTCAAGAGACTCGCTTTCCCCAATAGAATCGACAAATGGCGTCTCCAAAACAGAGAAGTTTGTGTACCTCTACAATTCAGACGAATGGGTTCCCCAGCAAGTCTGACATCAAAACTTTTTCCACTCAAATGGCATCTCCCCAGGAAAATTCGGCGAGAAGTTTGAAGGAAAGCCGCTACGAATAGCGTACCTTGTCAGTAAAGTTTATTGACAAAAGAAACTAAGACCAGTTCCTTGGTAGGAAACCAGGATCGAGGGGAAGTTTAAATCAGAAACTAAGACCAGTTCCTTGGTAGGAAACCAGGATCGAGGGGAAGTTTAAAAAAGGAAACTAAGACCAGTTCCTTGGTAGGAAACCAAGAACGAGGGGAAGTTGACAAAAGAAACTAAGACCAGTTCCTTGGTAGGAAACCAGGATCGAGGGGAAGTTTAAAAAAGGAAACTAAGACCAGTTCCTTGGTAGGAAACCAAGAACGAGGGGAAGTTGACAAAAGAAACTAAGACCAGATCCTTGGTAGTAGACCAGGATCGAGGGGAAGTTTACCTTTTCTAAGCATCATCGCTTAGCTAAAGAAGATGAATGCGTAAGCTACCATTCATAACCACCATCAAAATTTCGGGTATTCCGATATTTAATCCTCTTGCACCCCGAATGCCCGAATCCCTTCGTCATTCACACCTTCGGGTCCAAGAAGATTAAATAGGGGCATCTGTAATACCCCAAATTTTGACCACTTAGATTTCCCATCATTGTGCAAATCATCATCACAATATGGATGTACCTTTGTACCTCATTAGTCTCCCCAAAGATGGGTGAGCATCCACTACAATCAAAATTAGGGTTTCAAGCCCTCTCTGAGTGCTTAGACAAAGGATCAATCAAGAAATGACATGATTTTCAACTTGTCTAATCTCTCAAACATCCTCAAAGGATCAAAAGGACTCCCACTTCAAGGATTAAGCACAAGGCTGCTCCCTTCTAGGTGGATCAAGTCTCAAGATCGACAGTGTCACCAAATTAGGGTTTTGGTCGACCAGGGCCTCCAGATGGAAATTTTCATCTGGGCACAAGGCAATGATCCAAAACATAACCTAATATACTTCATGGAACCTCATGAACCCATGCATCAAGTCAATTTTGCCTCAGGGGATGCATTCATCAAAAATCAGGAATTAGGGTTTCTTGACCTAATTCACCCCTAAGTTGACTTTTGGGACAAATCATGAGCCAAGACCTCAAGAGATGATTCGAGGGTCTCTAATATACCATATTGATCCATTTGGAACAATGGATTGATCCAAGAAGCTTGAGCAACAAGTCTCAATTTCATCTGCACCACAATTAGGGTTTCGCGAGAAAAGTCAACTGTAACTTTGACTTTTGACCTGGGCATGCTCCCAAACCCTAATACATGATTTAATATACCCTATGACACCCATGGAACATGTCCATCAAGTTTGATTTAGGTCAAGGACATGATTTCCTGAAGAATTGCACAGTTTGGAATTCATTTGATAAAAAGTCAACTGTGCACAAAAGTCAACTTTGACTTTTTGAGATTTTTCACCAAAATGGATTTTTAACCCTAAAATGATGTTAATGTATGATTTGAATCATCATTCATCAAGAAAAATCAAGAAAAGTGAGATAACTTGTAAAAGGGGTAACCATAAAACTTAGAAATTTTTCTAAGTTAAAAATAAAGTGGCAAAGGTACCAACTTTGGAGGACCATAACTCCTAAACCACAAGGCCATTTTTTCTCATCCAAAGATGGATTTGTAGCCCTCATTATCACCTACAAAAACTTCAACTACAAGTCATTCCAATTCATTAAGGATTTTGAGTTATGGAGTGATCAAAGTGGCTGAAAAGTGAAAAAGTCACTTTTTCCAACACTTAGTGAAATTTTCACTAAGTCAGATTCTGCCTCACTTTTTGCCAAATGTAGGGGGATTTTTCACTTGGAATCAAAAGAGATCAAAACCAAACTTGTTCAAACAGTTGTTGTATCATGTAAGAGCTTTCCAAAATGGCCAAGAACATTGCCAAATTCAACCTACACCATGAGATACAACATTGCCAAGTTGCCTTGCTGAAATCTGTCAAGGCAAGGCAGAATTTGCAACTTTGGTCGATTTGCCAAAATCAGCCAAATTCAATAGCTCCTATCCACTTGGACACCTCAGAGGATTGAATCTAAAGGGGACAATCACTGAGCCAAGCCTCCAAAGTCCATGGAACAAGAAATAGCATGTTGAACCTAGAATGGCCAAAATAGGGACAAGACTTCAAATTTGGAATGAGGCATTCAATGGAACCATCAAGGTGGCATGGACTGAGCCATTCTCATCTGAAATCAGTCAAGACTTATCTAAGACCAAGGGAACCAAAGCTCTGTGCCCTAACCTCTAGTCAATGGCTAGAGGAGACTTGGATTTTCATTTGCCAACATTGGCCAAACCTACTTACCAGCTGCAATGCACTATTCCTTGCAAAACAAACTTGCTTTACTATAAATAGAGCTCAATTATGGTCAGTTTGAGTACACCAAAGCCATCTAACAGATGCTTTCCTCAAAATCTCTTCTTTCACTCCAATTTTGCCTTCTAAGGCAAGTCACTATCGGGTTTTGAGTTTGAGAGCAATTCCAATCAAACCAATCACTCACACACCTCACATACATCACATATGAGCTGATCAAACACTTAGATTACTTCTGAAACATCAATTTCACAAAATCACCAGCTGGTTGCTCAAGGTTTTAACCAAAGTGCAGCTGAGGTACCACAAAATGATCCAGCCAATTTCAATCAAGTCCAACCATCCAAACACTATCCATAGGGTGTAGGGAAGCTGTTCAGATCATCACCACTCATCTGTAACACCTCCAAATCAAAAATCACTTTGAACTTGCTGTCACGACTTGGAGGTAAGCACATGCTTGGTCATCTCTCAATCTATATGCATATTTCCTCGCACAATAATTTGGCCATATTTTCATAATCATGCATGGAATGTTTTCCCTCAATTAATTGCATTGTTTGGATCGTGTATCAAAAATCCTAGCCTTCATGCAAAAATTAGGGTTCTTGAGGTCTCTTCGTGATTTCTTGTTGTATGTTTAATTTAAATGAAATTAAAGTACATAGACATGATCGTGAGGTTGAGACGAGCATAATGATATGTGGATTGCATGATATGATTACGTATTCATGGAGATTGGATAGAAAATGCAAATCTGAGAAACCAAGAATACGCGCGTGTTCTTCAGCTTGTTCTTGGCGCCATTTTTGAATAATTTGAATATTTGAATTTTGTGATTTTGTTTAATTGATTCAAAAATTAATTTCTCTCTGAGTTTTAATGATTTTGAGTTGATTTTTTTTTTAATAATTCACAAAAATGTTAAAATATTTTATTTTCCCAAAAAATCCCAAAAATATTATTTATTTCATATAATTGATATTTTTGTAAAGAATTAATATTTTGATTGTTTTTGGCATTTTAAATATTTTTTCTACATTGATTTTGCAACTTTTAATGCTTTCTAATTATTTTGTAGGTCAATACTTAATTTTTGAAGCATTAATCCAAGATCACAATTTGTTTTTCATGTGTTAAACAATTTTTGATCATTTTAATTGAATTTTTATTCAATTAAATACATTTTGAAAACAAATTAGGGTTTTGGATTAATTCAACCCTCATAAATCATTTTCAAAACTTTCTGGGCCTCTTGAGAGAGTGTAAGACCCAATCCCTTTTTTTGACCAAATTCATTTTTGGGCCTCACTTATTGTATAAGTCCCGATACCGTCAAAAAACAAACGGCGCGATCGTCGCCTTTTCAAAAATCTTGGGCCTACCCTCGAGTAGTAAGACCCATTTCTTTTCTTTAAAAACTTTTTGGGCCTCTTGAGAGAGTGTAAGACCCATCCCCCCTTGTACAAAAACCTTTTGGGCCTCAATCATTGTATAAGTCCCTTTGTACAAGTAAACGGCGCGATCGTCGCCGGTTTAAAAATAAAATCACCTGGGCCTCTCCTTGAGCTATAAGACCCATTCAAAACACTTTGGGCCTCTATTAGAGTGTAAGACCCAATCCCCCTTTTAACCAAAACATTTTGGGCCTCACTTATTGTATAAGTCCCTCTGCGTTAAAAGAAAACCTCGGCGCGATCGCCATTTTTAAACAAAAAATCATTTGGGCCTACCCTCGTGTTATAAGCCCCACTCTTTTTTCTTTTAACCTTTTTGGGCCTCTTGAGAGAGTGTAAGACCCATCCCTTTGTACAGAAAGCCATTTTGGGCCCCAGTCACTTGTATAAGTCCCGCTGTACAAAGTCAAACAGTGCGCTCACTGATAAAACCCTGGGCCTCTCCTTGAGCTGTAAGCCCCAAATCTTTCTTTTTCAAAGTACTTTCTCCTTTGATTTTGAATATACTGTTGTTTTCAATCTTTCTTTGTTGAACAACTAACCAAACAGCATGGAAGCGCTCCAACCGAGTAAGTGGTTATCGCTTTCGTTTACTGCTTTCATATTATAAACTGTATTGTGGGGCTGCTCACTGTAAGTCTCCTTTCATAAACTCATATCTACTGTGTAATAATAGTATAGATATTTCGAGTTTCCCCGGCAACTACGTCTGGAACTAGGTGACGCCGTTTCATTTATTCGTAGAAATAGACGCCTAGATCCCCAATAGGAGCACCAGATACAGTCTTCTCTTCGGCTGTCCTCCTTAGGAATCGTCAAGAAGCTCTACTCCCCAAGATGAATGTATTCTCCGTGAATGGCATCTTTGAGTTTCTTCCAAATTCTCGAACTTTCCTGACTTGATCTATTCCTTGTGAATAGCTTGCCTTGAATGTCTCGGGGTTTGGGTACCCACTACGGTCATAATCTTGGACCTTAACTAAGGAACCCTCTTTAAAAGCTAAAAGTCGCTGATAGTAAACCTCGCACGTTTACCAGTGGTTTTTATCTTTAAAAGAGTTATCTCTCCTAAAGGAGATGATAGACCCACGGGCTTCTTAAAAGCATCGGCCTCCTCTTGGGCATTGTTCAAGGACCCACAGGCTTCCTAAAAGCAACCCCGCCTCCTCTTGGGCATTATTCAAGGACACTACGGCTTCTTAGAAGTATTCACAGCCTCCTCTTAGGCTTCGTATAATGATCTCTTCCTCCGGGAATGATAGCCTCCTCTTGGGCTTCGTACAAGGACCCGTCGGCTTCTTAAAAGTTTCCAGCCTCCTCTTGGGCTTCGTACAAATTGTCCCGACGACCTCCTAGAGGTATAGGAACAGAACCTAGTCATCCTCATAGAACAGTCCTTTCATAGAGTCTACTACTGTTTCTCAAAGCATAGTACAAAAGATAAAACTCTAGACACGGACAGTCTAAACTTCCTTGAGTCTCAAAAGACGTTCTCAAGTGACCCCTTCGTTAAATAGGAAGGAAACCCGCAGACTCGGACAGTCTCAATACCCTTTGGATTTCCAGTTTCCTCAAAGAAAAGGAAACAACCCCGATCCTCAGATCTAACCCATGAGTACAGGGATGCTCATATAAGAACTGATTTTCTCTTTCAAAATCAGTATACTGGACCTGTCACTTAACTGACATAGCCTCCTCTTGGGCTTTGTACAATGATTCTCCCCAGCGGAGTCAAACAACGTTTTAGCCTCTCTCTCGGGCTTCGTACGAGACACATAAAGACTCCCTCGTTGAGTCAAACAAACCATAGCCTCCATCTCGGGCTTCGTACGAGACACAAAGACTCCATCGTCGGGCCAAAAACTTTTAGCCTCTCTCTCGGGCTTTGTACGGGATACAAAATAGCCTCCTCTTAGGCTTTGTATAAGAAAACCACTGGTTGATCCAATCAACCTTTTAGCATCAAACCTGTGCCTCGTTCACAGTACACAAACATTAACAACTCCTTCCCTTTCATCTAATCGCTGTAAGCGGCAAGCCTCTGGATCATCTACATCCATGCCACTGTCCTTCTTTTAGCATGAGGAATTCCTAAGGAAAGATGGTGTTGCTCTACACTGAGTTAAAGTCTTCTCCTTCAGGTTAAAAGCCTTTCTTCAGAAATTATGGCATTGCTCGGATCCGCGTATCCCAGTTAAAGTAATTCTCCTTCTCCCCTCTTTAGAGATGACAAATTCTCTCTAAAGCTGAGGTCTTTCAGCTTCACATCTTGGGCTTTGAACAAGATACAAACCACTTTTCGCTTCACGTCTTGGGCTTTGAACAAGACACCAAAACACCCATTTCCTCCCATAGAATAGGAGGAACTACGAACGCTCTGATTTCCCTGTTTCGGTAAACGGGAATACGTAGGCATAAGATCGAAAGAAAATATCTTAGCGAGCGCAATCAACAAAAAACCCAAATCCCATATCTCCATCAATCAAAAGCAGTATTTCAAAAGCATCAGTCCTAACATCCTAATCCTTGTTCCCCGCCATAAACCTTATGCCCAGGTAAAAAAGAAAGAAAACAGTATTGGTGAAAATACAAATAACCAGTACAAAGGCCCCCCACATTGATAGCATTTGTAACCTAACAGACCGCTGTTTAAACTCAGTATGCAAAGCAGGGTTAATTGGAGACATCTATTTCCCTTCCTTCATCGGCTTTAATAGGATAAAAAATGAATCGACCTGTAGTCAAAGCTCAAACCGCAGAGAGCGACCAGCGCTTAAGAACCGCGTCCAAAATTGCTCGCTACACTATCGAGAAGTTTAATGAACTCAAAATGATCATTCTAGAGCTAAAGAAAAAAAATGAAGAGTTACAGATAAGCCTTAATCAAGTCACTCGTCAAAAAGATGACATGGAGATCGACCTTGATCATAAGGCAGAGCAACTCAACAAGAAAGCCATGATGATTCAAGTTGATAACAAGAAACGAAAGTGAATAGGAGATGATTTGAGTGGCGCTGGTAGTAGTATCAGTACAAAAATCAAGAGTTGGAGGAAGCATATCGTCAGATTTAGAAGTTGGACATGTGGTGGAAACAACTCACCAAAGATAATAAAGAAATGAGGAAAAAGTTTGAAGCTCAAGTAAAGAGTCTCCAAGATGAACTCAAAGACACCCAAGACTATTTGAAGAGTGAGCAATGCACGAAGGATGAATTCAAAGACTTGCTAGATGTCAGATTGAGTTGGACAATGCCTTCAAAGACATCCGCAAGCTCAGAGATCAAGGCCATCAACATAGGTTTGCTTTCGGAAAGCTATGTGAATAATGCTCATATTGGGAAGGTCGAGGACGTCTCCTAGAGGTTCTTATAGACCAAAGGGAGACGCTCATTCAAGACCTTATCCAAGGAAGAAATCAGAAGCTGATTCAAAATCTTCTCCGAAATGTTCAAGATTGGAGAGAGAAGCACATTCATCTAGCAGAATTTGCAGACCGGGTCATCGGAGATATTCCTGAGAAGTTAAAGATGACCTTTGTAGTAATGATTCTCCAAAAAACTCATAGGGAAGTTTACAATTTTGTTTCCTCTTGTAAGGTCGTGTTGATTGGTTTTAGGGCAGAACTTAAGAGGGCCAGATTGGCGAATCAATTGTAATCCATTAGTTGTAACAACTTTCTTGAATTAAATAAAATGAGTATTTTTGGCTTGAGCACAAATTTTGGTCATATTTTCTGTCTTTATTTTCATGCTTTACAATTACTCATAAGAATAGATGAAATCCCAGGATTCCCTTGAAACGAAAAATAATCTTTTTACATGCATCCATACATTTATACACTCATGGATCTCATTCAGAAAAAAACAAGATTCTCATACCATTTATTTCGCACCATCCAGAAAAGACGATAATTCTCCGACGAAGATGTCTTACTCGAGCTAATCGTTAGAAGACAATGGCGGAATTTGAAGAAGAGAACATCACCTACAAGGAGAACTTGGATCAGTTCTAAGGAAAGATGGACACAGTTCTTGAACTCCTTCGCACTTAAGAGGACATCGCTCTAAATACTACTAAAACTCCAATTGAAACTGAAGGAGTCGCTAAGTCGACACCTAACCAGTCAGGATCTTTGTTTGGGCCTAGTGGACATGCAGCTGTTTATCCCGGGGGAATGCCACATAACTTCACTCCGCAAATTACCAATGGTGGATTTTCTATTCCTTATCATCCAATGCCTCTGCCTCCGATTAATGGGATTAGTGTTATTCATCCTTTGGGAATGCCTCCGAATTTCTCTCCGCCGATGATTGATCTCGACAACAATGAAGCTCCTCATGATCAACCTTAGTAGAATTCTATACCTGTGGTTAGTGAAGCACCAGTTGGGACAGAAAATGAATATAGGGGTCTTCTCATCAACTTACAGATTCCTCCATCGATCATTCAACCTGGTACACAATATCCTTACCTAGGCATTCAACTCACTCATCCTGGAATGCCACCTATTCATCTTGGGGCACCATATGCAAATACTAGTCCTTAGTATGTTAACCCTGGGCATTATATGCTTTGTATGTTAATACTGGGGCACAGTATGCTCAAGTTCCTAATCTTGGGGTGATGTTTGCTAATCCTGGTCCTCAGTACGCTCCTCAAGGTGTTTAGTATGCTAATCAAAGTTTCCCTTATGCTAATCTGAACAAGCCTTCCGCTGATTACTAATTATTAAAGGAACAAATCAAGGCCATAGAAGGATTCTCAATGTAACACCCCGATTTAGAATTATAAATTATTCTATCTATTTATATATTTTAATTGGTGTGAAATTAATTAAATAACTATTTTGTGGGAATTATGTGAATTAATTAGTTGGTTGGGAAGGATTAATTAATTAAAATAATAAAAATAAATAATTAATAAGAATGGGTGGAAAGTGTGAATTAATATAAACAAATGGGAGTAAGGAGTAAGTGATTTAGTTAGTTGGACCAAAGATGTAATTAGAGATAGATAATAATTTATTTATAAAAACAAAAAATTAGAGAGAAATAATCTTCATTCTAACATTACATGAAATAGAAAAGGGTTTTGGAGAAAAAGATTGAAGAGGAATGTTAGGGCTTGAGGGAAACACACCAATTCACCTTGCTTTTATTGGAAAATTCAAAAATCTAAGGTAAAGGGAAGAAACTATTCATCTATGAATGCTAAATCATAAAAGGGCAGAGAGGTTCCTTTAACCTCCAATAAGCATTGTAGGGATTGTTTTTGTTTGAAATTGAATTGCTGAAATTAAAATTAAATAATAATATATGTTTCTTGCCATCACGTAATTAATATAGTACTGCTTTTGCATTATCTTGGACATTGTAAAGTGTAGTATTATAACAATATATATATATACTACTAGAAATACACGAAATACCTGCGGATTTTCCTGCGGAAAACTATCCGCAAGTATACCTGCGACTTTACCTACGAATTAATCTTGTGAAATATTATTTCCTGCGAAATACGAAGTTGCAGCAAATTTCGCAGGAATTTCTGCGATTTAAGATTTTAAAATAATATATCAACTCTCCTACGGATTTAACTGCGATTTATTTCGTAGGAACTAGTTATCCCTTGAAACCTCAAAATTCTTTGGAAAATTTGCAGGAAGTGCTGCAATTTTTGCTGCGGAATTTCCTGGGAACTTTACTGCGATTTTTGCTGCGAATATTTTGTACTAGTTTTTTTTTTACAATTTTAATAAATAAAATTATAAAACATAATTGACATATTGATTCCAAAAATATGTTTTTTAGACATTTTTTAATTTTATATTAAATCTTATATTTTAAATTTTTTTTTAGCTTTATTATTTGGAAATTGGTTTTATGAAATGCAGTATTGTATAAGTTTGTTTTTGTTGATATTCTGTTGTGCGTGTCTGTCATGAATTATGGATTATGCGTGAATTTAATCGTTATGATGAAGTTAAAATTAAACTATGTTATGCTAATGGTTTGACTAATGCGAAAGTTGTTTGTTAGTTAATTTTAACACCTGGTCGGTTTCAACTTAGTGTTTATGCAGACTGTTTGTGTTATGTTGCCTTACATGGATATATGGTGAACTAATACATGTGGTTGAGCTATCCTTCAGTTCTGCTGCAGTTTGAAACACATTATTTAAAGTTGTTGTGTTGCATTCCAGTATAGGAATTTAAAGTTGCTTAATGCATAGTTTTAAACTAGAGTTGTAGTTACTACACTATTTATCCACAGTACTACGCTAGATTTATTCTGATAGGAACCAACACAAAATAGCAAAGTAGAAGTAATAGAAAATGTATGGAGACATTATGAAGTACTCCTACTATTGCTGTCATTTTTTGTGCCGCCATGTTGGACTGAAGTTGGTTTTATTACAGAGATTCTTCAAGATATTATTTGTGATATTATGTTACTGCCGTCATTTTTTGTTACTAATATTATTTTGATTTTGCACTCTTATTTTTTTAGGTTTTGCATTCCTTTAAATTCTTGCAAGATGAAGTCGCTTAAAAAGTCCAAAAAGAAGAATTGTGGAAAAGGTTATGTATCTACTCAACATGAAGTCATCCAACCCCAACCTATTCCTCATCTTATTCAACCTCAACTTACTCAAACTTAACTCACTCAATCTCAACCCCAACCTATTCCTCATCTCATTCAACCTCAACTCACTCAATATCAAACTCAACCTCAACCCTAACCTATTCCCCCGTCTCATTTAACCTCGACCCACTTAATATCAAACTCAACCTCAACTCCAACCTATTCATCATCTCACTCAACCTCAACTCACCTAATATCAAACTCAACCTCAAACCCAACCTATTCCACATCTAAGTCGGCCTCAACTCACTCAACTTCGACCACAACCATAACCTATTCCACATCCAATTCGACCTCAACTCACTTAACCACCGTCTAGATCTATATTCCAATCCCATCAATCTCAACCCCAACACAATAAACCTCAACCTCGATCACGGCCTAAACCCACCCAATCTTGCACTCAACTTTCTCAACCTCAACCTAATCAACCTCGTCCTCAATCAACCCAATCTCACCCTTTACAAACTCAACCCCAACACAATCAACCTCAAACTCAAAACCATTCTTGATCATGGCCTAAACCCACCTAATCTTGCACTCTACCTTCTCAACCTCAATCTCGACCCATCCCTTCTCAAACCAATCAACTTCAACCTCAACATCGATCTTGACCCATCTCTTCTCAATTTATGGTCGTTGAAGCCCCATCTTCATCTAGCCATGCTAGTGGAGACACCGTTGGAACTAGAATCCCAATACTTCCTGAAGGTGATGGGTGAGTCTCTTACTCGTATATAATAGCTAATAAAAAAGATACTTTATTTTATATGTAACATTACTTTCTCCATTTAAGTCAATATTTATTTGTTTAAAATGTCTCTTTTTCAGATTTGATCATCACAAATTGGTAGTTTCAGAAAATGCTCACATCATACATACTCATTTGAATGAGGGAAACCCGTCATGGAAGAAATTATCAAAAGAGCAATGAGGTTATTTCTTTGACCTATTTAAGGTAATTAAATCTAAAGATGGGGCTTCATGTTAGAAGCATATTGAAATAAGTAAGTAATTGATTCATGTTTTTTTGATACAACAAAATTTTACATGGCCACCCGAACACAAGGTTACAGTGCGACACAACTTTGAAAAAAGAAGTGCAGCTAAGATGTCATAATTAATTTAAGATGTTTGGAGAGATTTAGAGTATAGGCCAGAATGGATGGGAGAGGATGTGTGGAAGCAATTAACGGTACATTGGAATTCCTCCAAGTTCAAAAAAGTATCTGCAACAAATAAAAGAAATCGTTGTTCTGTGGATGGTGCATCTCTTCACACTGGAGGATCTATTCCTCATCGTTTGCATTGGAAAAGAATGGTATTATAAATTTTCTTTATATTTCATAAATTAGTATTTATAATAAATGACACTATTATTTTATAATTGATAGAAAAAGGAAATGGGTGTCGATCCATCTTTCACTGAGTTTTATTTTCGCACCCATCGAAAAAAGGATCAAAGTTGGGTAGGTGTTCACGCTAAATCTGCATATTTAAGTACTCCAAATCAATTTTATCTTTATAAAATTACTTTTGGCTTCATAAGGGTGAACAATTACAACACATGATTGAGTAGTTCTTATATGATTTCCTGAGCTTGTCTCTATTTCTCTCTGTTTCTCTCTCGTGGTTGATAACCTTAAGCTCTTATAACTATCAAAGTCAATTGAAGATCAAAAATATGTTTTCAGATTTGTGGCAATGATTTCAAAAAGTTGTTGTGTGTAATCCTTAATCAACAAACACAAATATCAAGGTTCAAGTATTTTAGTAAAGTTGATATGAGTTGGAATAGAATGCATATGAATAGCATAGAATAGAATGCACTTGTGTTAAAGGCTATTCTGACCAAATGTACTAGCTAGACCATGTATGTGAAGTTACGATAGAGTTGATATGAGTTGATTTCAATAATTAATAGTTTATAATATTAAAGAGGTTATTAACAATATGCTAAGGTAGAGTACTAATGTTACTAATTATAATGTTGGAAAATATTTTTGGCTTTATAATAAAGAATAATGAGCATAATAAATAGTAATACTAATTAAATTTTAGTTGGAATTCTTGTTAATTTTATTTTCATGGTGATCAAGAATATATGCTCTTGGTTTTTTCGGACTTGATTTGATAGAAACAGTTTTGAATAATTGTTTTAATTTTGTTACAATACTTTGATGCTGATGTCATGACTTGTGTATTGGTTGTAATAATTTGGCATACATAAAAATCTACTTCTTGTGTTAGAAGTTATGTAACCTTGACTAACCTGTTATATATGTATAATCCCTTTTGTTTTTACAAACAACCCTTGTTTGCTTTTAATATTGTGAGTCAATACCTTGTGAGGTTTTAGATTAAAATCGCTTATTGTTTATTATTGATAATTCATCAGAAACTCGTTCAATGCAAGTAAATATTTGTCGGATAAAAGCAAGTAATTTTTGTGTGTTTAGATTTGTTTTTTTGATTCATATGAGATAAAGTTTATTGTTATGTCTGTAAAATATTAATTCCTTGTTATGTTTTTTAAATTTTCTTTTAGGATGAATTTGAAAGGAGAAAGTTGGAGATTTCTTCACAAAATTCAACTGTTCCAGGAGAGGATGAAGCTGATAGTCAACCTACTGTTGAAATGCCGCCTGATTTGGATATATGGGTGAAGTCATTTGAAAAGAAGAAAGGGAGGGTATTTGGTGTTAGAACCATTGCCAAGACGCTGGTTCCATTATCAACTCAACCAAGTCTTTCAAGTAACTCTCAAGAGGTTGATGATTTGAGAAGTCAAATCCATGCTCTCAATGCATCATTGCAAAGACAAGAACAAGAGAAGTTGGAGATGAAGCAACAATTGCAACGACAAGAAAAAGTGATGATTGAAACGAACAATAAACTTTCATTGTTAATGAATCTTTTAGGATTTGCTGCATCTTCTTCTCATCCACCTCAAGCCAATAATGAAACTGATAATCCAAGTGAAGATGATGTTGATGAATTAGATGAAGACATTAGTGAACACATTATTAGAGAATTTTGATTTGGATATTTTTTTCTTGTTAACTAGTTTGAAATTTGCATTGTTTTTTCTTATTAATTTGGTTGGACAAGTGATTATTAGTAACTTGATTGTGTCATTTTAGTAATGTAACTCTATAAGTACTTGTTATTGACTTTATAGTAATGTTTGGTTGCTTTAAAAATTTGAATGTGATTAGTATTGCATTGGCTTATTCAAATTAGATTTTTATTTTTATATTATTATTACTTTGATATTTAACATTAATTATAATATTTTAAATATGAATTAAACACAATAAATAAAAAAATTAAAAACTTGAGGGAGATATTACTTTCGAATTTACCTGCGGATTTTCAATTTGCTGTGACTATTCCTATGAAAATTTCAATTACCTGCGCTGTTATCTGCGAATTTAGCTGTTTTACCTGCGATTTTTTCCTGCGACTTTACCTGCTAAACTAATTACCCACGAAGGTTTTAGCTGGGAACAGAAAATAGCAGGAAGAATTGCAGCTAACACGTTTCCTGCGGAAATTTTGTCAAATTCGCAGGTAAATCCGCAGGAAAATAGAGTATTTCTAGTAGTGATATATATATATATAATTGTTATGAATACATCAACTGTTATGAATTATATATATATATATATATATATATATATATATATATATACACACACACTGTAGCGATCATTTTAGGGCCCTTTTATTTTGGATTTTTTTAAAAATGATTTTTATAGTGTAACATAATTTTGTGAAAAAAATTTACAAAGAAACTTTTCATAAAAGCTTCAAATGAAAATTGGGTTTGAATAGTTATTCTTAAAATGTTATTTTAAGTATTTCATCATTTTATCAAAACTTTTTTGGATATCAAAATTTCAAAAAATACTTAATTTTGAAGCTATTTCAAATAGCTTTTCATAAAAATCATTTTTGAAATACAATTTTTTGAAAAAATTGTGATTTTGACTATGTTTTGATCTTCAATAATGTATATTTATGTTATATAATGTCAAAATTAGTCTTTTAATTTATATAAAACAAATTTAAGAAAACTTGTAATATTTTAAAAAACGTTTTTGTAGAATCCATTTTCAAAAATACAAAAAAAAAAATCTATTTTTTTAAAGTTAAAACAAACTGGCCCTTAATATAAATATATTAGCTCTCTACTAAACATTATCGTGGCTTTTGCATGCTTATATGAAACGTAGCTGGTTTTCATGTTACTGAAATATATATAATTGATATGTTTCATTAGCAGAATATATTTTAATAATAATAATAATAATAATAATAATAATAATAATAATAATTTAGTGTTATTAGTATAATTTTTAGGAGTTTTAAGTTGTAGATAAATAATTGGATTGTTTGACTAATTTAAGTTATTTTCAATTTCATTAGAGTTGTTAATAGAGTTGCCAGAGTTACTTTTGACTTGTTTAGAGTTAAATCTGATGAGCAGTAGAATTAAAATTAAAGTTATCTGACCCTTTAGAGTTGTTTTATTATTACTTGAGTCAGACCATCAGTCAATTAAGTTCATAAGAGTTATCTTTATACGCAAGAGTTGTCAGTAGAGCATTTTTGAATGCTTTAGAGTTATTTTAGAGTTGTAGGAATTGTTGTAGAGTTGTTTAGAGTTCTTTAGGGACTTTGTCTAGTTATAATTATTTATTATTATAACTTTTTACGAGTTAAGAGTATAGATTAAATTAATAAAAGTACTTTGTTGAGATGTTTTGAAATCTAAAAAAAATGTATTTTTGATTTTTTTGAGTTTCGGGACTGTTGGCTACCGTTGGGGAGTGTTAGAGACTGTTGGATTGTTGTACTTTGATGACATGTGAGTTGTGATGCTTGGTTTCGATGTGAAACTATCCTGTTGATGTTGCACAGGAAATTATGTGGTTGATGTGATACTGTTTGTGTTGTTGAGTTGTTGAGATAGTGCATACATTCATTCATGCATGATGAGTTATTGTGTTGTTGTGAAAGAGGTGATCACAGGTTTCAATGTTGGTGACTGGTAATTGTCCCAAGCTTGATGTTGAGACTTGGAGCTCGGTGTGGGGCTCATGGGTTCGCAGTTGATTGGAACTTGGCTCATAATTGGAACCATTGTTGAGATCGGTACCACGTGCATATGAGTCTATAATGTTGTTGAGAGTAACATTGCATTTTGATTGTGTATTATTGTGAAGTGGGTGAAACTTGAATACATGTGTTGTGTGATATAATGGATGATGTTTAAACTGTATTGTATTTAATATACTCTGACTGTTTATGCACCGTTAATTGTTTGTATTTCTCACTCTTTCTGTTTGAATGTTGCCTTTACATGGGCCTCGTGTAGATACTCAATAGTAACATTGTTGAAGTAAGTAGAAGGTAGCTCTTGGAGTTGCTTCTTTTGTTTCTCCCTTTGACTAGTGGTAGCTTGCTCTGATCATGTAACATCGTGTTGAGGTATAAATTCTTGAATTGATTCTTTTGTCATTTATGTTTGAATTCGAGACTATTTATGTTGTTGAGATTTTCTAAGTTGTTTTGGGTTGACTGTTATGAACTCTTTTTGCTTATGTTATGGAGTTAACGTTATGAGACTAGATATTATGAGTTGAAATATGGTTGTTAATTGCTTTGTTAATGATTCTGTTGTGATGACACCTTAAACATCAGATGAGTTGGATGTCGTGTAAACATACCAAATACAGATCAAATGAGTTAGATGTCAGGTAAACATCCTAGGTACAGATCAGATGAGTTGGATGTCGTGTAAACATCTCAGGTACAAATGTGTATATTAAACTATTCTGTTGTAAATCGTGTTACGGAGTAGGTTATGTGTTCGTTGTGTGTGACACCCTGAGGTTGTATTATGTTTTAATCAAATTTCATGATAATTTTATGTACGGGGGCTAGGGTGTTACAATCAGCATATGGAATGGATGCTAAAGAATTGTGTCTAGTACCCAATATTGCATTGCCTCAGAAATTCAAGGTTGCTGACCTTCAAAACTACAAGGGATTGAGTTGTTCGAAAAGCCACATAACCATGTACTACAGAAAAATGGCCTCTTACATTGACAATGATGCATTACTGGTCCATTGCTTCCAAGATAGCTTGCCTAGAGCTTCTCTAGATTGGTATATGGGGTTGGAACGGAGCAAGATCCGGAATTGGAAAGATATTTCTGACGCTTTTTTAAAGAAATATAAGTGCAACCTTGATATGAATCCAACTGCAAAACCAAGCTCAGAGAAGTAATGAAACCTTTAAAGAATACGCACAAAATTATAGGGAAATGGTGCTCCAAGTTTAACCACCTTTATTTGACTCTGAACTCATAGGCATTTTCATGAGTACGCTCCAAGGTTCTTATTTCGAAAAGTTGGTTGGAAGCATGTCATCTAACTTCTTAGATTTGGACACAATCGGTATAGAGAACGAATTGAAAACAGGTAGGATTCCAGGCACTGTTGGTAATCAGGCAGGGTCTAAGAAGCCTCAAGGCAGCTTTACAAAAAAGAAAGAGGGAGATACTAGTGTTGTGACAGCCAATTTCCATCCCAATATCAGGCACCCATGCCATATTATCTGTTCTTGTACGTCGTTGTGACACAATATCAGCAACCTCTATTTCAATATCAAGCATCATCGGGGTACTAACAGCCTCCTTCGGCTCATGATCCACAGAATCAACAACCCGCACAGAATAATCAAAATTAGGGGCAAGGACATAATAGACAATGAAACAATGGTTAGGAGAGGTGACGTCATCGCTTCAATAAAATTCCAGTGTCTTATGCCCACTTGCTACTTTATCTTATTCATGTTAGGGCAATTGCGCCTAAAGAGATATCGCCTACTTCTTTCCCCTATCATCCCAAGCATAACCTCGATGCTTCATGCGCCTTCCACGCATGGTATATAGGGTATTCTACGGAAGATTGCTTTGTTTTCAAGATTAAAGTTCAAGAACTTCTTGATCAAAAGTTACTGACCTTTACGGAAGAACAACTAAAAGTAAAGATAAATCCTTTTACCTGGCCACAATGGGTCAGCGGTTAATGCAATTGACGAGGTAGAATGTACAGAAGTAATCAAAGAGGTCTCTAAGGTCAAAACCCCCGATGTCAATCATTATGAAGAGATTACAAGACTATGGTTTCTTGAAAGATTTTCACAATGATTGTGGTATTTTCCAAATAGAACCCGATCAGTGTGATGAATTGAAGAACTGTGTACAAAGTTTGATGAACCAAGGTGTGATCCAGTTCACTAAAGCAAGTGTCAATGAAGAGGTATCTACCATAATCCAATCACTATTGTTTACAAACAAAAACATATACAGGTGCATGTGAAGAAACTATTGTAATCTATAAATATTTGCGTTCTTGGACCTTTCCCTTCTAGAGTACCAAGGCTATCCCTTAGAAGTATGAGACTACTGCTTATGTTGGAGGAAAGTCCATAGAATTCTCTGAGTCAGAAATCGTCAACATAGCAGGAACTGGGGGAATGACCCGTAGTGGTTGTGTGTTCGCCTGAAAATTCCTAACAAAATCAGATCCACCTATAACAACTCTCCCCAAATAGAAAAGTATTCCAACAACCTCTCCCCAAGAGGAGAGGGAATCAGCATCCATTCCTCACAGGACAGTTGCGCCAATTGCTCCACCCAAGGTGAAGGATGTTATGAACAAAGCAGTAGAAGCTCCTTCCAAAGGAAAAGGAATAATGGACTTGGAGGCACAGACAGAACCTCTCAAAGAGAATATCTCTCTTGATGAAAGTCAGGAATTACTTAGGCTAATTTGGAAGAGCAACATCAAGATTGTGGACCAATTAGGTCAAACGTCATCTAAAATATTGATCATATCACTGCTATTAGAGGCTCATAAAACAGCTTTGATGAAGGTACATCATACTGCCCATGTAATGCAAGACATCACTGTTGACCAGATCAACGAGGTAGTCACAAATATTATAATCAGCTGTTACTTGGGATTTAATGATGCTGAACTGCCAATTGGAGGAGCTTCCCACAATAAGGCATTACACATCTCTATTACCTGCATGAACAGTATCCTATCTAGAGTCCTTGTAGATATTGGTTCCTCTCTCAACGTAATGCCAAAGAATACGTTGAGTCAACTATTGGTTGAAGGAGCAGAAATGAGGGCTAGTGCACTAGTTGTAAGAGCTTTTGATGGTTCTATAAGACAAGTGATCCGTGAGACCGATCTACCAATTCGGGTTGGACCCCATTTGTTTAACATCATGTTCCAAGTGATGGATATTAACCATGCTTACAGTTGTTTACTTGGGAGACCATGGATTCACGTTGTTAGGGCAGTAACTTCTACGCTGCACCGGAAACTGGAATTCATGGTGGAAGACAAATTAGTTATCATATTTGGTGAAGAAGACCTGCTTATAAGCGAGTTGTCGCCATTATGATACGTCAAAACTAACGAGGGTGCAATAGAGGCCCCCTTTCCCTACTTGGAGTTTGAAGATGTCAGTACCACTACGTCTAATCTTGACAAAGCATCATAATTGATCATGTCTTCATTGAAGAGTGCTAAAGAGACCCTTGAGATAGGTAATCCCACTGGTTGGGGAAAAATGCTAGATGTCACTGAGAACAACAACCGGTTTGGTATTGGATATTATCCATCATCGAGCTTGCCTAATCCTGAAGACCAGAAAAAATTATGCCACATCAAGGAAGTGTTCAACATTGTTAGATTTCAACAAGACAACCTAGTGGCAGTCATAGAAGATGCAAGCAAAGAAATTCCAAGCTTCGTGCTCTAGTGTCCACCTGGCTTCGCGTTGAATAACTGGATGGCTTCCGTGATTCCTACAATCTTTTCCGTGTCAAAGTAGTACTTTTGTATTTTCTGAATCCCTTGTCCCCACCCGAGGCAAGATGATAGCTTTGTAAAAGGCCTCCATATCTTTTAAAGCATTATGTTTCAATCAATAAAAAGTATTTTGGATTAAAAATCGTATTCCTTTCCTTTCCTTTATTTTTATTTTTATTTTTCACAAATAAATGGAAAAAGTTTATTTTTCTTTACTTTTTCATAAGAATAATTCTAAAATAAAATCCCATAAACATGCAGAAATAATGAATTCATTGATAACAACACGGTTATAATCCCCTGTAACTCTTGGCCCCCAATTAACCACGCCAAAGACGACGGTGAGGAAGATTGTGAATTGGCAGATGAACTAGCCAGGCCCCTTGAGCAAGAACAAAAAGAGATTTAGTCGCATCAAGAGCCAATAGAGGTCATTAATCTGGGGACTGAAGAAGCCAGAAAGGAGGTAAAGTTTGGGGCATCTCTAGAGAAACATGTGTATATAAAGTTGGTCAAGTCACTGCAAGAGCATGTGGATGTCTTTGCCTGATCATATCACGATATGCATGGTTTAGACATTAACATCGTTGAGTATCATTTACCACTCAATCCTGAATGTCCGTCTGTCAAGCAAAAGCTCAGAAGGACAAGACCGAACATGGCACTCAAGATTAGAGAAGAAGTTAAAAAACAATTTGATGTTGGCTTCTTAGCTATATATGAGTATCCTCAATAGGTTGCAAACATAGTACTATTCCCAAAAAAGGATGGTAAGGTCAGAATGTATGTGGACTATAGAGACCTTAATAAAGCAAGCCCAAATAATGATTTCCCTTTACCTCATATTGATGTCCTAGTTGACAACACCACTTAATTCTCATTATTTTCGTTCATGGACGGTTTCTCAGGGTACAATCAGATAAAGATATCTCTTGATGACATGGAAAAAACTAACTTTATCACCCTATGGGGGAACATTCTGCTACAAAGTCATGCCTTTTGGTTTAAAAAACCCAGGGGCAACCTATCAAAGGGCCATGGTAACCCTCTTTCACGATATGATACATAAAGAGATAGAGGTTTACATGGACGATATGGTTGCCAAATCTAGAAATGAAGACGAACATCTAGACCATCTGAGGAAGCTATTTGCTAGACTCGGGAAGTACAAGCTACAATTGAACCCTGCAAAATGCACCTTTTGGTTTAGATTCGGTAAACTACTGGGATTCATTGTCAATCAACGAGGTATTGAAGTTGATCCTAACATGGTTCGAGCTATCTAAGATACGCCACCTCCTAAAATAGAAAAGGAAGTATGAGGCTTTCTGGGTAGACTAAACTACATCTTGAGGTTCATCTATCATCTAACGGCTACCTGCAAACCTATATTCAAGTTACTGAGAAAAAATCAAACGATCGAGTGGAATGATGATTGCCAAGGAGAATTCGACAAAATAAAGAAATACTTGCAAGAACCACCGATCCTAATACCACCAGTTTCGAGTAGACCGCTGATAATGTATCTCATAGTGCCAGATAAATCAATGGGTTGTGTACATGGTCAGCATGACGACACATGCAAAAAAGGGAATTCCATTTATTAACTAAGCCAGAAATTCACTGATTATGAGACCAAATACTCACTTTTGAAGAAAACATGTGCCCTGGCATGGGCTGCTCGACGCTTAAGGCAATACATGGTCTGTCACACTACTTTATTGATATCCAAAATGGATCCAATTAAGTACATATTCGAAAATCCTACTGTCACTAAAAGAGTAGCTCGTTGGGAAATGCTATTGACTGAATATGATATCCAGTATATTACCCCAGAAGGCAATCAAAGGAAGCGTGTTGGAAGATCATCTCGCTCACCAACCTTTAGAAGAATATCAATCAATGGAGTTTGATTTCCCTAACGAAGATGTGCTACTTATCCCCAATCCAGATGAGGAACCTGAACTAAGGGCTCGATGGAAACTTGCATTTGATGGTGCCTCAAATGCTAAGGGAGATGGGATTGAAGCAGTCTTGATCAATCCAAATAATGGTTACATTCCTTTTTCTATAAGATTATGCTTCGACTGTACAAACAATGTGGCTGAATATGAAGCTTGTATCATGAGTCTTAAAGCTTCTATCGACCTAAGGATCAAAATTCTAGAGGTGTTCAGAGGCTCGTCACTTGTTATCTGTCAAGTAAAGGGAAAATGAGTAACCCGTCACTAAAATTTGGTTCCTTACCGTGACCATGTCTTGGAATTGATGAAGAATTTCAAAGAAATTACCTTTCATCACAGGTCAACTATACCAGATACGATTCAAGAATGCTTTTGACAAAAAGGTTCTCCCTCGCATATTCCAAGAAGGTTACCTAGTTCTCAAGAAATACTCACCAATACATTCGGACCCACGAGGCAAGTGGACTCCTAACTATGAAGGACCATTTGTCGTTAAGAAGGCCTTCTCAGGCGGAGCCCTGATCGTCACCACCATGGATGGGAAAGAGTTTCCATTGCCAATGAACTCTGATGCTATAAAAAAATAATATACAAAAAAAAAGAGAACAAAGAGCCCGCTAAGTTGACAACCGAAAGGACAACCTAGGCAAAAATGGATATCCTGGTGGACCAAAAAAAAGAAATGTCCAGGAAAAAATTAGGGATTAAATAAAAAATGATAAGCCCACTGATTCGAAAACATGAAAAGGCGACTTAGGTAAAAATAGGTATCCTGGTGGACGAAAAAAAGAAAAAATATCCAAGCAAAAGTTAGGGATAAAGGCATTTGACTGCAACACTTGAGCCTACTTCATCATAGCTAGAATTCAGACGGTATAGAACAGTTCAGTCATCGTCTGATGAAGCAAAGTATTGGGATTCAGATCTTACAGTGGATAATAGCATGTGTTGTAATAAATGGAAATTCATATAGATTTCCCATTTCCATTTAGCTTATTTTTCAATTTTTTATAATTTCCTCTTCTAGGATTTCGCATCTTTGTACTCACATCTTATGTACGAACTTTCTTTTACATTCAATAAAATTATCTTCTCCTTGTCAATTTTCCTGTCTTGTATTTGTTTGCAAAATATTGATTATTTTTTATATAAAATACTACAAAACATTGAGAATAATAAAAAGCTAAAAAGAAAAACTTTTGCATTGACCTGATTATTTGAAAACCTAAATGAAGATCGGTAGTCTACAATGTACGCTTAATACATGAAAGCATCTCAACGGCCGACCGATCAGGTTAAAAAATATTTTTTCTCACAAGGAATCAAAAAGAAGTCTCCAACAGTTGCGGTAACCTGAAGTTCTCTCTAATGTTACAAGCTCTTTGGTCTTGTTATCGGACGTTGGAGGATCAAAGTTCATCACCACAAAATGAGTCACATTCTTGTAAATACCAATCATTTCCTTCACAAAATAGCCCACATTGCTACATAACATGCATAATCTCATACATCATGTATTCAAGCATAAGCATTGCATGCATAATGCATAGCGGACATCTCTTTCATGACCGACATATTCCCTAACCAAGTATTTCAGTCAATAATCCCCCCAAAACCTATCTTCCATTCCGTATCTCCATCAACTAAACTCCTAATAACACAACCAGTCTCATTACATTACATCTGTTTTCTTCTTAAAGGGCAAATTTTTGGGTCTTTGTATTTAATCCTCTTCTACCTCAAATGCTCGAAAGTTTTCGCCATTTGTAGATTCAGGTTTAAGATGATTAAATAGGGGCAGTTGTCATACCCCAAAATTTTCCCTACCTATTCTCATTTCATTTGGCTCATGACTCATGATTCATCTGCATACATCTACCCCAGTCATTCATTTGTGGGGTCATTCATCTGAACTTGCATTCACATGTAACATTATTGATTTAAAGGATTCATATTGTTTATGGTACAAGATATTGAATTATGCCAAAGATGCTATTAATCTTCATGGATCAAAGTTTTCTTATGGTGTGCACTTGTGAAACAAGCTTTTAGGACCATTGTGCTACAGTTGACTTTTTGGTCATAGTCAACTTTGAATGTTGACTTTTCTTGGCCTAAGTGTTGGGATCCATAATTATAATCAAGACATATTGGTGGTATTGGTACATAGCATGGACAACAATATTTGAGACTAGAAGATAGAACTAAGAACATTTGAGACTGAAACAGCAGGTAGTGGAGTGGAAACCACCAAGATGTTTCTCAAAGCTCGTATGGATCTTTATATGACATGGTTAATTATTTGATAAATATCAATACCAGAACCGGAACTCAGATACCAATTGAAGGGGTGAGAAACACAAGAAAGAGGGTTTAAATTGGGTTTCGCCAACAATGATATTTTCTAAGGAATTCAAAATTCAATGCTAACAAGAGAATAAAAATAAATAGACACGATTATTTTTATCCTGGTTCACTGTTAACAAAGTTACTCCAGTCCACCCACCAAGGTGATTTCGCCTTAGACAAGGACTTAATCCAATAATCTAGAAAGATTACAACCTCTAAGTGTTAGAAAACAACTTATCCCTCTCAAGTATCTAGAATAACGACTTAGTCACTTGAGGAATCTACACTTTGAATAGTGTTACAAATGTGTGTACAAGAATTGCTTCTAATCAAGCAGATGACACAAATTGAAGTACGATAACACAAAAGTGTTTCTAGCAAGATATGAACAACAGCTCCTTGCTAATTTACAAAATTATCTTAAGAATAATCTCCTAAAGATCTGCATCGTATCGGCATGAGTTTTGTGAGCTTAAAAGCTTCTTTTAATGCTTCTATCATTTCTTGTAGAGATGCGCTCTAATTTGGTTGAGCTTCAAGCATCTTCTTTTGAGCTTACAATTTGGTGCTTGCTTCCGCCTTGCACACATACTCTCATGTTTTCTTCAGCTTTTTCTCTTCTTCTATTTCATTATTCTCACTTTGTCTATTTTCTTTGTTTCTTTAGCTCTTCCGCACTATGGCACTTCGGCACTTGGCTCACAACAGCGCTTCTTCAAGCATTCAGATCTTCAATATATAGAGCTCGAGAATAGATCTGTTAGAGGGTATAATAAGAAACATATTCCAACTGTAAAATCCCAACAGTCACTTTAAAGGAATGGTCAACATCATAATACAACAAAGTTGTCCTTGTGCCACCTATTCTAGGTAGAGGTCCCAGACTACTTTGTACTTTTATATTCATTGAAACACGTAAACCATTCTTGATCTTTTGTCTTCTAATCTTCATAGGCTTCAGATGTATATTTGATGAAGCATGTATTGAGAGATCAATACTTGTAACTTCAGAACCTAAGTCTTCAAAATCTCAGATTTTCGTTCGGCAGGACTATCTTAAGAGTCTTCAGCACTTAGTCTTTAGAAGTGATGTCTTTAGATACTTCAGAGTTTATTCAGCAGAACCTCATCTTTAAAATCTTCAGAACTTGTTCAACACATATTTATCTTTAGAGTCTTCAGAACTTCGTTCAACAGAACCTTGTCTTCAGAATATTCAGAACTTGAACTTTAGAAATGATGTCTTCAGAAACTTTTGTTTAACAGAACCTTGTCTTTAGAATCTTCAGAATTTGTTCAACACATATTTGTCTTTAGAGTCTTCAGAACTTCGTTCAACAGAACCTTGTCTTCAAAATCTTCAGAACTTGAACTTCGGAAATGATGTCTTCAGAAACTTCAGAGCTTTGTTCAACAGAACCTTGTTTTTAGAATCTTTAGAACTTGCAGCGATAGAAGCACATCTTTTTATAAAGCATTCAAGGCTTACTGACAAAGTCACAATTAGAAGCTTTAGTACAAACGTTCTTCAGAACCGTTGCATTAAAAAAGCATTCCTGAATATTGACTTTAACTTGTACACAACATATGTTTTCTTCAAGAGTGTTTTAGATCAGAGTCTGATGACGTCACACGCCTTTCTATCAGATTCAGATCCTGTTTATCAAAAGCTACACACTATATAGAAACCATAAAGTACCGAATTATTCTCTAAGATAACATGTGCAGTTATCATCAAAACTTAAGGCCAGATGCAGAACCACTCTTGTTCTTACAATTACCACATATATTTATCCATACCTACTAGTTACAATTTACCATGAAGGAACCAAGACCAAGTCACACCACATTACAACTGATACAATTCAATAGCTCAGGTAACCATCAAAGCATCCTACCAAAACTACACTATGAAAAGAAGGATCAATGACACATGAACATACAACAAGAATAAAACCTACCTATCATGACAGCAGTGTCGTATCAAAATGGCATCATACAAGTATATACACATACACTTACACAACAACCCCAAATGATATAACATCATACATGACCAACATACTAGTTCAGACCATACACATACGATGCACATAAAAGCTTATTTACTTTTAAAAGTTCACACAACCAAAATCCATCACACATAAGGAATTCAAAGCTATTATTTGACTATCATGGCAATACCTAAGTTAAGCCTACCTTACCATGTCATTCAACATACATATAACACACATCCAAAATCATTTTGCCCTAGCAATTCACATAGCAAAAGTCATCATACACGCATTACAATAAATCCAAAGTTATCATTTAACTTTTCACCTAAGTGTCCAGTCATTATGCCATCCAAATCACTACTATAATGTTTCTAATTACAAGCTCACAATCTAACCAACTGACCAAGAAAGTTACTTGCTCACAATTACCTGCCATAACCACCAATTAGTTGACCAATTTAGTTACTAACTAACATTAAACTAAAAATCAATAAACCATTACTCTAACGGTCATAGATTATCAACCAATCCCTAACTATCAAGTCATTAACTAACAGTTAACAACCTATTAACCCTAATAACAAATTAACCCTAACAAAATGCTAACATACAACTACTAACTTGCACTTCAAGTTAGTTATAAATTAACTAACATCTAACAAACTGTGGTTGCTATGATCAATCCCTAAACTGACTACTAACAAACTTCTAACCTACTAACCAACTTCAACTGCCATCTCATTGCCACGTGTGCAGGGGCAATTCCTAAATTGTCCCTAAGCTTAAACTTCCCTCCAAATACACATTAACTAACTTTCAATTGACAACTAACTTCTAGGTCCAAACAAGCACATTTTTTTTCAAATTTTCACACTGAATCCATTTAAAAAGAAACACAAATCAGTTCATTTTTCCTTCATTCCAACTAACACAATCAAATTAAATTCATTAATGAATTTCCACCTTTGATAAATCCCAGTCTAGGATCACTATCCAAGGGTGGAAAATGATTCAATCCTAACTGTTTTATAACTACCTTTCCCTCATAAGTTCTTCTCATATCCATCTATATAAGTATCACTCTCACTGCTTTATGATCACTAATCAATTATCCTAAAGAAATCATGCCAGTTTCACAACTCAACCCTCACCAACTCACCAGAGCTCTATTTCCACCATTGATTAGAGCATCACATTGAAGCTCTGTATCAAGCTAAGTTAATCCCATAGCCTAATTCATTACTCTAATTTCCTATTCTACTCAATTCAACAACAACAACAACCTACAAACTAGTTTGAAATTCAAGAATTTCAGAAAGGAAAAGAAGAAGAGGAAAATAAGAAGAAATAACGAACAACTAGGGTTCAAGGTTCTTACCTGATTGTGTATCTCTAGGTTTCATCATCATCTTCTTCAACTCATGCCTTGACTAGAGCACGTCTAAGCTCTATGAGTAAGTCCAATTCTTCATTATTTTTACCAATTGATGGTACCTTTCTGTAGAGCTTGTGCCATTGAATCAAACCCTTAAGGTTGGGTATTAAATCCTTGACTCAATGAAATTTAATTTGTATTTGAAGTTTTAGGGTTCTTGATGTTTGGCTTCAAAATCAGGGGTAGGGTAGGTTTTAGTAAAATCTAGGTTAAGGAATAAAGAGAGATGGTGAAGAGTGGAGGTCAATGATAGTGGCCAGGAGTGGTTTTGGGCTCCGTCGCTGCTGGAAGCAATTTCCGGCGCGACATAGTGATTTTCGGTGAAGACTTGACATGAGAGAGAAGAGGACAGAAGGAGACAGAGTCATGTCGTGAATGAGGGATCCTTCCCTCTTTCCCTCATTTTGAGATCTTCCATTGGGCTTCCAACTCAGGCCTAAGGCCTATTACTTCATGCACGCCCTATTTGTAACGCCCTGTATAATATATATCTAGAATAATACCATACAAGTGTTTTATTTGGTACTGACACCATCATAAGTGCCTATTGGCATAATTCACATACTTGACCATTCTAAAAACATAATACAACCCATGGTACAAGGCATAGATATTAGCCAAAACAATAAAATCTAAGAATAAGGTACAATATTCCTCATTGTACAAGAAAATAATACACAGCGGAATAAGCTCAACTAAGCTTCTCTTGAAACATCCCAAGCATAACTCCACTTGTAAATCATACCTGCAAATACCTCCTAAAAATAATCAACAATAGTGGGGTGAGATATCAAATCTCAGTGAGTTCCCTATCTTATGGATTCTCTCGGCTTTACAAGGTTCTATCAAATCCTAACTCAAGTCAAGGGGAAGGGAAAATGACCTTGAGTTTACAATCTCACACTATATGGAAACATGCTTAAGAGTTCAACAACTCAATATTTAATTATCACTAATCGGTAATACATACCAAGGCATCTTTCCCCGACCAACCCTACAAGAGAGTTTCAACACGGGTCACGGATCCTTAAAAGCGTAGACATCCCATTCCCGGCCAACCCTTCCAAAGAGTTCTCGACACGGGTCCCGGAAGCTAACATAGATAACTTTCCCCGGCCATCCTACACAAGAGGATCTCGACACGGGTCACGATTATCTACACACAGGTACTTTCCCCGGCCATCCTACACAAGAGGATATCGACACGGGTCACTAATACCACCCACAAAGCAACTTTCCCCGGCCATCCCACACAAAAGGATATCGACACGGGTCACGACTACTTAATAAATACTTTCCCCGGCCATCCCACACAAGAGGATATCGACACGGGTCACTAATATTTATTAAGGGATAAGAACAGTTCCGATTATGTGATCTCACACACAAACGTGATTTTATTCGATAATCACAAGGCCACAATGCCTTAAGGCCACATTCGCCTTTCACAAAGAACACAAGGTTCACACACATGTTCCATACTAGTGTTTCACTATCTTCTAGACCAATACTCATCACGGGTGCACCTTTCTACATCGAATGCACGAGCATCGCCATCTAGGTTCTCTACTCTAGACCATTACTCGTCAAGGATGCACTTTTCTATATCGAATGCACGAGCATAGCCATCTAGAGTTTCTATCAATTTCTAGTCACATCCTAGAATCATATCATTTTGTTTTGGGGTAAGGTTTCTCACTCTTCCTAATTCATTTTAAGCATGCATATTCTCTCAATCATGTTTAACATCCATATTAGATAAAGCATATTACAATTTGCATAATAGAATCACATATAATAATTCAATCATAAGTTACATAACTCTTGGTTTCCCTCTGATCATTTAATCAGGTATCAAATCAATATTTATCACTCTTATCCCGTAGGATATTTTCACAGCTTTCCAACGACTATCATTATGCCTCGATCGGACTTACGATCCAAAAGATATGGATTTCAACATATCACATAACATTACTTTCCTTCATTTTCCACTAAATAATTAATCCCACATCATACTCAACATTTTCACTTTTTATTGGGTACAGGGTCGTTATAGCTTTCCAATGATACCAAGAACATCTCAATCCGAGTTAAGGATCAAAAGTTATGTATTTTTAAATAAAACAGAATTATTTGAAAATTCCCAGGAGCGCCCGGCGGTAGAAATTTTTGCCCGGCGGTGCCCCTGCGCCTGTGCTTCGCCCAAAGAAGCAGTGGTTTAAGTCCCAATTCCAAAACCAAAAAAATTTCCAGTAGCGTTCCATGCTGCGCCCCTTAAGTTTCGCCCGTCGCAAGCCCGCATCGCCCGACGCTCAAAGCGCCACCCGGCGGTACGCATCAGAAGCATAATTTTCTGCTGAATTTTCCATGGTTCCAAGGGTCCAAAACTCACCCTTTCCACACCAAATCATTTCCAAACAACCAAAACAAGTATTATCAAATGATCATATGCATATTACAACTACACTACATAATTTATATCGAATTTCATCCGTTAGATTTCATTGATTTATCCGTTTAATCATTTTCTCTCAAATCTAACCTAAGTTCAAATCATGGATTTCTAGAACTTAGAGTTTCTAAATAGAACCCACCTTAGCATTGAAGAGGAGGTTGAAGAAGATGAGATGATGAATCGATGAAGAGATGATGAATATCCAAGCTCTTCCTTCTTTTCCATTTTCCTTTCTCCCACTTTCTTCTTTTCTTCTTCTTTACTAACTTTCTTTTCTTTCTCTTATAACATATATATATATATATATATATATATATATATATATATATATATATATATATATATATATATATATATATATATATATATATATATATATATATATATATAATATAATCCAACAGGGTAAAATATCTCCAATTGATATTTTGTCATCTCACACCGATTGATCAATTATTAGAGTTATCTTAAAAATCCTCTCTTAACTAATAATTTGATCTCTTCAGAGTTCATCAGTTGCTCTAATGATCCCAATTGATAATACTTAAAGTACTTAGAGGATTCCATTAATCCAATTTACCAAAGATAGAGCACATAGAGTACTCATCTGATCTCATCTGATATCCAATTGAACATTTAGATAATATGGGGTATTACACTGTTCATTGCTGGCACGCCCCCTACTCTGAATCTAACCAAGCCAAAAAATACTTGGGCCTTACAATACATGGGCCTGCGCCCAAATGATATTCATACTCCTTTCTCAAATTCATACCCCTTGGTAGAAATAAATTATTCTATTTATTTATTTATATATTTTTCTTGTAACATTTTTAACACATTCAAAAATGACACTTTAATAGAAATTAATTAGATTTAATGTTTTAGGCTACAATAAAAATTCTTAATTAGTAAGTAGGTTAGAATTAAGGCATAATTAGTCTTGATCCCTTTCGTTGATTTGATTATTTGATCAAACATACTTTAATCAATTAATTAGATTAATACTTTTAGGACTTATTAATTAGATTTTATAAACAAATTGTATACTCCCTTAGAGTTTTTATTCAATTAAGTAATCACAAGTCCCTTGGTTCTTTGATTTGAATTAGATCTTAAGACTTGTACTACACATAATTTCTTAAGTCAATCCTAAGTCCTTACATATTCAAAACGCTAGGAATAGTTGACCATCAAAGCATGAACACATTAAACTCTACTCCCATTCTCTGATACCATCTCTCATTCTTTCAAACATACCTTTTCTCATCCATTTAGAACGAAAACTCTTCTTCTTACTAAACCTCAAAACACTTAATTCTGATGTGAATTGTGCGCCATGAGCCTTAAGAAGTGGAGAAGGAATAGGATGGAGTATTCCTATCCTTATTCTGAATATCTTTGGATACGGGACGCATGACCCAGTTGTTCAAAGTATTCACCTCCATTCATAGACTTTAGTGCAATTCCAATTAAGACAATTCCCAACATTCATCCCCATACCAAAATCCACAACAATCAACAACAAAAACACCATTTTAATTGGACCTAACACAACACCTCAAGGTTTTGACACCCATACACCTGCATGTTTGCCTTGTTAATCCCCTGGTTTAGGCAAAAGCTCTTGCATGTTTATCTTGTTAATCCCCTGGTTTAGACAAACCCCATGTTTGCCTTGTTAATCCCTTCGTTTAGGCAAACCCTTATCTGCCTTGATCCCCTGATTCAGGCAAACCCCTGCATTGGTTTAGACACCACATCTTGGTTTAGAACCCACATCTTAGTTCAAATGTATCATTCTTGTTTCAGACACCTCAATTTTGCTTCAGGCACCACTCTATGTGTTGAGGCTGGAAATTTACATAGTCACCATCATCCTTTATTCATTCCTAAGAAACATGGAAATAATAATAAAACCTAATGTTAAAGTGAAAGACTTAGGGTTCGGTAGTTAATTAAGCAAGGGGAAGGTATTAGGCACCTCTCATCTCCATTGTACTCAAAGGGATTTGTCACACCCTAATTTTTGACCCTAAGATTATGTATTTTCGTTTTGCATCATCTGCATAGCATATCATGTATTTCATCTCTCGTAATACCCAATTTATCAGCTGAAATAAACTTGTCGGAATTACAGTCGAATCGGTCAAACTAAAGTCAACTGTGCGTAAAATTAGTGCACGGAAAATTTTAAAATCGAGCCTGCAAACGTCAGTCATATTAATCTATGTTTCGTGTAGTTTAACCTGGCGTGTTCGTTTTAATTTTTCGATCACTTTTCGGTCGCATTTTTGGACAGTTTAAGTCGTTTTAGCGGGTAAAATTTATTTCAAAATTTGACAAAACGCTGTATCTTTTCGAAAAGTATATTTTTTGCTGATCATTTTGGTGTATTCATTTTAATTTTTCGAGCACTTCGATACCGAACCAATTA
The DNA here is from genome assembly GCA_022829125.1 of Lathyrus tuberosus. Lineage (NCBI taxonomy): Eukaryota > Viridiplantae > Streptophyta > Magnoliopsida > Fabales > Fabaceae > Lathyrus > Lathyrus tuberosus. Next base: position 3,359,257 of record JALAZF010000183.1, read on the forward strand.
CTTATTTTTTATCATTTTTATTTCTATATTTAATTAGTAATTCTTTAAATTAATCAGTTTATTTTAATATTTTTTTATATATTCATTATTTTTGCTTTTTATTTTGAGTAATACTCAATAATTAAGTTTAGGATTTTTTTTCCGTTTTGGTGAAAGAGAACAAGGATTATATTTCTTTCCAAACAAATCCTGACACGGTTCCAACATGTCGCAAACATAAATACAATGAAAAGGAAAGTTTTTTTTTTAAATTCTTGCAAACATGTCTGTCTAAAGTGGGAAAGTTTTCAAAGTTGACATTCAATTCAAAGATTTCAGAAGCACCTATATAAAGGGGACCTACCTTCACATCTTCACTCATCCCTCCATTACTACCACCCTTGTTACTCCACCTTTCGTATAACTTCTTCTACCGACGCATCCTTCGCCATTACCATTTTCTTCACTTTGCGACTTCCTCCAACTTCCAGCAACAACGGTTCGACATCGCGGTAACATTCGGAAACGAGTTTTCTCTTGTATTAAGTTGTATGATATTTTGATATTTTGTGTTGGCTTTGATTTGACTACATAGCGTATTTACCTATTGGTGTGCGTTGAGTTTTGGTTCGGTTTGAATGCGATCTTATCATTATTGATGTGTTGCTGCTATTAATTTGTGATTTTTGCTTGATTCATTAGCCTGTTGTTCTGCTGCCATACCTTGGCTCCATTTTAAATGTTTGTTTCTATCAGTTTTAATAATATACTTCTGTTTTTTTAGTTACAGTTACACATATAGTTCTGTTTGTTTTTAAGATATAGTTATATGTTATACTTACTTATAAGTTTTTTAGCTATACTTACTGCTAGTTTTGAAGTTATAGTTACTGCTAGTTATAGTTATTGTTTGTTTTTTCTAAGTTATAGTTACTACTCTTTTTAAAAGTTATACTTATTGGTAGTCTTTTAGAAGTTATAGTGATATATTTATTTATACTTTTTTAAAGGTTATAATAATATATGTATACATCTGGCTTTCAGTTATACATATGTACCCTCCTTTTTTTTCTTGTTTTACATGTACATTCTTTTTAGTTTCAGTTTTTAAGTCTTCCGGTTTAAGGCTTAATATATATACATATTTTTGGTTTTTTTTTTTAATTTTGTAGATTTGTATATAAAATTGTGATTTGAGTTTTAACTTATATATATATATATATATATATATATATATATATATATAAATATATATATATATATATATATATATATATATATATATATATATATATATACACACTAGCGGGCCACGGGTACCCGTCGGTGACTCGCATTTGGATACATTTAAAACTTTGTCAAAAAATATAATTAATAAAAATTAGTAAATATAAAAATATTTGTTTTAAAAAAAAAAGAATCAATACCCGCGGACATCGGGTGATATTTGTTATAAAAATATTTTTGTAATAATTTAATTTTAAAAAAGATGAAATAATAACATAGTATTTGTAAATATTAATTTAATTGTATAAATAAATATTAGTAACATTAATAAAAGTATTTGGATCATCGATACACTATTTTTTCATATATACAAATAAAGTTCAATCAAAAGTATTTAAATTTTTCCCGTGTATAAAAATATATATGTGTCGTATACATTACTATATTATCAATGATTTCATTTTTCCCGTTTCAGTAATACACTTTTTCCCGTAGTTATATTTTTAATATTTATCAATCATAAATATTTGTCCCGTAATTTTATTTGTTTTAATTTTCGAATACAAATGTAACAATGATTGTAAAAAAAAGTTATAGATTTCATATAGAAAAAATTTATATATTTTTTAATTTATTATCATTTATAAAACATTGTATCAACAATAGAGTTTTCCCCGTTTATAAAACATTGTAATTTTCTTCGTAAGAAGATTTATTTTATTATCAAATTTTAGAGACGAATCATTGTGACGTCTTAAATAGTTTATTTTAATAATTAGTTAGACTTAAATAAAAGTTATAATTATACAATATTTTTTGAAACAACATATTTATAAAACATTATAATTATAAGTTATTGAAACAACATATTTATAATTGATTGATAAATATATTTGTAATTGATTGATAAATTAGAAAATGAAATTGAGAAAAAAAAATTGGTATCTAACTGATTAAGAAATCAACATTAATATTTTTACCCGCATTCTTCCAAAAATATTATTTTGATATCTAACTGTGTAGAGTTTTATTTTAATATTAATGTATTAAATAAAAAAACGTATTATAAAAAAAATAAAGTAAAATTGAGAAGCTAAAAAGTAAATAAGAAACATTGATGTTAAATAGAATAGAAAGACGAAAAACATAGAAAATGGGTCCACAGGAAATCGAAATAATATTTGAAACATTAATCATTAAATTTAAAACTCCTCGCAGTCAAAAAGTTGTCCCACCGGTAGTCTCGTTCATCGTCGTCATCTGAATCAAAGACATCATTGTCCGGTTCTTCATCATCAAGGTAATCAAAGTTTCGAACGGGTATGGCCATTGCTCTTGATCTCCTGGTTCTTCTCCTCTTGTGTCTTTTTCGTACAACCGGCTCTACCTCCTGAAGTTGTTGAACATGGTTGTCCGTAGATGGTTGAAGCTGCGGATGCAGTTGGATGTCAGCAGGTGGTGTTCCCCTTAAAGGACGCAGTACATTTTCTTGGGTCTGTTAAAGTAAAAAAAAATTCATTAAAACAGAGAGGAAGAAATTTGCAGAGATGTATCTAGTGATTGAAAAATAAATTTGTTATGTAGGATATGAACCTGTTCAGCTTGCTGGACATTGACAGTGTGGTTGGCTACTTCTGGTTGTGGCAAGGTTGTGATTGGTTGTATATCAGCCGGCAACTGCATCTCAGTAGGTTGTGCAACTTGGAGGTAATTCTTGGTTGCCATGTAAATAGATTGTGGGATATTGAATTTTGTTTATGTTGGTGAGAATATGAGACAACCTTTTATATAGTAGTGGGCTGTGACTGTTAAGTTGCTCCCAGAAATTGGAAATGTGATGTCCATTAAGTACATTGAAAGTATTAATTAATTACCTTGAAACTATAATACTGGAACACAAGGAGCCAAAACAATAATTAGTGGTATAATGGACATCACAAATACAGTTATGAAAATAGGAAAGTGGAAATAATAATACACTTGAAAACATAATTAATATCTCTAGTTGAATTTTATTTCAAAAGGGTGACCAAAGGAATCAAAACAAATAAGGCAAAACTTGAAAACCTACCATTTTCATTCATTCACATTCACTGACAGTAGGATGATCAAATTTCAAAGCGTCACATATCCTACAAAACTCAGATTAGACGAATAGGTTCCAGGTAGGCATAGCATGAATTCAACCTTGACTGGCATAAACACATTTTCACATTAAAATTTGCAAGGCAGAATTTCAAACATGCCAAATACAGCATAGTGTATAAATTAGATTGCATCCTAACATGTACAGAATTTCAACCAAGGTGCATTCACATAATAGCATTCAACTCGTACTCATAACTGGTTTCCTGTCACCAATTGAAGTGCACACTCGTACTCATAACTAACTTAACATAAATGTAAGTTAATTCAAAACGTGCAACAATTAATTTTTCAAACCAAAACATGTGAGTTTATATTCAAATAACAGGCTGCAATTCAAGGACACAAAGCCAATTTCAATTAACCACAACACTTGACAAGACAATTCTTACCAACTAACTATCATAACAGTCTCTAACTAACCGATCCAGCTCAGCGTATCAAAATTTCGTAGCTAGCTGACCCTAACTAATTCACCTGAATTTCCCCATTTAACCTCGATTTTCATTCCATATAAATTCAGATCCTCACTATGATTTCACTGCTTCATCTTTTTCGTACAACCGGCTCTACCTCCTGAAGTTGTTGAACATGGTTGTCCGTAGATGGTTGAAGCTGCGGATGCAGTTGGATGTCAGCAGGTGGTGTTCCCCTTAAAAGACGCGGTACATTTTCTTGGGTCTGTTAAAGTAAAAAAAAAAATCATTAAAACAGAGAGGGAGAAATTTGCAGAGATGTATCTAGTGATTGAAAAATAAATTTGTTATGTAGGATACGAACCTGTTCAGCTTGCTGGACATTGACAGCGTGGTTGGCTACTTCTGGTTGTGGCAAGGTTGTGATTGGTTGTATAACAGCCGACAACTGCATCTCAGTAGGTTGTGCAACTTGGAGGTAATTCTTGGTTGCCATGTAAATAGATTGTGGGAATATTGAATTTTGTTTATGTTGGTGAGAATAGGAGACAACCTTTTATATAGTAGTGGCCTGTGACTGTTAAGTTGCTCCCAGAAATTGGAAATGTGATGTCCATTAAGTACATTGAAAGTATTAATTAATTACCTTGAAACTATAATATTGGAACACAAGGAGCCAAAACAATAATTAGTGGTATAATGGACATCACAAATACAGTTATGAAAATAGGAAAGTGGAAATAATAATACACTTGAAAACATAATTAATATCTCTAGTTGAATTTTATTTCAAAAGGGTGACCAAAGGAATCAAAACAAATAAGGCAAAACTTGAAAACCTACCATTTTCATTCATTCACATTCACTGACAGTAGGATGATCAAATTTCAAAGCGTCACATATCCTACAAAACTCAGATTAGACGAATAGGTTCCAGGTAGGCATAGCATGAATTCAACCTTGACTGGCATAAACACATTTTTCACATTCAAGGCAGAATTTCAAACATGCCAAATACAGTATAGTGTATAAATTAGATTGCATCCTAACATGTACAGAATTTCAACCAAGGTGCATTCACATAATAGCATTCAACTCGTACTCATAACTGGTTTCCTGTCACCAATTGAAGTGCACACTCGTACTCATAACTAACTTAACATAAATGTAAGTTAATTCAAAACGTGCAACAATTAATTTTTCAAACCAAAACATGTGAGTTTATATTCAAATAACAGGCTGCAATTCAAGGACACAAAGCCAATTTCAATTAACCACAACACTTGACAAGACAATTCTTACCAACTAACTATCATAACAGTCTCTAACTAACCGATCCAGCTCAGCGTATCAGAATTTCGTAGCTAGCTGACCCTAACTAATTCACCTGAATTTCCCCATTTAACCTCGATTTTCATTCCATATAAATTCAGATCCTCACTATGATTTCACTGCTTCAATGAAGCTCTTTCAATCATTGCTCTACCTCCCTCATCATCTAGTTGCAAGATAGTAGGTAAAGGTGGTTTACCTGTGTGATCTGCCTTGGAGAAACTTCAGTTCAAAGTTAGCAAGTGTGAGCCTTGACTCTTCACATATTTCTCCAATGGTCACCTAATTTCTGTCTCTTATAATCAACTTTCATAAATGTAGCTCCAATTGATCTGGTCATTTGTGTATTCGTCTTGTTCCACTTTGAACATGTGCTGAAATTCGTCATCAAAAAAACACTTTACACATGGAAATGGAAAAAATGAACTTGAAGTGCATAATTTAGTCTGCAACTATGCCTGATTGAAGTGTTGCTGCAACTTTCTGTCTCTTATAATCAACCTTCATAAATGGAAAATCTGTTACAACAGGAAATGATTACTCTCTCTATAGTTTATGTTAGAAACTAATATTAAGAGATACTAAGAAAACACATTAATCTTAGGAGATAATTCACCTTAATTAAAGGTCTTTTTCATATATTTAACAAAGAATTCCAAATCAAAATGAATTAGGTATTTTGAATGGCTTAAAGAAAGTGAAAAAGGAGAAAGAAAACCTTTTAATTAAGGTCCAGAACATGTTGGTTGTCCTCAAATTCAGTGTAGCTCCAATTGATCTGGTCCTTCGTGTATTCTTCTTGTTCCATTTTGAACATGTGCTGAAATTTGTCTTTAAAATATACAGTTAACATTTGAGAGTGAAAAAAATGAAGTTGCAGTGCATAATTTAGTCTATAACTATGCCTGATTGAAGTGTTGCTGCAACTTTTCATTTGTGAAATTATTGTAGAACTGCTCAAAATTGCAGAGCATCACAAACTGAAAATAAGTTACAAAACAATGAAATATGAAAACAATCATATGTGGATGTACTTTTACACATTGTATTTATACTTCTAAAATATAACAGTATTGTTCAATTTGAAGCTTTCAAAACCATAGATATCAAGGACTTCTGATCAAACAGTTAGAATTGGGATGTTGTCCAATTGAATTATTGTTCTTGTCCACCAGCCTACAACACACACAAATGCAGCATGAATCAAAACGATAACCCTGTATCCTTTTCTTCAGTACTTTTTGTACTAATTAGATGATGTAGAGGTTTAAAGAAATCGGCCAGTTGTACCTTAGAATTGCAGGAAGAAAGGAAATGATAAGAATGATGTAAAAGTAATCTGAATGAAAAAAACAAAGATGGAAGCGAAAACTTATTAGAGTTGTTTACTCCCCAACTGATCCACTGACGCAGACAGAGGTTCCCAAAAAGTTGTAGTCTCGATAAATGTCAACTGAGCGACTGTTATTATTTAGTTTAACAAAATCCATATCAATTTCTAAATCATGAGATATAATTTCTTAGTGAAGTAATGATTATTAAGATTACACATTAACCTCATGAAGTTGAAGTAAGTTCTGAAGAGAAAAAGGAGTAATGCTCGCATAAAATTATGATGTAGTGTGCCAATATCAGGATAATTTGTCGAACATGTTAATCAGCTTCAGAGGAGAACGTGCGGATCTTCCAAAATATTTTTCTGTTTAATGGGACTTTGATCGAACATGTGAAATGCATTATTATTCAAAAATAATGAAAATAACAGACATTAACAAACAAAGCAAAACCTGGAGTTTGAATTATCAACCAGACAGATTATCAAGCATATCAAGCATATTAGTCTGAAACACATGATCAACAGCTTCAACAATAACACCAGTTCCACTTTAAGCCATTGGAAACACATCAACAACATGAACGGCGTACTCATGCACAAATTCTCCAAGCATCAAACCCATAATCTCCATGGAAGACCAGCCATACTATTATATTCAAGATATAACAAAATCAAAATTGACAAAACCCTAATTTAAAAAATTAGATAGACAATGGTGCGAATTAGGTTAAAAACAGAAACTTTACCATGTTTAAGCATGTTGAGGAGAGGGAACACTCTCATTGTCTTTCCATGTTGAAGAAATAAGAAGACGAAGTGAGAAGAAGGCAGAAACCCTAATCAAAAATTAAAAATGCATCATCGTGAAAAATTAAACAAAGAAAATTGTAATGTAAAACAAACCTGAAAAAGTCGCTTGTTCATCTCAAAGCTTGAAAAACGACCTTGAATGCTGCGAAATCAGTGAAAAACCTGCGAAAGCAATGAAGAAAATTAGGGTTTTTGCGAAAAAAATTTGACAATGAAACGGAGAGACGATGAGAGCGAGAGAGAGAGAGAGACGAGGATTCGAGAGAGAAGCTGATAGTGGAGAACCAAAAAATTTCTTCCTCCAAAGACTGTTGAGCTGGGAGAGACAATGTGAGTGAGAGAGACGACGAGCGAGTAGGTGAGAGAGAGACAATGAGAGAGTGAATGAAAAAAATTTCAGTACATATTCAAAAAGGGATAAAAATAGAGAAGGAGAAATGTGTGTGTTAATATCATTTCTTTATGTATTTGCATATTCTAGAAAAAGATCAAAAATATTTTAATCTTTTGTTTTTAATATTCTTATCAAGTTTTTTGATATTATTAAAAATATATATAAAAATATGTTATAATTATTAGTTAATATAAATAGGGTTAAATATGTTTTTGGTCCCTATAAATATCTCACTTTTCAGTTTTAAACCCTATTAAAAATGTCATATTTTGATCCCTACAAAATTTTTATGCATGCAGTTTTAGTCCTTGCTATTTTCTAAAATTTTGAAAACTATTTAATTACCACTAAAATTTTAGATTTTTGAATAATTTTTTTCATACGTGTTTAGATTACTATAAAATGTTTTTTTACCAAATTATATAGTTTTTTAAAATGAGAAGAATTAAATATGAATTTTTTAAATTTCAAAACATAATGATAAAAGTAATGAAAATCTCGACTTATAAATCAAATTTTAAGTTCCTTTTTTTTCGAGGAACTTTTTATAACGTTCTAAACATATCTGCAAAATAATCATTCAAAAATACCTATTGGTTTAACAGTATGGACTTAAACTACGTGCATAATTATTTTGTAGGGACCAAAACTCATTGGTTTTTTTAATAGGGGCCAAAAACTAAATTTGGTAATTTTATAGGGACCAAAAACATATTTAACCCATATAAATATTAATATTTAAATTAATTAATAACTCCTTGTTGCCCGATTCTATTTCATGACTGTCTATTTTTTATACGGGATGCTTTGCCGTGTGCCTCTATTTTGTTCGCGATGCTTTGCCACGTGTCTTTACTGTTTACATGATTCTTTTCCGTGTATTTCTGTTGATTTTTCACTGTCTGATTACCATGATGTTTTTCCATGCGTATTCTGTGATACCTTATTTGTCTGACCATACATGATGCTTTTCCGTGTGTTGTGTCTGTGCCTTTATTTGATACCATTTACATGATGTTTTCCCGTGTTTCTGCTGCTTTCTATTCCTTGTTGACCTAATCCAAGGGAAGGGATTGTATGTTGACTTATTGTTATTATGCATGTCCCTCGTCTATTAATATTCTTTACCTGTCTTGGTTGTTCTTGGTTCTTAGAACCTAGCAACTCGTAGTGCGAACTACGAACGCTCTGATTTCTCAAAATTCCTTTTGAGAATACGTAGGCACAAGGTCAATCCTGGGCAAGCAACATTTTCCTTTTACTTTGTTTACCCTTATTGAGGGGAACTACGCATGCTCTGATTCCATTCCCATCAGGATACGCAGGCACGAGATGCGATGTCTTGGCGAGCATACTTAGAAATAACACCTTAGGTCTCCCCTTTTTCTTTTCACCCTTAGCAAATAGATAACAAATAACAAATAACACAATAAAACAAGAGGTTCCTGTAGAGTACTACAAATACTTAGGGTGCTAACACCTTCTCTAGGTATAACCAACCCTCGAACCTTAGATTCTCTTTGCTTTGCATTGCATATTTTGGGTTATTCGTTCTTTTTCCTTTCCCTTGGATAAATTAAAGATCGGTGGTGAACTAAGACTTGTGAACCTAGCTACGGTATCTGATTCTCACCGCGACAGAAATGGCGACTTCATTGGGGATAGACTGAAGAGGGTTAAGCCTAACTTGCTTATTTGTGATATTTATTTGCTTGCTTGTTATTTTGTTGTTTCATGGGTGTGAGGGCAAAATGTCTCTCATTTGAGCTTTATTTTAATGATGTCAAAATGTGTGCTAGCTCGTAGTTTGTAATTTGGACGGTATCATCTTATTATTATCGGCATTCTAATTTTGCAAGGCATAATCATGAGTCCAAACATATAGTGGAGTCTTGCATATCCCTTACATGTGTGTGATCATGGTATTAGTATTAGGCATGCATAAACTGTGCCTAAATAGATGAAAATGCGTCGAAAAACCATTTTTTAAGAGTTTTTGAAGCTTGAGTCGACCTAAGCTGAGGTCTGGTAGACTCATGAATTATTGACAGTGTGTGTGTTTTGCTCGGGTAAGCGCACGCCTACCCTGTGGTCGACGCATGCTACTGGCATTTCTCATTATGAATTTTTCTCATCCATGCATCGATGCATGACCCCTGTAGCGGTCGACGCATGGTCTTCCAACATGCGCAGATTGCCCACGGGTCAGCGCAGGCTGACCCTCATTAATTGGTTGGCCGACCGCTCGCTGTTTATACATCATTTTTCTTGTTTTCTTAAGTTTCAAAATGCTGTTATGAATTTCAGTTGGTCCTTGCGTCATATAAATACATGGTTTCTCTTTTTTACATTAACAACAAGAAAAAGTGAAAGATTTACATTGAAACTTTTCTCTCATCACATTCATCTTCATTCTTGCATTCTCTCAAGAAATACACATAACCATTTTTGTTGATTCTTTGCATCATGAGGTGATAACATCCAAATATAGAATTGTTTCTTGTTTGGCGTGAGTGTTTTAGTGGGTTTTTTCTTGAATAAAACCTCTAGGGTTTTGTCCTCCAATATCAATTAGATTTGGGGGTTTTTGGATCAGATCTTGTGTGCATTGAATTCAGCCGAGTGAAGGTGGTCGAAGAACGGTGGGTTTTGTCGATCTAGTAGCGTTAACTAGAGGATTGTGCAACAAGAATTGGGGATCAAATTGTGTGTGGATCTGAATCAGCCGAGTGAAGGTGATTGAAGACCGGTGTGTTCTTGCAATCTAGTAATGGTAAACGGAGGTTCATCCAACAAGTTCGAGGCACTTGATTCGACTCGAATCAAGGGAAGAGAAGACATAGTATCTGCAACAACGAAGTTTCTTGAGTGTGTGATAGCTAAGTTTTCTCTTGTAAAAACAATTTGCAAACAAGTTATAGATATCTCAATTCAAGATTTAGAATTGGGGGCTGACGTACCCGAAGCGAGGACTAAAGGCGGACTGCCTAAACAAACCTGGTGTCGTTTCTCTTTCTTTATCTCATTTATATTTCAAACTGTTTACGCTTGTGATTGTTCAATTGATTGAAAAAATCTGATATAGTTTAGTGCGAAAAAATTAATTTGAAAACCATTGCACAATCATTTTGGATGTGCTTAGTGAAAATTTTGCATCAACTATTATAGAAGGTCTAGCTTGGAGTTTTATGCACTCCAAGTGCTCAATAAATTGAACTCTTACAAGGTGTTTGATATATTGTCAAGTTTGGTTTAATTTTTTATTGTTCATTGGAGATTACACCATATTAAGTGCTTTTGGAAAATTGATTAATTGTTAAGTTGCGATTCTATTTTTCTCTTCGAGCCTTTCGTTCCATTTGGCTTATGTATATTCGATTCTCTTAGTAACTCGATTCGTGTAGATGAATTATCCTCGGCTGCTTCCGCAACATATTTTTTAAAATCAAATTTTAGCACCGACTTGCAATTAAAAATAAGTGATCTATTCAACCCCCCTTCTAGATCAATTACCTTCGTCTAACAAGTGGTATCAGGAGCACCGGTTAATTCTAGTGCTTCAAGTATAACTTTTTAGGAAATGACAAATGAAACAAAAGGGCCTTACAATAGAGCATCTGTTTTTAATGGTGAGAATTATAGTTACTGGAAGGATTGTATGCATGTTTACATCAATTCTATTGATAGGAAGGTATGGAGCGTTATACAAAATGGTCCAATGGAAATAACCATGACCGACGCGAATAACGTGGTAGTACCTAAGCCTGAAGCACAATGGAATGAAGAAGACGAGAAAAAGTACAACTACAATGGAAGGCTAGAAATATTCTGATCTCCTCATTGGGAGTTGACGAATATTATAGAGTTTCACATTGTTCGAGTGCTAAGGCTATGTGGGACGCGTTACAAGTTGCCCATGAGGGTACTAACGACGTCAAACTAGCTAGAATCAATACGTTGACTCAAGAATTCGACCTCTTTCACATGAAGCAAGGGGAAACCATTGCCGACATGCAAAAGAGGTTCACTCATTTAATCAATAAACTTAACTCACATGGTAGACCAATTTCCAATGGCGTTGCTACTAACAAAATCTTGAGGTGTCTTACTAGGGATTGGCAACCGAAGGTGACCGCCATAAAAGAAGCCAACGACCTAATGACGTTAGACATCACAACATTATTTGGGAAGCTCAAGGAACATGAGCAAATGCTCATAAGCTTAGACCAATTTGAGAAAAGAGAGAAGAAGGAAAAGAACAAGGCCAAAGAAGCGGAAAAGAAGTCGATAGCTCTAAAGACTTCTAGTTCAAAGTCCTCCGCATATGAGCTAAGCGAGAGTGAATCTAGTGATGACGAGGAAGAGGATTCAAATGAAGACATTGGATTATTTGTGAAGCGATACAATCACTATATCAAGAAAAATGGTATTCAGCATTCGGAGAAAAACCTCTTCAACTTTCGTAAACAATTAAGGTCTTCCAAGAATGAAGACAAAAAGAGTGGAAAAACTAAGAGTTCTTGCTATAACTGTGGAAAAGTCGGCCACTACAAGCCAGACTATACATTGTTGAAGAAGACAAAGGTAAGGACAAAAGTCGTCAAGTGAAGAAACAATCAAAACCTAGAAGAGCCTATATCGCTTGGGAAAGCGATAGTGAATCATCTAGTGCTGAAAGTTCAAGTGACGAAGAAGAGTCCGCCAACCTTTGCCTTTCCGCTCACCATAAGAAAAAGAACAAAAAGGTAAGACACTCTAAGTACGATAACTCTAATTCAATGTCTTATTTTGAAGTACAACATGCGTTTGATACTCTACACCATGAAGCCAAGGAAGCCTTTAAACGGTTAGCTTCAAATAAAAAAATATTTTCTCATTTGGAACAAAAGATCTCTGATTCCGAAAAGGAATTAGAGGCTCTCAAAAAGTCCATGGTGGAAGTAACAAAGGTAGAGGTTATGAAAGACAAAAGTAAGTGGTTAAATTTTGGTTGCGATACTTGTCACATTTGGCAAAAAGAGGTTACAACTCTTAAGGCCAAGCTTGACAAGGCTCTAGAACCAAAAATGACTTTTGCTATTGATAAATCATACTTTAAGAAAAGCATGATTAAACCATATAAAAAATATACTTATGTGATTAGAAATCAACCTAGCAAAAGTGATTCTCATGTTAACCCTACTTGCTTGTATTGTTGTAAAAGGGGTCATACCATTGCTAAGTGTCGCTTTAGGAGGTTTTTAGTTCCTAAGGGAGTTTATCAATGGTTGCCCAAATGCAATCCTGTTTTCACTCACAACCAAGGACCCAATAAGAATTGGGTACCTATTTCCCTTGATTAACTATGTAAGTACAACGTCTTGAGACCATGGAAAGAAGATGGGTTCTAGATAGTGGTTGTTCAAGACATATGGCAGGAGACATATCTCTTTTCATCGACTTTGTGGCGAAGAAAAAGGGATTTGTTACCTACGGAGACAACAACAAGGGAAAAATACTTGGCAAAGGTAGTGTAGGTAACCCCTCATCTACTACTCTCTGATGTGCTTCTTGTTGAGGGCCTTAAACGTAACCTTTTAAGGATTAGTCAATTATGTGATAAGGACTATAAAGTATCTTATTCAAAGGATTATTGCATAATTGAAAATAGTGATAAAAAGGATGTGTTTAAAGGCTTGAGGGTCAATAACGTCTATATGCTAGACTTGAATGAGGTATCCTTGAGTAGCGAAAAGTGTCTAGTCACCATGAGTGAAGATTCATGGTTATGGCATAGAAGGTTGGCACATGTCAATTTTGATTTGCTTGATAAAATAGTTTCTAAAGACCTAGTGATCGGCTTGCCCAAAATCAAATTCACAAAGGATCACTTATGTGATGCGTGTCAAATGGGGAAGCAAACAATGATCTCGTTTAAATCTAAAAACATTGTTTCAACTACGAGACCCATTGAGCTCCTCCATATGGACCTCTTTGGACCATCTAGGATTAAAAGCCTAGGTGGTAACTATTATGGTTTTGTGATAGTCGATGACTTTTCTAGGTTTTGCTGGACTATTTTCTTAGCAAGCAAGAGTGATACTTTTTCGGCTTTTGAAAAATTTGCCAAGTTATCCCAAAAAAAATTGAACACAAACATTATATCAATAAGAAGTGATCATGGGGGTGAGTTCGAAAATCATATTTTTGAAGCATTTTGTGAACGTCATGGGATTGATCATAATTTTTCCGCACCACGTACCCCTCAACAAAACGGGGTTGTGGAACGTAAAAATAGAATTTTGGAAGAATTAGGAAGGACTATGATCAATGAGAGTGGACTTCCAAAATACTTTTGGGCCAACGCCATAAGTACGGCTTGTTACATTTTGAATACGGTGCTCATCCGTCCTATTCTAAACAAGACACCGTATGAGCCTTTAAAAGGGAGAAAGCCCAATGTATCTCACCTTCACGTTTTTTGTTGTAAGTGTTTCGTGTTGAATAATGGTAAAGAGACACTTGGTAAGTTTGATGTTAAGGCCGACGAAGGTATCTTTCTTGGATACTCTCAGTCTAGTAAGGCATATAGGGTTTACAATAAGAGGTTACCTATTATTGAGAAGTCGGTACACGTTACTTTTGATGAGTCTTATCCGAAAAATGTCAGAAAAGGTAGTTCTTTTCATGGTGCTGGTGTATCTTTAGAAGACATACTCAAGGACACTGATAAAAGGAATGATCAACCTGAAGCAGTGCATGTTGAGGAGGAAAAAGGTCACCAACTCGTGAAGAGTGAGGAGGAGCATCTGTCTAATAAATATGACCTTCCTCCAGCTTGGAAGTCTTCCAAAGACCATCCCATCGAAAACATTCTCGGTGACATCTCAAAGGGAGTAACAACTCGTTCCAAGCTAAGTAACTTCTGTTATTACTCCGCTTTCGTTTCGCAAGTTGAGCCTAAAAACTCAAAAGAGACCTTACTGATGAACATTGGATTTTGTCAATGCAAGAGGAGTTGAATCAATTTAAAAGAAATAAGGTTTGGGACCTTGTCCCTCCTTCGCGAGGCCATCAAGTAATCGGCACCCAGTGGGTGTTTAGGAACAAGCTCGACGAAAATGGAGTTATAACTAGAAATAAAGCGCGCTTAGTTGCGCAAGGGTATAACCAAGAGGAAGGCATAGACTATGAGGAAACTTATGCGTCTGTTGCCTGACTCGAGGCTATACGCCTGTTGCTTGCCTACGCATGTGCGAAAAACTTCAAATTATTTCAAATGGATGTAACAAGTGTATTCCTTAACGGTTATATTAATGAAGAGGTTTATGTTGCCCAACCTCCTGGATTTGAGTCCCATGAGTATCCCGATCACGTTTACAAATTAAAACGTGCTTTGTACGGTCTCAAACAAGCTCCTAGGGCTTGGTATGAGCGTCTCAGCAAATTTCTACTTGATCAGGGGTACTCTAGAGGAAAGGTTGACACAACTCTTTTCATTAAACGTCAAGGAAAACACCAAATTTTGGTACAAGTATATGTAGACGAAATTATATTTGGTTCTACTAACACAAATATGGTCAAGGAGTTTTTTAAGTTAATGTAGGGAGAGTTCGAGATGAGAATTATGGGGGAGCTTAACTATTTCCTCAGATTGCAAATCAGGCAACTTGATGAAGGGACATTCGTGACCCAGATGAAGTATTGTTTTGAGTTACTCAAGCGCTTCGACATGGCTAGCTCAAAGACTATTGACACTCTAATGCCTACGTGTGTCAACTTGAGTCGAGATGAAAATAGTAAGGATGTAGATGTCAAGAGATATAGAGGTATGATTGGCTCTCTACTCTATCTTACCGCATCACGACCAGATATCATGTTTAGTGTCTGCATGTGTGCTAGGTACTAATCGTGTCCTAAGGAGTCTCGTTTAAAAGCTGTAAAGCACATAATTAGGTACCTATGCGGTACTCCAAAGTATGGGCTTTGATACTCCAAAGGAAGCGATTGCTCTTTGGTTGGCTATTCTGATTCCGACTTTGCCGGTTGCAAATCGGATAGGAAAAGTACTGGTGGTACTTGTCATTTTTTCTCGAATTCCTTAGTGAGTTGGCATAGCAAAAAGCAAGTTTTCGTTGCTTTATCAACAGCCGAGGCGGAATACATTGCGGCCGGTAGTTGTTATGCTCAAGTCTTGTGGCTTAAGCAATAATTATTGGACTACGATGTTCAACTTGAATGTATTCCTATTTTGTGTGATAATACAAGTGCCATTAACCTAACCAAAAACCCGGTATTACATTCTCGTACAAAACATATAGAAGTAAGGCATCATTTCCTTAGGGATCATGTAGAGAAAGGCGATGTGGTATTTGAGCATGTTGATTCTAAGAATTAACTTGTGGATATTTTCATTAAACCTCTTGCGACAGAGCCTTTCTTTAATATCCGTAGGGAACTTGGTGTTCTCGATATCTCGGATCGAGTTTGATTATGTGATTGCATGCTCTATTCTTTTGCTTGTCTTTATTTCTTTTAACTAATAATAAGTGATAAGATTAAGCTATATCTGAGGGCATCCATCATCAATCGTCGGAGGTAATATCGTTCCTTCTTAGAATTACTATTCTTGATCAATTATGTTTGTAAACTATTATGGCTAAAATGTGGTTTGAATTGATGTTTAATTCATGATTAGATGTATTTTTGTTCCATTTTTGAGTTTGGCATGTGTGTGGTTTGTTATTTATTATTACTTGTTGCATAATTTGCTCAAAATAGGCATTTTTTCATATATTGCGTGTTTGAGTCAACCAAAACATGGCATGGGTCGACTCAAGAAAGGTCAATTTTTCTCATATGTGGGCGCGGGTCAGCGCAGGTCGACCTATGGTCGACGCATCGCTTAAAATTTTTGAAATTATTAAAATTTGTTCAGCGTGCGCCGACGCATGACCTGTTTAGGTCGACGCATCGCTGATGAACTCATATTCTTTTTTCCTCGGGAAGACGCGCGCCGCTTCATATAATAGAAATTTTGACCCATTAATTTTGCATGTTTCATTTTTCAACAGCACATCATTATACATTGATTCTATTGTCTCCTCATTTCTCTCCTCTCCTCTCCTTAAAAATTCTCAAACCCTAAAAACCCATTACCACCACTCTCTTCAAATCCAACAAATTTCACAATCAAAAAGGTGTTCAAAGGGGTTTTCTCTACATAGAACCAATGTCTCTCAGTCTATTCATCTTTATCATCAAGATTCAATATTGTTTATCATCATCTACAAGGTTGGTACTGCTCATCCGTGTTTACAAAAGTGTTCTTCAATGGCTTCACAAAGGGTTACAGTCTCCAGAGCATCAACTTTAAGGGCAGGTATATCGACAATGCCGATAAATGCTCTTTCCTTGTTGTCTGATAGTTTATCTGCAATCTTCAACAAGGATTTTTAAAACCGATCTGTTGTTAAACAATTTGTGTATTACCCTTTGAGGGCTGAGGACTATCATCTGTCTGAAATTATTGAAATTCTGAATGTTCAAAGGTTTGATAAATTCCTGGAATGTGATACCAAGTATAATTAAGACCTGGTTAAGTTGTTTTACACAGGGATTCTAGGGAAGTTCGAAGGTACTAATATTCAATACATGATTGGTGGTAACAAGTATTCTGTTAATGCATCTGTTTGGAAGAGTTTGGTTAATCTAGATGGATCTGATCTTCCTAAGGTCACGAACTCTATATTTGTCGAAAATTATGAGTTTAAGGCTGCCTTGAACTCAATGTTACGCGACCCTTACTCGGAGAGCATTGTGAATAGCAACTTATTTCCTAAGACAGTCACAACAGGACGATTGAAACCCGTTGATAGATTTCTTCAATGGATTGTTGCTCATATCCTACGACCTAAGAAAGGAGGGTACTCTCGGGTCGATCAAGCTGAAGTTCATTTGATTTATCTACTGAAACACAAAAAGCGCATTGAATGGCTGCATTACTTCACAAGTCGGATGTTTGCACTCCGCGACTCTACTCGAGGTACGACTTTATGTTATGCCTCTTTCATTCAGTGTCTCTTGAACAAGGCTGAGGTAACGGTCCTGGGAATTCCTTACGTGACATTTACTGGTGATCAAGAGTTTACTCAGAAGACTTTTACCATGATGGGGGTATTTTTGGGACACTCAAGACAAGGAATACAAATTTAGGCACAGAACAACATATCAAGATACTCAATATGATATTGCAGATGAAGAAGAGGATGAAGAAGAGAATGCACAAGAAGGACAAACTGGTAACAACATGCAAACTGAGGTGAATACTGTGGAAGATGATAATGTTGAATGGATGGGCTACTCTCCACCTCAAGATCCCTATGCTAATCAAGGATGGGGTGAATGACAGCACATCGGATGGACCTCACTTGGTTCATCTTGTATTCCTCCACATCATGAATGGAACCAACATGAAGAATATGAATGGCACCAGCCCAAATATTCGATTCCTACACCTACACAGCAACCACAACAGAACAACGAGGAAATCCTCGACATGTTACGCTCAATGCGGCTTCAGTAAGAAAGTTTCATGACCACACAAGAAGAGAGGTATACGGCTCTCTCAAACCAGTTGGAGGCACAAAATCAAAACTTCAACAGGTTTGCTTCTGCTATCATGACTCGCTTTAACAAGTTGGATACTGCTGCTGAAAGTCAGACACACTGTGTGACTAATGGTATCAACACTCTCAACCGAGCTGTATTGGAACTGAATGAGCGGTTAGAAGAACAACCACTTCCTCCACCTCCAGACCAGCATTTCAGAGGAAGGGTTCACCATTTTAGGGGTAGGAGACCATGAGGAATAGGATCCTAGTTTAATGCATGTTGAGTCTAGTTTTTGCTTGTATGACTTTTTATTTGCTGCATTTTGCTTATGTACTTGGTTTGCCTTTGGAATATGTTGACATTTGATCTATTATGGAATTTATTTTGAGTCTCTATGTATGCATTTCTTGTACCTTATTTATCCGTATAATTTTCCCATTAGCATCATTATATGTGAATGTATGTTGATGTATCTTGTTTGCAAGTTGTTGAGTGTATCCATAAGTATATGATATGAGATTCTTTGACCATAATTTTTTTTCTTCTCTTTTAGATGTTGTTAAATGGGGAGAAGGACATCTACAAGCAGCAAGGTTGAATCTTAGAGGACTTCACAAAGTTAGGGGGGGATGAGATTCAAATTACAAAATAAGCTAAAGAAGATTTTGCCATCATCAAAAAGGGGGAGTATGTGAGGGCAAGGTGTCTCTCATTTGAGCTTTATTTTAATGATGTCAAAATGTGTGCTAGCTCGTAGTTTGTAATTTGGACGGTATCATCTCATTATTGTCGGCATTCTAATTTTGCAAGGCATAATCATGAGTCTAAACATATAGTGGAGTCTTGCATATCCCTTACATGTGTGTGACCATGGTATTAGTATTAGGCATGCATAAATTGTGCTTAAATAGATGAAAACGTGTCGAAAAAATAATTTTTAAGAGTTTTTGAAGCTTGAGTCGACCTTAGTTGAGGTCTGGTCGACTCATGAATTGTTGACAGTATGTGTGCTTTGCACGGGTAAGCGCACGCCTGCCCTGCGGTCGACGCATACTACTGGCATTTCTCATTATGCATTTTTCTCAGCCATGCGTCGATGCATGACCCCTGTAGCGGTCGATGTATGGTCTTCCAACATGCGCAGATTGCCCACAGGTCAGCGCAGGCTGACCCTCATTAATTGGTTGGTCGACCGCTCGCTGTTTGTACATCATTTTTCTGGTTTTCTTAAGTTTCAAAATGCTATTATGAATTTCAGTTGGTCCTTGCGTGATATAAATACATGGTTCCTCATTTTTAGAAGAACAACAAGAAAAAGTGAAAGATTTACATTGAAACGTTTCCCTCATCACATTCATCTTCATTCTTGCATTCTCTCAACAAATACACATAACCATTTTTGTTGATTCTTTGCATCATGAGGTGATAACGTCCAAACATAGAATTGTTTCTTGTTTGGGGTGAGTATTTTAGTGGATTTTTTCTTGAATAAAACTTCTAGGGTTTTGTCCTCCAAGATCAATTAGATTTTGGGGATTTTGGATCAGATCTTGTGTGCATTGAATTCAGCCGAGTGAAGGTGGTCGAAGAACGGTGGGTTTTGCCGATCTAGTAGCGTTAATCAGAGGATTGTGCAACAAGATTTGGGGATCAAATTGTGTGTGGATCTGAATCATCCGAGTGAAGGTGATTGAAGAACGGCGTGTTCTTGCAAACTAGTAACGGTAAATGGAGGTTCATCCAACAAGTTCGAGGCACTTGATTCGACTCGAATCAAGGGAAGAGAAGACATAGTATCTGCATCAATGAAGTTTCTTGAGGGTGTGATAGCTAAGTTTTCTCTTTTAAAAACAATTTGCAAACAAGTTATAGATATCTCAATTCTAGATTTAGAATTGGGGGCAGACGTACCCGAAGCGAGGACGAAAGGGGAACTGCCTAAACAAACCTGGTGTCGTTTCTCTTTCCTTATCTCATTTATATTTTGAACTGTTTATGCTTGTGATTGTTCAATTGATCGAAAAATTCTGATATAGTTTAGTGCAGAAAAATTAATTTGAAAACAACTGCACAATCATTTTGGATTGTGCTTAGTGAAAATTCTGCATCAACTATTATAGAGGGTTTAGCTTGGAGTTTTATGCACTCCAAGTGCTCGATAAATTGAACGCTTACAAGGTGTTTGATATATTGTCAAGTTTGGTTTAATTTTTTAATGTTCAATGGAGATTGCACCATATTAAGTGCTTTTGGAAAATTGATTAATTGTTAAGTTGTGATTCTATTTTTATTTTTGAGCCTTTCGTTCCATTTGGCTTACGTATATCCAATTCTCTCAGTAACTCGGTTCGTGTAGACGAATTATCCTCGGCCGCTTTCGCAAAATATTTTTTAAAATCAAATTTTAGCGCCGACTCGCGATTAAAAAGAAGTGATCTATTTAACCCCCCTTCTAGATCAATTGTCTTCGTCTAACAATGGGTTGTTACATCGTGTGGTGAGATAACTCCTAACCTGGACTTGAGTGTACACCTATGATAGGATTGTGGTATAATCAATAGTTAACTGTTGGGAGTAGTCCTAACATGATTAACATATGATATAACCACGCTCAGTGGAGACCTCTTTGGGATTACTGATGTCATGCGAGTAGTCGTATTGGCAATACTTTTTCCGACCTGAGAGTCCGTGAAGCTGAGGACCTTAGGCATCCCTTCACCCCTCTAAGCCTTTTTAGGACGTAGTGAAGTGATCATCCCAGTGTAGACCTGTGGTGGTTGTCATGCGATACTACATTCACACGAGTTTATCTTGAGAATATTATTAGCCCCATGAGTAGTCGTGCAAGCCGATAATATCCTAAAGATTTATCGATGACTCTGGGAACCTTGTTAGAACCCGTTGTGCAGGTGCTTTAGCCTTAGTACACACCCTGTGGTTGGTTCTTTACCCAGGCTCCATGTTGTGATCACGGACCTTTGATCATGTTGCCTGTGTGATTTGCATCCTGTCTTGCATCACATTGCATATCATTTGCATCTTTCCATAACTCATTGCATACATCCGTTTTGTCCAGCAACTCATCTCCGACTGTCTCTACCTTCCAATATCAACTTTCAGTCATCAAGTTAATTCCTTGACACAGATACAGGACTGGGGCTAACTACAGATGCAAGATGTCAGAACAAGAAGCACACAACATAGAGATCCAAATGGAGATCGATGATCTTAAGTCAAGATGACAAAGCTCACTGAAATGCTCCAAGTCTTGATTACTAGAGGAGAGCAACCCCAAAGGACTGTTATCCAAGAGGATTTAAATGATGATCCTCAGCTTATTCAGGTGTCACCTTCAACTTGGCCAAAGTTTGGGTTACCCCACAACTTCTCTCCACCTATTGCATCTACTGCTATGATTGGTCAAACTGTCAAATTGACATTTCAAGCTCCACTTTTCGCGGAGCCTAGACCTGTGGTCCACACTGTTGTCGGGACTGTCTAAGCTCCCTTTGAGAACCCTCTCTATGAGTATAATGCTGTCAGTGCTCAGGGTGAAGATCGTGAAGACTTTGTTGAACCTGAGGTTGTCTGTGAACAATTTCAGACCATAGATAAGAGACTTCGAACCGTTGAGGGTATTGACTTCTTTAGTGTGGACGCAGACAACATGTGCTTGGTTTTTGACCTTGTTATGCCTGCCAAATTCAAAACTCTCGAGTTTGTGAAATATAAGGGCCACTCTTGTCCAAGGGCTCATTTGGTCATGTACTTTCGAAAGATGGCGGCTTATACCAACAACCAGAAGCTGCTCATCCACTATTTTCAAAATAGTTTGAGTGGAGCTTCTCTCAAATGGTATATGAATCTTGAACAGAATAGTATCCACTGCTTCAGGGATCTTGCTAATGCTTTAATGAAGCAGTACAAGTACAACCTTGACGTGGCTCCTGACCGACGTCAACTTTAAAATATGTCTCAAAATGAGAAAGAGTCTTTCAAGGAATATGCTCAGCATTGGAGAGAACCCGCTTCTCAAGTTGAACCCCCTCTAGCAGAAAAGGAGCTGACTGGAATGTTCATGGACACCTTGTCTCCATTTTATTGGGAAAAGATGACTGGCAGTGTATATTCTAACTTCACTAATTTGGTAACCATTGGTCAAAGACTCGAGGAAGGGCTCAAGAATGGTAAAGTACCCAAGGCTGCAGAATCTTCTAATTATGAGAACTTCCAGAAGAAGAGAGAAGACCATACTAATGCTGTCATGACTGAAGTGAGAAGGCCTCGTCATAGACCTCAGCATACTAACCACCCTACCATTGATGTTGTTACTTCTGTGGTTGTTGTTCCACGACCAACTCAAGCTCCCCAACGACCGATTGTAGGGCAGAACCAGTACCGTAATAGGAATCAATTTGATCTTATTCCCATGACGTACACTGAACTTTATCCTGGTCTGGTTCAGAAAGATTTGATTACCACAAGGACTTTACCTCCTCCTCCAAATCCTCTTCCAGCTGGATTCAAATCTGATCTCCACTGTGCATTCCATGAAGGCGCCGCAGGCCACTATCAGGAAAATTGATATGCATTAAAGTCTAGAGTGTGTGATTTGATTAAGGTCGCAATCCTTAGCTTTCATGACACCAATCCTAATGTCCAGATGAATCCTTTGCCAGGGCACGCCAAGTGAAGCTTCAGTTAACTTCAGGCCAGCTACTTCCTAAAGACAGGATAGCTCATCCTTATGTGTAACTAGTCACTAGGCCATGTTTCTTGTTGTTTGCATTTTCCTTTATTTTGTACCAGCTGTTTGCCTTTAAATTATGTTTGTACTTTCGTGATTAATGAAATGAGCACTGCAACTTTTGGATTCAATTCATTTGTGTTTGCTATTTACATCTTTATGCTTTCTTTTCAGAAAAATATTTGATCTCTTTTCCACTTTCTTTTTTATTGTGCAAAGATTGGAGGGAGGATGACGAAAACGTTATACCCGGAATTGTTGGTATGCTTTCAAATAAACTTTGTTGACAATGTAAGGCATTGTTTCAATGCCCCCAAACACTAGAGAAATAATGAAGTTATTCCCTTGTCAAACCCTTCGAGCCTAGAAGTTGGAGTTTTTTTCTTTACAAAAAACCCACAATCTTAACCTTGGGATGGGTAGTTCTTAGTTTACTTGGTTATGCTTTCATGCAAAACACCTTTCATATAAAGGTTGCATTCACAATTTTCCTTCACACACAGCAAGCAAGTGTCGAAGATGTTTTTCAAGCCAAAAAGCCGATGATGGTTCATTGTAATCATTAAGCCCGGTAGTCACTCCCTTTTCCTTCGAAGAAAAAAAATCAAAAGAAAAAACCCGCTAAGTCAAAACCTATAAAGGAGACTTAGGAAAAACTGGGGCGTCCCGCTGACTGTAAGCTTCAAAAGAAACAGTTCAGGCAAAAGTTAGGGATAATAAAAGAGGAAATCTTCGAATCCTTACCATGAAAGGCTTCAAGAAAAAAACAACAACTCAATGTTGGAAGGAAGTAGTGACTGCCATCTCAAGAGTCCCTTGATTTCTGAACCATCATCAGTGCAATTTCCAACCTCTTGGGAACCTGAGTGTATAGTCTTAGTTAATTGAGCGTAGAGCTAAAGGTCATCACGAAGATTGGGTGGGTACAAATAAACTTTGAGTCTTTATCCTTTGTTTCTTAAACCATGAACCAGACCACGTTACAACCCTCAAAAGACCTAACTGAAGCAAGGTTATTTTGAAAGCATATTATAGCAAGGTTACGTAAACTGACTCCAAAAGATCCTTGTAAATCATGTTGTTTTGGCATCACACCTGTGCTTCACCTTTCACTTTAAATGTCTTGAACCGTCGTGTTCTAATAAATAGCTCATATGCTTTGCATCTTTAAAAAAAAAGAGATTTTGATTTCAAAAGTTGCATGAACTTTGCATTAAAATTACCATGTTTGTATGAACACTTTTGTTTGCAAACTGGCTTTCCTCTCAAGGAATTTCCAAACAGTTAAGAAACTTGGTCGGTGATCCTATTAGGAGCAAGTCCTTCTTAGAATTGGTTTATCTAGAAGATCTTTCAAGACTCAGACTAGGGCAAGCTTTCCAAGCACACAGTGAAGCAGTCATTTCCAGCATCAATCCAGTTGAAGCAATGATCAGCTCATCTACAACAGTCAACTAATCTGGGGCAGTTTACTTGAAAAAATCCACAAGCAACTCTCCATCCTTCCTACAAGGATCATTAACTTGATACAATTTACCAGTGTGGCAGAGATTGTGTTTAGCAACCATCTTTAGTCCCCAAGCCGAATGGCAGTGATCTCCGTGTTGAGGAATCAGTCTTCCAGTCTTGTCTTCTCTTCAAAAGAGTCAAAACGTGTCGTAGATGTCTGCATTTGATCATATATCATCTGTATAATTCATATACATATGCATAGTAAGAGTGTTTCATCCTCATTTGCATTCTCCACTGGTCGTGTTGTTATCCATGTCTTACCTTGCGGTCAAAGTCCAACTCACTTGGCACCTACCAAATAGATATTGTTGTGTCTATTTGACGTTCTTCCAGATATGACCTTTCTTATCCGTTTGTTTTTCCGGATATGTTTGTTTCCTTTTCATCCAATGCCATTCTTGGATGTCACATGTGTCTATCTCTCTGATGTTTTTCCCAGATTGAATCCTTTGTTCTGATGCTCTTCCAAAACCTATCTGATGTTTTTCCAGATATTCCTTCTGATTCTGTGGCTTTTCCAGAATCTATCCGAAGTTTTACCGAATAGATTTATCTCTCTGATGTTTTACAAGATTAAGTCTTTTTTTCTGATGTTCTTCCAGAACCTATTTGATGTCTTCCCAGATATTTTCATTGTGATTCTGATACCCTTCCAGAATTTGTTTTACTCCCCAGTGAGTTTCCAGATATACACTTTTGCAATTTTGATGCTTTTCCAGAATGTTGTTTCTTCTACCGTCTGATGATTTTCCAGATGTGTCTTTTGTTTTGATGTTTTTCCATAATCTCCTTTGTGTCTATCTGACGTTCTTCCAGATATGACTTTGCTTATGATGTTTTTCCAGAACTCCTTGTGTGTCTATCTGACGTTCTTCCATATATGACCTTGTTTATCTGATATTCTTCCAGATATGATGTTGCTTATCTGACGTTCTTCTAGATATGTCTTCAAAACCTTTTCCCGTACATTTAATGCTTTTCTAAATGTTTCGGATGTATCTTCAGAATCGTTTTCTTCGTCTAATGCTCTTCTAGATGTCTTTAATTCGTTTCTAACTTTGGTTAACAGTTGTTGAATATTTTCAAGTCTGTTTCCATTCTTCATCCAATGCTTTTCTGAATGTGTTACGGAGTTTATTCAATGTTTTTCCGAATATCTCTGATTATTGCCTATTTCCAGAGTTTATTCAATGTTATTATGAATATTTCTGATGTTTTACGGAGTCCATTCAATGCTTTTCTGGATGTCTCTGATGTTTGTTATATTTTCCAGAGTTTATTTAATGCTTTTTTAAACGCCTCTGATGTTTGTTGGATTGTCTCTCATGGATTTCTCAAAATTCTCCTCACCTCATTCAATGATCTTCTGAACGTTGTGACTCTTTTCCATTCAGTTCCATTCATGATGACTGTTGATTCCCTAGTGGAGCTTATTCAATGCTATTCTGAATATCTCTGATGGATGCCTGATTATATTCCAAAGTTCATTCAATGCTCTCCTGAATGTCTTTGATGGTTGTTGCTATACTTTCCCAGAGTTTTGTTCAATGCATTTCTGACAAAACCTCTGATGGTTGTAACCCTTTCCCTAGTAAGTTGCTTCTGCTTTCTGGATGTTTCTGTGTATTCCACTGTAAAGTTAAATGCTTTCTTGGAAATCTCTGTTGCATACTCAGATTTGGTTTCGCACCACATCTAATGCTTCTCTATATGTTTCTGATGTGTTTTCCTGATTTGCGTTACTTTTAGTAACTGATGCTTTCCCAGATGTCTGTATCTCCATTCAAGTTTTGTCCCTCTTTTTTTCCAAGTATTATTGGATACTCTTTGTCACCTTGGCAGATGTCCATAATATCTTGTATTCCTCAGTTATGTCTCCTTGATACTTTTCCCCGTGGAATCTTGCTTTGTTTGCTAAGTTGTTCTTCATTGGGTCTTGCATTCTTTAGTTGTGCTTTCAGCAGCATTTCCATATACAGTTATCCCCTGTGGCACGTTTCCTCACAGGATCTCTGTCTTGTATTCATATCATTTCATGTCATATCATGTGCATCTTGTGGCATCTTAAAGCCAAAAATTGTGCATTTTTGTATTTAAGTCTCTCCTATCACGTCGAGACAAAGATTTTAATCTCCATATCTCCGGATAGAAGAAACTTAAATAGGGGCATCTGTCACACCCTAATTTTTGACCCTAAGATTCTATATTTTTGTTTTGCATCATCTGCATAGCATATCATGTCTTTCACCTCTCATAATACACAATTTATCAGCAGAAATAAACTTGTCGGAATTATAGTCAAATTGGTCAAATTAAAGTCAACTGTGCGTAAAATCAGTGGACGAAAAATTTTAAAATCGAGCCTGCAAACGTCAGTCATATTAATCTACGTTTCGCATAGTTTAACTTGGCATGTTCGGTTTAACCCTGTATTTTTCCGAAAAGTATATTTTTTGCTAAACCGATTCATTCAACGCGTTGTTCTTCATTCAACGCCCTTGATCATTCATCTGGATTTGCATCAAAATTGTTAATCACCACAAGAGGTAACCGTTTCTATCATTGATCATGCTCATTCGTAAGGATCACTAAAGGGATAATTTTAATTTCTGCTGTGTTTTGGATCGCGATTTCCTTTCAGTGGGTGCCAAGCAAGGTTGGGTTTTTTTTGGGTAAATGCCAAGTGAGATTGGGCTTTTGGTAGATGTTTGGACTCATACTATGGGACTATTCTAGATGAATGCATAGTGAAGCGACTAGAACGATTCATGAGATTTGATTCATGTGATGATTTGTATGATTTTGACTGGTGCCCTTATGGTGGGTCGTGGACAGTAAAGGCTTAGAGAGGTTGCTTATGTAACAAGGCTGCTTGTCACAAGGTGGTAGGGTGTTATGCTAGCATAACTTCCTGATACTCATTTCGAACTTGAAGATTGTCGATGTAGGAGAGCTTGTATGTGCATCTTGAAAGTATTTAGAGAGCTTGCCCCTACGGTATCCTATGGTTGCCCCAATTTGTTGGGTCTTTGAAGAGATTCACCTTAATATACATTTTAAAACAACTCGACCATACCATGCACTTAAGACGCCCTGCTATTGTGTTAGCCTTGGAGAGATTTGTCCTCGACTAACCGACCCTGTCATACCCTAATTTTTGACCCTAAGATCCCCTTTCTTTTTGCATAGCATCTTTAAGTCATGCGGTCTTTGTGTGCGTGTTTATTGTGACTAACCAGTTCGTGTAGGTACGACAATTTCAAGAGGAAATAAAGAAAAGGTATGCCCTCTTTCTTATGGTCTTCTAGCCATCACAAGGTCTACTTTCCTCAAGATGCCTCCGAGGTTTTCCAAAGAGGATTAAAGTTTTCTGCATGGTCATGGGAGAGCTGGTTGGAATTTTTGTAGCGCGTTGCACCCCAGCTGTGTCCCTGCTTCCAAAGGTCCTTAATTCCAAGACATCAGTCATGTACTTCGTAGAGCCTTCACCATTTTCAAGTGGATTCTAAAATTTCAGTACTTGTTGTGGTTGTGGTTTTGAATTCGAGTTCAAGTGACTTCCATTCTTTCAATAGACAAACCCGTTGAATCGCAAGTATCAAAATAAGATTCATAAACATTTGGTTTTGAATTGAGTTAAAATACGGTGCAAATGTCACTCAACGTCCACATTCTACAATGTACAACACCAAGAGTCTCATGATCTTTTTTATCGTATGTCAAGTTCTCGCAAGAGTCGATTTACTAGATCAAGGAGGTTTCCGTTTAATTTCCAAAGTGCACTTTTGTTTTGAAATTCATATTTGAATTTAAATCCTCCAAGGTTCATCACAAGATGCACAAGCCATTTCCAAATTCAAGTTAAGGTTGTTTTTTAGAAATTTACATACAAAGCCTCATTTGATTAGTCGAGTATTTGTAAAGTTGGACAATGTTTGAGTAGTCATGGCAACATTATATGGAACCTAGAGTTTTGATCATTCATCAGAGGTGTAACCTTACAAGATTACAAAACCCAAATCCAAGATTCATCAAATTAATTCGAATTCAAGATTACAAGTTTCAACTATTACGAAAAGCTTCAAATTTCTCACGTCCAAATTCAAGGTGATACAGGATTAAAGGATTTTTTTATATAAATCGAGATAATTCCAAAGATTCAAGGTCGCAAAATTCACATTCTTAAAGTCAACTCAAATCAATTCTAGGAAGGTTTTTCATCACAAAGTTCACCTACCTCATAATCTTATTCTCGGTAAATGAAATTGAAGGGTGCTTTAATCAAGCTTAACCCGTTTGGTTCTCATAGGAGTGAGAATTTGCAAGACCCTAGTCTCGATGATGAGAAAAACAACTTTGAGGAATTGAGGAAGTACTAATGTAATAGCTAAAAGAATGAGTATGCGATACATGATAAAGCTGTTGAAGAATGAGAAACATTTTGGCTACATATATTAGTTTTTTTAAATCATTAAGCCACACGGTTGAGGTTGATGACTGTGTTGGGCAAAATTCACTAGATTCTGATCAAGGACTTTATACTCCTGAAGTGCAAGGTATTACGAACAATTCCTCAATTCGGGGCGAGCTACCATTGTCGATACCATGAACATTCCCAACATAGAGGATGAAAGTAATTCCTCTCTAGCTGCTTTAGCACCTCCTGCAAAGATCAGTTGCGTTTTGATGCACTAACAAGCCGGTACCTGCGAAAAGGAAATTTGGGTAAGCCACACAGAAACTTCATCATTGAAAAGGTATTCATAATGAATATAAGAAAATACGTATCTGGCATCGTTGATTTCGGGAAATTTGCTTTGGTATCTGTCACCTAGTACCTGATCAACAATTCATTAAACTGTTTAATTTTCCTTCTTAACCGATTTAAGCAGTATAGGGAACAATAGAGTATAACAGTAGAAACTTACATGGATTTTGGAAGTAGTTTGGGATCAAGGAAGGATTTAATAGTACTCCACAACATCTTAAATCCAGAACCAGCGTTGATGGTGAACATACGGCTCAAAGACTATATGAGGAGAAGAGATTGATAAGGTAGTTTAATGACAATGTTCTTTTGGAACCAGACATTAGTTTGAGTAAGAATCGTCATTCGAACTTGAATATTCCAAGACCTACAACCAGACATCGCAAGTATCCTCAGCAGCTTTCACTCTGGTTTAGCTGGGAATGAAGGGCCACTTGACACGGCTCCACTTTCACGACCTGATGGCTATGCTCTGATAAGTGTCCACTCCATTAATGATCTTCAATGTTTGCACGCTGCTTTTGGAGAGAGACCTTACAAAAGTACATTGGCAACTCTGCAACACAATTACAATCTCAGTAAATATATATATATATATATATATTAGTAATAATAAATAAATAACATATGAAGGAAAAGTGTGACCTTGAAGCTCTTGCCGCAACGAAGTTTCGTCAATACATTTGACTCTTTTCCTTCCGTCATCATCAATATTGAGCATTAATAGCCATCAAACGAATTGATTCATTTGATCACCTGCAAAATCAACAAAACGATTCTTCCATCAAAGGGAAATCGTAAAGCAAGGAAAGGATTAAAGAATATTACCATCAAGTCCTCTTCAACACAAATCAACGTATTAACTAGCATTTTGAAAACTTCCCAAATGTGATTCAGACACATCAGACATCATCAAGCAATTTCAAATTCATTCCAAAACAGCTCGTAACATGTCGCAGCGAAAATGGAAAGAATTATCAATTTAAAATCAGAGAAATCAATGCACACATGTCTATAAAAGGAGGAGAACCATTTTCACCAAAGGGAGGCCATCATTGATTCGCACCAAAGAACATCAGAAACTCACATATACAAATCTCAAAGACAAAAATTTTCAGAATAAAGATCCACTAACCCCTCTCCCGATAGCCATGCTAATACGGTCGAACACCCTTTCAAATCTAAATATCTAAACATCACAGACCTTCCAAAACTCTCACAAAGAAGGTCATACACTCGGATCATACACTCTCATAGAGGGAGGACCATATCATTTCTACACAAACATTCCACATCTAAATCATAAAACCACATCACAGAGCAACAACATCAACATATCACCATCAAGGATCACACATCAACAGAAGAAGAAGGTTCGTGAAAGAAAGTTACCTGACGTTCTCGACCCAGTGGCGGATGCTCCTATTCCTTTACCTTTTTTTTGCGATTTCATTTTGTATTTGTAATCTTCAACATAGTGAAATGGGGTTTAGGGTTCTGTGGGGATTTGGGGGTTCTTTGTTTGGTTTTCGATTTCAGGATATTAAACGGAGAGGGCGGATTCAGTGCGATTGAGAGGGTGGCGGCGAAATTCATTTAGGGTTTTGCTTTCCCCCCTACGAGAGAAATGGGAGAGACGACTGAAAGAGAGAGAGCGCTCCCTTGATTCTTTTTTTTTTCCTTTCATTAGTTCTTTTTTTTATTTTAAAATTAAAACCTTTTTTAATAATCAAAATTAAAACCTTTTTTAATAATCAAAATTAAAAACTTTTTTATAATTAAAATTAAAAATCTTTTTTTTATAGTTAAGATTAAAACCTTTTATTAATAATTTAATTTAAGACTTTTATAATAATAATTTAATTTAAAATCTTTTTTAATAATAATTAATTTAAACTTTTTTTATAATAATAATTAATCTAATTTTCTTTTATAATAAAATTAAAACTTTCTTTTTAATAATTAATCCAAAACCTTTTCTTTTATGATAATGATTAAAATCAAAACCTTTTTAATAATAATAAAAATTAAACTTTTATTAGTAATTAATTTTAAAGTTTTTATAATAATAATTAATCTAAAACTTTTTAATATCAATCAATTAAACCCTTTTTATAATAATTAATTCAAACCTTTTTTTTATATATTAGTTAAAATAAAATTTTCGCAAAATAATTTAACACTAGCTCTTTTCTAATTAAAACTTTTATATAATCCTTCATTTCTTTAAAATCTAAAATTAAAATAACAAAGAGAACCCCCTTTTATAATTAATTAATTGTAATTTTTCCTTTAACCTTTCTCAAATAATAATAATAATCTCTAGCATAATTTCATAATTAAAATAAATAAGACTAAAACTCAACAAAATCGCCTCCGTTTAGAAACCTCTTACCGCGCTTAGTCATACGTGTGAGGACGTTTTGTTGTTATGTCTTGCTTATTATTATTTATTTGATTTATTGTTTCTGCTTCAAACCCTTTTCAAAAATTACAAAAATTTCTATCCAACGTCGAATCCATTTTCTACCCATATAAGTCGATTGCCTTAGGCATCGCATTCAACCTTTCGGTCACTAGACACAAGACTAGCATCACTTTGCTAGCACCCACGTCTAAATAACAACAATTAACCGAATAAATATCCGAGGGAAAATCCCATGCATGATAACCACGTTATTGTGCATGGTGCACATCATTTGCATCATAATCGACACCTTAAGATAAGACTATTAGACAATTTAGGATAGATTTCCTAGGTTAGTCCCCCTTTAATTTTGATTTCTTTAATCAAACTTTAGCCCACCAAATTCTCCACACAAGAGAATTAGATGTTAATCATCTCAAAGAAAGGGACATACAATCCCATACCCCACAAAGTACAAATATTTTCAAAAAACTGTGGTGGTTTTCTTAAGATGATGACTCATCTTCTCTCCTAAACCTTTAAAACATTTAGTATCCTTAATAAGGAACTACATGTGCTCTGATTCCTTTTCGACAGGATATGTAGGCACAAGATGCGATATCTTGTCGAGCACACTTAGGAAAAAAAAATAAGTTACCTACCCTTAAACCCTTAGCAAAACAGATAACATATAATATAAAAAATGAATCAAGAGGTTCCTGTAGAGTACTATAGATATCTAGGATGCTAACACCTTCCCTAGGTATAACCAACCCCCGAACTTAGAATCTTAGTGCATTTGCATTGCATTGTGGGTATTCGGTCTTTCACCCTTCCCTTGGATAAAATCAAAGACGGTGGTGACATAAAAGAAATGTGATCCTAGTTAACCAATAACTATGGTATCCAATTTTCACCGCGACAGATATGGCGACTTCACTGGGGAATTCTCATAAGAGGGTTCCCCCTAACTTGATTAATTATGTTTTTGTTATATATTTGTTATCTGTTATGTTTGCTTGGGTTGTTACTTGTGTGGTGAGACAAAGTCCTACACCCGAACTAGAGTGAAATTAAGATAGGAAAACGGTGAGACTTCAATGATACTTTGAGGGAGTCGATTCCTGAAAAAGTAAATTGAGACTTCACCACTCAGTCTAGGCCCTCTCGAATAAAATATTTGTCCAACGAGTTCATTCGTGAAGACGATATGGTTTCGATCTAAAGGCCCTCGGGACTAGGGACCGTAGTTACCTTTAACCCAACTTGGCCTATTAGGGCGTAGTGCGGGGACTATGCGGGAGTCTATTTCTGTAATATTCGCTACGCGATACTACACTCAGACGAGATTCTCTTGAGAATATTATTGACTACCAAGTGATTTGGGAAATCGATAATATCCGAAAGATGGGTTGTAGACTCTGGGAACTTTGTAGAACCCATTCGGCAGGTACATTTGAAACCATAGTACACACCTATCGGGATGGGTAGACCTTGGCTCCATGCTGTGACCTTTCAAACCTAGGACTTTTTGTCTGTCTGATTGCTTTGTGCTTTGTGCTTTGTGTGTTTGCATCCCTGTATTCATTAGCATCATATCATAAAGATTCATGGAACTTAGTCTTGTTTATAAACATCATAAGGATATCATGGACTCTAAAAAAAAAATAATAAATAAAAAAAATTAAAAAAAAAATGTTAAAGTACCTTTACAAGAGTCATAACTTGGACGATCTAAGGAGATTGGAGACCTTGCGGCCAGACAAAGAAGAATTCAAGACAAGATAAAAAGTTATTCTACTGCCGCCTACCATTATTCCTGAGGACTAGTTGGTGACACCTTATGAAGAATATTCTTAGCTGACTAAGTTACTATTTCAGGACAAAAGTTCATTTCCTATTTTGGGTTCATATTCAAGCCAAGATAACCACAAAAGAAGGTTTATTAGAAAAGAGCTATTTTTTGCAATAAACGAAAAGCTCGAGACGTCTTATTCCATTCTAAGTCATCAGTCAACACTCTGGAAATTGATCGTCGACAAACTTATTCTAGAAGAAGCTCAGTTGGAAGAAAGAAGTCAAAGGATTCAAGAAGACCGTTGGAAGAGTCTCCTTAGATCCATCATTATTAGCTTTTATTTAGCTTTTCCGTTATGACTGTTGTAAGGCGTACCGACGTGTTACTAATAAATATGTTCTAATACTCCGGATATTGATTATCGTAACCATTTTAATGATTTTTTTAAAAACCGAGTCTCTTGATATTCCATGGTAATTATAAATAGTTGAGTTCCATGAATCTTGCTGCATTCGCATTGCATCTTTAGCATTGCATCATTTTTGCATACGTCTTTTCTCCACCTCAGCTTATTCAGTCATATCTCTGTGTCGCTCAGCTGATCTTCTGGCATTCGCATCGAACTTGAAGTAGTTACTGGGGATAATGGATAGAACACAGAGTGTGGATCCCGTGTCAGGCTTCAGAGTGATGACTAATCCGATGTTTGGTTTTTCTCTCGACGACAATGCTCCACAAGTGGATGTTCCTACTCGATCTCAGCCTGTGCAAGATAAACTGGTTGGTCAAGTTAATGAAAGAGATTCCCACTTTCTGAGGTATATGCCAAATTCTCAGAACGTCCGTCCTGTGACAACTGTGAATGATCCTAGATTGGGAGAAATTGAAAAGGGATTTCGTGCCCTCCAAGAGCAATTGAAGATGCTGAAAGGGCCTAACGCATCTGGTCTTAAGGCTTCGGACTTGTGTCTAGTTCCGGGCGTGGTTTTTCCTCCGAAGTTCAAAATGCCTACCTTCGAAGTATACAAGGGTGTTAGTTGTCCAAGGTACCATTTGACAATGTTTTGTCGAAAGATGACCACTTATGTCGACAATGACAAGTTGATGATCCACTGCTTCCAAGAAAGTTTATTTGGGGCATCATTGATATGGTATATGAAGCTAGAAAGGAACTGTATTCAGTCTTGGGAAGACTTAGCCAGCGCTTTTATGAAGCAATACAATTACAATGTGGACATGGCTCCAGACGGTGACCAATTGATGAACATGAGTTAGAAAGACAACGAATCCTTCAGGGAATATGCGCAGCGGTGGAAAGAATTAGCAGCCCAAGTTCAGCCACCACTTCAAGAGAAGGAGCTGGCCAAGATGTTTCTAAAAACACTGTCAGACTCTTATTATGTCAGAATGATAGGCGTTGTACCCTTAGAGTTCTCTAAAATTGTGGAAATCGGAGTAAACATCGAGAACGCATTCAAAAGTGGGAAAATTAAAGACGCCTCGAATAGTCAAGATGAGGAAAAGGAATCTGTTGGTGATTCCCAAGAGGAAAGGAGTGTTGAAGTTAATGCAATTTTGGATTCTCCTCAGACTTTGCAAGCTCCAATTCCGGAGCCTTATCACAAACGACGGTTTGCAGCGCCTGTTTAGTGCCAGCAATCACTACCTCATGGACGTCCGTACAAATGACGAAGGTTGACTCATCAGGATCAACGTCAGAACCCACGAATTCAGAACATAAATCATCAGAATCAGCGTCAGAATCAGCAGAGACCTCTGAATAGCCCAGAAGAAAATACTCGTTGGTTTGGCATAATCCCAAAGACTTACAGTCAATTGTGGTCTTACTTTGCCCGAAACTCAGTGATGGCACCTAGAGAGACCAGAGCCATGAAATCTCGCCCTCCTTGGTTCAATCCAGATACCAGTTGTGACTTTCATGACGGAGTGTTAGGGCATTCGATTGAAGATTGTAAGGTTTTCCAAGAAAAGGTTCAAGAAATGATCAACGATGAAGTGCTGACCTTCGAGAGAGGAAGCCCATTTGTGAATGGGACACCTTTGTACTGATGGATGTGAAGGCTCAAGAAGTTCTTTCCAAGCCAGTGGAATCAAGAGCAGAGCTCACTCCCAGGATCATTAAGCCTTTTACTCATTTGCTCACATTTGTTGTTACTTCTTTGATTATAAGCATGTTTTGCGTGTAATAAATTGTTATTTAGAATGATTAATGCAATAATGATGTTTGTCTTGAAGAGATCCATTCGTTTCACTCATTTTAAAATTGCTTTTTCTATTTTATAATGCCAATGCTGCCCAATCTCTTGCCTTGGCAGAGAATTGAATGGAGGATGACGAATAAAAAACACAAGATCTCTTTTTGTATGCTTTTGAATAAGACTCTGCTGAGGATGTGAGGCATTGTTTCAAATCCCAAACACCGGAGATATAAGGAGATAAACCATCGTTAACCTCTTTGAGCCTTTGAAGTAGGAGTTTCCTTTTTCTAAATAAAAAACCCTCATTTTAACCTGGGGAAGGGTAATTTAAAAAAAAAATGGAGTAAAAATATCACGAAGATTGGGTGGGCACAAACAAACCTTGAGCCTTATATCCTTTGTTTCTTAAACCGTGAACCAAGACCGATACAACCCTCAAAAGACCTTATTGAAGCAGGGTTTATTTCAAAAATCATACTCATTGAGATATCGTTCCCTGACTCCCATGAGCTACGCTCAAATTTGTTGGCATTATAAAATCGATAATTCAACCACCGAAGTATTTTAAATAAAAACTTCAAGACAAACATTTGTTGCATTAACAATTTCAGAATTAACATTCTCCTGCTTGCTAACATTGCTTGACATCATAGAAGCTAGCATACGAGCATCAGCAATGGGCTAAATCTTCTGAGACCTGTAACTCTGATGAGTAAATGGCAGATCATTTCAAAAGGATGACTATACCCAGGGGCACGATACCTGAAGACTTTTCTGAGCAGGGGCAAGTTGTTTCCTAACTATTTCCGTCACTGTCTGACCCCAAGGGGGAAGCTCAAAGATTAAGGACACCGTCAATCTGGAGCAGTTAAGTCGGGATTTGGAAAATCTCTCCATTGTTTGAAGACTTAGTGTGAAGAATGCCGTCAATCCGAGCCAGTTACGTCGAGATTTAGAAAATCTCTCCAAGAGTTGGGATACATTGGACTATCTCGGATATCAAGTTTTGTAAAATCCTCTTGGGACAATTTCTTCTCATAAACCATGTGACCTGGGGCATTTTTGAGAATCGAAGATTACTTCTCGTCCGTCCACAACAAATGTTTGTTCAAAATGGCGACTACTATACAATGTCAATGCAGAGTTTTCATCCTTCATCCACGGTCTAAAGAGCTTTTGATTTAAATAACGTGACGACTTCCCAGTAAGTTTTTGCTCCAGGTAGTCACGACTATTCCCAAGCAAATCTCCATTTCAAGAAGTTACGACGCGTTTGACGCAAGGTTCCTCCCGTCAGCAACTTGAGGACCCTCAAGGGATTTTCTTACAACTTCAACCTTCCTCAGCGAAGCGAGTGTCTATTTCACTCCGCAAATCAACCTTCTCTAGTGAGGACGGATGTTTATTTCATCCTTTCAAATTTTGTCTGATATCTTTAACTACAATGATCAAAATTTCCCCAATGAGGTGGATATTTATTTTATCCAATTACAACTTTCATTCAGACCGTTCCAGTTCACAGCAGATATTTATTTTATCCCCCATGAAGTCTTTTTGATCATGAGTTTGATTCGTTCCCAGTGAATCTTTCTCATTCCCAACAGAATCCAAGGTTCATCTTGACAATCCTAAGTGAAGTCACGATGTTCATCTCAAGTGGAGTGCTCTCTTTTCCCCAGAGAAAGTTCGAAGCTATGAAGTGGGACTTATTTCTATATATGGCTTTCCATTCATCCCCAGTGATGCTTCTTATCTTGCGAAGATTGGCCGAGTATCCGTATCGAGATGCTTGTTTTCGTCTCTAGTTTGCTTCTTGTTTTGTTTTGTCAGCATAAGCATAAGCATGGAATTCTTTCATGTAGATTCATGGCATGTGCGCATTTTCATCCTTTTTTTTTTGTGTGTTGCTTGTTTTGTTCTTTTACTTTGGTTGTGTTTATCCCCAAGTGATTGGGTTTGTCTGCTCCCTCCAAGTAGAATCTTCAGCCCTAGGCAGAAAAAGCATATCTTTTCTAATTCCCCACTGAGTTCAATCCTCGTGGAAGATGGTTGCTTTAGTGTTCTTTTCCATCTTTTGGATAAAGATAAACCCCAGTTGAGTTCATTCCTCACTAGATGGGTTCTTGTTTGACCGTTTCTTTTCAGTTACTTCCTGAATCGAACTTTGGTCCCTGACAATCACAATTTTGGATATCTCTGGGCTATTGAACCTAAATCAAGCGTGCATTTATTTTGCACCCTATCTCCCCAAAAGGAATATATTAAAAAATTTCTATGGAAGATAAAAGTTATTTCTCCAGCAGTATTATGGGATTTGAAATCCAGACAACCAGTGGTAGCTCTTTATTTGAGCTGAGTTTCCCACCTGGATGACAAATGGCAGTCTCCTCAAGACATTTTGTCTATCCCCGACGAAGTTATCAAGATGATCAACTATTCTCCGTCAGATGTTATCTCTCCGGAAATCCGTCAGAGAAACCTATTGAAGACTTTACAAATATTCTCTTTATTTGAGAATCTCTATTACGAGAATTGTACCAGCTTCAACATAACTTCAACTACAGCAGTATTACTCCTCAGTGGTATTCTCCCCAGTGAGCCCACAATTCAATTTACTTCCACCAAATGGCATCTCTTCTAGAAGTTTGGGTAAAATTCAAATGATCTTGCTCTTTATTTGAGAAGACATATTTTACAAGTCAGCCGGCCCACATCTCTTTTGAAGATCCCCGGTGAAGCTTCCAGGATCTCGGCAGTAGATCTCCTGGTTTATTTTAAATTGTGACAAACAGTCGTTTCTTCCCAGGATCTCGGCAGTAGATTCCCTGGTTTATTTTAAAATTTTGACAAACAGTCATTTATTTTCCTGGCTATTCTCGGCAGTAGATCTCCAGAAGACCTCGGTAGTAGGTATTTCATTTTAAATTCTCTGGTTATTCTCGGCAGTAGATCTCCAGAAGACCTCGGCAGTAGGTATTTCATTTTAAATTCTCTGGTTATTCTCAGCAGTAGATTTCCAAAAGACCTCGGCAGTAGGTATTTCATTTTAAACTCTCTGGTTATTCTCGGCAGTAGATCTCCAGCACATTTCGACAAACAGTCGTTTATTTCCAGGATCTCGGCAGTAGATTCCCTGGTTAATTCTGAACTTTGACAGACAGTCATTTTTCTCAATAGATTCCCCAATATCTTTGACAGTGGACACATTTTCAATAAAACCTTCGAAGAAAGTATTCTCAGAAGAGGTCCCAAGTCTCAACAATAGACTCCTCCAGTTGATATCTCTTGAAGATTCCTCTGGTTGACCACTAAAGCAAGATCCTCAAGTAGATTTTGTTATAAGATTTCATAGCAAGTTCACCACCCCGTTTAAGACACCCTGTGATTGTCAGCTGGTAGTCTCTTTCCCCAGTGGAGTTGGATCTTTCCCCGTGGATGTCTTGTCTCGCTGAGTTGTCCTCGTCAGTTTTTTTTTATTTTCTTGTGTTTTAGCATCGATTATCCCCTGTGGCTTTATTCCTCACAGGATCTTTCGTCTTGCATTTCATACCATATCATGTGCATTTGGCGGCATCTTAGGGCCAAAAATTCTGTGCATGTTTGTATTTAAGTCTCACCAATCTCGTCGAGACGAAGATTTTCAATCTCCATATCTCCGGATAGGAGGAACTTAAATAGGGGCATTTGTCACACCCTAATTTTTTACCCTAAGATCCCCTTTCTTTTTGCATAGCATCGTTAAGTCATACGGTCTTTGTGTGCGTGTTTATTGTGACTAACCAGTTCGTGTAGGTACGACAATTTCAAGAGGAAATAAAGAAAAGGTATGCCCTCTTTCTTATGGTCTTCTAGCCATCACAAGGTCTACTTTCCTCAAGATGCCTCCGAGGTTTTCCAAAGAGGATTAAAGTTTTCTGCATGGTCATGGGAGAGCTGGTTGGAATTTTTGTAGCGCGTTGCACCCCAGCTGTGTCCCTGCTTCCAAAGGTCCTTAATTCCAAGACATGAGTCATGTACTTCGTAGAGCCTTCACCATTTTCAAGTGGATTCTAAAATTTCAGTACTTGTTGTGGTTGCGGTTTTGAATTCGAGTTCAAGTGACTTCCATTCTTTCAATAGACAAACCCGTTGAATCGCAAGTATCAAAATAAGATTCATAAACATTTGGTTTTGAATTGAGTTAAAATACGGTGCAAATGTCACTCAACGTCCACATTCTATAATGTACAACACCAAGAGTCTCATGATCTTTTTTATCGTATGTCAAGTTCTCGCAAGAGTCGATTTACTAGATCAAGGAGGTTTCCGTTTAATTTCCAAAGTGCACTTTTGTTTTGAAATTCATATTTGAATTTAAATCCTCCAAGGTTCGTCACAAGATGCACAAGCCATTTCCAAATTCAAGTTAAGGTTGCTTTTTAGAAATTTACATACAAAGCCTCATTGGATTAGTCGAGTATTTGTAAAGTTGGACAATGTTTGAGTAGTCATGGCAACATTATATGGAACCTAGAGTTTTGATCATTCATCAGAGGTGTAACCTTACAAGATTACAAAACCCAAATCCAAGATTCATCAAATTAATTCGAATTCAAGATTACAAGTTTCAACTATTACGAAAAGCTTCAAATTTCGCACGTCCAAATTCAAGGTGATACAGGATTAAAGGATTTTTTTTATATAAATCGAGATAATTCCAAAGATTCAAGGTCGCAAAATTCACATTCTTAAAGTCAACTCAAATCAATTCTAGGAAGGTTTTTCATCACAAAGTTCACCTACCTCATAATCTTATTCTCGGTAAATGAAATTGAAGGGTGCTTTAATCAAGCTTAACCCGTTTGATTCTCATAGGAGTGAGAATTTGCAAGACCCTAGTCTCGATGATGAGAAAAACAACTTTGAGGAATTGAGGAAGTACTAATGTAATAGCTAAAAGAATGAGTATGCGATACATGATAAAGCTGTTGAAGAATGAGAAACATTTTGGCTACATATATTAGTTTTTTTAAATCATTAAGCCACACGGTTGAGGTTGATGATTGTGTTGGGCAAAATTCACTAGATTCTGATCAAGGACTTTATACTCCTGAAGTGCAAGGTATTACGAACAATTCCTCAATTCGGGGCGAGCTACCGTTGTCGATACCATGAACATTCCCAACATAGAGGATGAAAGTAATTCCTCTCTAGCTACTTTAGCACCTCCTGTAAAGATCAGTTGCGTTTTGATGCACTAACAAGCCGGTACTTGCGAAAAGGAAATTTGGGTAAGCCACACAGAACCTTCATCACTGAAAAGGTATTCATAATGAATATAAGAAAATACGTAACTAGCATCGTTGATTTCGGGCAATTTGCTTTGGTATCTGTCACCTAGTACCTGATCAACAATTCATTAAACTGTTTAATTTTCCTTCTTAACCGATTTAAGCAGTATATGGAACAGTTGAGTATAACAATAGAAACTTACATGGATTTTGGAAGTAGTTTGGGATCAAGGAAGGATTTAACAGTACTCCACAACATCTTAAATCCAAAACCAGCGTTGATGGTGAACATACGGCTCAAAGACTATATGAGGAGAAGAGATTGATAAGGTAGTTTAATGACAATGTTCTTTTGGAACCAGACATTAGTTTGAGTAAGAATCGTGCTTCGAACTTGAATATTCCAAGACCTACAACTAGACATCGCCAGTATCCTCAGCAGCTTTCACTCTGCTTTAGCTGGGAATGAAGGGCCACTTGACACGGCTCCACTTTCACGACCTGATGGCTATGCTCTGATAAGTGTCCACTCCATTGATGATCTTCAATGTTTGCACGCTGCTTTTGGAGAGAGACCTTACAAAAGTACATTGGCAACTCTGCAACACAATCACAATCTCAGTAAAAATATATATATATTAGTAATAATAAATAAATAACATATGAAGGAAAAGTGTGACCTTGAAGCTCTTGCCGCAACGAAGTTTCGTCAATACATTTGACTCTTTTCCTTCCGTCATCATCAATATTGAGCATTAATAGCCATCAAACGAATTAATTCATTTGATCACCTACAAAATCAACAAAACGATTCTTCCATCAAAGGGAAATCGTAAAGCAAGGAAAGGATTAAAGAATATTACCATCAAGTCCTCTTCAACACAAATCAACGTATTAACTAGCATTTTGAAAACTTCCCAAATGTGATTCAGACACATCAGACGTCATCAAGCAATTTCAAATTCATTCCAAAACAGCTCGTAACATGTCGCAGCGAAAATGGAAAGAATTATCAATTCAAAATCAGAGAAATCAATGCACACATGTCTATAAAAGGAGGATAACCATTTTCACCAAAGGGAGGCCATCATTGATTCGCACCAAAGAACATCAGAAACTCACATATACAAATCTCAGAGACAAAAATTTTCAGAATAAAGATCCACTAACCCCTCTCCCGATAGCCATGCTAATACGGTCGAACACCCTTTCAAATCTAAATATCTAAACATCACAGACCTTCCAGAACTCTCACAAAGAAGGTCATACACTCGGATCATACACTCTCATAGAGGGAGGACCATATCATTACTACACAAACATTCCACATCTAAATCATAAAACCACATCACAGAGCAACAACATCAACATATCACCATCAAGGATCACACATCAACAGAAGAAGAAGGTTCGTGAAAGAAAGTTACCTGACGTTCTCGACCCGGTGGCGGATGCTCCTCTTCCTTTACCTTTTTTTTGTGATTTCATTTTGTATTTGTAATCTTCAACATAGTGAAATGGGGCTTAGGGTTCTGTGGGGATTTGGGGGTTCTTTGTTTGGTTTTTGATTTCAGGATATTAAACGGAGAGGGCGGATTCAGTGCGATTGAGAGGGTGGCGGCGAAATTCATTTAGGGTTTTGCTTTCCCCCCTACGAGAGAAATGGGAGAGACGACTGAAAGAGAGAGAGCGCTCTCTTGGTTCTTTTGTTTTTTCCTTTCATTAGTTCTTTTTTTTATTTTAAAATTAAAACCTTTTTTAATAATCAAAATTAAAAACTTTTTTATAATTAAAATTAAATTTTTTTTTATAGTTAAGATTAAAACCTTTTATTAATAATTTAATTTAAGACTTTTATAATAATAATTTAATTTAAAACCTTTTTTAATAATAATTAATTTAAACTTTTTTTATAATAATAATTAATCTAATTTTCTTTTATAATAAAATTAAAACTTTCTTTTTAATAATTAATCTAAAACCTTTTCTTTTATGATAATGATTAAAATCAAAACTTTTTTAATAATAATTAAAATTAAAACTTTTATTAGTAATTAATTTTAAAGTTTTTATAATAATAATTAATCTAAAACTTTTTAATATCAATCAATTAAACCCTTTTTATAATAATTAATTCAAACCTTTTTTTTTATATATTAGTTAAAATAAAACTTTCACAAAATAATTTAACACTAACTCTTTTCTAATTAAAACTTTTATATAATCCTTCATTTCTTTAAAATCTAAAATTAAAATAACAAAGAGAACCCCCTTTTATAATTAATTAATTGTAATTTTTCCTTTAACCTTTCTCAAATAATAATAATAATCTCTAGCATAATTTCATAATTAAAACAAATAAGACTAAAACTCAACAAAATCGCCTCCGTTTAGAAACCTCTTGTCGCGCTTAGTCATACGTGTGAGGACGTTTTGTTGTTATGTCTTGATTATTATTATTTATTTGATTTATTGTTTCTGCTTCAAACCCTTTTCAAAAATTACAAAAATTTCGATCCAACGTCGAATCCATTTTCTACCCATATAAGTCGATTGCCTTAGGCATCACATTCAACCTTTCGGTCACTAGACACAAGACTAGCATCACTTTGCTAGCACCCACGTCTAAATAACAACAATTAACCGAATAAATACCCAAGGGAAAATCCCATGCATGATAACCACGTTATTGTGCATGGTGCACATCATTTGCATCATAATCGACACCTTAAGATAAGACTATTAGACAATTTAGGATAGATTTCCTAGGTTAGTCCCCCTTTAATTTTGATTTCTTTAATCAAACTTTAGCCCACCAAATTCTCCACACAAGAGAATTAGATGTTAATCATCTCAAAGAAAGAGACATACAATCCCATACCCCACAAAGTACAAACATTTTCAAAAAACTGTGGTGGTTTTCTTAAGATGATGACTCATCTTCTCTCCTAAACCTTTAAAACATTTAGTATCCTTAATAAGGAACTACATGTGCTCTGATTCCTTTTCAACAGGATATGTAGGCACAAGATGCGATATCTTGTCGAGCACACTTAGGAAAAAAATAATAAGTTACCTACCCTTAAACCCTTAGCAAAACAGATAACAGATAATATAAAAAATGAATCAAGAGGTTCCTGTAGAGTACTACAGATATCTAGGATGCTAACACCTTCCCTAGGTATAACCAACCCCCGAACTTAGAATCTTAGTGCATTTGCATTGCATTGTGGGTATTCGGTCTTTCTCCCTTCCCTTGGATAAAATCAAAGACGGTGGTGACATAAAAGAAATGTGATCCTAGTTAACCAATAACTATGGTATCCAATTTTCACTGCGACAGACCCTTAGAATGATATGCCCCAGATGAACTGTTCTTTGAAGTGGCTTCTTTTGATCAAGGCTTGCAGCAGTCTACCCCAGATTGATTGAGCTTTAAAAGGTATTACCCTTGTTTGTAGGTCTTCTAAAAGATTTCCTGAAAAGGAACATGGATCTCACCATGCTTTGATATGACCTTGATATGAACTGCCCTAGTATTTGAATCTTCGAAAAGTATGCCCCTGATTATTAGGGTCTGGAGGAGTTTCATGAAAAGGGACTTGGGTCACATAATGCTTTGATACGACCTTGACATGAACTGCCCCAGTATTTAAATATTGCAAGGTATGCCCCTAATTAACTGGTGCTTGGAGGTGTGACCCTGGGTTGACCAATTCTTAGAATTATTTTCCCCTGGTCAATAGGATCTTCAGATGATGTGCCCTTATGATCATTAGGATTTCCCTTGATTAGCATAACCTCTTAGGTGCTTTGCCTCTAGTTAGAAATGTCTCAAAATGGTTCACCTTTGATCAGACAATTGTTGAGATTTCCTCGATGCTAAGTATCGATTTGTGAGTAAAATTGTTCCTTTTTGAAAAGTAATTCTAAC
The DNA here is from genome assembly GCA_022829125.1 of Lathyrus tuberosus. Lineage (NCBI taxonomy): Eukaryota > Viridiplantae > Streptophyta > Magnoliopsida > Fabales > Fabaceae > Lathyrus > Lathyrus tuberosus. The sequence continues at coordinate 3,404,144 of JALAZF010000183.1, forward strand.
GCAATACTCATGCAAGTTTTGAAATCGAAAACTATTACGAAAAATAGATATGGTATGTACGGTGGATGATATTTGGCCATGAGGTTGGCACGAATGAAGGTGTGAAAAATATGATGTAACAAACATTTAGAGTCAGTTTAACACGAATTTTGCTGAGTATGCCTTCGTAGTGAACCTAGCTTCATTAGGTCTTTTAAGGGTTGTAGCATGGCTTGGTTCACAGTTTAAGAAACAAAGGATATAAGGCTCAAAATTTGAAATTTAACCCACACCATTCTCCTTGATGTTCCCTGTTCCTAAATTCAATTAACTCAACATATGCTTTCACTCTACAAGAGAGTTTTGGTAGTCATGATAATCGAAGTAGGTTTAAAAGCACTAAGCATTGAAGTGATTCTTGAGACGGCAGTCATCTTCTTTCGTTTACAAGCTTGTTTTCCATTTTTTTGCTTTTTAATCCCTAATTTTGCATGGACAGATTCTTTTGAATTTTCTGGTCCATCGGGGTGCCCAAAATTTTGCCTAAGTCAATTTTTTTTCCAGTTTTTTTTTCTAATTTTTTCTTTTAGACTTAGCATACTCTTTTGGAACAGTTCTTGTGAGATTTACTTTTGATTCAGGAACTGCCATGCTAACTGTTGTGAGCTTTTGTGTTTTCACCGCTTCCTCGATGTTGGATGATGTGTGCAAGGTATGCTTGGACCTCTTATTGAAGTGATTAAGATTAAGTGTTTTTTATGAATAGAAAAAGGAACACTGACTTCTGGCTCGAGGGGGTTGACTTTGGATTATCTCCTTATTTCTCCAGTGTTTAGGGAGTGTCGCTACATGAAAAACAACCGTCGAAGACACAAAGTCACCATCAAACGTTATTTATCCCAGTGGGGAAAGGAAAACATTGAGAAAACCTCTGAAGGGAAAGATTATGGTCTCGCAACCATATTCGAGGTTCGGGAGTCGATTATGTAAGAGGAAGGTGTTAGCACCCCTCGCTTCCGTTGTACTCAACGAGATCCACTCTTGTTGTTCTAATCAAAGGGTGTGTATATCTAAAGCTTAAGTTGCTAAGGGAATGCATGAATGAAAAAGGAAAACAAAAGGGGGCTCGCCAGGATCTCGCAATCTTGTGCCTACCTATTCCCTCGTACAATGGGAAAGTCAGAGCAATCGTAGTTTGGGGGACTGCGGTGAAAAAAAGGGAAGGTTGCTCGCCAAGGATTGGGGCCCTTGTGCCTACGTATCCTTAACAGGTTTGAGAAATCAGAGCGTCAGTAGTTTGTGAGACTACGGTTTATTGGGTGTTTTTTATGGACGATGTTAACGTTCGCGTTCTAGCAGTTAGGTGTTTTGCCGCTCGCTCGTGGAATCTTATGCGTTACCTATATTGCGGTAGAACGGAAATAACATGCCCTTTTTGAAAAGGTTTGAAGAGAGAATCTTGAAGGACAAAATGATTTGCATTTGTTGAAGTGTTTTTTGGTAGGTTTGAAAAAGAGTTTGAGATGCATATTGTACTAAAGTCTATGACAATAGGAGCGAATGTTTTGTACAAATGATCCAAGCGTCTCGCGTAAAAAACACTCCAAGAAGAAGTAAAGAAAAACTCCCTCTCATCTTTTCCATGTACTTAAGGCTCGTGACGTACTACACGCATCGTGTTTATTAAGTGTTTTTGGATTTTTGATGCAAGACAAGGTGTTTGGATGCAAAAAGAAAGAAAATCTAGGGGAACTGAATCCTAAATGTTATCATGCAAAGTGTTCCTATGGTTGGGATTGAAGGGAAAAAGCTAACCTAGTGTGATCATACAAAGGATTAGGAACCTAAAATTATCCTACTTCAATCTTAATCAGAAATTAAGTTGAACTAGGGGATCCTAAGGGAACATGCACTTGGCGTCAAGAACAAAACAATTGGAACATGCACTTGGCGTCAAGAACAAAACAATTAAGCATCACAATTAATCAAGCAAGGCCAAGCACAAAGTGAAATTCTTGTCATGTCAAAGTGCCAAGTACAAGGCAAAGCATCAAGAATTAATCAACAACCATCAATAATTAATTAAATGCATAAAAAATTTCATGGCATCAAGATAAAGCATCAAGAATTAATCATAAAAGCCACATCGACAATCGACCACAAAACCAACTGAGGAACAAGTCATGAAAATTTATTCAAGAGAGCATGGAAAAATTAATCCACAATCTATTATGAAAAATTAATCAGCGCAATTATGAAGACTAATCAAAACAATCAAGAGAAAATATTAAAATAAAACATGAAAAAAATTATTAAAAACAAAATCATGAAAAATTAAAAAAACAAATCTTAAGGAATAGTTAACAAAAACTTAAATAAATAATTAACAAAAATTTTAGAGAAATAATTAACATGAGTCTAAGTAATAATTAACCAAAAGTTTAAATAATTAACGAAAATCCTAAAGGAAAATTAACAAAATAAGGAGGGGTGTAAAAGTGATTATAGGGTAGACCAAGATGTAAAATGAATGGGCTTAAAAACCCAACAACCCAAACCAATTTAAACTATTTTAATAATATTAGTAAAAAAGTAAAAGAAAATTAAGAATGAAAAAAATTCAGACTACCAAGCTCATGACAAATCCCTTTTTCTGATATTCTCCTTCGTTTTCACGATAACACGGCTTTCTCCTTTTCTCTCGCTCGAATTCTCATTCTCGCATCGTTTCACTTTTTTCAATCCTTTTCGACGGAACCTCCTTCCTCTTTTCACGGCAGTGCACGGTGGTATGGCGACGAGGTTGGAAAAAAAGAGCAACGGTGAAGTTGTAATTTCGATTTTCTCTTCTTCTCCTTCTATTATCTCCTTTTGATTTCTATTTTTTTGGTTTGTTGTTATGTCACAAGGAATGCGGAGGGTAGTTGTTGTGGGCGGTTGGTTGGTTGAAGAGGAATTTGATGGTGGTTATTGAAATTGTGGTTAAAGATTGTTTGGATTTGTTGGTAAAGTTTTGCAAGTCTGTTTAAGGGTGAAAGGATCATGAGGGAGAACACAAAAGGGAGTGCAGAAGACGGAATTGAAAGAGGAAGTTGAAAAGAAGAGATTTTTTGGGGGGAGTTGTGAGGTGTCACGGTGTGTTGGAGTTTTGGCTCTGATGTTTCGTGGCAGACTTTGATGGAAGTTTGGAGAGTAAAAAGGAAAGATGATGGTTTTGTAGGGGAAGAAGAGTGTGAAGATGTGGTTTTACAAGGTGAGTTGTGTGTTGTGCTTTGTTGTTGTTGTTTGAGGAGAAACAGGAGAGGGCTCGTTGGATTCAAATCCAATGATGAAAATCCGCGTAGAATTTGAAATCGACATCAAAATCGTTGTTGGTTGTGAGGTTCGAGCTGCACATGAGGTCATGTAGTGCGGGTTTGAGTGGCTAGTGGAAGATGTTGTGTTGTTGGAGTGAAGGTGAATGTGTAACGTGAGGGTTGTGGCCAAGGTTTTGTAAGTTTTTGTGGTGTGGAAATGGTTTAGAAGTGATGATGAATAGTAGAAGGTGAAGATACTGTTTAAAGGAGGGAGTTTTGTGTGATGAAGAAAATGGTAAGTGGTTATGGAGATTTGTGGAGAGCTGTGCGTGAATGCTATAATGATGATGATTGACTCTTTTTCGGTTGTGATGGTGGAGGAAACTTGGTCGTGAATTAGTGAAGGGTGAAAAGCAATGAGGGAGAGAGTTTGTATGAGAAGTTGTTCAATGATAATTATATGGTGTGGATTTGGAGTTTTGAGCAAGGACATGGTAGAAAAGAAAGGTTAATGAATCAAGATGGTGGGATGATGTTTGAGTTTGGGTTGAGGTTTATGAAAGGAAAGTAGTGGATGTAGTGTTGCTGTTTGGAAGATGTGATAAGGTTGAGTTTGGTGTTGTTCAATGGTTTTATGGGAGGTTATGTGCTTGTTAATGGTGATGAATGAAAATGTGAGTGGTACTACAAACACATGAAGAATGACTCTTCAACCAACTTTTATTTTTACTTCAAAAACTCAAAGGCAGAAAAAAAAAAACGAGTGCCTATGTCGTGTGTGTAAAGTGAATGAGAGTGAAACCTTTGGATTGGGATGCGATGCCTCTCTGTTTTTTCCTCGGATTCCTCATGAAAGTTTATAAAGACAAAATTTTATTAACTGAAACAAATAAAAAAGTAACTTTTCAAAAACTTAACAACTAAGTTTACTAAAAAAGAGATAAAAACAAATATTTATATATTATATTAAAAGAAAAATAAATGGTAAAATAAATTAAACCTAATTTAAATAATGACCTAAATAACTAATAAATTAAATAAATATTTAACTAAAAAAAAGATAAATAAAATAAAAAATAAAATAAACTATTTAAAATAAAAATCTAAAATAAAAAACTGAATAAAGAAAAAGATTATTTAACTAAAATTAAAATAAAATCCGTTAAAAACAAGAAATCGAACTAGTAACGAAGTGCTCGAAAAAAAATGAATACACCAAAATGATCAGCGCGAAATAAATGGCTCAGAAAAATACAGAGTTTGGTAAAATTTCGAAATAAATCCGGACCGGTAAAAATGCTCAGACTGATCAAAACGTCGCTCAAAAGTAGTCGAAAAGTTAGAACGAGCATGCCAGGTTAAACTATGTGGAACATAGATTAATATAACTGACGTCTGCAAGCTCGATTTTGAAACTATTCGTCCACTAATTTTGCGCACAGTTGACATTCAATTTGACCAATTCGACTGTAAATCCGACAGATTTATTTTGGTTGATAATTTGGGAATTATGCATGATGAAAGGCACATTATACTATACAAATGATGCAAAGTGAAAATTAAGTCAGATGAATACATGTTTTAAAATGCCTGGTCAAAATTTGGATTATAACAGCTGTCCCTATTTAATTTTCTTGGACCTGAAGGTATAAATAGAATACCTATAATTTTGACCAATTGAAAAAAAAAGGCAGGTGGCCTTTGATACCATCTTAAGAATTGTGGTTGGGCCTAACTCAACCTTACAAAACAGGCTTATAAGACGAGGATTGCCCCCCACTTATAGACATATATTGAGACCGTATCCTTTTCAACGTGGGACTCTTCAACATTATAAATACAAGAAATGCAAGTGTAAATTCACAATCAAAACAAGCTTCATGGCCCCATAATAATACTTCCGGTCTAATGTGTTTTGCAAACTCAAATTTAAATACATCTTAGAATTTGGGTCGACCCTACAAATCCGACTTATTAGGTTGAGGGATATCTTCCATTTATAAATATATTTGTAGGTCACATCTCATCTAATGTGGGACTCTTAACACCCCTCTCACATACAAGGTTGGATATCTAGACGGTGACCCGAGCGGCCAAATAGCGGGTGGCCCAATACATCTAACGATAGACGTTGATACTATATTAGAAGTCTGATAAATCGTGAAATATTGTACCAACACTGTAACCTATTGTAAGATAAACTTTCATCTGAGACCATAATCCAACTAAGGAGCAAATAAATGGTTTGGGAAAAAATCAGTTGCAGGACGTCAGAAAAAAGAGACATAATAGCATCCTTTGTAAAATATCAAAAACGGGGAGATTTTTAATTTATGTGAAAGTAATAAAGTTTGGTGACTAGGCCATAAATGGAAAAGACGGTTGAAAATGACTCAACTTCATTCATTCAATCAATTTCTGAATACAACAGTAATAAATTCAAATGCAATTACCTAAAGTTGTTGAGAGTGTAACAAGTGTTAGTAGTGTGGGTAATAATTTCACATTGGTTGAAAATGAAGAGACTTGAGCATTTATAAGTGGGAGAACTCACACAATGTTCAATGCTCTAAAAAAAATCTCACAATGTTCAATGCTCCCTAATGAAAAACTCCCCCAACACAGTTACTAATCATAAGAGCAGGAAACATAAAAATTTTAGAAAAAGATACTGAAGCTTACAGTCCTTTCATCAGATATAACTTTTGACGGCTTTGTATCAAATATCAAACTTGCAGCACCTTCATCCAGTTTTCCATTTATATCACCACCTAACTAATAGAAAAAGTAGATAAATGATAAACAATTATTATTCATAAAATAGGGTTGAAATGCAAATACCAGCAAAAGTTTCCAGTCCACCAATAAGAAAACTTGGATTACAGCAAATATTTGCATGGTTAGAAAACGAAGGTGTCATATTCCATATAAAAGTCATGGAAAAAACAGTTAAAGAGTAGCTTTTCCATAAAGCTAGAATGTATCATATTTTATCCATTATAAGGTTTCCTCCTCCTTTTTGATCCAATGACGTCATTAATCTTTATAAGATTGTCTGCTATAGACTAGTGAGTCATAATGGACTCTACTCTTCCTTGGACCCTGTAAGGTGGAAGTTTTATAGCACCGGGCTTTTTTTTATGTTTGTAACCATTGTGTTTGAAAAGTCTTCACATGATAAATAAATTCATCATATTCCATCTATTAAAATGTGATAACTCAGAACAGAAAAATGATATAAACACTACTTCTATATATAACGGTGAAATAGACATTTATATTGAAACTAGGAGGTCACAAGGTTTATATTTTTAAAAGGAAACTTACATTGTTTGCTGTCTGATCCATGTCTTCCTCCTTAATTACATAATCATCTGGATTATGACTTCACCAAAATCATCCCATTCTGATGCATTCTCATAACAGGGGAACATTGGGGCAACACTGGTTGAAGGAGGGGCAAATCCATCAATAAATACATCTCTGTATCCTCCATTTTTTGCAACAGCCACTGCAGTTGTAAATTAAACAACTTAAGGGATTTAAAGAAACAGTGTAAAATAAATAAATAAAATCCAAAGCATTGTCGGGAGATGCATTATATATATATGATTATAGTATACAAATTGCATTGTCTTAGAATTATGGTTGGGTCTAACACAACCATACAAAATCGGCTTGTAAGGTGAGAATTTCGCCCACTTATAAACATATATGCAGGTCATATATTGTCCAACATGAGACTCTTGACACACCCAACACTATTGAGCTTATAAATGGTGGTTGGTCCCATAGTGGAAATCTTATAACAAGTGGCCAACGGATCTTGAAACAGGCTCTAATACCATCTTCGAATTGTGTTGGACCTAACACAACCTTTCAAAACTGGCTTGTAAGGGAGGGATTACTCTTCCACCTAGAAACATATATTCAGACCATATTTTGCCTGGTGTGGGACTATCGACATATTATTATATTACATTAGCAGGTTCATAAAATAATGTTATTGTCTCAGAAATTTGGAATCTCAAAAATAGAAGTGGTTTAATTAATAGATTTAGGTGGTTGTTTTGTTTTGTAACACAAGGGAATAGATGAAGTTATTAATTCAGTTGTTTTGGCACTCAGAATAAGTAGCACTTCTCAAGACTTAAATCCAGTTGAAGATAAATAGATTCAGCTAATAATAGTAGAAAATTTTCAAATATACATGAGCCAAAATGACCGTTAAAAAAAATTATTATGATAAGAGGAAACGCATGCGGATGATTCTAAATGCCTAAGTGAATGCATAACATGAAAACAACACCAAATTTGATGCGAATCCAGATTACAAAAGCAGTGAATCGGAGAAAAATATATCAATAATGAAAATAAAAGAGTATATTATTTCTGAAAGTGAAAGATAACTTGCAAAAGGATGAATATCCTAATGCCCCCAGAGCCAAGTTCCTACACAGAACAATATTCTCTGTCCACATCTAACCCAAATCATGTTCCAAAGATACTATTCCTCTCTCCTCCAGTTCCTATAATATAACTCTACCCGTGTGACTTCCCTCACACTCTCTGCCATGTGGATAGTCCCAGCAAACACACACTGATCTTTCCTATACCTTCTAGTTCTAGCATAAAACTGATGGATACTGGACTAGGGGTTTGCTACTGTGCTAACAGCCCATTTGGCCCACATTTCTCATATGGGATTCTGATTCCTGACAAAAAAAAAATTGTCATATCTTGTAGTTAAAGCAGAACAAGAAAAGGGAAACACTTCTTAAGATTAGCTCCAACATACTTTAATTTATATAATTCATACCTTCTGGCAATGGTTGATTATTGCCGGTATCAATGACCATAGGATCAGTAGTATTATTATCAGCCCCTTGAGAGGCTTTCAACCCTTCCTCTTTTATAAGACTAGCTTTTAAAGCTTTTAAAGCTTCTTCTTTCTTTATTCGGTTGAATCATAACCTAAACTGTGTAGCCAACCTCTTGTTTGTATAACCAGACTCTTCCCTTTTCTCATTTGATCTATAACTTGAAATTGAATTATTTTATGGTTCATATATAATATATCAGCCTATAGTTTTGCTGTGTCCCTTGATTTTACTTTCAAATGTCATTTTTATTAGTGGTGTGTCTTCCGATTCACAAAGATTTGATTCACAAAGCAAAAAAAAGTTCTTCCCATTCATATATTTTATAACCATGACTACAACAACTACCAGCATGTCAATGCTAGGGAAATGAAGTAGAAATCACTCCATTTCCCAAGAAAAAATTGGTGGACAAAAGGAACCAGTGAGTTAGTATTGAGCCTAAAACTGAAGAATTACCGGAACGCCTTTGGTTGAGAGAAACTGCTTGAAATCTGCCAATTTCAAATCACCAACAAGAACAGATTTATGTGGACAAGGTGCGCCAGAAATGGGGAGAAGCGAAAACATATCATTCTCTGTCTTCCCTACTTCAGCATCAACCCAAGCTATTTCATATTCTCCCAGCTGCAGTTGAATTTATATTTATTATTATTCAACATGGTAAATTCCCTATCTAACTAGATAAAGTTTGGTTGTTGTTATTGTTATTCAACATTATAAATGGCAGACAGTTATATAAAATGAAAAAGTTCATTCGGATACTATATACCTTTTTGAAGAGTACATTACTCATTAATTTCTCAGATAGTTGAACCTATAATCAGAAAAGCAAAGCATGATTAATTTTGACATATCGGACAATTTTTCAGAAAATGAACAAAATGATGTCATTGTACCTTATAAGCACATAAATCAGAGGTTACATCAATAGTCTCTTCAATTTGAGGCGCATAAACATGAGGACATACATTCTTCAGGCAGTGCTGCTTCAGATGGTCTGTAGCTTCAGCAGATCCATGCACCAAAACCTTCGGGAAAATAGTGAAATTCATCATTATGCATGATACTAAAAACAAAGAAAATGATACAATGAAAATATCATAAATCAGTTTAGCAGGACAAAACACACGGATTGTTCAGACTGGAGCTGCCAATACCAAAAGTGCTATATCAAGATGGCTGCTATAACGAAGAACATGAATATTTATACTACACAATTATATATGAGAAAAATAATTAAAAAAATATTCCTCAAAATTAAATACTAGACGATTAATAGGAATGTGACTAGAAATGAATAAAAAAGTTGATAGAACTTATAGATAAGAATAGAAAACATTGCATATGTAAACAGAGATCAAAGTCAATGAGGGGGAAAAGGGTGTAAATTAGAGAAATACAAACACTGAAGTGAGAAGAAAAAACACAGCTCAAAAAAGATACAAGCAGACAAACAAAGACTTATATGCAGAGTTATCAATAGTGTACATGCATAATTGTCACAACTTATGCTTTTCACAACACATAAACCCATAGTAATCAATAGCGCGAATATGAATACAGCTCTGTACTTTAAGTAAGACCTTCAATCTTGCCAATTTTTTTAATTACAGTGCCTTTATAAATCATAACCCTAGTTAGCTAAATTCCTAAGTACTTGCCCCTACTGAAAAGTTTATCCAAGTGGTCAAAATATTCTTCGACTAAAATATTGCACTTGTGTTGTCGTATAGCGGCTATATGGTAATGGAATTTTAACAAACTGCTATTGTTCTGCGATACGCAGTTTAGGACAAAGTGTTGTAAAAAATAGTGTTATGGTACCACTGAAGAATCGTAGTGTAGGGGAGGAATTTTTTAACAAACTACTATTTTCCTCAATTTGTGATTAACAGCACTTTTTTGCATATCAATTAAAAATCAAAATAAGTTATTTTCAAAATCATATGGTTTTTAATGGTAGAAAAATATGGCAACCTATGAGTTTTGCTCTATTCCCCAAATACAAGTACTTCATAGAACATTTATGATGTACTCTTGTTAATTGAGTTGATCCGTACCAGCTTAAGAGGAGCCACATGGGAGAGAATGTTCTTAATTGATCTTCCATCTGAACGACCTTCAAAATCCATGTAGACCAGCAAACACCTGACTTGGACCTGGACAACAACAAAGTTATTATATCTTAAGAACTGCAGCTGGGCCTAACTTATAGAAGTAGATTAATCATATCTTAGCAAACACCGTCGTAAACACCATCGTAAGTTGATTTGGCACATTTAAGATTCATAGAAGTAAAGTAATAAATGTTTAAGTTATTATATCTTAAGAAGTGTGGTTGGGCCTAACTCAATCTTACAAAACCGGCTTGTAAGGTGAGAATTGCTCCCACTTATAAACATATATTGAGACCATGTCCCTTTCAATGCGGGGCTCTTCAACACTTCCTTTCACGCCCAGAATTGGACATATAGAGCGTGGAAATAAATGGTAGGTTGTCTGATAGCGGAAACAAGATGGCAGTGATATGTTGGAGATGCAAATGGATGGTATGCTAATTTTTACCCATAAGATCTCACATATCATTTGCATCTCATACCACAAACAAGATCACAAGCTTTGGGTCTCTTACCTTCCTTTGTAGGTTTGCTCTTGAGGGAGATCACCAAGCACCCCCGTTTTCTTGTTTGCTTTATATTTGTTTATGTTTATGTTTACTAACCCTTCATCAAAATCCAAAAATATGTTTATTTTCCCTTTACTACCTTTTTCAGGAAGAGATTTGAATCAAGAATATCAAATATCAGTTTCTCAGCTCGAATGAAATTCATCTGAACAAATTCAAAGTTGATATGCAAACAATTCAAAATCATTTAATCAAGAGTTTCCCAAGATATGATTGATTATTATTCAAGAAACTCCAAAGTTCAAGTGTTTATTTCCATGCCTTCTTTGATAAGCAAAAGAATCGAGCCAGAGCCATAACAGTGCAACAAAAAGGAAAGTTTTCACAATGTTTGCTGTGTTAATCGATTAACACAATATGGTTAATCGATTATCCACGCGCAGAATTGTGAAAATGAGCCAAATTCAAATTCTGCAGCATTTGGCACCAATTTTCACTTGTTTCATGATGAGAATATTCTAGATCACTTCATTTTAATTCCCCTACATAATCACAATTAATTCCACCCATACACCCTCATTAATCACCACTTGATCTTGATTTTGGCTCCAAATTCAAAGTCCAAGCCTAATTTTGGCTCCAAACCAAGCTCCAAGCCACCAAAATTTTCAAGCCTAAATCCTATAAATAGAGGCCTCATTTCATTCATTCTACAAGCTTTTGATAGCCAAATTCACCTTGTCAAAATTCTTCCTCATTCTCAATTTCCCCATTTCATTCATTCTACAAGCTTTTGATAGCCAAATTCACCTTGTCAAAATTCTTCCTCATTCTCAATTTTCTTCATCTACCCAAATTCACCAAAGCTCTTTCTTCCATTAAAAGTTAGTAAGCTTTTCATTAAAGCTTACTAATCTTTGAGATAAACCTCCATCAAAACACTTTTTCATCATCAATTTCTATAGATCAAAGCTTTGGAGTGTGGTTCTTGAAGTTGATTTGAAGCATTTTCAGATTTGGAAGTGGTAATTCACTTGTTCCACCATTGTTGTGTTTGATTCATCTTCCATAATGTGATATCTTATTGATTCTTGTTTCTTGATATTTGGATCTTGCAAATTGTGTTCCATTGGTGTTATTTGCTATTGTTTTACTTAAATTTTCATGCACAATTGCATCCTTGATCATGAGGTGTTTGAAGAAATGCTTGATCAAGGCTTTTGCATTTTTCAAATTGATTTTCTGCTATTTTAATAGTGTTAATCGATTAACTTCCTGGTGTTAATCGATTAACACCTGTTTCTGCACTCTGGAATTGTTGTTTTCCCTGTGTTAATTGATTAACACTAGGAGGTTAATCAATTAACACAGTCCAGAATGTGTTTTTTGGCTTGTTTTGGGGCTGTTTTGAGTTCTTTTCTTCCTTCTTCCATTTCCTTTTGATCTTTGCCTTGGTTTGCAATTTTAAAGGTTCTATTTCTCTTTAAATTCAATGGACTTAGGGTGTCGATGAAGTTGGATAAACATTCACTAATTCAAATATATATTTAAAGTGAAATGTTTAATTCATTTTAGGTGCTTTGAGTTAGTGATATGTTTAGCGCTTTAATCCACCAAGATGAGTGGTTAAACTTGAAGACGAAATGATTTTAAAATTGAGATTCAATTTGGCTTCCGTTTTCCCCTCTTCTCTTTTTTTCTTTTGATCAATGAAAATCTTCAACTTCATTGGAACTTATTTTAAGTTCTTGATGAAGATGAGATCGTTACCTCTTTTCTTTTCATGCGGTATTGCTTTCGGAGAGTGATCTGCATATCACTTCTCTAGCATGCATTAACACGAAAATTGTTATTGACCGGCCTCAGATAGTCTTGGCTTCTACATAAGTCTGATTACGATTGCTTAACATAGCGCAAAATTGGACCTGAAATCGGAAAACCGTTGTGTTTTTGTAAGTGAATTATCAGTCTCCTACTCTTCCATGGCGTAGTTTGAAATATATTGGATTTATCTTGTTACTCGTGGGGGATAGTTGGCATACTCATTGATTTTATCCGAGTTGGAGCCCTCCCCATGGTAACGTATAAGACCATGTTTTCATTCTCATGGATGACTAGTTGAGCATTTCCGAAAAAACAACAAAACTTGTTCTCTCATTTTGGATCATTGTTGCTCTATATTGTATATTAATTGTGCTATGTTTATGTTTCCTTCTCGCTCCCTATCTCTCTTTATTTTTTTTATACTTTATGTTATCATATCATATCATATTATTTGTTTATGTTTCCGCCATTTTTCCTTTGTCCACTTGGACCATTTGTTTATGTTCATGCTCTTTTTCTTTTGTCCATTTGGACCAAAAAACATTAATAAAGGTTAAAACCCATAAAAAACATGTTCTCTTAATGGTGGACTATGGTTACTATCCTTTGTATTAGACATGGAACTTTGGACTTAGAACTAGGATCTCAACCTATGCTGGAAGTTTGTGATGGTAAACCTTGGATTTTTGGGTACTTTGAGTTCTCTTTTGAAGACTTATCTTGATCAAGGCCTAATGTAAAGGGAAGAATGCTTATGATATGGAGTTTGCTTGTGTGGTTAGACAGTTCTTATCCGTAGCTTTTATCTTTTTTGCTTTAGGATAGTCACTTCTTCTCCACCCATTCTTTAATTTTCAAAATCTTCTCTCTTTTTCAAAACCTTATTGTTTTCAAAACTTAAACTGATTTTCATAAAAAAACCTTGACTTTGGTCAAGCGATTTTCAAATTTCATTTTCTTCAATAAATATCGATCAATGTTAATCATACTTTGACTAATTTCAAAAAGACTTAAAAAATACAAAAACTCATTCAAACCTTTTGTGCCTTGGTGCACTTTTTCTTATAAAACTTTTCAAAAAGATAAGACATGAGTCATTTTCATAGTTGAGATGTAATTCTCCTATTCCCCATCGTATTTAAGATGTTGAAATTTTCCACTTAGAAGTTGAGTGATAGACTTGTTGATTTTAATCCAAGCAAAAATCCTCCATCTTAAGATGATGCAAATGTTATTTTCTTATACTTGTGGGCGACTAGTCATAATTTTCTCCTTAAAATGACGACTTTTATTTTCATTTAAAATCAACCAAAACAAACCAATTTTGTTATTTGTACCATGAACTACGAGGTTTTGATCCTATATTGCACTTTGTGGGTACGTAGGCATGAGGCGATAAGTCTCTAAAAACACAAAAATCTAAAAAAATATTTCTCTTCTCATCTCCCCAATCTCTTTTCAAACAAACCTTTTCAAACCAAAAAGCGTAGATATTTCAAAGGGTTCCTATAGAGTACTATAGATGTTTTGGGTGCTAACACATTCCCTTAGCACAACCAACACCCTTACCCAGTCTCTGTTCATTTATTCTTGTTTTAGAACTTGTTTAGGTTTTGTTCGCTCTTTTTCCTTTCCCTTCGGATAAAATAAAAGTGTGGTGGCGACTCTTGCATTTTTTAGTTAAGTTAATCAATATCTTACACTCACAAATTTCCCTGCTATAGAAAAGTGGCGACTATGCTGTGGATCGAACCCAGAGTAACTGGTTCTTAGCGGGTTCAGCCTACTTTGATTTATTTACACTTATTTGTTTGATTTGATTGTTATTGCTTGTTCTATTTGGGTGCTTGGTGATCTTGTGTGGTGAGATAAGTCCTATACCCGGACTTGAGTGCACTTATGATAGGAGGGTGGTATAGTCTTGTTAGACTTACGTGGAGTAGTCCTTACTAAGCTGACTTGAGATCCCCCGCTCAGTGGAGGCCCCTTTGGGATTACTGATGCCATACGAGTAGTCGTATTTGGCATTACTTTTTTCGACTTGGGAGCCCGAGAAGCTGAGGACTTTAGAACCATTTAACCCATCTTGGCCTTATTAGGACGTGGTGCGGTGGCTGTTCAGATGTAGACTTGAATTAGTTGTTACACGATACCACACTCAGGCGAGTTTCTCTTGAGAATATTGTTGGCTGACGAGTAGTCTTTTAAGCCGATAATATCCAAAAGATGGAATTATGACTCTGTGAACTTTTTAGAACCATGTTTTACAGGTGGATATAAACCTGAGTACATACCATTGTGGGTTGGTTCTTACCCTTGGCTCCATGATCGCGCCGAACCTTTGAACCCATGTGCTTTGTGTGATCTTGTTTGTGGATATTGCATCATGCACTCATGCATTCATGGACATTTTGTTTCAATCAGTTTTCAAGGATCTTATAGATTTTCCTTTGCAAACATTGTAGATATTGTGATCATGGACATTGGAAGGAGAAACACTTAGACGTTCGATTTCCGAGCTCCTGATCTTAGTAATTTGAAAAAGCTAGCGTCCTTGGTAGTTGATCGTGCACACTTCAGATCTCGTCATGGGAGACTTCTATCTGTTCTTTCTACCAACATTGAAGACGGAATTCTGAACACCCTTGTGCAATTCTATGATCCTGTCTACCGATGCTTTACTTTTCTTGATTATCAGCTCCTGCCTACTTTTGAGGAGTATTCTTATATGTTGGGTATACCAGTTTCTGATAAGGTTACTTATACTGGTTTGAAGGAAGTCCTTAAACCCCAAGATATTGCTGCAGCCACCCATTTGACAAAATCTGATATAGATGCTAACCTTATGGTTAAGGGAGGCATCAAGGGTTTGACTTCTAATTTCTTGATTGGGAAAGCCACTTTATTTGCTAATGCTGGTAGCACTTTGGCGTTTGAGGCTATATTTGCTTTGCTTATCTACGGACTAGTCTTATTCCCTAATGTTGACAACTTTGTGGATGTTAACCCTATTAGGATTTTCTTGATTTGGAACCCTGTTCTGACTTTACTTGGTGATACTTACTTCTCCATCCATCATAGGACTACTAAGGGGAATGGTACCATTGTTTGTTACACACCTCTGTTGTGCAAGTGGTTTATTTCGCACTTGTCACAATCATTTGCTTTCAAGGAGAACAAGAATTGTTTAAGGTGGTCTCAGAGGATCATGTCCCTTACTCATTCTGACATTACTTGGTCTTCTTCTGTTTATGAGAATGTCAAAATTATTGATAGTTGTGGGGAATTCTCCAATGTGCCTCTTCTTGGCACACAAGGTGGAATTAACTACAACCCGAGTTTAGCTCGCCGTCAGCTTGGTTATATGTCGAAGGATAAGCCTAAAAATATTCTATTAGAGGGTTTATTTTTCCAAGGAGGAGATGACTCTCTTGGTTTGAGGGGAAGAATGGCTCATGCTTGGACTAAGATTCATAGGATGGGTAGAGGACAGCTTGGGAGTCAAGTTTGCATTGCCTTAGAACCTTATACGCTTTGGGTGAAGGAGAGAGCAAAGGATCTCAAAATTCCTTATCCTTTTAAGAAACCCATGTCTACAATGGTCGCTACACCGCTCCATATTCCTTATGATGATGAGAAGACTCTTCAAGATGCTTTAGCCAAGATGAAGGAAGAAAAAGATCTTTGGGAATCCAAGTTTCGCGCTTCAAACCTTGAGAAGTTAGACTTGCAAAAGCAGATGAATGAGAAAGATGATTTGATTGAGTTGCTTGAGCGACATACTGTGAAGAGACATGGAGAGGATTTATTTTCCTCTACTACTTAATCATCACATCCTCCTACTTCCGGTGCTTGGAAGGGTATTGTGGATCAGCTCGTGCTAGAGAAGACCACCATGAAGGACAACTATGAGAGAGAGAGATTAAGACACTCCGAAGGAAGTATCATATCGAATCTTCATCGGATGCTCCTTAGGATCCTTAGGATCTAGCTTTTTCTTATTGTATTTTGATCCTTTGTAACTTGTACTTCCAATTGTAGCTCTTTCCAATATTCAATAAAATGAGATGTTTATCAGTATTTCAAAAAGTGTTATTTCTTTACGATGTTTGCAATTGCTTTATATTTTAAAGATCCTTGAAAGATGAATGAAACATTTGCATTTTGCATTTGCATTCGCATCATTGTGCATTGTGTTTTGCCTTTTCCAGGTATCTTATGTTTCCCGTTGGTATTCATTCAGCCAAGTTGTCGCACCAGTATAATACTCGAGTTAATCTGAAGAAAAAGATGGATCAATTGCAACAAGAGAACCGTGAGCTTCGTGAGGAAGTAACAACTCTGAAGGAATGTTTGGAAAGACTCACTCCTATGATGGAAGCATTGGTGACTGCTCATAATCAGCCACCCCCTCCTCCTCCGCTTTCGACTCCTGTGCAAACGACAATCATTTCTGAGATTGTCTCTATGCCCATCTTTGTGGCGCTTGCTAGTGTTCCTCAACACTCCATGCCTCCCGACTTCCCCTGGGGCATGCCTCATAACTTTGTTCCTGAAGGTTATCAACCACCACCACCTCTTAAAGTTCCAGTTATTTCCGTTGTCCAGCCTGTGATGTTTGTACCACCGCCCGTGGTTCATGCCGTTCCTTTTAGTGAAGAACATATTTTCCACACTGCTCTGAGCGAGAAGGTCAGTGCTTGTGAGAAAATGGAAGAGATTCAAGAACAATTTACTGAAATACAGAAAAATATCGAAGCTTTGAGGGGCAAAGAACTGTTTGGGAAGAATGCCCATGAGTTATGCCTAGATCCAAATGTAAAGATCCCACATAAGTTCAAGGTCCCTGACTTTGAAAAGTATAAGGGTAACTCTTGTCCGTTGAGCCATTTGACCATGCATGATCGCAAGATTTCGACTCAAACCGATAATCATCAGCTTCTCATTCACTACTTTTAAGATAGTTTATCTGGTGCAACCTTGAAATGGTACATGGGACTCGACAACACTCGAATTCTCACTTTCGAAGATTTGGGTGAGGCTTTTGTAAAGTAATATAGGTATAATGTGGATATGGCTCTTGATCGTGATCAGCTTCAAGCAATGGCTCAGAAAGATAAAGAGACATTCAAAGAATACGCGCATAGGTGGCGCGAGATTGCTGCTCAGATTAATCCTCCTTTGGAAGAAAAAGAGATGACCAAAATCTTCTTGAAAACTCTGAGTCCTTTTTATTATGAGTGTATGATTGCTAGTGCCCCGAGTGACTTCACTGAGATGGTGAATATGGGGATGAGATTGGAAGAAGGTGTCCGTGAAGGACGTTTGTCAAAAGTTGGTAATTCTGCTGAAAGTTCCAAAAAATATGGCGGAGGATTTGCGAAGAAGAAAGAAGGAGAGACCAATGTATTTTCTTGAGAGAAATATAGAGGACCTCGCAATATAAATAGTCATCAGCAACATGTTGCATCTATTATGCCTGTTATCAATTCAAATCCTGTTGTTCAGGAAACTCCTGCCCAACAACGCTCTCACCAACAGAACAATCAACGAGGACATTTTCATAAGGACTTTGATCTAATTCTGATGACCTACTCAGAATTGCTTCCTGGTTTAATTTAAAAGAATCTTGTTCCAATTCGTGCACCACCTGCTGCTCCAAAAGATTCGTCGTGGTGGTATAAGTCCGAAGCTCATTGTGCTTTCCATTAGGGAGGAACGGAGAATGACACTGAGAATTGTTATCCATTGAAGATGGAAGTGCAAAGGTTGGTTAGAAGTGGTATTTTGACCTTCGAAGACACCAATCCTAATGTGCAATCGAACCCGTTGCCCAATCATGGTAAGGCGTATATCAATATAGTTCAAGGTTGTCCTGGTGCATTCAAGATTTATGATATCCGTTGGATTTGAAGATCGCTTGTGGAAATGCATGCGATTTTGAGTGAATACCATGATATTGATCATGATTATGCAACTTGTTGCATCTGTTCTGTGAACCCGCATGGTTGTGTGATAGTGAAAAAGGACATTCAAGAGATGATGGATCAGAATTTGATTGAGGTCACTGCAAAGAGAGGTGAATATGAAAATGAGGTGAATGTTATTGTGCCATACTTTAATATTCCTGAGCGAGTTGTTATCTCTTATGATAGTCGGAAGTCCGCTATCACACCCTTGGTTATTCGGTTACCCGGTCCAGTACTGTATGAATCTGACAAGGCTATTTCGTATAAATACAATGCTACCATGGTAGAAGATGGTAAGGAAGTGCCCATTCCTTCTTCGTCTTCTGCGGTAAGCATTGCTGATGTTAGTAGAGTAACCCGGAGTGGTCATGTCTATGCTTTTGAGCCTCCAAAGAAGGTAGAGAATGGTGTTGTTGGGAAACAACCTCAAAGTGAGAATATTGTTGATATTTCCAATCAGTCAAGTGGTTTGAATAATACTTATGAAGATAAGGTATTGAAATTGATCAGAAGAGTGAGTACAGTATGGTAGATCAACTCTTGCATACCCCATCTAAGATATCAGTGTTGTCCCTATTTATGAATTCTGAGGCTCATAGGGAGTCTTTGCAGAAGGTGCTAGAACAAGTGTATGTTAAGAAAGATGTGACTGTTAATCAGTTTAATGGCATTGTTGCCAACCTCACAACATGCAATAATTTGAGTTTTTGTGATGAGGAGTTACTCGAGGAGGGGAGAAATCACAATTTGGCTTTACATATTTCTATGAACTATCAAGCGCTGTTGATGAGCCATCTTTCATCCTTTTCGTATGTTGATGCCGATGAAACTATTGGAACTCCGTTCCAAGCTCTTTCTGTTGATGATAAAGTTGTTAAGAAGAATGGGTTGCCTATGTCTTCATTGAAAGATGCTCTACATGTATCAGAGACTGGTCGGTCTGACGGTTAGGGCCGAGTTATTAATGCGGTTGATAATAAAGACATAACTGGTTTAGGCTTTGCCCCTGGTATAGATAAAAAAGATTTGAAGCGGATTAATGAGGCCTTTCACATTGCCAGATTCATCAACAAAGATCACTCTACTGCTTCGATTATTGAAGATGATCAAGAATATGAGATTGATCCCCTGGAATGGGAGTCATACCTTGATGATCCTGGATACTCTTCTAAAACAGAAGATGCGTATGTACCCTTTTATTCCCCTCAACCGAGGCTTAAAGAACCTGAATATGAAGTTAGTGTCATCATTGAAGATGATGAAGAGGAAGAATTTCTCAATTTTGTGAAGCATGGACAGATCTGCCAGAATTGGATAGTTGTTGATGTTCTTAATGTTATTCATATTTTAAAGTAATTTGTTTTTGTTTCTTTCAAAAAATCCTTTCACTCTGTCCAATGTGAAAGTGAATTTGTGAGGGCTTTGTTTCAACTATTATCATCATCAATAAAATGTTATTTTGTTTATCAATGCTATGTTTTCCCTTTTTGCTTTGTTTCTGAAAAATGGAAACATAAAAAACCAAAAAAATAATAATGTGATAATCATTTTTATCTGCATAATACTTGCACTTCTTGTTCATATTCTAAAATCAAACATAAATCATTGTGCAGATTGATTGTTAAATCCATTGAAAACAATGACTCTATGCCCTCTCCCAACTTTGAGTTCCCTGTGTTTGGAGCGGAAGAAGAGGATATTGAGGAGATTCCAGATGAAATTTCTCGGTTGCTTGAGCACCGTTTGCCATTAAAGCCTGAAAGTCTGCCAATTAAGCAGAAATTGAGAAGAAATCATCCTGACATGGCTGTTAATATTAAAGAGGAGGTTCAGAAGCAGATTAATGCTGGTTTTCTTGTGACTGCTGAGTATCCTCAATGGGTGGCCAATATTGTGCATGTTCCAAAGAAATACGGAAAAATCCAAATGTGCGTTGATTATAGAGATTTGAATAAAGCAAGTCCGAAAGATGATTTTCCATTACCACACATTGATATGTTGGTAGATAATACTGCTAAGTTCAATATCTTTTCCTTTATGGATGGATTTTTCGGTTATAATCAGATAAAGATGGCACCTGAGGATATGGAAAAAACAACATTCATTACACCCTGGGGAACATTCTGCTACAGAGTGGTGCCCTTCGGTTTAAAAAATGTTGGTGCAACGTACCAGAGAGCTATGACCACTCTGTTCCGTGATATGATGCATAAGGAAATTGAGGTCTATATGGACGATATGATTTATAAGTCGAAGACTGAAGACGATTATTTTGAGTACATATTGAAGTTGTTTCAACGTTTGATAAAGTTTAAGCTCCGTTTGAATCCTAATAAATGCACTTTTGGTGTCCGTTCAGGAAAGTTGTTGGGCTCTATTGTCAGCCAGAAAGGCATTGAAGTTGATCCTGGTAAAGTTAAAGCTATTCAGGAAATGCCTGCGCCCAAAATAGAAAAACAAGTAAGAGGATTCTTGGGACGTTTGAACTATATCTCCCGATTCATATCCAATATGATTGCCACATGTGTGCCGATCTTCAAGCTTCTTCGCAAAGATCAGGGTTGTGTATGGACAGAGAATTGTCATAAAGCTTTTGAAAGTATTAAAGAGTATCTGCTTCAACATCTGATTTTGTCTCCTCCCGTGGAAGAAAGACCTCTGATTATGTATTTGACTGTGCTGGAAGAGTCTATGGGTTGTGTTCTTGGCCAGCAAGATGAATCTGGTCGAAAAGAATTTTTCATTTATTATTTAAGCAAGAAGTTCGCCGATTGTGAGTCTCGGTACTCAATGCTTGAAAAGACATGTTCTATTTTAGCCTGGGTTGCCAAACGTCCCCATATAGTATATGTTAAATCATACAACTTGGTTGATATCCAAAATGGATCCAATCAAGTATATCTTTGAAAAGCCTACTTTGACTAGGAGGATTGCTCGTTGGCAAATGTTGTTGTCAGAATATGATATCGAGTACCGAACTCAAAAAGCGATAAAAGGAAGTGTTTTGGCTGACCATTTGGCACACCAGCTAATTGATGATTAATAACCTATCAGGTTTGACTTTCTTGATGAGAATGTGATGTATCTAAAGGTTAAAGATTGTGAGGAACCATTACCTAAAGAAGGGTCTGAGCCTGGATCCCGATGGGGTTTGATTTTTGATGGAGCTTTTAATGAGTATGGCAATGGTTTTGGCGTAATAATTGTTACTCCTCATGGTTCTCACATTCCTTTCACTGCAAGGATGATGTTCACTTGCACAAATAATACGACAGAGTATGAAGCATGCATTATGGGCTTGGAAGAAGCTATCGATTTAAGAATCAAGATTCTTGATGTATACGGAGATTCAGCCCTGGTGATTAATCAGATTAAAGGGGAATGGGAGACACGTCAACCTGATTTGATTCCTTATCATGATTATGCGAGAAGGTTGTCAATTTTCTTCAATAAAGTTGAGTTTCACCATATACCCAGAGAAGAGAAGATAATGGCAGATGCTTTAGCAACTTTATCCTTCATGATTGTGGTGAATCGGTGGAATGATGTGCTGAAAATTGATGTTATGCGTCTTGATAGACTAGCTCATGTGTTTGCAGTTGTAGAAGAGGTCGCTGATAATAAGCCATAGTATTATGATATTAAATGCTTTCTTCAAAATCAAGAGTACCCACTTGGGGCATCCAAGAAGGATAAGAAAACTTTGAGAAGATTGGCTGGTAGTTTCTTCTTGAAGGATGATGTGTTGTATAAAAGAAATTATGACATGGTCTTGCTCAGATGCATGGATAGACACGGAGCAGACATGTTGATGAAAGAAATTCATGAAGGATCCTTTGGTACCCATGCCAATGGACATGCAATGGCTAAGAAAATGTTAAGGGCAGGTTACTATTGGCTGACAATGAAATCTGACTGTTGTAAAAATGTGAAGAAGTGCCATAAGTTCCGGATTTATGCTGACAAAATTCACGTGTCTCCAACTCCTCTCAATGTTATTTCTTCTCCATGGCCTTTCTCTATGTGGGGAATTGATATGATTGGAATGATTGAGCCTAAAGCTTCAAACGAACACCGTTTCATATTGGTGGCTATTGACTATTTTACCAAGTGGGTTGAAGCGACATCATATTCAAATGTGACCAAGCAAGTAGTGGTTCGCTTTATTAAGAATCAAATCATCTGTAGGTATGGTGTTCCGAGCAAGATTATCACTGATAATGGGTCGAATCTGAATAACAAGATGATGAAAGAATTATGTGATGAGTTTAATATTAAGCATCGTAATTCTTCTCCTTACAAACCTAAGATGAATCAGGCTGTTGAAGCTGCTAATAAGAACATTAAGATCATTCAGAAGATGGTTGTTACATACAAGGACTGGTATATGATGCTCCCTTTTGCTCTGCATGGGTATCGCACATCCGTCCGCATTTCAACAAGGGCAACCCTTTTCTCTCTTGTTTATGATATGGAGGCAGTGCTCCCAATATAAGTTGAAATCCCTTCTATGAGAGTTTTGATGGAAGCTGAATTATCTGAGGCTGAATGGTGTCAGAGCAGATACAATCAGTTGAATTTGATTGAAGAGAAAAGAATGATGGCCTTATGTCATGGCTAGTTATATCAACAGAGGATAAAGAAAGCTTTTGACAAGAAAGTTCGACCTCGTGTGTTCAGAGAAGGCGACCTCGTGCTAAAAAAGAAATCGAATTTTACCACTGATTCTAGGGGCAAGTGGACTCCTAATTATGAAGGCCCATATGTTGCTAAGAGAGCCTTCTCTGGCGGTGCATTAATTCTTACAACTATGGATGGTGAAGAGTACACTCGTCCTGTGAATGCCGATGCAGTCAAGAAATACTTCGCCTAAAAATAAAAAGAACAACTCGCTAAGTTGAAAACCCAAAAGGGCGGCTTAGGCAAAAATGAGCGTCTCGGTGGGCTGAAAACTCGAAAGGGCGGTCCAGGAAAAAATTAGAGACAAAAACAGAAATAATCATCCGGTAGATTGAAAACCCGAGAGGGCAATCTAGGCAAAAGTTAGGGATTATGGCAAGTAACTGCATCCGGCCGGTCTTAATCATTTAAAGCAACATTGTCTGTCAGCGATTCTCTTTCAATCATTCTCGACGGAAGTTTTGAGCACATTGGGATTCAAAGTTGTTAGGGAGAATAGTGATCATTGTATTTCAAAGTAACCCATTCCATGTATTTACCATTTTTCAAACTTTGTAATGATCCATGGAGTTACTCCATTTGTGGACTACCATTCTATTAATAAAATTTGGGCATTTGTCCCTTTATTTGCAATTCTTACTTTGTTTCTGTTTGCAAAATTTCATTTATTGTTGATGATGATTTTGGAAACAAAATGTGAATAATTGATTTAAATTTTGAAAATTATAAAAGCATTTTCCTTTGATTTATGAATACAAAAAGGAATGTCAACGGTTATTCCAAGAACGGTAAAATCGTGAAGCACAAAGCTTAGTGTTTTCCTCAGCAAGGCTCGTTCTTACTCCCTCATTAGAGTTTGTTGATATTTCCTCAACAGAGTTTGTTCCTATGGATATAACCAGGTTCCCCTTTTAGTCGTTAACGAGATGATGGGTTCCCTTAAAGACTTGTTATGATGTGTTGGACTCATAAGATCGAATATTATTCAGTTTTTCCCCAGCTAGGTCTCAATTTAGATCTTCTCCAGCTGAATATGATTCTTTCCTCCAGCTAGATTTTAATCAGACAGTTGAGCAGTTTTGAGTTCCACCTCTCCTTGATGATAATCCCCACGTAGAGATTCATCTTTTGCTGTCCCCAGAAAAAGTTATATGAGGAATCCCCACTCAGAGTTTTACCTTCTAGATGTGTTGTTGTTGCTTTGGACATCTCCAAATGGAGAACAATGTTATTTCTCTCTAAGAGGATGTTTTTCTCTCCAGGTTATTATTATCCAGAGATTTATCCTCGATGTTCCCCAGTAAAGGTGGTGCGTCACTACTTCGGGTGTTCCCCAGTGATGTCGTTGATGACATTTCTATTTAAGGAGTATTGATATAGTAGTCACCTGTTGGGTTTTCTCCCAACTATGTTGAGTATTGATCTAAAATCCCCTGCAGCTTGTCCTTTTAATATGATGTTGACTTCTTGTTTTCGTCAACAAATCCATGATGCTTTGCTCAGAATTAGCTAATCTCCAGAGAGCTCTCCCGTATCTCTAGCAGATCTACCTTGCTTCCCCAGTGGAGTTTGTGTAACTGTTTACATGTTTACAATCTCTAGCGGATTCATTATTTTTCCACAGCAGATCTCCTTATCTTATTGAAGTGGAAGTTCATATGAATTTTTATTATCCCCAGGAAGAGTCAGAAAGATTTAGGTTGTTAACATTCCCCAACAACTTTCCTTCCATCCTCAGAGCAGATTTTAGGTTGTTATCCTCTTTGTGGATCATTGAAGTTAGAAGATTGATATTTGGGTTTCTCCCTAAGCATTATTTTCCTCTCCAGCAAGATTTGAGCCTTGTAGTAGGATTTATTTTCCTTTGATGGCTTTTGTTTATCTCTTGCAAGATTTCTTTAGCTGAATCCCTACCAGAGTTTCTAATGATATCTCCATCTTATTGAGATTAGCCGAGTATTCAGTGGTGTTGTAATGTTTATTCACTCTCTGTTTATCCTTATGTCTGTTTTGTCAGCATATTCATACCTATACGCATTGCATGCACATTCATTTTTTGTGCATAACATATTGTTGTTGCATTGTACATTTTGCATTTGTGTTGGTTCTTCTTTGCTCTTTAGTGTTGTTATCCCCACAGAGCGTGTGTGTCCTCTCTCCATTAGAGTGTCGACCCGTAAGCAGAAAATGCCTGCCTTTTTAATTCTGCACTGAGTTTATGCCTCGTGGAAGATATTTTTTTAAGCCTTCCTCCCCAGTTCATTTGTCTGGATGGAATTAATCCCCAGTTGAGATATTGCCTCACCGGGCAGAGTCTTGTTTGACCGTTTCTCTGAGGTTTATTCCTGGATTAAACTTTGATCATTTTCTCTGACAACAGAGGCTTGTTGCCCTTGGTTTGGTTACCTTGTCGTAGCTATCACTTTGTTGATAATTTGTAATCTCTCCCTTTTGAGTTTATTACCTTTTTCGTACTGTCCTTAGTTGGTAGTAGGTAATATTTCTCGTATCCTTTTGGTTAATTACCTTGTCGTAGCTATCACTTAGTTGATAGTTGGTAATCCCTCCTTTTGAGTTTATTATGTAACACCCCAAAATAATTCGAATATTTATTTAATTTATTTATTATAAATATTCGCGATTTTTGATGAATTTTGCTGAAATATTTTAATTCCTGATGATTTGTGTTGTAGGGTATTGGTGATGTTAAGAGGGTGTTGAGGATATTTAGAAGTGTATGATTTATTAGAATTATTTTGAAAATAATAATAATGGAATAATGTGAATAATATTATTTAGACTATTATTATTATTTTAAATAAAAAGGAGGGGCAAAGTGGTCATTTATGTGAGGATAAGTGAGGACGAATTTGGGAAATCATAATAAGGGTCCAAGGGGTAAAAGTGACAAAAAGGAAAAGAGAGATGGGAGAAGTTCAGTTTTAAACGATCATGTTTTTGGAGAGAGCACTGAAGAAAGAAGGAGAATAGGCTAGGGCTCAGAGAAAACTCTAAAGAACTCGAGAGGAAGATCCGAACTGAGAATTTTAAGGTATGGGGAGTATCGCTTACCATTATATTTAATATAGTGTTAGAGGTATGTTGGTAGTTGGGGTTTTGAGGGAATTTGATGATAACATGACGACTATTCTGAAATTGGTGAATTGGGGATGTGTAAAACCATTAGGAAATGATGTATACGTGTCTACTGTGATGTATTGCTGTTGTAGTATATTTTCCTTGTGATTTAGATGCATTTTTGGACTGTATAGTTGTGAAATCGCAAAGGGTTTAGGGTATGGGTTATGCAGAAAATGCAGCAGCAACGTTGTTGTTCGCATGGAATCGTCGGGAGAAGGGATTGTTTCGCCAGGCAAAATGAGAGGCGAGTGTAGGGTGAAAAATGGGTGCTACTGGTTTTTGTATGAGAGAGGGGATTCGCCCCTACTTCGCCAGGAGAAACTCTTGCGAGTGAACTGCTTCGTCGGGCGAGCACCAGGCGAGCAGAAGCAACTGCTTATTTTATTTTATTTTTCTTTTCGTGTTGACTTATTTTCTTGTTGTCTCTATGTTGGACTTGTGTCATGGGTTTATTGAAGTATGGTGTTTTAATGATTATAACCTTGTAAAGCATTGTGATGAATTGTGACGTATGTAATTGATGCTATATTATGGTGTTTTGATGAATACTTATGAATCATGATGCAATTTTGACGATTCTATAATGATAACTATTATGATGTTTTGCATCATGCATTCATAGCATAATTAAGACTTCGGTCCAGTGACAATGTTAGGACTTCGGTCCAGTGGTGGCTTCAATTCCATTGTGTGGATTGGGGTGTTTATGACGTGCTCCGGTTCTTGTGTAGAATCGATCCTATTGGTGGGGATCTGTGGAGGGTGATGGCCCAGTGTCCATCAACATGATGAATTGGTACCACATGCATGAGTGTTTGATGTTGCATTTCATACTAAGTGGCATGGTATATTTGTGAGTTTAATGGTGAATGGCGATGTGGTGGTGTGATTTTACTTGACGCTATGATGATGAATGCTATCTTAATATACCTTATCTTTATATCTTGTATAATGATATGTGATTACTCACCCTTCCTGTTTGAATGTTGCCTCCACGTGGGTAACATGCAGGTGATCAGGATTAACTCTCTTGGTGCGTGAAGATTTAGCATTTGGAGTTTTCTAGTTATTTCTGTTGAGAGAAGGGTCTTGCTCTGATATGTAACATCGGGTCGGGACGTTTGAGTCGAACCATTATGTTTTTTTCTTGTTGATATCATGACGCTATGAGTTTCATGCTTTTAAGACGTTTGAGTTATGAACTATGTTATATTTTGATTTTCCACTGCGTAGTGTTTGATTGAATTTATGATGACAGAACCCATGTTACGGAGTAGGACGTTATTAAGAAATTTTGTGTCGAAATGTGGCACCCTTGTGGTGATTTACTCTGATATAATTGTTTATAATTATCATGAATGTTCTTTGGGGTAGAAGGGTGTTACATTAGTGGTATCAGAACAGGTCGGTCCGTTTGGCCAGGTTTTGTATGATGTTAGTCCCCTGTCAGTCGATGAGTATGTGTACACTGTCGATGAATTGTTCTTTCTAACATTGTTGACGGTGTGCAGAATGGCTGGAAGAAACGATTGTGCTATTGCTGACGCGTTGGAGTCGCTTGCTCAAGCAATGGCTCAGAATGCACAGAACAATCAGAATGGAGGAGCTCTTGATGCGTTTCGTGCTTTGGGGAAGTTCCAGAGGAACAATCCGCCAACTTTCATGGGCACCCGTGATCCAGAGAGTGCGCAAAAGTGGCTCTGTGTGATTGAGAAGATCTTCCGAGTGATGGCATGCATTGATGCTCAGTAGGTACAGTTTGATACTCATATGCAGTCGGAAGAAGCTGAAGATTGGTGGGATATCACCCGTCAGAGGTTGGAGGATGTCGGTACTGAGATAACTTGGGTTGTATTCAAGAGAGAATTTTTGGGAAAGTATTTTCCTGAAGATGTTCGCGGCAAGAAGGAGGTAGAATTCCTTGAATTGAAGCAAGGAAACATGACTATGGTAGAGTATGCTGCAAAGTTTGAGGCGCTGGTGAAGTTTTTCCCTCATTATAACCGTGCTGATGCTGAGATGTCTAAATGCCTTAAGTTTGAGAATGGGCTGAGACTAGAGATCAAACAGGGTATTGGATACCAAAAGATTCACATGTATACTGAGCTGGTGGATAAGAGTAGGATCTATGATAAGAATAACCGAGCTCGATCTACTCACTACAAGCACCTTAGTGAGAAGAAAGAGAAGGGACAGTTTAGAGGAAAGCCTTATGTGACTTCAACTGACAAAGGGAAGCAGAAGGCTTCAGATGGGAAGAAGACAAGTGAGGGAGCAAATCCCGCTCCTGTTAAGTGTTACAGGTGTGGCGAGCAAGGCCACCATGCTAAGGTTTGCAACAATAATGTGTGGAGGTGTTACAGATGTGGTAAGAGAGGCCATAGAGCTACCGACTGCAAGGATGAGGGTCCGACCTATTTCAATTGTGGTGAATAGGGTCACATCAGTACCCAATGTCAGAAGCCGAATAAGACTGCTACTGCTGCTCAGACTAATGGCAGAGTGTTTACTTTGAGTGGTTCCAAAGTTCCTAAGAAGGATAACTTGATTCGAGGTACTTGTTTTATTAACAATGTTGAGTTGGTCGTTATTATTGATATTAGTGCTAATCATTCGTTTATTTCACTTGAATATGCTAATAGATTGGGTTTGAAATTGTCTGCTATGAATGGTAGTATGGTGATAGAAACTCCTGCTAATGGTTCTATTACTACTACTTTTGTGTGTTCAAGATGTCCTTTAACGATATTTGGGAAGAGTTTTGTGATGGATTTGGTGTGTTTACCCTTGCACCAAATCGATGTAATCCTTGGAATGAACTGGTTGGAGTTCAACCATGTTCATATCAACTGTTATAATAAGACCGCGGAGTTTCCCGAGTTTGGTGATAATGGAGAGTTGATGTTCTTGTTGGCTAAGCAAGTACACGAACTTCTAGAAGATGAAGCCTCGATGTTTGCACTATTTGCATCGTTGCAAGTTGACCGTGAGGCTGTGAGTGTCGAATTACCTATTGTTAGTGAATTTCCAGATGTGTTTCCGGATGACATAACTGATTTGCCTCCAGAACATGAAGTAGAGTTTGCAGTGGACTTGATACCAGGTACGAGTCCGGTGTCAATGGCTCTGTAGCGTGCAATTTTTTCGGTGACGCGACCACCTTACCGCAAATTGGATTTGGGTGCTACTTTCTGATTTCTTATTTATCCTATGAAGCTGGAAAGGAAAGGGAAGATATCTAAAACTAATCTTGTACGCAAATGTTTTCTTTAATAAATGCTAAGAGATCGGGGGTCGAGGTCTGGTTATACAAAGGGAAGCTATTAACACCCAGTGTATCTATGGTAATCCATAGGAACCTTTTATTACATGTATCTCTGTTAACTTAAAATGCTTTCTTGTGTTTATCTGCTATGGATTGGGAAAGTTTATCCTTTGGGAGAATTGAGAGAATGTTTTTGTGGTTTTCGGGTTTTCCGTTGTTTTTGGGAAGGTACTGGACCTAAGGTTTTTTATTTGTGTGCTCGCTAAGATTTCACAATCTTATGCCTACGTATTCCCGTAAAGAAATATGGGAAGAAAGATGTTTGGTGTCTTGTTCAAAGTCTAAGATTGAAGCTAAAAGGGTGATTGAGAGAGAATTTGTCATCTCTAACGGGAGAATATCTCACCTATTCATCACAAATTAAGGAATTGATTATAAGGGAAATTACTTTAACTAGGATATGTAAAATCCAACAATGCCATAATTTCCTTTATAAGAGGGGTGTCATGAAGGAGGAAAGCTTTAACTCAGTTTAGAGCAATGCCACTTTTTCCTTATGAATCTTTCATGCTAAGAAATGGACATTGGCTTAGATGTTGGGGATCCAGAGGCTTGCCACTTACATGTGTTAGATGAAAGATGAATTTTAGCCAGGATAAGAGAAGGACTCCAGCTTGGATTTTGAATCAACAAGTGTGCCACCTACAACAATTATCTGGACAAAGGTTTTGATTGTTTGTTTTTGAGATGTGATGTATAGGGGAAATATCCTCCTGCAGAGAGGACTCATGGTCTTATCTGAGGGGATGTTGATTTTTGTGTGCCTTGATCAAAGCCCAAGGTTGAAGCTAAAGGAAAATGATTCCACTAGGGAGGGTTTTATCTGTCTTATATAAAGCCCAAGATTAAGGCTGACTAAGGGAATTCTTATATGAAGCCTAAGGGGAGGCTATCTTTTGTTGAGGATTATTGAAATCCAAGAGCAAGTCCAAATTGTGTTGGGAAATCCAAAGGGATCTAACTCTTGTTGGGAATTAAGGAAGAGTTGAAATATCAGATGCCATGAGGTTCTGATTCTATTGGGGATTTGTTGATGGTAAATTGACCCTGGCTGGGGATTTTTAAGGTGAAAGTTAAGCCTTGTTGGGGTCAGAGGGGATTTAAAAATGACTTTGAAAACCTTAGAGGTTTTAACTCTGTTGGAGACTGTTGCATTGGTAGAATGATCAGGGTTTTTCCTATGCTTTTAGGAAACTTGAGGGTCTCTCTGTGAGATCCAAGAGGAGGCTGAGACTGTCCAAGTCTGCTTGTATGAAGCCCAAGAGCAGGCTGAGACTGTCTAAGTCTCTCAAGAAGTGGTAGACTTTGGTGTAGAGAGGGGTATTTGTATGATGCCCAAGAGGAGGCTGTTTGGTTTAAGGGATGAAGATCAACCTTAGAATGGTCTAATGTTCCGACATTTTGACTCCCCTAAGAATTCAACTAGTAGAGATAACTAATTTCTATCCTACACTTTTAGGAGGCCTTTAGGTCCTTGTACTAATCCCAAGAGGAGGCTAGGGAGCTTCTAAGAAGCCTGGGGGTCCTTGTACTAAGCCCAAGAAGAGGCTGGGGATGTTTTTAGGAAGCCTGTGGGTCCAAGCCTAAGAAAAGTTCAAAAACAGGTTTCACCGGGAATTAATCCTTTCTCTATTAAACAGTTCTAAGGTTTGAAGAAATTCAAAAGAGGTTTCACCAGGAATTAATCCACTTTGGGGAAATGAATTTCTTGTATACACATATATTTCTAAGTTTGACAGTCTTGAGAAAAGTTTCACCGAGAATAATTCCTTTCTCTGTTCCATATTAAATAAGCCCAAGAGGAGGCAGACTGTATAGGGAATTTCCTATGAGGGAACTAGTTTTTGACTATGTTGAAAGTAACCTCTTGTTTGACCTATGTGTTGACCTAACTGCTGGGGAAACTCTAGACAGATATGCACAGGTATATATACAGATGAATAAATTGACAGGTATATAAACATATATGCATTGAAAAAGATTTTGGAACTTACATTCTGAGAGGAGGCCCAAGTGTATTGTGATCTGTTGAATTGACTACAACTGTATGATTGATTAGGGTTTCAAGAAATTGAAAAAAAGTTTTGAGAAAACTTTGAATTTGAATTTGATTTAAAAGAAATTTGTTTGAAAGAAAAGTGTTTGGGGCTTATAACTCAAAGAGAGGCCCAAGTGGTCTAAGAGCAGTTTCACCAAGAATAATGCTCCTCTTAGAACCAGTTTAAAACAGATAGATGATTTTGAAAACAGAGGTATGAGGCTTACAACTCAAGGAGAGGTCCATGAAAGTTGTTTGTTGTTAAAAATAAAATTTATGTATAAAACATTGATCGCACTGCGATATTGGAAGACGTTGTGGGACTTATACTACAGCAGAGGCCCAAAAATGTTTTTGTACAAAGAGAGAGTTGGGTCTTACACTCTAATAGAGGCCCAAAATTATTTGTAAAGAAAGAAAAATGGGGCTTATTGTCATACCCCAAATTTTTACCACTAAGATTCCCCATCATTGTGCAAACCATCATCACAATATGGATGGACCATCATACCTCAGTAGTCTCCCCAAAGATGGGTGAGCATCCACTACAATCAAACATAGGATTTCAAACCCTCTCAGAGCTCTTAGACAAAAGATCAATCAAGAAATGACATGATCTTCAACTTGTCTAAACCTCTCAAACATCCACAATGGATCAAGAGGACTTCCACTTCAAGAATCAAGCACAAGGCTGCAACATTTTGAGTGGATCAAGCCTCAAGATCGCCACTGTCACCAAATTAGGGTTTTGGTCGACCAGGGCCTCCAGATGGAAACTTTCCTCTGGGCATGAGCCAATACTTCAAAGCATAACCTATGATGCTCCAAGGGACATCATGGACCCAATCATCAAGTCAATTTAACCTCAGGGGATGCATTCACAAAAAAAATCAAGAATTAGGGTTTCTTGACCTAATTCACCCCTAAGTTGACCTTTGGGACAAAACATGAGCCAAGACCTCAAGACATGATTTGAGGGTTTCTAATAAACCACATTGATCCATTTGCAACAATGGATTGATCCAAGAAGCTTGGTTCACAAGTTTCAAGTTCATCAGAACCACAGTTAGGGTTTCGCGGAAAAACTCAACTGTACCTTTGACTTTTGACCAGGACATGTTCCCAAACCCTATGACATGATTCAATACACCCTATAACACCTATGAAATCAATCCATCAAGTTTGATTTAGGTCAAGGACTTGATTTCATAGAGGATCGCACAGTTTTGAATTCATCTGACAAAAAGTCAACTGTGCACAAAAGTCAACTTTGACTTTTTGAGATTTTTCACAATTATGGTTCCTTAACCCTAAAATGATGTTAATGTGTGATTGGAATCATCATTCATCAAGAAAAATCAAGAAAAGTGAGATAACTTGTAAAAGGGGTAACCATAAAAACTTAGAAAATTTTCTAAGTTATGGAACAAAGTGGCTAGGGTACCAACTTTGGAGGATCATAACTCCTAAACCATAAGGCCATTTTTTCCCATCCAAAGTTGGATTTGTAGCTCTCATGGCACTCTACAAAAGCTTCAAACATAACTTGTTCCAATTCTTCATGGATTTTGAGTTATGGAATGATCAAAATCACAAAAAAGTGAAAATGTCACTTTTTTCCAACACTTAGTGAAATTTTCACTAAGTCAGAATCTGCCTTCACTTTTTTCCAAATGTAGGGACATTTTTCACTTGGATCCAAAAAGTATCAAAACCAATTATGATTAAACAGTTGTTGTATCATATGAGAGCTTTCCAAAATGGCCAAGAACTTCATCAAAATCCACTTGAGCCATGAGATATGACAATGCCAATATGCCTTGGGGCAAACTGTCATGGCAAGGCAGATTTGGGAGTTTTGCTCTATTTGCTCAAATTTTGCAAAGGGGGAGCAACTCTATCCATCTGAACACCTCAAGGGGGACCAAGGAGGAACCAACTCTGATCCCAAGCATCCTAAGTCTTTGGAACCAAAAATAGCATGCCAAACCTAGAAATGCCTAAAAGAGGGACAAGACTCCAATTTTGGATTGGAGCATTTAATGGATGCACCAAGGTGGCATGGACTGAGCCATTTCCAACTGAATTCAGTCAAGATTTATCCAAGACCAAGGGGACCAACAGCCTGTGCCCTAACCTCTAGTCAATGGCTAGAGGAGACTTGGATTCTCATTGCTCAACATTGGCCAAACCTCTGCTGCAGTTGCCATTCACTATTGCAGCCAAAACAAACTTGATCTAATATAAATAGAGCTCAATTGTGTTCAGTTTGAGTACACCAAAGCACTGCAACACTTGCTTTCCTCAAAATCTCTTTCTCTAGGCAAAAATACCTTCTTTAGCAAGGTAACTCTGGGTTTTTGAGTTAGAGAGCAATTCCACCACAACTTATGATCAAAAAACATCCAATATATCATATCTAAGCTGTCCAAACTCTCACAAGTGACCTGTAACACCAAAATCACAAAGTCACCTCTCAAAACCTCAAAATAGGACTTTTGTGCATTTTTCAAGCCATGTCTTGATTCAGTCACTTTCCAAACCAGATAAAACCTCAAACACACTCCACATATCATCCTTGAACTGTCCCAAATGGGTCCACACATCTGGAACACCATTTGAGAGAGTTGCTATTTTGGCCACTTTTGCCCCTTTTGTAACCATCCTAAAAGCTTCTAAGGGATCATTTGAGGTTGTCCAAAGCATCAAATTATTTCTGGAACAAGTGGCTTGGCAGATTGCACAAAAGCTCCAAAAAGAGGTAAGCATCACAACTTGGATTCTTTGAATCATGCTTTCTTTTGATGTCCACTGATCATGCATCTCTTATACATGTTATATGTGTTGTGTTTGCACCAATTTATCATGTAATTCATGCTTGTACCAAGAGATTGCATAAAAAATGCAAATCATGGCCTATTTCAAAACCACTATCGGGTTTTTCAATAGGAGCATGATCTGAAAAAAATACCACCACCATTGGATTCCTTGTGAAATTCTAGGCAGGATAGACCTAAATTTTATCCCAATCCATGGAGAAATGAGAAAGTTATGGCCTTCACGTTTTCAACCAAAATCTTGCCTTGCCTTGCCTTGGGCCAGGCCAAAAACAAGGCAAGCCTTGTATATTTGTGGTTGTGTTTCTATCAACGGATGTATCACCACCCCAGTGGTAAGGCGCGCGCCCTATACACAAGAGGTCTGGGGTTCGAATCCCCCTCGCCCCAGATCCTCTTTTTGCTATTTTCTCCACTTTTTTTATTGTTTTTCTTATTATTTTTTATGATTTGAAAAATTAATAACTCCCTCAATTTTAATTATTTTTTATTGGTTCTTTTTGCAAAAAATCACAAAAATGTTGAAATATTTTTTTTCACAAAATAATTAAATTTATATCATTTATTTAATATAGTTGGTATTTTTGTGAGTAAATTCATTTTTTATTTGTTTTTAAACATTTAAAAGTGAATATTTACTTTGAAAATCAAAACCAAATGAGTTTTAATTTATCTTGTGATTAAAACCTCATTTTTCAAACCTTCAACAAAAATCACAAGTGGTTTATTCAAACTTATTTGGTATTTTTATTTGATTTTCTTTGAATATTTCCTTTTAAAAGAAAACAAATTTAGGGTTTCCTTGATTTTCACTCAAACAAAACTTTTAAACACCTTGGGCCTCTAATAGAGTGTAAGACCCAATCCCCTTTTAACCAAAACAATTTTGGGCCTCAGATATTGTATAAGTCCCTCTGCGTTAAAAGAAAATCTCGGTGCGATCGCTAGTTCAAAAATCAAACCCTGGGCCTCTCCTTGAGCTAT
Organism: Lathyrus tuberosus; assembly: GCA_022829125.1. Classification (NCBI taxonomy): domain Eukaryota; kingdom Viridiplantae; phylum Streptophyta; class Magnoliopsida; order Fabales; family Fabaceae; genus Lathyrus; species Lathyrus tuberosus. Next base: position 3,439,726 of record JALAZF010000183.1, read on the forward strand.
AAGACACATTCCTTAAAAAAATCATTGGGCCTCTAGTAGAGTGTAAGACCCAACCCTTTTTGAAAACCAAAATAATTTGGGCCTCAGTGTATTGTATAAGTCCCGATACCACCAAAAAGTTCGACGCGATCGTCGCCTTTTAAAACAAAACTTTTGGGCCTCTCCTTGAGCTGTAAGCCCCACCACTTGTACAAAAATAAACCTTTGGGCCTCTTAAGAGAGTGTAAGACCCATCCCTTTGTACAGAAAACCTTTTTGGGCCTCAGTCACTTGTATAAGTCCCTGTACAATGTACAAAACAACAGTCCAATCACTGATAAAACCTTGGGCCTCTCCTTGAGCTGTAAGCCCCAACAATCTTTTCAAAGCACTTTCTCCTTTGATTTTGAATATAATATTATTATCAAAGCTTTCTTTGTTGAACAAACTAACCAAACAGCATGGAAGCTCTACAACCGAGTAAGTGTTTACCCGTTTTCATATATATATATATATATATATATATATATATATATAACTGTATTGTGGGGCTGCTCACTGTAAGTCTTCTTTCACAAACTTTTATATACCTGTCAAATATCAACTGTGTAATACTAGTATAGTTATTTAGAGTTTTTCCCGACAACTACGTCTAGCACTAAGTAAAGCCCTGTTGGTCACTCTTAAATACAAACAAAACTAGATCCCCATATGATTACCAGACACAGTCTTCCCTCCTCTTGGGGTTAAACAATATGGAGACTTGAAATGCAGCATTCTCGGTGAACCCTTTCTCAGACTGTCACCCTTAGAAATCGTCAAAGAGACTCTACTCCCCAGAGATGATCTTTTCTCCGTGAATAGTATCTCTTGAGTTTCTTCCAAATTCTCGAACTTTCCTGGCTTGATCTATTCTCGGTGAATGGCATGTCTTGAACTTCTCGGGGTTTGGGGACCCACAGGCTTCTTAAAAGTATCCCCGCCTCCTCTTGGGCATTGTACAAGGACTCTTCGACATTTTAAAAGCTCTCATGCCTTCTCTTGGGCTTAGTACAAGGACCTAGAGACGTCCGCAGGTATAGGAACAGAACCTAGTCATCAATTTGCTAGAGCTGTCTTTCTGAGTCAAGCGTCAGACCAGTTAATGGGTTGACCTTCATCCCTTAACATACCAGCCTTCTCTTGGGCACTATACAAAGATCATTCACTACCTGAGAATCGATTTCCCAAAACACCCGTAGACTTTGACAGTCTCAATACGCTTTGGATTCCCCGATTCCTTAAAGAACAGGAAATAACCCTGATCCTCTGATCAATGCCAAAGCACAATAATACCTTTAATCGTTCCCTTTATAAGAACTAATTTTCTCTTTTATCCAACATACTGGACCTGTCACTAAACTGAAACAGTCACCAGCACCCTAGCCTCTTCTTGGGCTTTGTACATTGATTCTCCCTAGCGGAGCTAACCTATTCACACTCTCTTGTTGAGTATAAAAGACTCTCTTATTGAGTCAACCACTTTTAGCCTCCATCTCGGGCTTCGTACGAGATACAAAATCACTCTCCTGTTAAGTATAAAAGACACTCTTGTTGATTCCAACATTTTCAGCCTCCATCTCGGGCTTCGTACGAGGTACAAAGACTCTCTTGTTGAGTCAAACACCTTTAGCCTCCGTCTTGGGCTTCGTACAAGACACATATAAAAACACTCTCTTATTGAGTCAGTCACTTGTTAGCACTCTCTTGTTGAGTCAACCCCTTTTAGCCTCTATCTCGGGCTTTGTACGAGACAAATAAAAAACACCCTCTTGTTGGGTCAATAGCCTCCTCTTAGCCTTTGTATAAGGAAACCTCGGTTGAGTCAATCAACCTTTTAGCATCAAAATTTGTGCCTCGTTCACAGTATACAAATATCAATAACTCCTTTTCCTCATCTAATTGCTGTAAGCGGCAAGCCTCTGGATTATTTACATCCACGCCACTGTCCCTCTTTTAGCATGAGAAATTCCTAAGGAAAGATGGCATTGCTCTAAACTGAGTTAAAGTCTTCTCCTTCAGGTTAAAAATCCCCTATAAAGGAAATTATGGCATTGCTGGATTCACATATCCTAGTTAAAGTAATTCTCCTTTATAACCAGTCACCCAACAATTGTGACAAACAGACCAAATATCCCCTTTTAGAGATGACAAATTCTCTCTAAAGTCAAACCCCTTTAGCTTCATATCTTGGGCTTCGAACAAGATATAAATAGACCCTTCAGCTTCACATCTTGGGCTTTGAACAAGATACAAACCACCTTTAGCTTTACGTCTTGGGCTTTGAACAAGACACTAAAACGACCTTTTTCCTCCCATAGAATAGGAGGAACTACAATCGCTCTGATTTCCCTATTTCATTAAACGGGAATACGTAGGCATAAGATTGCAAAAGAATCTTAGCGAGCACACTAATTAAAAACATCAAATCCAGTACCTATCCAAAACCCCCATTAATAGTCCCGTCATTTCATTCTTAACAAAATAAGCAGAGAGAGGCCCACAATCTAAACCGCATCTGTAAACCAACAGTCATCTATTTAAACTCAGTTTGCAAGCAGGGTTAATTGGAGACATCTATTTCCCTTCCTTAGTGAGCTTAATAGGATAAAAAATGAATCGACTTGTAGTACCCCAGAGCGACAATGCTTAAGAACCACGTCCAAAATCGCTGGCTACAGAAAAATGGCGCCCACCGTGGGGCCCCGCAGGGCATCTTGTCCCTCTTATCTCTCTCGTTGAAACCTTAAGTCTGAAAACTGCCAAGAAAAATGGCGACTCTTTTAGGGATTATCGATAGAGATCTTGTTCTCTTCCCATCTCTTAGGTAGAAACCTTGAGTTCACAAAATGTCACAGAAATGACAGACTTTGCTGGGGATTCATTGTCTGTATAGGATCATAAGACTAGAGGTATAGGATGATTAAGACAAATATATATACTGCTTTTCCTAATTGATATTTGTGTTTATTTTTCTGCTAATGGGAATGCGTGTGATGCCGCATGTGGAAAGATTGAGTATACACCTAAGATAGGTGATGGCAATGCGGGTAATCTTACTGGGAGTGAATTCCAGTTAAGAGCCCCTGATCGACCATTTAACTCAGTGTAGACTCCCTTAGCAGATACATTGCCTATACGACTTCGATTGTTGAAAGTAGTGCGGTCGACTGGATTATTTGAGAAGCTGATGTTTTTAGTAGACTTAAGCCATTTTGTAGTGCGGAAGCTATCGGAAATAGTTGTCACACGATACTACCCTCATCTAAGATCACTCTAGGATACATCAGCTCGCTGGCAATCCGCTTGCTGTTGTTGTCCCAGAGGGGTCAATGATTTTGCGGACAGGTACAAAAAATCACCAGTATAAACCTTTGGGGGGGTAAAGCCTTGACTTCATGACACCGACCCTTTGACCCCATGTTTTTTCTATGTTTTTGTGTGCTGCATTCATACATTCATCTAAAAAACATTAAAACAAAGAAAATCTTCTCTTCTAGTCTCTCTTTTTCAAATTAAACTGAGACAATGATTGCAAATGTCAGAGAGAAAGGAGATTGCACTAATGGATTTTGGTAGAAGGAAAACTCATAAATACACCTTCAAGGTTCCAAAGTTGGAGGATTTAAGAGGTTTGGCGAGAATGATCACCAACCACGAGGCTTTCAGATCCAAGTATGGAGGACTGTTGTCCTTGTTAAGGGTTCACGTAATTGAAGGAATCCTGTCTACACTAATCCAGTTCTACGATCCGGTTTATCACTGTTTCACATTCCCGGATTATCAGCTAGCACCAACACTGGAGGAGTACTCTCACCTGACTGATTTACATATTACTGATCAAGCTCCCTTTTCTGGACTGGAAGAAATTCCAAAGGATCAAACCATTGCAAGAGCAATCTATTTGGAAGAGTCAGAGGTCAGGACTCACATAACCACTAAGGGTGGCATCCAGGGTTTGCCAGGCCAGTTCTTGACAAAGAAAGCTCTATACTTTGCTAGTATAGGGAACGTGACCGCTTTCGAGAGCATCTTTGTTTTGCTTACCTACGGGTTATTTTTGTTTCCCAACATTGATAACTTCGTAGATATCAACGCCATTAAGATTTTCATGATTGGAAACCCTGTACCGACCTTACTCGCAGATGCGTATTATTCGGTACATTTAAGGAATTTATACAGTCGAGGAATGATCATGTGCTGTGTACCCCTACTTTACAAATGGTTCACTTCCCATTTGCCCAAGTCTGCTGCATTTTGGGATCAAAAGAATACTTTACGTTGGTCGCAGAGAATCATGTCTCTTACCAACTCTGACATTGATTGGTACAATAAAATCTGTGACGGGATCAGAATCATCGACCATTATGGAAATTTCCCAAATGTACCCCTTATAGGAACTAAGGGGGGAATCAACTATCATCTAATTCTCGTTCGTCGTCAATTTGGATACCCTATGAGGCACGTCCCATGGAATGCTCATCTGGAAGGTCTTTTCTTCAAGGAAGGAGAAAATGATAGGGCACTAAAGACGGAAATAGTGCACGCTTGGAAACACATTCATAGGAAAGGACGAGAGTCTCTAGGAAAACCAGACTGTGTCTCGATGAGCCTTATCTCCACTGGGTACAAACTAGAGCTCTCAAGCTGAGGATGCCTTACCCTCGTCAGGAAGTTCTTCCATTAAGGGACTTTGCCCCTTTATTTCATGTCTGAGACGGAAAAACTTCAGGTTACTCTCAACAAAGTTCAGCAGGAGAAGACGTCTTGGAGGAACAAGTATCGTATTCTCAATGTGGAATGTAAGAAAATACAGCGACTGTTAAGAGAAAAAGATGCCCTGATTAAGATTTTAGAGCAACATGCTGTAGAAAATCAGGATGACCAAAGGAATTTGCTCGCTCATTTCACTTGGCAAAGGAATGACAACCCGACAACGGCCCAAGAGCCCCGGTCAAAGAAAAGGAAAGCACCCGAACCAGCACTTGAGCTCTCTTCAGAGAGGACTCAAGATCCATTAGTTTAGATTTCCTTTTCCAGCACTTTGTAATCTACTGTATTTCCATTTCCACAATCCTTTGAATTCAATAAAACGGGGTTTCCCCACTATTTGATATTTGCAATCTAATTATTGAAGTTTACTTTGAATAAACAAAAATAATTAATATAATCATTGCATTCATCATTCTCATAAACACATTCTTCTTACCTATGAATCTCACGTTTGTGTCTCGATTCTAGAGTCAAACTGTCTCATTCGTATAATACTCGAGCCAATCGTCAGAAAAAGATGGATGATCTCGAGGAAGAGAACAGAGAGTTGAGAGAAGAGATCGACACTCAGAAAGAAGATTTGAGAAAGCTTTATAACGACATGCAAGCTCTAACAAAAGCTCAAATGCAACAACAAAGGACTGTGATCTCAGAGATCACATCTACGCCCATAGTGGAGAAGTATGATCCTTGGTACAAAATGCTGAAAGATCGTCCCTGGGGAATGCCTATTAACTATATCTCAGAAGGATATGTTCCGCCGATCAATGAGGATCAGGGAACCACAGCAGGAACTGCTGGGCCTGAAGGTTACAAACTTCGGGAAAGCGAAGATGCCAGGGGCATGACAGTAACTCCTGAAGGTTACAAACTTCGGGAGGCACCGAGAGTCTCGGCCATAATGACTATACCATCACCCGTGGTACACACTGTCCCGGAAGGACAGATTCCCCAGATACCTTCTGGTGGAAACGAATGCATGTTCGACAGAATAAATGAGTTCCAGGAATAGTTCCTGGAAATGCAGAAGGAGCTGCAAGCCATTCGGGGTCAGGATCTATTTGGAAAGGACGCTGCAGACCTCTGCTTGGTCCCCGATGTGAAAGTTCCACACAAGTTCCAAGTGCCCGACTTTGAAAAATACAAGGGTAAATCTTGCCCTCAGAGTCATTTAGTGATGTAAGCTCGGTGAATGTCAGCTCAGACAAAGAACCAGGAGCTACTAATTCACTACTTTCAGGATAGTTTAACCGGTGTCGCATTAAAATGGTACATGGTTTAAACTGCGCTATGATCGGCACATTCAGAGATCTTGGCGCTGCTTTAGTTCAATAATATAAATACAATTTGGACATGGCACCGGACAGAGATCAACTCAGATCAATGTCACAAAAGGACAAGGAAACCTTTAAGGAGTACGCTCAAAGATGGCGTGAAATTGCCGCCCAGATTTGTCCACCTCTTGAGGAAAAAGAGATGACAAAGATCTTCTTAAAGACCTTAAGGTCATTTTACTACGACAAAATGGTCGCCAGTGCGCCCAGTGACTTCACCGAGATGGTGGGCAAGGGGGTTCGTCTTGAGGAAGCAGTCCGGGAAGGACGTTTAGTAAAAGACACTGGATCATCAAGTAGTACAAAACGATACGGTAGTGCTTTCCCTAAGAAAAAAAAGCAGGATATTGGGAATATATCTCTCGGAAAACAAAGGCGACGATATCAACCAGTAGCAGCTGTAACTCCTGCTATCAATCCCACGTATATTCCTATGTATCAACCTCAGGTTGCGCAGAGCCAACCGAATCAACAACAATTTCAGCAAAGTACACAACAGTCTCTTCAGCAGACTCGTCCTCCATACAACAACAACCGTACAACGCGACCACCAAGGTTCGACCCTATACCTATGTTGTACACATAACTGCTTCCATTATTACTGGTCAAGGGGCATGTCCCAACTAAGTCTCCTCTTACAGTACTGGAAAATCTGCCTTTTTGGTTCAAAACGGATCAGACTTGTCCTTACCATCAAGAAGGACCAGGGCATAACATAGAAAACTGTCTCAGTTTCAAATCCGATGTGCAAAAGCTTGTTAGGAGCGGGGTCTTATCTTTCAAGGATACGAATCCTAATGTTCTCACAAACCCGCTGCCTCAACATGGGAAAGTTGCAGTCAATTTGATAGAGGGGGAGTCTAACAACACCTCTCAAATTCATGATGTACTCTTATTAAGGGCCAACTTGGTCAAGATGCATTGTAGACAGAGTGAATATGGCCATGTACCACCTCATAACTATCACCAGTGTGATATCTGCTCTAAGAATAATCAGGGATGTTCTGTGGTGCAATCAGCTCTACAGGAACAATTGGATCTTGGATAGATCCAAGAGCATCGAGTTCGTGGAGTCAGCATGACCTATACGAATTCCAACGTCATCCAGAACCACGACATCTGTACAATGAATGTCAACTTGGTGGAGATGCACTCAAGGCAAAGCCAGTATCATAATCTGCCGCGGCACGATTATAATTCCTGTCTGACTTGCTCGATAAACAAACAAGGATGCTCTTTTGTACAAGAGGCCCTCCAGCGTCAGATGGATCTAGGATGGATCCAGGACTACCATGATAGGAATCCCTATCAGGTCAACATGATTCAAATCTTTGATGTTTGTCTGATGAATACCAGCTTGGTGGACTTACATGCCAGGCAGGTCCAACTTGGTTTTCTCACTTCGCATGATTATCTGAACTGTAAAGGATGTTATGAGAGTAACCAAGGGTGCACCCTCGTTCAGAGAACTCTATAACACTTGTTAAACCACTGGTGGCTTCCAATCTATATGGATGAAGACATGCAATAAATCAGTGTGGTTGATGGGAACCCTACTCGGCGTCAAAATTAGGATGTCCGATCTACAGAAACAGATCTAGTGAGGTTACACTGCATTCAAAGCGGGCGTGGCCAGGTGCCACCACACAACTATGAACGTTGTAGAGTCTGTTCGGAGAATAATCAAGGATGCTACCTCGTGCGAGAAGCTCTCCAAAGTTAGTTGGATCGCAGGGAGATTCACCTATACCTAGCTTCGGGGTCCGTTGACTGGACGCTGGACTACTGCGCTGATCAAAGCAAAGACGTGGTTGTAATCTCTGACCCTGAGAGGAACAAGGATGTTTGTACCATCATCCCTCTACTGGACGAATCAAAGTTTCTTAGCAAGGAACTGATTGAAGTTACTTATGACAGTCAGAAAAATCAGAAGGCTCTTGTAGTTATCTATCTACCGGGACTGTTACCGTATGAATCAACTAAAGCAATCCCTTACAAATACAGTGCAACAATAATTGAGAATGGAAAGGAAATTCCATTACCCTCCGTCGTGAACATTGCAGACATCAGTCGAGTAACACAGAGCGGTCGAATCTTCAACGGAGGAGTTGGAGAACCTAACAAAGAAAAAGAACTTCCGACAGAAGCTCTTGATCCACCAGTCGGTCAATCCAGTGATACCGGCCTTTCGAAAAACAATGATGAGATGCTGATGCTCATCCAAAGGAGTGAATACAACATTGTTAATCAACTGTTACAAACTCCTTCAAAGATCTCAGTGCTATCACTTTTACTCAGTTCTGAAGCCCACAGAGAGGCTCTACAGAAAGTCTTAGAGCAGGCCTTTATGAAACAGGATGTGTCAATATGACAGTTCAATAGCATCATCTCTAACATCACTTCCTGCAACAACTTAGGATTCAGTGATGAGGATTTGCTAGAGGAGGGCAAAAGCCACAACATGGCGCTCAATATCACAGTTAACTGCCAGGACGATGCTTTAGCCAGCGTACTGGTAGACACATGATCGACCATCAACGTTATGCCAAAGTCCACTTTAATGCGGCTGTCATTCAAAGGACCCCCGATGAGGGGCAATGAGGTCATCATCAAAGCATTTAAGGGGTCTCAGAAAGCAGTTATCGGCGAAGTCGACCTTCCCATAATTATCGGTCCTCACACTTTCCTAATTACTTTCCAGGTCATGGACGTCTGGGCAGCGTACAACTGTTTATTAGGAAGACCTTGGATACACTAGGCTGGGGCAGTCACCTCAACGCTGCACCAAAAACTGAAGTTCGTCAAGAACGATCAACTCGTCACAGTCTGTGGAGAACAAGCCTTGCTCATGAGTAACTTGTCATTATCTACTTGTGTAGAACCCAAGGAGGTTGTTGGAACTCGTTTCCAAGCACTGTCGGTGAGCAATGACAGCCAATCAGAAAAAGGAACCCCGATTTCCTCATACAAAGATGCTCTGGAGGCAATTGAAAATAATAATACAAAAGGATGAGGACAAATTTTCATTCCCACTGATAACAAAATAAGAAGGGTCTTGGTTTTTCTGCAACCTGCACCTAGACAGCTGCTAATGATGAAAGTCTTCATCCCATTCAGGACTTCTTCCACAGTGGAGGTTTCCTTCACCCAATGCCTCAAACAGTCCATACTATCAACGAGGGAGATTCCTCCGATACGGATGAGGAATGGAAGTCCTATCTCAACGAGGACGGTTATATGTCTCAGGAAGATGTGCCTACGCCTTTTTGCTATCCCGCACAGAGTCCGAGATTTATACCAAGGTCAGACGTCGAAATGATATATGGAGATTGTGATCCAGAAAGATGTCATGCTCCACCAAACTCATTAGAGGAGGACACTCTGATGAAGGACAACTTTGACCATGACTATTATGGCCCGATGGATGGCCTACCTATCTGACAGCCATACCCAGGAGACTTGGGGCAAGAAAATCAGCCGAACAATGAAAACCAGCTGAGCATCATTGAACAGAATACCTGCGTCCCCACCATGTCATGGGATCAACACTCAGGTCATTCAGAACCTATCCAGTACAACGATGAATTGGCAAAGCTTGCCGAACTAGAATTCATCAATTATTCTTTTCCTGAGGTCAACGTCATCGAGAGAGATAACTCCTCCAGTTCCAAAGAAGTGTGGGACACCCTGGGACAACCAAGTGGAAAATACGACTACATGGTCAAGTATACCGCTCCCGAAAGCTCTCGTATCAGGTTCAAAGATATCCAACCAACTGGATGGGGAGATTTTCCTGTGAGCACAAATACTATGCAAAATACAACAGAGGAATCCTCCTACGACAACTCTGCCTGGGAGACAGATTCCAATGATCTTGCTCCGCCAGAAATCAGCGTTATTTCTGAAGACAAATCAAGGAAAGTACCATACTTTGTGATTCACCGAGGAGTTCGCCGCCAATGGGTTACTGTCGATGTTCCAAAGATTGTTCATAAGTCAAAGTAATTGTCGTCTTTAACATTTCACCCTGCACAGGTGAAACAGATGTTTTGATAAGGCTCGCTTTCTGTAAATTTCCCTCTTCGCTTTGCCCAAAGCGACAGAGTTTTGTTTTATAGGGTTGTAGTTTCAAGAATCGAAAAATCATAAATAAAATAACGTCGTTCTGTAATTTCCGCATTAATTGCTGTTTTCTTTTTGCTTTTTCCGAAAATGGTAATCCTAAAAAACAAATCAATCATAAAAACAAGCAGTTTTCAAAGAAAAAACACTGCACACACACTTGGATTTTCTCTATCTCTTCTAAACATAAATTATCGCGTCATGTAGATTGCTTGTTTTAAACCCCATTGAAACATACGATCTGATGCCTTCTCCCAACTTTGAGTTCCCGGTATTTGGGGCTGAAGAAGAAGTTGACGATGAAATTCCAAAAGAGATCTCCCGATTACTCAGACTGGAGGAAAGGTCCATTGAACCTCACAAAGAGCCGTTGGAAACGATCAACGTGGGTTCAGAAAAAGAGAGAAAATAAATCAGGATCGGGGAACTGCTCAGTCCAACTGCCAAAGAGAGTTTAACAAAGCTTCTCAAAGAGTTTCCCGATGTATTCGCTTGGTCCTATCAGGACATGCCAGGGTTGGATACCAGCATCGTGGAACATCATTTACCGTTATGGTCAGAATGTCCGCCAGTAAAACAGAGGTTGAGACGGACTCACCCAGACATGGCCATCAAAATCAAAGAGGAGGTACAGAAACAGATTGACGCGGGTTTCCTCGCCACGTCAAAATATCCTCAATGGTTAGCCAATATCGTACTCGTTCCAAAAAAGGACGGAAAAGTCAGAATGTGTGTCGATTACAGAGATCTAAACAAGGCTAGTCCAAAGGATGACTTTCCTTTACCACACATTGACATGCTGGTAGACAGTACAACAAAGTTCAAAGTTTCCTCCTTCATGGATGGATTCTCGAGCTACAATCAGATAAAAATGGCGCCGAAAGACATGGAGAAAACTTCGTTCATTACCCCATGGGGTACCTTTTGTTATAAGGTAATGTCGTTCGGTTTGAAGAACGCCGGGGAAACCTATCATAGGGCCATGACTACTCTGTTTCATGACATGATACACAAGGAAATCGAGGTATATGTCGATGACATGATTGCCAAATCTAAAACAGAAGAGGAGCATATGACCCACCTGTCAAAATTATTTGAGCGGTTGAGAAAGTACAAACTCCGCTTGAATCCCAACAAATGCACCTTCCGTGTCCGTTCAGGGAAACTTTTAGGGTTCATCGTCAGCCAGAAAGGAATTGAGGTTGATCCTAAAAAGGTCAAGGCCATTCAAGAAATTCCTTCTTCGAAAACTAAAAAACAAGTCAGAGGATTCCTGGGACGTTTGAACTACATCTCCAGATTCATATTCCTCATGACCGCGACATGTGCGTCGATTTTCAAATTACTCAAAAAGAATCAGGACTACGTTTGGACAGAAGACTGTCAAATCGCCTTCGACAGTATCAAGGAATATCTGTTGAATCCACCGATTCTATCACCTCCAGTGGAAGGAAGACCACTGATCATCTACCTCATAGTCCTAGAGGATTCCATGGGTTGTGTACTTGGCCAACAAGATGAAACAAAAAGGAAGGAGTCTGCCATTTACTATCTGAGCAAGAAATTCACTGACTGTGAGACTCGGTACACTATGCTTGAGAAAACTTGTTGGATTTTGGCTTGGGCAGTCAAACGTCTTCGCCAGTACATGATTCGTCACACTACTTGGTTAATCTCAGAGATGGATCCAATCAAGTATGTATTTGAAAAACCTGCTCTTATGGGAAAGATTGTCCGTTGGCAGATGCTGTTATCAGAATATAACATCGAATACCACACTCAAAAAGCCGTTAAGGGAAGTATTTTAGCCGAACATTTGGCTCATCAACCGATTGACGATCAGGAATCAGTCGGATTTGACTTCCCAGACGAAGATGTCATGTATTTAAAAATGAAAGATTGCGATGAACCATTACCCAGTGAAGGGCCAGAACCAGGTTCCTAATAGGGACTAATTTTTGACGGAGCTGTCAATCATTATGGAAACAGAATTGGGGCAATCATCATAACACCTCAGGGTACCCACATTCCTTTCACTGCCAGACTTACATTCAAGTGCACAAACAACGAGGCCGAATACGAAGCTTGTATTATGGGTCTCGAAGAAGCGATTGATTTGAGGATCAAGAACTTGGATGTATATGGCGACTCAGCTTTGGTTATCAATCAGATCAAAGGAGATTGGAACACATACCAATCCGAATTGATTCCTTACAAAGACTATGCGAGAAGGTTGTTACCATTCTTCAACAGAATCGAGTTTCATCATATCCCTCGTGAAGAGAATCACATGGCTGATGCCTTACCCACCCTCTCTTCCATGATTAGTGTAGGTCAATGGACCTACTTACCTAAGATCGACATAATGCGCCTTGAACAGCCCGCTTACATCTTCACAGTTGAAGCAGTCATAGATGACAAACCTTGGTATTGCGATATCAAGTGCTTCCTTCAGAAACAAGAGTACCCACCTGGGGCATCCAGAAAGGACAGAAAGACCCTCAAAAGGATGGCAGGCAGTTTCTTCTTGAGCGGTGACATACTCTATAAGAGAAACGTTGACATGGTCTTGCTCCGATGTGTAGACAGACCAGAAGCAGACATGCTGATAAAAGAAATTCACGAAGGATCCTTTGGCACTCATGCCAACGGACACACAATGGCGAGAAAAATTCTGAGAGCAGGGTACTATTGGTTGACAATGGAATCTGACTGCTACAAGTACATGAGGAGGTGTCACAAGTGTCAGATATACTCCGACAAAATCCATGTACCGCCAACACATCTCAAAGTTCTTTCTTCTCCAATGCCTTTTTCCATATGGGGAATCGGCATGATCGGCATGATCGAACCTAAGGCTTCGAACGGACATCGGTTCATCCTGGTAGCCATTGATTACTTCACCAAGTGGGTCGAAGCAGCGTCATACGCTAATGTAACCCGACAAGTGGTGGTCCGATTTATCAAAAATAATATCATCTGCCGTTATGGTGTTCCTAGCCAAATCATTACTGATAATGGATCCAACTTGAACAATAAGATGATGAAAGAGCTGTGCGCTGAGTTCAAAATCGAACACCATAACTCATCTCTCTACCGACCTAAGATGAACGGAGCGGTAGAAGCGGCTAACAAGAACATCAAGAAGATTGTTCAGAAGATGGTTGTAACCTATAAATACTGGCATGAAATGCTACCCTTTGCTCTTCACGGTTATTGCACATCTGTCCACACTTCAACAAGGGCAAGCCCTTTCTCTCGAGTATATGGCATGGAAGCAGTGCTCCCCGTCGAAGTAGAGATCCCATCAATTCGGGTATTGATGGAAGCTAAGCTTGCAGAAGCTGAATGGTGTCAAAGTCAACACGACGAACTAAATCTGATCAAAGAAAAATGGATAACGGCAATATGCCATGGTCAGTTGTATCAACAAAGAATGAAGAAGGCGTTTGACAAAAAGGTCCGACCTCGCGTCTTCAAAAAAAGGGACCTCGTGCTCAAAGAGATACAATTATTTCTCACTGATTCCCGAGGCAAATGGACTCCGAACTATGACGGCCCCTATGTGGTCAAGAAAGCTTTCTCAGGCGGCGCCTTGAGACTTGCAACCATGGACGGAGAAGAATTTGCCTACCCCACAAATGTTGATGTAGTCAAGAAATACTTCGCCTAAAATATAAAAAAATAAAAAAGAAGGAAAAAAACGTCTCGGTGGATTGAAAACCCGAAAGGGCGGTCCAGGCAAAAATTAAAGACATGATCAAAAATCATCCCGGTGGGTTGGAAATCTCAAAGTACAATCCAGGCAAAAGTTAGGGATAATGGCAAGTAACTACATCTGATCAGTTTAACTCCGCAGCAGTAATGCCATCCATCGAAAGAAAACTCCAGTCAAGGTCATCTTCGACAGAAGCTCAGGATGTCCCAAATTCAAAGTTGGTAGAAGGATAGTGGTCGTTATATTTCAATGTAGCCCTTTTCCCTTAAATTACCATTTTCTAAACTTTATAAATACTCTATGGAATCACGCGTTTGGTTGATTTCCATCCTATCAATAAAATTTGAGCCCTTGTGTTTTTGTTTATAATTCTTATTTGTTTTAGCTTTATAGAACGACATTTTAACATGATCTACGATTCTTGAAACGAAACAAAAACGAATTTACTTGTCCAATTTTTTGGCTTTTAAAATAAAGATGGCAATTTCTTTTGACTGTTGAACATCGAAAGAATATTGATTGCTTCTCCCAAAGGAGGTTAAGCTTCAAAGTGTATAATCAAAGTATTCCTTCTAAACCAGTACACCTGAATGAAGGATCAACTGTGTCAGGCGCGAATGTTCCATTTGACATCCCCGGAAGAGTTCCCACCTCCTAAGCCCGACCAAGATGGCTCCCCGCAGGGACTATCTCTCCTAAGCAAGGCAGAATTGCTATCTTGGACCAGTGATGCTTCTTCGTCTCCTGCAATGGCCGAGTATCCAGTCGTGCTCATCTATTAGTTTGTATGTCGTGTCAGTTTTGTCAGCATATACATACATACATCATGCATTATTAATTTACATTCGCATTCATATTGCATCACTATCACTCTAGTCGGTCTTGTCCCTTAGTGATAAAAGTCTTCACAATCGAGTTGTCAATTCTTTCCTCGTCAGGAAATGTTGCGTCTGAACAATCTCTCTCCTCCACTTTATTTCTGGATTAGAGTTGGCCCTTGACCACTTTGATAACTTGAACCTCTGAAAAACAAGAAAACATTTGACAAATGTCACTCTTCACCATTGAAGATGATATCTTCGCTTTCCCGGATTAAGGAAAATCCCCAGAGAAAGCCTCTCAATCAGAGATTCGGCAATACAACAGTTTTTCTCTAAAAAATTCGCTGGCGAAAAGGTCATCAGCACCTCAAAATTGGATCACATCATATGGCATTTCTCCGAAAAGATCTCCGAGAAAAGTATGATGCAATATCCCCAAGCGAAAGCAGTCTCTCAAGAGACTCGTTTTCCCCAGTAGAGTCGACAAATGGCGTCTCCGAACAGAGAAGTTTGTGCACCTCTACAACTCAGACGAATGGGTTCCCCTGTAAGTCTGACATCAAAAGTTTTTCCCATCAAATGGCATCTCCCCAGGAAAATTCGGCGAGAAGTTTGAGGAAAAACCGCTACGAATAGCGTTTCTTGTCAAGAAAGTTTATTGACAAAAGAAACTGAGACCAGTTCCTTGGTAGGAAACCAGGATCGAGAGGAAGTTTATATCGAAAATTGTGACTAGTGCCTTGGTTGAAGACCAGGATCGAGGGGAAGTTTTTTCAGAAACTAAAACCAGATCCTTGGCTGAAGACCGGGATCGAGGGGAAGTTTATTAACAAAAGAAACTAAAACCAGTTCCTTGGTAGGAAACCAGGATCGAGGGGAAGTTTATATTAGAAACTGAGATCAGTTCCTTGGTAGGAAACCAGGATCGAGGGGAAGTTTATTTCAAAAGAAAATTGAGACCAGTTCCTTGGATGAAGACCAGGATCGAGGGGAAGTTTACCTTTTCTAAGCATCATTGCTTAGTGGAAGATGATGGATGAGCAAACTGCCATTCTTAACCACCATCAAAATTTCGGGTATTCTGATATTTAATCCTCTTGCACCCCGAATGCCCGAATACCTTCGCCATTCACACCTTTGGGTCCAAGAAGATTAAATAGGGGCATCTGTCATACCCCAAATTTTGACCACTAAGATTCCCCATCATTGTATAAACCATCATCGCAATATGGATGGACCATCATACCTCAGTAGTCTCCCCAAAGATGGGTGAGCATCCACTACAATCAAACTTAGGATTTCAAGCCCTCTCAGAGCTCTTAGACAAAAGATCAATCAAGAAATGACATGATATTCAACTTGTCTAAACCTCTCAAACATCCACAATGGATCAAGAGGACTCCCACTTCAAGAAACAAGCACAAGGCTGCAACATTCTGAGTGGATCAAGCCTCAAGATCGCCAGTGTCACCAAATTAGGGTTTTGGTCGACCAGGGCCTCCAGATGGAAATTTTCCTCTGGGAATGAGTCAATACTTCAAAGCATAACCTATGATGCTCTAAGGGACATCATGGACCCAATCATCAAGTTAATTTAACCTCAGGGGATGCATTCACAAAAAATCAAGAATTAGGGTTTCTTGACCTAATTCACCCCTAAGTTGACTTTTGGGACAAAACATGAGCCAAGACCTCAAGACATGATTTGAGGGTTTCTAATAAACCACATTGATCCATTTACAACAATGGATTGATCCAAGAAGCTTGGTTCACAAGTTTCAAGTTCATCAGAACCACAGTTAGGGTTTCGCAGAAAAAGTCAACTGTACCTTTGACTTTTGACCAGGACATGTTCCCAAACCCTAAGACATGATTCAATACACCCTATAACACCTATGAAATCAGTCCATCAAGTTTGATTTAGGTCAAGGACTTGATTTCATAGAGGATCTTACAGTTTGGAATTCATCTGACAAAAAGTCAACTGTGCACAAAAGTCAACTTTGACTTTTTGAGATTTTTCACAATTATGGTTCTTTGACCCTAAAATGATGTTAATGTGTAATTGGAATCATCATTCATCAAGAAAAATCAAGAAAAGTGGGATAACTTGTAAAAGGGGTAACCATAAAAACTTGGAAAATTTTCTAAGTTATGGAACAAAGTGGCTAGGGTACCAACTTTGGAGGATCATAACTCCTAAACCATAAGGCCATTTTTTCCCATCCAAAGCTGGATTTGTAGCTCTCATGGCACTCTACAAAAGCTTCAAACATAACTCATTCCAATTCTTCATGGGTTTTGAGTTATGGAATGATCAAAATCAAGACATGGCCAAGAACTCCATCAAAATCCACTTGAGCCATGAGATATGACAATGCCAATATGCCTTGCTGTAAACTGTCATGGCAAAGCAGATTTGGGAGTTTTGCTCGATTTTCTCAAATTTTGCAAAGGGGGAGCAACTCTATCCATCTGAACACCTCAAGGGGGGACCAAGGAGGAACCAAGTCTGATCTCAAGCCTCCCAAGTCTTTGGAACCAAAAATAGAATGCCAAACCTAGAAATGCCTAAAAGAGGGACAAGACTCCAATTTTGGATTGGAGCATTTAATGGATGCACCAAGGTGGCATGGACTGCGCCATTTCCAACTGAATTCAGTCAAGACTTATCCAAGACCAAGGGGACCAGCAACCTGTGCCCTAACCTCTAGTCAATGGCTAAAGGAGACTTGGATTCTCATTGCTCAACATTGGCCAAACCTTTGCTGCAGTTGCCATTCGCTATTGCAGCCAAAACAAACTTTTTCTACTAGAAATAGAGCTCAATTGTGTTCAGTTTGAGTACACCAAAGCACTACAACACTTGCTTTCCTCAAAATCTCTTTCTCAAGGCAAAAATACCTTCTTTAGCAAGGTAACTCTGAGTTTTTCAGTTAGAGAGAAATTCCACCACAGCTTATGATCCAAACATCCAATATATCATATCTAAGCTGTCCAAACTATCAAAAGTGACCTGTAATCACAACATCACAAAGTCACCTCTCAAAACCTCAAAATTGGACTTTTTTTTGCATTTTTCAAGCCATGTCTTGATTCAGTCACTTTCCAAACCAGATAAAACCTCAAACGCACTCCAAATATCTTCCTTGAACTGTCCCAAATGGGTCCACACATCTGGAACACCATTTGAGAGAGTTGTTATTTTGGCCACTTTTGTCCCTTTTGCAAGAAAGAGCTCAAACTTGTTCCTGAGGTTTCCAGCTGATTCCAACCATCCTAAACGCTTCTAAGGGATCATTTAAGGTTGTCCAAAGCATCAAATCATTTCTGGAACAAGTGGCTTGGCAGATTGCACAAAAGCTCCAAAAAGAGGTAAGCATCACAACTTGGATTCTTTGAATCATGCTTTCTTTTGATGTCCACTGATCATGCATCTCTTATACATGTTATATGTGTTGTGTTTGCACCAATTTATCATGTAATTCATGCTTGTACCAAGAGATGGCATAGAAAATGCAAATCATGGCCTATTCCTAAACCACTATCGGGTTTTTTAATAGGTGCATGATCTGAAAAAAAATACCACCACCATTGAATTCCTGGTGAAATTCTAGGCAGGATAGACCTAAATTTTGTCCTAATCCATGGAGGAATGAGAAAGTTATGGCCTTCACGTTTTCAACCAAAATCTTGCCTTGCCTTGCCTTGGGCCAGGCCAAAAACAAGGCAAGCCTTGTATATTTGTGGTTGTGTTTCTATCAAAGGATGTATCACCACCTCAGTGGTAAGGTGCGCACCCTATACACAAGAGGTCTGGGGTTCGAATCCCCCTCGCCTCAGATCCTCTTTTTGCTATTTTCTCCACTTTTTTTATTGTTTTTCTTATTATTTTTAATGATTTGAAAAATTAATAACTCCCTCAATTTTAATTATTATTGATTGGTTCTTTTTGCAAGAAATCACAAAAATGATGAAATATTTTATTCCACAAAAAAAATTAAATTTATATTATTTATTTAATATAGTTGGTATTTTTGTGAGTAAATTCATTTTTTATTTGTTTTTAAACATTTAAAAGTGAATATTTACTTTGAAAATCAAAACCAAATGAGTTTTAATTTATCTTGTGATTAAAACCTCATTTTTCAAACCTTCAACAAAAATCACAAGTGGTTTATTCAAACTTATTTGGTATTTTTATTTGATTTTCTTTAAATATTTCCTTTTAAAAGAAAACAAATTTAGGGTTTCCTTGATTTTCACTCAAACAAAACTTTTAAACACCTTGGGCCTCTAATAGAGTGTAAGACCCAATCCCCTTTTAACCAAAACAATTTTGGGCCTCAGATATTATATAAGTCCCTCTGCGTTAAAAGAAAATCTCGGTGCGATCGTCAGTTCAAAAATCAAACCATGGGCCTCTCCTTGAGCTATAAGACTCATTCCTTAAAAAAAATCATTGGGCCTATAGTAGAGTGTAAGACCCAACCCTTTTTGAAAACAAAAATAATTTGGGCCTCAGTGTATTGTATAAGTCCCGATACCACCAAAAAGTTCGACGCGATCGTCGCCTTTTAAAACAAAACTTTTGAGCCTCTCCTTGAGCTGTAAGCCGCACCACTTGTACAAAAATAAACCTTTGGGCCTCTTAAGAGAGTGTAAGACCCATCCCTTTGTACAGAAAACCTTTTTGGGCCCCAGTCACTTGTATAAGTCCCTGTACAATGTACAAAACAACAGTGCAATCACTGATAAATCCTTGGGCCTCTCCTTGAGCAGTAAGCCCCAAAAATCTTTCCAAAGCACTTTATCCTTTGATTTTGAATATAATATTGTTATCAAAGCTTTCTTTGTTGAACAAACTGACCAAACAGCATGGAAGCTCTACAACCGAGTAAGTGTTTACCCGCTTTCATATATATATATATATATATATATATATATATATATAACTGTATTGTAGGGCTTCTCACTGAAAGTCTTCTTTCACAAACTTTTATATACCTGTCAAATATCAACTGTGTAATACTAGTATAGTTATTTAGAGTTTTCCCCGGCAACTATGTCTAGCACTAAGTAAAGCCCTGTTGGTCACTCTTAAATACAAACAAAGCTAGATCCCCATAGGATTACCATACACAGTCTTCCCTCCTCTTGGGGTTAAACAATATGGAGACGTGAAAGGCAGCATTCTCGGTGAACCCTTTCTCAGACTGTCACCCTTAGAAATCGGCAAAGAGACTCTACTCCCCAGAGATGATCTTTTCTCCGTGAATGGCATCTCTTGAGTTTCTTCCAAATTCTCGGACTTTCCTGGCTTGATCTATTCTCGGTGAATGGCATGTCTTGAAGTTATCGGGGTTTGGGGACCCACTGGCTTCTTAAAAGCATCCCCACCTCCTCTTAGGCGTTGTACAAGGATCCTTCGGCTTCTTAAAAGCTCTCATGCCTTCTCTTGGGCTTAGTACAAGGACCCAGAGGCCTCTACAGGTATAGGAACAAAACCTAGTCATCAATTTGCTAGAGCTGTCTTTCTGAGTCAAGCGTTAGACCAGTTAATGGGTTGACCTTCATCCCTTAACATACCAGCCTTCTCTTGGGCACTATACAAAGATCATTCACTACCTAAGAATCGATTTCTCAAAACAACTGTAGACTTGGACAGTCTCAATACCCTTTGGATTCCCTGTTTCCTTAAAGAATAGGAAATAATCCTGATCCTCTGATCAATGCCAAAGCACAACAATACCTATAATCGTTCCCTTTATAAGAACTGATTTTCTCTTTTATCCAACATACTGGACCTGTCACTAAACTGAAATAGTCACCAGCACCCTAGCCTCCTCTTGGGCTTTGTACAATGATTCTCCCTAGTGGAGCTAACCTATTCACACTCTCTTATTGAGTATAAAAGACTCTCTTGTTGAGTCAACCACTTTTAGCCTCCATCTCGGGCTTCGTACAAGATACAAAATCACTCTCATGTTAAGTATAAAAGACGCTCTTGTTGAGTCCAACATTTTCAGCCTCCATCTCGGGCTTCGTACGAGGTACAAAGACTCTCTTGTTGAGTCAAACACCTTTAGCCTCCATCTTGGGCTTCGTACAAGACACATATAAAAACACTCTCTTGTTGAGTCAGTCAATTGTTAGCACTCTCTTATTGAGTCAACCCCTTTTAGCCTCTATCTCGGGCTTCGTATGAGACAAATAAAAAACACCCTCTTGTTGGGTCAATAGCCTCCTCTTAGGATTTGTATAAGGAAACCCCAGTTGAGTCAATCAACCTTTTAGCATCAAAATTTGTGCCTCGTTCACAGTATACAAACACCAACAACTCCTTTTTCCCCATCTAATTGCTGTAAGTGGCAAGCCTCTGGATTATTTACATCTACGCCACTGTCCCTCTTTTAGCATGAGAAATTCCTAAGGAAAGATGGCATTACTCTAAACTGAGTTAAAGTTTTCTCCTTCAGGTTAAAAATCCCCTATAAAGGAAATTATGGCATTGCTGGATTCACATATCCCAGTTAAAGTAATTCTCCTTTATAACCAGTCACCCAACAGTTGTGACAAACAGACCAAATATCCCCTTTTAGAGACGACAAATTCTTTCTAAAGTCAAACCCCTTTAGCTTCATATCTTGGGCTTCGAACAAGATACAAATAGACCCTTCAGCTTCACATCTTGGGCTTTGAACAAGATACAAACCACCTTTAGCTTCACGTCTTGGGCTTTGAACAAGACACCAAAACGACCTTTTTCCTCCCATAGAATAGGCGGAACTACGATCGCTCTGAAATCCATGCTTCGTTAAACGGGAATATGTAGGCATAAGATTGCAAAAGAATCTTAGTGAGCACACTAATTAAAAACATCAAATCCAGTACCTATCCAAAATCCCCATGAATAGTCTCGTCATTTCATTCTTAACAAAATAATAAGAAGAAGCCCACATTCTAAACCACATCTGTAAACCAACAGTCATCTGTTTAAACTCAGTATGCAAGCAGGGTTAATTGGAGACACCTATTTCCCTTCCTTAGTCATCTTAATAGGATAAAAAATGAATTGATCTGTAGTACCCCAGAGGGACAGTGCTTAAGAACCACGTCCAAAATCGCTCGCTACACTTATACTCAAGGAGAGGCCCAGATGATTTATTTGAAAAGGCGACGCTCGCGTCGTGATTTTGAAAACCACAGAGGGACTTATACAATGATTGAGGCCCAAAATATTTATATACAAGAAGGAATGGGTCTTACACTGGCCCAAAAGTTTATTTTTTATACAAGAGATGGGGCTTATAGCTCAAGGAGATGCCCAAGTGAAAAACAGCAATCGCACCATTATTTTGAAAATCGTATCGGTACTTATACAATGACTGAGGCCCAAAAATTTTGTATTTACAAAGTTGATGGGTCTTACACTCTATTACAGACCCAAAAGTGTTTCAAATGAAGTTTGAAAAAATCAAAATTAAGAAAAACCTTAATTTTAATTTAAAAATATAATTTTCAAAGGAAATTAAATAAAAAATGATGTTTAATCACATGAAAACATGGAATCCATTTGAATTTGAAAAATCAAGGTGGAAATTCCATTTAAAAATGTTTAAAAACAAATAAAATGAAATTATTTACAAAAAATTAAACTATATTAAATAAATAATATAAATTTATTTTTTTTGTAGAATAAAATATTTTAACATTTTTGTGAATTTAAAAAAAAAACCAATAAAAAATGATAAAAATTGAGAGAGAAATTAATTTTTGAAATCAATTAAGAAAATGATCAAAAATTCAAATTATGGCGCCAACGGTCATCTTCTTCCTCACGACCTCCCTCCATGGCCCTTTTTCAAAACCATACATATATCTCTCAATGCGTAATGGTTTTGACTTTTGTAACAAGGATTTCAGTGATATAAATTAATTGCATTTATATTAAGTGTGGAATGAGAAATCAAATGATGAACACATGAACCCTAATTTCTGCAAGAACACTATGAAATCCTATACACGATAGCTACAAAGCAATTGATTGAGGGGAAACACTATACATAAGTGCAGAAACATCTTTGTAACTTGAAAACACATTTATGATGCATGGATCATTTAGTTTGAGAGTGTCAGGCTTACCTATGCAAGAGGAAATCGAATCCTCAGTTGTAGGTGTTACAGATGTTGTGTGATGATCTGGCCAACTTCAATGGACCTTATGTAAGGTGTTTGGAAGCTTGGAATGGATTGAAACAACCTGGAACTTGTTGTGGCACCTCAACTACAACCTTTCCAAAAAGCTTTAGCAAATGGGGGGTGACTTTGTGATTCTGGTGTTCCAGATATGTTTTGAGGTTATGGAACACCTATATATGATATATGTGAGGTGTTGGGATGGTTGGTTTTGATGGAATTGATCTCTATTTGAAAATTTGAATGTGACTTGAAAGAGAAGCAAATTTTGGTTTTTTAGAGTGATTAGAAGAAAAGCACGAGTTGTTATGCTTTGGTGTGTTTTGATCAGTCACACATGACCTCTATTTATAGTAGAGGAAGTTTGTTTTGGGAGCAATAGTGATTGGAGGTTGATCATGGCATGTAGCTTGCAGCCATTGACTTGGATAATCCAAAAGTGCCAAGTCAACTCTCTTATCTTGACTCCATTCAATTATGCAGGTTTGAATGCTCAGAGTTTGGACTTGAATATTAACTGGCTTGGAGTGTTATGGTCTGGTTCTTGACACTTCAATGTATTGCATTGATGTTACCTTGCCAAATTTGAATTCCAAAGTTCATGTCATGATGGTTTTGCATATGCCAAGTAGGATTCTTGACTCCTTGATCAAGAAACAAGTGAGTCATAAGATGTTTTGTGCTTTTGGAAGATGACAAATTTTGCAAAATGGCAAAACTTGAGTGACAAAATCGTGTGGCACAAGTTTGGTTTTCATGCCTTTGTGTGGGCAGGGTGAAAATGCCATTTTTGGAGGCTTATAACTCCTTGCTCAACCTGAACCATGGGAGGGTCTTGTACTTTTTGGAAAGCCCCTATAACATACTTCAACTTTGATGTTTAACTTTGGTCTTGGATCATAATGAAAAATGGCCTCAAAGTTGGTGAAAATGTAAAACAGATTAAGTCCAAAAGTGTTGAAAAAAGTGTCATTTTTTCATATTTTGTGATTTTGATCAATCCATAACTAAATATCTATTAGGATCATGTCCATTCTTGATTGATCCTTTATGGATGTTTGAGAGACTTGACAAGTTGAGGATCATGTCCATTCTTGATTGATCCTTTGTCTAAGTGCTCTTAGGGGGCTCAAAACCCGAATTCTTGATTGTAGTGAATGCTCAACAATCTTTGAGAGGATTGATGAGGCATAAAGGTACATCCATATTGTGGTGATGATTTGTACAGTGATGGGAAATCTTGTGGTCAAAATTTGGGGTATGACAGATGCCCCTATTTAATCTTCTTGGACCTGAAGGTGTGAATGGCGAAGACATTCGAATATTCAAGGTAAAAGAGGATTAAATATTGAAATACCTGAATTTTGATTGTGGTTATGAATGGTAGTGAATTGCTCATCCATCTTCTTTTGCTAAGTAATGTTACTTGGAAAAGGGTAAAACTTCCCCCTCGATCTTGGTCTTCAGCCACAGAACTGGTTTGAGTTTTATTTTGAAAATAAACTTCCCCTCGATCCTGGTCTTCATCCACGGAACTGGTCTTAGTTTTCTTTTGAAAATAAACTCCCCCTCGATCCTGGTCTTCATCCATGGAACTGGTATTAGTTTTCTTTTGAAAATAAACTTCCCCTCGATCCTGGTCTTCAACCATGGAACTGGTGTCAGTTTTTTTGTGTGGAATTCCTTCCTTGACAAGGAACGCTATTTGTTGCGGTCTTCATCAAACTTCTCGTCGAGTTTTACTGGGGAGACATCATTTGATGGAAAAATATTGTATGTTAGAATTGCTGGGGAGAACCATTTGTCTGACCTGCAAAGGTGTGCAAACTTCTCTGTGGGAGATGCCATTTGTCGACTTTAGTGCGAGTTTTTTGTGTGGTTGCGAAGCACTATCGCCTTGGGGGTACTACTGTTCGATTCATTTTTTATCCTATTAAAGCTGATGAAGGAAGGGAAATAGATGTCTCCAATTAACCCTGCTTGCAAACTGAGTTTAAACAGATGAATGTTGGTTTACAGATGCTATTAAGATTGTGGGTCTCTCTCAGGTTATTTTGTTAAGAACACAGTGTCTGGATTATTTGTAAGATGTTAGGACTGATGCTTTTCGATTGATGTGTGAAGGTACGGGATTTTGGGTTTTTTTATTAGTGTGCTCGCTAAGATTTTTCAATCTTATGCCTACGTATTCCCGTTTAACGAAACAGGGAAATCAGAGCGATCGTAGTTCCTCCTATTCTATGGGAGGAAAAAGGTTGTTTTGGTGTCTTGTTCAAAGCTCAAGACGTGAAGCTAAATATGGTTTGTATCTTGTTCAAAGCCCAAGAGGTGAAGCTGAAGGGTCTATTTGTATCTTGTTTGAAGCCCAAGATGTGAAGCTAAAGGGTTTTGACTTTAGAGAGAATTTGTCATCTCTAAAGAGGGGTTTGTTTGTCACAACTGTTGGGTGACTGATTATAAAGGAGAATTACTTTAACTGGGATATGTGAATCCAGCAATGCCATAATTTCCTTTATGGGGGATTTTTTTAACCTGAAGGAGAAGACTTTAACTCAATTGAGAGCAATGCCATCTTTCCTTAGGAATTTCTCATGCTAAAAGAGGGACAGTGGCATGGATGTAAATAATCCAGAGGCTTGCCGCTTACAGCAATTAGATGGGGGAAAAGGAATTGTTGATGTTTGTATACTGTGAGCAAGGCATAGATTTTGATGCTAAAAGGCTGATTGAATCAACCGGGGTTTCCTTATACCAAGCCTAAGAGGAGGCTATTGACCCAACAAGAAGGTGTTTTTATGTGTCTCGTACGAAGCCCGAGAGAGAGGCTAAAAGGGTTGACTCAACAAGAGAGTGCTTTTGTATGTGTCTTGTACGAAGCCCAAGACGGAGGCTAAAAGGTGTTTGACTCAACAAGAGAGTCTTTTATACTCAACAAGAGAGTGTTTTTGTATCTCGTACGAAGCCTGAGATGGAGGCTAAAAGGCTTTGACTCAACAAGAGAGCCTTTTATACTAAAAAAGAGAGTGTTTTTGTATCTCGTACGAAGCCCAAGATGGAGGATAAAAGGCTTTGACTCAACAAGAGAGTCTTTTATACTCAACAAGAGAGTGTTTTGTATCTCGTACGAAGCCCGAGATGGAGGCTAAAAGTGGGTGACTCAACAAGAGAGTCTTTTATACTCAACAAGAGAGTGTGAAAAGGTTAGCTCCGCTGGGGAGAATCATTTGTACAAAGCCCAAGAGGAGGCTATTGTGCTGGTGACTGTTTCAGTTGAGTGACAGGTCCAATATGATGGATAAAAGAGAAAATCAGTTCTTATGAAGGGAACGGTTAAAGGTATTGTTGTGCTTTGGGATTGATCAGAGGATCAGGGTTATTTCCTGTTCTTTAAGGAAACGGGAAATCCAAAGGATATTTAGACTGTCCAAGTCTACGGGTGTTTTGAGAAGTCGATTCTCGTATAGTGAATGATCTTTGTATGATGCCCAAGAGAAGGCTGGTACGTTAAGGGATGAAGGTCAACCCATTAACAGGTCTGACACTTGACTCAGAAAGACAGCTCTAGCAAATTGATGACTAGGTTCTGTTCCTATACCTTTAGAGGTCTCTGAGTCCTTGTACTAAGCCCAAGAGGAGGCATGAGAGCTTTTAAGAAGCCGAAGGGTCCTTGTACAATGCCTAAGAGGAGGCGGGGATGCTTTTAAGAAGCCTGTGGGTCCCCAAACCCCGAGAAGTTCAAGACATGCCATTCACCGAGAATAGATCAAGCCAGGAAAGTTCGAGAATTTGAAAGAAACTCAAGAGATTCCATTCACGGAGAAAAGATCATCTCTGGGGAGTAGAGTTTTTTTGACGATTTCTAAGAGTGACAGTCTGAGAAAGGGTTCACCGAGAATGCTGCCTTTCACGTCTCCATATTGTTTAACCCCAAGAGGAGGGAAGACTGTGTCTGGTAATCCTATGGGGATCTAGTTTTGTTTGTTTTTAAGAGTGACCAACAGGGCTTTACCTAGTGCAAGACGTAGTTGCCGGGGAAAACTCTAAATAACTATACTAGTATTACATAGTAGATATATAGCAAGTATATAAAAGTTTGTGAAAGAAGACTTACAGTGAGCAGCCCCACAATACAGTTATATATATATGAAAGCGGGTAAACACTTACTCGATTGTAGAGCTTCCATGCTGTTTTGTTAGTTTGATCAACAAAGAAAGCTTTGATAACAATATTATATTCAAAATCAAAGGAGAAAGTGCTTTGAAAGGATTGTTGGGGCTTACAGCTCAAGGAGAGGCCCAAGGTTTTATCAGTGATTGCACTGTTGTTTAAAATTGTACAGGGACTTATATAAGTGACTGAGGCCCAAAAAAGGTTTTCTGTACAAAGGGATGGGTCTTATACTCTCTCAAGAGGCCCAAAGATTTATTTTTATACAAGTGGTGGGGCTTACAGCTCAAGGAGAGGCCCAAAAGTTTTGTTTTAAAAGGCGACGATCGCGTCGAACTTTTTGGTGGTATCGGGACTTATACAATACACTGAGGCCCAAATTATTTTGGTTTTCAAAAAGGGTTGGGTCTTACACTTTAATAGAGGCCCAATGATTTTTAAAGAATGGGGCTTATAACACGAGGGTAGGCCCAAGGGTTTGATTTTTGAACTGGTGATCGCGCCGAGATTTTCTTTTCACGCAGAGGGACTTATACAATATCTGAGGCCCAAAATTATTTTGGTTAAAAGGGGATTGGGTCTTACACTCTATTAGAGGCCCAAACAGTTTGAAAAACGTTTGATGAGGGTTGAATTAATTAAAAACCCTAATTTGTTTCCAAAATGTATTTTAATTGAATAAAAATTCAATTAAAATGATCAAAAATTGTTAAACATGTGGAAAACAAATTGTGATCTTGGACTAGTGTTTCAAAAATCAGGTTTTGATCCATAAAATGATTGGAAATCACTAAAGTTTGAAAAATCAAGAAGGAGAAAATATTTTAAATGTAAAAAACAATTAAAATATTAATTCTTTACAAAAATATCAAGTATATGAAATAAATAATATTTTTGGGATTTTTTGGGAAAATAAAATATTTTAACATTTTTGTGAATTATTAAAAAAAGAATCAACTCAAAATCATTACAACTCAGAGAGAAATTAATTTTTTAATCAATTAAATAAAATGACAAAATTTAAATATTCAAATTTTCAAAAAAAGGCGCCAAGAACAAGGGCAAGAACACGGGCCACCCTCTGTTTTTGCAGATTTGCGTTTTCTATCCAATCTCATTGAATACTTGGTTATATCATGCAATCTACATATCAATCTACTCGTTTCAACCTTACGATCATGTCTATGGTCTTTAATTTCATTTATTTTAAACATGGAATAAGTAATCAAAGAGAAACCTCAAGAACCCTAAAATTTGCATGAAGGTTCAGAAATTCCATACACGATTCAAACAATGCAATTGATTGAGGAAAAACACTCCATGCATGATTATGAACATATGGCCAAATTATTGTGCAACAAAAAATGCATGAATCATAGAGTTAGAAGAGCTCATGCTTACCCCTTGCAGCTGGTGATCGTGTTTTGTGTTAGATATGTTACAGCTTGGTTCCAAGGTTATGGACAGCTTCTCTAGGTGCTATGGAGTGTGTCTGGGTGCTTGGAGTGGATTGAATTGAGCTGGAACTTGATTTGGCACCTCAACTGCAAATCTGTCAAAGGCTTGAGCAGTTGGCTGGTGATTTTGTGATTTTGATGTTCCAGATGTTATGTGAGTGTTTGGATCACTTCTATATGATGTTTATGAGGTGTGTGTGTGTGTGATTGGTTTGGTTGGAATAACTCTCAAACTCAAAACCCGATAGTGACTTGCCTTGGAAGGCAAATTTGGAGTGAAGGAAGAGATTTTGAGGAAAGCATCTGTTTGATGGCTTTGGTGTACTCAAATTGAACACAATTAAGCTCTATTTATAAAAGAGCAGGTTTGTTTTACAAGGAATAGTGAATGGCAACTGTTGCAGAGGTTTGGCCAATGTTGAGCAATGAGAATCCAAGTCTCCTCTAGCCATTGACTAGAGGTTAGGGCACAGGCTACTGGTACCCTTGGTCTTGGATAAGTCTTGACTGAATTCAGTTGGAAATGGCTCAGTCCATGCCACCTTGGTGTATGCATTGAATGCTCTAATGCAAAATTGGAGTCTTGTTCCTCTTTTAGGCATTTCTAGGTTTGACATGCTATTTTTGGTTCCAAAGACTTGGGAGGCTTGGGATCAGAGTTGGTTCCTCCTTGGTCCCCCCTTGAGGTGTTCAGATGGATAGAGTTGCTTGCCCTTTGTAAAATTTGAGCAAATCGAGCAAAACTCCAAAATCTGCCTTGCCATGACAGTTTGCAGCAAGGCGTATTGGCATTGTCATATCTCATGGCTCAAGTGGAATTTGATGGAGTTCTTGGCCATTTTGGAAAGCCCTCATATGATACAACAACTGTTTGATCATAATTGGTTTTGATACTTTTTGGATCCAAGTGAAAAATTCCCCTACATTTGGAAAAAAGTGAAGGCAGATTCTGACTTAGTGAAAATTTCACTAAGTGTTGGAAAAAAAGTGACATTTTCACTTTTTGTGATTTTGATCATTCCATAACTCAAAATCCATGAGGAATTGGAATGAGTTATGTTTGAAGCTTTTGTAGAGTGCCATGAGAGCTACAAATCCAGCTTTGGATGGGAAAAAATGGCCTTATGGTTTAGGAGTTATGATCCTCCAAAGTTGGTACCCTAGCCACTTTGTTCCATAACTTAGAAAAATTTCTAAGTTTTTATGGTTACCCCTTTTACAAGTTATCCCAATTTTCTTGATTTTTCTTGATGAATGATGATTCCAATCACACATTAACATCATTTTAGGGTCAAAGAACCATAATTGTGAAAAATCTCAAAAAGTCAAAGTTGACTTTTGTGCACAGTTGACTTTTTGTCAGATGAATTCCAAATTGTGCGATCCTCTATGAAATCAAGTCCTTGACCTAAATCAAACTTGATGGATTGAATTCGTAGGTGTTATAGGGTGTATTAAATCATGTCCTAGGGTTTGGGAGCATGTCTTGGTCAAAAGTCACAGGTACAGTTGACTTTTCCTACGAAACCCTAACTGTGGTTCAGATGAAATTGAAACTTGTTGCTCAAGCTTCTTGGATCAATCCATTGTTGCAAATGGATCAATGTGGCTTATTAGAGACCCTCAAATCCTCTCTTGAGGTATTGGCTCATGATTTGTCCCAAAATTCAACTTTTGGGTATATTAGGTCAAGAAACCATAATTCCTGATTTTTTATGAGTGCATCCCCTGAAGCAAAATTGACTTGATAATTGGGTTCATGATGTTCCATGGAGTATTTTAGGATATGCTTTGAAGCATTGGCTCATGCCCAGAGGAAAATTTCCATCTGGAGGCCCTGGTCGACCAAACCCTAATTTTGGTGACACTGGCGATCTTGAGGCTTGATCCACTTAGAATGCTGCAACCTTGTGCTTGATTCTTGTTGTGGGGGTCCTCTTGATCCATTGTGGACGTTTGAGAGGTTTAGACAAGTTGAAGATCATGTCATTCCTTGATTGATCCTTTGTCTAAAGCTCAGAGAGGGCTTGAAACCCTAAGTTTGAATGTAGTGAAGGCTCACTCATCTTTTGGGAGACCAATGAGGCATGATGGTCAATCCATATTGTGATGATGATTTGCATAATGATGGGGAATCTTAGTGGTTAAAATTTAGGGTATGACATCGACCTACTGGGGAAAATAAATCTTTTGAGAGATTGCTTTTTTCTTGGTGATGTTACATCATACTTTTCTTCGATACCTTTTTCGGAGAAATGCCATGTGATGTAATCCAATTTTGAGTTGCTGATGACTTCATTGAAAACAATTTTTTTTGGGGAGAAATTTCCGTATTGCCAAGAGTCTTCTGTTGAGGGGCTTTCTTTGGGGATTTTTTCCTTAATCCGGGAAAGCAAAATATCATCTTCAATGGTAAAGAGTGATGTTCCAAATGTGTATATCCAAATGGCTTCTTGTCTTTCAGAGGTTCAAGTTATCAAAGTGGTCGAGGACAGACTCCAATCCAGGAATAAACTGGAGAAAGATTGTTTAGATGGTACATTTTCCTGACAAGGAAAGAACTTAAACCGAAATTTTGTCCTATCAGACGTGGTAAGGAAAAATGACATTTCTATCGGAGAGAGGACGCTTATCACTTGGGGATGAGTATGACCAGAGTGATATTAATGCAACATGTGTATGAATATGAATCCATTATGCATGATGTATGAGATGCTGATGCTAACAAAACAAACATGATATACAGACTAACGATGAGTTCAATTAGATACATGGCCACTTTAGGAGATAGGGGTACCTTTGGATATTCTGAAAGTTGTACTTTCGTTTGGGGAATAGGGATTCATGCGTTTGTTCTAGTTTCTGGAGGTACAAACCTGCTAGGGATAGAAATCCGTTCTTGTTTTTCAGGGGTAGACCCCACTGGGGAGAAAAACCAATCATTGGTTCTCAGAGGTAAGAACTCTACCATGGATGATAAATGGGTTATTCTGTCTAAAGTAGTTGATCCTTTATTCAGGAAGTACTTTGATTCTACATTTTGAAGTTAGATCACTACCGGAGGAGCAGTCGATATTCCTTTTTGTGTTTATTAATCAAAAGGAAATGGCCATCTTTGTTTTAAAAGCAGGAGTAAATTTGAAAACAAAAGTAAAAATTCATTTTTTTTTGTTTCAAGAATCGTTGATCATATTAAAATGTCATTTTGTAAAGCAGAATAACTGAGAATTGCAAATAAAAGGCACACATGCTCAAATTTTATTGATAGAATGGCAACCAGCCTAATGCGTGATTCCATGGAGCATTAAAAAGTTTAGAAAATGGTAATTTATAGGGAAAGGGGGTACATTGAAACATAACGACCACTATTCTTCCACCAACTTTGAATTCTGAGCTTCTGTCGAAGGTGACCTTGACTGAAGTTTTCCTGACAGATGACGTTGCCTTCGAGTAGCCAATCTTGTCGGACATAGTTACTTGCCATAAATTCCTAATATTTGCCTAGATTGTCCTTTCGGTTTTTCAATCCATCGGGATGATCATTGTTTATGTCTCTAATTTTTGCCTGGACGCCCTTTCGGGTTTTCAATCCACCGAGACGTTTTTTTTCCGTTTAGGCGATGTATTTCTTGACTACATCAACATTCGTGGGGTAGGTAAACTCCTCTCCATCCATGGTTGCGAGTCTCAAGGCACCACCTGAGAAGGCTTTCTTAACAACATAGGGGCCATCGTAATTCGGGGTCCATTTTCCCCTGGAATCAGTGAGAAATGATTGTATCTTCTTGAGCACGAGGTCTCCTTCCATGAAGACACGGGGTTAGACCTTTTTGTCAAACGTCCTTTTCATTCCTTGCTGATACAACTGACCATGGCATAAAGCCGTAATTCTTTTCTCTTCGATCAGATTCAGTTCATCATATCTGCTCTAACACCATTCAGCTTCTGTTAGCTTGGCTTCCATCAATACTCTCGGTGATGGGATCTCTACTTCTATGGGGAGCACTGTTTCTATGCCATATACTAGAGAGAAAGGGGTTGCGCCCGTTGAAGTGCGGACAGACGTGCGATAACCGTGAATGGCAAAAGGTAGCATCTCATGTCAGTCTTTGTAGGTTATAACCATCTTCTAAATGATCTTCTTGATATTCTTGTTAGCTGCTTCTACCGCTCCATTCATTTTAGGTCAGTATGGAGATGAGTTATGGTGTCCGATCTTGAATTCGACACTCAACTCTTTCATCATCTTGTTGTTCAATTTAGATCCATTATCCGTAATGATCTGGCTCGAAACACCATAATGGCAGATGAGATTGTTCTTGATAAATCGGACCACCACTTGTCAGGTTACATTGGTGTATGATACTGCTTTGACCCATTTGGTGAAGTAATCAATGGCTACCAGGATGGACCGATGTCCATTTGAGGCTTTGGGTTCAATCATGTCAATCATGTCGATTCCCCATATAGAAAAGCGCCATGGAGAAGAAAGAACTTTGAGATGCGTTGGCGGTACATGGATTTTGTCGGCGTTTTCCTGACACTTATGACATTTCCTCAAGTTCTTGTAGTAATCGGATTCCATTGTCTGCAACAATATCCTGCTCTCAGAATTTTTCTTGCCATTGTATGTCCATTGGCATGAGTGCCAAAGGAACCTTAATGGATTTCTTTCATTAACATGTTTGCTTCTTGTCTGTCAACGCATCTGAGCAAGACCATGTCAAAGTTTCTCTTATAGAGTATATCACTGTTCAAGAAGAAGTTGTCGGTCAGTCTTCTGAGAGTCTTCCTATCTTTTCTTTATGTCCTAGGTGGGTACTCTTGTCTTTGAAGGAAGCACTTGATATCATGATACCATGGTTTGTTATCTATGACTGCTTCAATTGTGAAGATGTAAGTGGGACTTTCAAGGCGCATTATGTCAATCTTAAGTACGTCGTTCCATTGACTTACACTAATCATGGAGGATAGAGTGGCTAATGCATCAGCCATGTGATTTTCTTCACGAGGGATATGATGAAACTCGATTCTATTAAATAATGGTAACAACCTTCTCGCGTAGTCTTTGTAAGGAATTAATCCTGATTGATATATGTTCCACTCTCCTTTAATCTGATTGATAACCAGGGTTGAGTCGCCATACACATCCAAATTCTTTATCCTTAGGTCAATGGCTTCTTCAAGACCCATGATACAAGCTTCGTATTCAGCCTCATTATTTGTGCATTTGAATGTTAATCTTGCAGTGAAAGGAATATGGGTACCCTGAGGTGTTATGATGATTGCCCCAATCCCGTTTCCATAAGCATTGAAGGCTCCGTCGAATATTAGTCCCCATTGGGAACCTGGTTCTGGCCCTTCGTTGGGTAGCGGTTCATCACAATCTTTCATTTTCAAGTACATGACATCTTCGACTGGGAAGTCAAATTCGACTGATTCCTGATTGTCAATCGGTTGATGAGCCAAATGATCGGCTAAAATACTTTCTTTGATGGCTTTCTGAGTGTGGTACTCGATGTCGTATTCTGATAACAACATTTTCCAACGGGCGATCCTTCCCATGAGAGCAAGCTTTTCAAAGACGTACTTGATCGGATCCATTTCGGAGATTAACCAGGTAGTGTGACAAATCATGTACTGGAGAATATGTTTGGCTTCCCAAGCCGAAGCGCAACAAGTTTTCTCGAGCATAGTGTATCGAGTTTCACAGTCCGTGAACTTCTTGCTTAAGTAATAAATGGCAGACTCTTTTCTTTTGGTCTCGTCTTGTTGGCCAAGCACATAACCCATGAAGTCTTCCAAGACTGTTAAGTAGATGATCAATGGTATTCCTTCCACTGGAGGAGACAAAATAGGTGGATTCAACAGATATTCCTTGATGTTGTCGAAAGCCTTTTGGCAATCTTCTGTCCATATACAATTTTGGTTCTTTCTGAGTAGTTTGAAGATCGGCGTGCATGTCACGGTCATGAGGGATATGAATCTTGAGATGTAATTCAGACGTCCTAAAAATCCTCTGACCTATTTTTTGGTCTTTGGAGAAGGCGTTTCTTGCATAGCCTTGACTTTTTCGGGATCAACCTCAATTCCTTTCTCGCTGACGATGAATCCTGTAGCGCGAATTTTTGTACGTGGTTGCGAAACACTATCGCCTTTGGGGTACTACAGTTCGATTCATTTTTTATCCTATTGAAGCTGATGAAGGAAGGGAAATAGATGTCTCTAATTAACCCTGCTTGCATACTTAGTTTAAACAGATGACTGTTGGTTTATAGATGCTATTGAGATTGTGGGTCTCTCTTAAGTTATTTTGTTAAAATAGTGCCTGGGCGATTGGTGGGAGTTTAGGACTGATGCTTTTCGATTGATATGTGAAGGTATGGGATTTGGGACTTTGGATTAGTGTGCTCGCTAAGATTTTTCTTTCAATCTTATGCCTACGTATTCCCGTTTACCGAAACAGGGAAATCAGAGCGATCGTAGTTCCTCCTATTCTATGGGAGGAAATGGTGTTTTGGTGTCTTGTTCAAAGCCCAAGACGTGAAGATGAAAAGGTGGTTTATATATTGTTCAAAGCCCAAGATGTGAAGTTGAAGAGGTCTATTTGTATCTTGTTCGAAGCCCAAGATGTGAAGCTAAAAAGGTGTTGTATTTAGAGAGAATTTGTCATCTCTAAACGGGGTCTGTTTGTCACGACTGTTGGGTGACTGACTATAAAGGAGGATTACTTTAACCGGGATATGTGAATCCTAGCAATGCCATAATTTCCTTTATAGGGGGTTTTAACCTAAAGGAGAAGACTTTAACTCAGTGTAGAGCAATGCTATCTTTCCTTAGGAATTTCTCATGCTAAAAGAAGGACAGTGGCGTGGATATAAATAATCCAGAGGCTTGCCGCTTACAGCGATTAGATGAAAGGAGTTGTTGATGTTTGTATCCTGTGAACGAGGCACAATTTTGATGCTAAAAGGTTGATTGACTCGACCGGGGGTTTTCTTATACAAAGCCTAGGAGGAGGCTATTGGCCCAACAAGAGGGTATTTTTATGTGTCTCGTACGAAGCCCGAGAGAGAGGCTAAAAGGGTTGACTCAACAAGAGAGTGCTTTTAGATGTGTCTTTTACGAAGCCCAAGACGGAGGCTAAAGGTTGACTCAACAAGAGAGTCTTTTATACTCAACAAGAGAGTGTTTTGTATCTCGTACGAAGCCCGAGATGAAGGCTAAAAGAGAGATTGACTCAACAAGAGAGTCTTTTATACTCAACAAGAGAGTGATTTTGTATCTCGTACGAAGCCTGAGAGAGAGGCTAAAAGGATTATTGACTCAACAAGAGAGTCTTTTTGTATTTCGTACGAAGCCCGAGAAAGAGGCGAAAAGGATTGCTGTTTCAGTTGAGTGACATGTCCAGTAGGTTGGTTATAAGAGAAAAGCAGTTCTTATAAAGAGACGGATTAAAGGTAAGGCTATGCTTTGGGATTGATCAGAGGATCAGGGTTATTTCATGTTCTTTAAGGAAATGGGGAATCCAGAGGGTATTGGAGGTTGTCCGAGTCTACTGGTGTTTTTCCCTACTTGAGAATGCCTTCGAGACTCAAGGAGATTAGACTGTCCAAGTCTAGAGCTTTATCTTTTGTACTATGCTTAAAGAAACAGTAGTAGTACGTTCACGGTAGAAAGATCTAGACTCTTTGAAAGACTGTTCTATTAAGATGACTAATTTCTGTTCCTACACCTCTAGGAGGTCGTCGGGACAATTTGTACGAAGCCCAAGAGGAGGCTGGAAACTTTTAAGAAGCCGAGGGACAATTTGTACGAAGCCCAAGAGGAGGCTCTCTTCCCGAAGGAAGAATCCTTATACGAAGCCTAAGAGGAGGCTGTGAATACTTCTAAGAAGCCGTAGGGTCCTTGTACAACGTCCAAGAGGAGGCGGGGGTGCTTTTAAGAAGCCCGTGGGTCCCCAAACCCCGAGAAATTAATGACAGGCTATTCACAGAGAATAGATCAAGCCAGGAAAGTCCGAGAATTTGGAAGAAACTCAAGAGATGCCATTCACGAAGAAAAGATCATCTCTGGGGAGTAGAGTTTCTTTGGCGATTTCTAAGGGTGACAGTCTGAGAAAGGGTTCACCGAGAATGCTGTCTTTCATGTCTCCATATTGTTTAACCCCAAGAGGAGGGAAGACTGTATCTGGTAATCCTATAAGGATCTAGTTTTGTCTATTTAAGAGTGACCAACAGGGCTTAGTGCTAGACGTAGTTGCCGGGGAAAC
Source organism: Lathyrus tuberosus (assembly GCA_022829125.1). Taxonomy (NCBI): domain Eukaryota; kingdom Viridiplantae; phylum Streptophyta; class Magnoliopsida; order Fabales; family Fabaceae; genus Lathyrus; species Lathyrus tuberosus. The sequence continues at coordinate 3,476,608 of JALAZF010000183.1, forward strand.
TCTAAATATCTATACTAGTATTACACAGTTGATATGAGTTTATGAAAGAAGACTTACAGCGAAACAACCCCACAATACAGTTTATATGTATATGAAAGCGGTTAAAGAAAGCATATAAACACTTACTCGGTTGTAGAGCTTCCATGCTGTTTGGTTAGTTGTTCAACAAAGAAAGATTGAAAACAACAGTATATTCAAAATTAAAGGAGAAAGTATTTTGAAAAGATGTTGGGGGTTTACAGCTCAAGGAGAGGCCCAAGGTTTATCAGTGATCGCACTGTAGTTTTGTACAGAGGGACTTATACAAGTGACTGAGGCCCAAGAAAGGTTTTCTGTACAAGGAGATGGGTCTTACACTCTCTCAAGAGGCCCAACTGTTTAAAGGAAAAGAATGGGGCTTACAACACAAGGGTAGGCCCAGATGATTGGTTTGTTTATTGGCGATCGCGCCGAGGTTTTCTTTTAACGCAGGGGGACTTATACAATGCCTGAGGCCCAAAAAGTTTTGGTTAAAAGGGGATTGGGTCTTACACTCTAATAGATGCCCAAAAGAGTTATTTTTGTACAAGTGGTGGGGATTACAGCTCAAGGAGAGGCCCAGGGTCATTTGTTTGAAAATGGCGATCGCGTCGAGATTTTTGAAAACGTGGTGGATCTTATACAATGCATTGAGGCCCAAAATGGTTTGGTTTTCAAAGGGGGTTGGGTCTTACACTCTAATAGAGGCCCAAAAGATTTTGAATGGGTCTTATAGCTCGAGAAAAGGCCCAAGTTTTGTTTTTCAACAGACGATGATCGCGTCAAACTTTTTGAAATACAACGGGACTTATACAATAAGTGAGGCCCAAAAAAGTTTTGTATTTACAAAGGATTGGGTCTTACACTCTATTAGAGGCCCAAAAGTGTTTGAAATTGTTTGATGAGGGTGAAAATCAAAGAAACCCTAATTTGTTATTCTTTAAAAGTAAATATTTAAAGAAAATCAAATAAAATACCAAATAAGTTTGAATAAACCATTTGTGATTTTTGTTTAAGGTTTGAGAAATGAGGGATTAATCACAAGGTTAATTAAAACTCACTTGGTTTTGATTTTCAAAGTAAATATTCACTTTTAAAATGTTTAAAAACATTAAAAAGGAATTTATTCACAAAAATACTAATTATATTAAATAAATAATATAAACTTAATTTTTTTGTGGAATAAACTATTTCAACATTTTTGTGATTTTTTGCAAAAAGAACCAATCAAAAATAATTAAAATTGAAAGAGTTATTAATTTTCCAATTAATTAATAAAACATAAAATATTGGAAAAAATAGCAAAAATGTGAGAAAACACAAAATGGCATGGGTGGGGTTTGAACCCACGACCTTAAGGTTATAGGACGTGCGCTTTACCACTGGGGTGGTGATACATCCATTGCTTGAAGTGAAACCACAAATATACAAGGCATGCCTTGTTTTCTAGGCCTGGTCAAGGCAAGGCAAGGCGAGTTTTGCCAAGAAACGGGAAGGTCCATAACTTTCTCATTTCTTAATGGTTGGGGACAAAATTTATATGCATCTGGCCTAGAATTTCACAAGGAATCCAATGGTGGTGGTATTTTTTTTAGATCATACTCCCTCCTCAAAACCCGATAGTGGTTTTGAAAAAGGCCTATAATTGCATTTTCTATGCTACACTTTGATACAGGCATGAATTACATGATGAATTGGTTCAAACACAACATATATAACATGTATGAGGTGTGTATGATCAGTGGACTTCAAAGCAATGCATATTTTGGAAAGTTCAAGTCATGATGTTTACCTCTTTTTGAGCTTTTGGAGTTTTCTGTGCAATCTGCCAAACTTCTTGTTCCAGAAATGGTTTGATGCTTTGGACACTCTCAAATGTTCCCTTAGAAGCTTTGAGGATGGTTGGAATCAGCTGAAACCTGCAAAAACACAAACTGGCCCTTTCTTGCAAAAGGGGTTAAAATGACCAAAATATCAACTCTCTCAAATGGTGTTCCAGATGGGGGGAACCATTTGGGACAGTTCAAGGATGTTATTTGGAGTGTGTTTGAGGTTTTATCTGGTTTGGAAAGTGACTGAATCAAGATATGGCTTGAAAAATGCACAAAAGGCCTATTTTGAGGTTTTGAGAGGTGACTTTGTGATTTTGGTGTTACAGGTCACTTTTGATAGTTTGGATCACCTACATATGATGTTTATGAGGTGTTAGGATCATGAGTTGTGATGGAAACGCTCTCTAACTCAAAAACTCAGAGTTACCTTGCAAAAGAAGGCATTTTGGCCTAAAGAGAGGGATTTTAAGGAAAGCATTTGTTTGATGGCTTTGGTGTACTCAAACTGAGCACAAATGAGCTCTATTTATAATAGAGAAAGTTTGTTTTGGGATCAATAGTGAATGGAAACTCCAGCAGAGGTTTGGCCAATGTTGAGCAATGAGAATCCAAGTCTCCTCTAGCCATTGACTAGAGGTTAGGGCACAGGCTGCTGGTTCCCTTGGTCTTGGATAAGTCTTTACTGAATTCAGTTGGGAAGGGCTCAGTCCATGCCACCTTGGTGTATGCATTGAATGCTCCAATCCAAAATTGGAGTCTTGTCCCTCTTTTAGGCAATTCTAGGTTTGGCATGCTACTTCTTGTTCCAAGGACTTTGGAGGCTTGGCTCACTGTTTGTCCCCTTTAGATTTGATCCTCAGATGTTTCCAAAGTGATGACAAGGCTTGGAATTATCTGATTTTTCCAAATCGAGCAAAAAATGCAAAATTCTGCCAAGCCTTGGCAGTTTTCAGCAAGGCATATTTCCATTGTCATATCTCTTGGCCCAAGTGGAATTTAGTGATGTTCTTGGCCATTTTGGAAAACCCTCATATGATACAACAACTATTTGATCATATTTGGTTTTGATACTTTTTGGATCCAAGTGAAAAATGCCCCTACATTTGGAAAAAAGTGAAGGCAGATTCTGACTTAGTGAAAATTTCACTAAGTGTTGGAAAAAAGTGACATTTTCACTTTTTGTGATTTTGATCATTCCATAACTCAAAATCCATGAGGAATTTGGAGGGAGGTCAGTTTTAAGATTTTGTAGAGGGTAATGAGATCTACAAATCAAGCTTTGGATGGGGAAAAATGACTTTGTGGTTTAGGAGTTATGATCCTCCAAAGTTGGTACCCTTGCCACTTTGTTCATAACTTAGAAAATTTTCTAAGTTTTTATGGTTACCCCTTTTACAAGTTATCCCACTTTTCTTGATTTTTCTTGATGAATGATGATTCAAATCATACATTAACATCATTTTAGGGTTAAAAACCCATTTTTGTGAAAAATCTCAAAAAGTCAAAGTTGACTTTTGTGCACAGTTGACTTTTTATCAGATGAATTCCAAACTGTGCGATCCTTTAGGAAATCATGTCCTTGACCTAAATCAAACTTGATGGACATGTTCCATGGGTGTTATAGGGTATATTGAATCATGTCCTAGGGTTTGGGAGCATGTCCTGGTCAAAAGTTAAAGCTATAGTTGACTTTTCTCGCGAAACACTAATTGTGGTACTAATGAAATTGAGACTTGCTGCTCAAGCTTCCTGGAAGGGAGCAGCCTTGTGCTTAATCCTTGAACTGGGAGTCCTCTTTATCCCTTATGGATATTTGAGTGGCTAGAAAAGTTGAAGATCATGTCATTTGTTGATTGATCCTTTGTCTAAAAGCTCTGAGAGGGCTGTAAACCCTAAATTTGATTGTGTTGGATGCTCACCCTTCTTTGGGGAGACTAATGAGGTATGATGGTTCCTCCATATTGTGATTATGATTTTCACAATGATGGGAAATCTTAGTGGTCAAAATTTGGGGTATGACAGATGCCCCTATTTAATTTTCTTGGACCCGAAGGTGTGAATGGCGAAGGTATTCGGGCATTCGGGGTGCAAGAGGATTAAATATCGGAATACCTGAAATTTTGATGGTGGTTAAGAATGGCAGCTTGCGCATCCTTCTTCTTTTGCTAAGCAATGATGCTTAGAAAAGGTAAAAAAAACTTCCCCTCGATCCTGGTTTCCTACCAAGGAACTGGTCTTAGTTTCTGAAATGAACTTCCCCTCAATCCTGGTTTCCCACCAAGGAACTGGCCTTAGTTTCTGATGTAAACTTCCCCTCGATCCTGGTTTCCCACCAAGGAACTGGCCTTAGTTTCTTTTGTCAATAAACTTTTTGACAAGGGATGCTATTCGTAGCAATTTTCCTCAAACTTCTCGCCAAATTTTCCTGGAGAGATGTCATTTGATAGAAAAAGTTTTGATGTCAGAGTTGCTGGGGAACCCAGTCGTCTGAGTTGTAGAGGTGTACAAACTTCTCTGTTTGGAGACGCCATTTGCCGACTCTACTGGAGAAAACGAGTCTCTTGAGAGACTGCTTTCACGCTTGGGGATATTGCATCATACTTTTCTCGGGATCTTTCCAGAGAAACGCCATATGATGTGATACAATTTTGAGGTGCTGATGACCTTTTCATCAGCGGTTTTTTTTTGGAGAAAAACTGCTGTATTGCCGAATCTCTGATTAAGAGGCTTTCTCTAGGGATTTTCCTTAATCTGGGAAAGCGAAAATATCATCTTCAATGGCGAAGAGTGACATCGGTTGAAGGTTCTCTGGTCTTTCAGAGGTTCAAGTTATCAAAGTGGTCAAGGGCCAATTCTGATCCAGAACTAAACTGGAGGAGATAGATTGTTCAGACGTAACCTTTCCTGATGAGGAAAGAACTGACAGCTCGATTGAGAGGACGGTTATCACTAGGGGACAAGACCGACGGGAGTGATAGTGATGCAATATGAATGTGAATGCAAATTAATAATGCATGATGTATGTATGTATATGCTGACAAAACTGACGCGTCATACAGACTAACGGATGAGCACGACTGGATACTCAGCCATCGCGGGGCGAAGAAGTACCGCTGGTTCAAGATAGCAATTCCGCCTTGCTTAGGAGAAACGGTCCCTGTTGGGAGCGACGCTGGTCAGACTTAGGAGATGGGAACTCGACCGAAGAGGTCAGATGGAGCATTCACATCTGACATAGCTGATCCTTCATTCAGGCATACTGGTTTAGAAGGAGTACTTTGATTCTGCACTTTGAGGCTCGAACACCTTTGGAGAAGCGATCGATGTTCTTTCGATGTTCAACCGTCAAAAGAAATTGCCATCTTTATTTTTAAAAGCAGAACAATTTTAACAAGTAAATTCATTTTTGTTTCGTTTCAAGAATCGTTGATCATGTTAAAAACATCATTCTGTAAAGCTAAAACAAATATGAATTGCAAATAAAAGCACAAGGGCTCAAATTTTATTGATAGGATGGAAATCAGCCAAATGCGTGATTCCATAGAGCATTTACAAAGTTTGAAAATGGTAATTTACAGGGAAAAGGGGCTACGTTGAAACATAACGACCACTATCCTTCTACCAACTTTGAATTCTAGGCATCCTGAGCTTCTGTCGATGATGACCTTGACTGGAGCTTTCCTGACGGATGATGTAACTGCTGCTGAGGGACTTGCCCCTTTGTCGAAAGTAGTTACTTGTCGTTATCCCTAATTTTTTCCTGGATTGTACTTTGAGATCTCCAATCCACCAGGATGATTTTTGATCATGTCTCTAATTTTTGCCTGGACCGCCCTTTCGGGTTTTCAATCCACCGAGACGTTTTTTTTTAGGCGAAGTATTTCTTGACTACATCAACATTTGTGGGGTAGGAAAATTCCTCTCCGTCCATGGTTACAAGTCTCAAGGCACCACCTAAGAAAGTTTTCTTGACCACATAGGGGCCGTCATAATTCGGAGTCCATTTGCCCCGAGAATCAGTGAAAAATGATTGTATCTTTTTGAGCACAAGGTCTCCTTTCCTGAAGACGCGAGGTCGAAACTTTTTGTCAAACGCCATCTTCATTCTTTGCTGATACAACTGACTGTGGCATAGTGCCGTTATTCATTTCTCTTCGATCAGGTCGAGTTCGTCGTGTCGACTTTGACACCATTTAGCTTCTGTAAGCTTAGCTTCCATCAATACCCAGATTGATGGGATCTCTACTTCTATGGGAAGCACTGCTTCCATGCCATATACTAGAGAGAAAGGGGTTGGCCCTGTTGAAGTGCGGACAGATGTACGATAACTGTGAAGAGCAAAGGGTAGCATCTCGTGCCAATCTTTGTAGGTTACAACCATCTTTTGAACAATCTTCTTGATGTTCTTGTTAGTCGCTTCTACCGCTCCGTTCATCTTTGGTCGGTAGGGAGATGAGTTATGGTGTTCGATCTTGAACTCTGTGCACAACACTTTCATCATCTTATTGTTTAAGTTAGATCCATTGTCTGTAATGATCTGGCTCGGAACACCATAACGGCAGATGATATTGTTTTTGATAAATTGGACCACCACTTGTCGGGTTACATTAGCGTACGACGCTGCTTCGACCCACTTAGTGAAGTAATCAATGGGTACCAGAATGAACTGATGTCCATTTATTGCTTTGGGCTCAATTAAGCCAATCATGTCAATTCCCCATATGGAAAAAGGCCATGGGGAAAAAAGAACTTTCAGATGTGTTGGCGGTACATGAATTTTGTCGGAGTATATCTGACACTTGTGACACTTCCTCATGTACTTATAGTAGTCGGATTCCATTGTCAACCAATAATACCATGCTCTCTGAATTTTTCTCGTCATTGTGTGTCTGTTGGCATGAGTGCCAAAGGACCCTTCGTGAATTTCTTTTATTAGCATGTTTGCTTCTGGTCTGTCTACACATCGGAGCAAGACCATGTCAAAATTTCTCTTATAGAGTGTATCACCGCTCAGGAAGAAACTGCCTGCCAGCCTTCTGAGGGTTTTCCTGTCCTTCCTTAGTGCCCCAGGTGGGTACTCTTGTTTCTGAAGGAAGCATTTGATATCGTGATACCAAGGTTTGTCGTCTATGACTGCTTCAATCGTGAAGATGTAAGTGGGCCATTCAAGGCGCATTATGTCGATCTTAGGTATGTCATTCCATTGACCTACACTAATCATGGAAGAGAGAGTGGCTAATGCATCAGCCAGATGATTCTCCTCACGAGGGTAGCAACCTTCTCGCGTAGTCTTTGTAAGGAATCCATCCTGATTGGTATGTGTTCCAATCTCCTTTAATCTGATTGATAACCAGGGCTGAATCACCGTATACATCCAAGTTCTTGATCCTTAAGTCGATTGCTTCCTCGAGAGCCATGATACAAGCTTCGTATTCGGCCTCATTGTTCATGCACTTGAATGTCAATCTGGCGGTGAAAGGAATGTGGGTACCCTGAGGGGTGACAATGATTTCCCCAATTCTATTTCCGTAATGATTGATAGCTCCGTCAAAGATAAGCCCCCATTGGGAACCTGGTTCTGGCCCTTCACTGGGTAGCGGTTCATCGCAATCTTTCATTTTCAAATACATGACATCTTCGTCTGGGAAGTCAAACCCGATTGATTCTTGATTGTCAATCGGTTGATGAGCCAAATGGTCGGCTAAAATACTCCCCTTAACGGCTTTTTGAGCATGGTACTCTATGTCATATTCTGACAGCAACATCTGCCAACGGGCAATCCTTCCCGTGAGAGCAGGTTTTTCAAAGACATACTTGATCATATCCATCTTGGAGACCAACCAAGTAGTATGACGAATCATGTACTGGCGTAAACGTTTGGCTACCCATGCCAAAACGCAGCAAGTTTTTTCAAGCATAGTATACTGAGTCTCGCAGTCGGTGAATTTCTTGCTCAAATAGTAGATGGCAGACTCTTTCCGTTAGGTTTTGTCTTGTTGGCAAAGTACACAGCCTATGGAGTCTTTCAGGACGGTGAGGTAGATAATCAGCGGTCTTCCTTCCACTGGAGGTGATAAAATCGGAGGGTTCAACAGGTATTCCTTAATACTGTCGAAGGCGGTTTGATAGTCTTCTGTCCAAACGCAGTCCTGATTCTTTTTGAGTAATTTGAAAATCAGCGCGCATGTTGCGGTCATGAGGAATATGAATCTGGAGATGTAGTTCAAACGTCCCAGGAATCCTCTTACTTGTTTTTCAGTTTTCGGAGAAGGCATTTCTTGAATGGCCTTGACCTTGTCAGGATCAACCTCAATTCCTTTCTGGCTGACGATGAACCCTAAGAGTTTCCCTAAACGGACACCGAAGGTGCACTTGTTGGGATTCAAGAGGAGTTTATACTTTCTCAACCGCTCGAATAGCTTTGACAGATGGGCCACATGCTCCTCTTCTGTCTTAGATTTGGTAATCATATCATCGACATATACCTCGATTTCTTTGTGTATCATGTCATGAAAAATAGTAGTCAGGGCCCTTGGATAGGTTGCCCCGGTGTTCTTCAAACCGAACGGCATTAACTTGTAACAAAAGGTACCCCATGGGGTAATGAACGAAGTTTTCTCCATGTCTTTCGGCACCATTTTGATCTGGTTATAGCCCGAGAATCCATCCATGAATGAGAAAACTTTGAACTTTGTTGTACTGTCAACCAGCATGTCAATGTATGGTAAAGGAAAGTCGTCCTTTGGACTAGCCTTGTTTAGATCTCTCTAATCCACACACATCCTGACTTTTCCATCCTTTTTCTGAACTGGTACGATGTTGGCTAACCATTGAGGATATTCTGACGTGGCGAGGAAACCCGCGTCAATCTGTTTCTGTACCTCCTCTTTGATTTTGATGGCCATTTCCGGGTGAGTCCGTCTCAACCTCTGTTTTACTGGCGGACATTCCGATCTTAACGGTAGATGATGTTCCACGATGCTGGTATCTAACCCTGGCATATCTTGATAGGACCAAGCGAATACATCGGGGAATTCTTTGAGAAGCTTTACCAAACCCTCTCTGGCAGTTGGACTCAGCAGTGTGTAACACCCCAAAATTTGCCTTCTTGTTTTAGCTAACTGGCTTATGTTTCTTTGCATTTCTTGCATTAGCATTTGTGCATAGCATTGGTTCTTAACATGGGATAAAGGTACTTGGTTTAACTTAAGGGAAGAAGAGGTTTTCAGGGTTTCAAGCAACAGTTCATGTGCATTGTTCAAAGGGCTAAGAGGAGACAAAATTCCTGATACTATCAACTCTTGAGCCACAAGGGAACCTTAAGCCTCAAGGTGTCTTATTTGGTACATTATCACATCATAAGATCAAGATTGGCAGGAGAATTCAAAGGATTCACAGCCTTCTAACTTGATTGATTGAATTAGGGTTTTGGAGATTTTTAGATATAATCCTCAAATGAGCAAGCTCTTTGATTGCATATCATCTCCAAGTGGGACATATCATCATTGGTGGACATGACACACATCATACTCAGAGGAATTTGAATTTGGAGGATGTGATATTTCCTCCTAACTAGAGGGTACCAAAATTAGGGTTTGCTATAGAATCAGTTTATTTCTGATTTTTTGGACAAGACTTGATCTCATGGTATTCCTTATGTCCTTAAGTGTCTAGGGATGAGAAATTGTCCATTAATTTGGTTCAGAAGGATTTCAATTGATCAGAAGATTGAAAAATCAGGAAAATTGGGAATGACATCAACTGTGCAGTGGAAAAGTCAACCCTTGACTTTTTGAGGTCAACACCATGATTTCCAAGTCAGATATGGTCCATAAATGAAATTTGATCAAGAAATGTTCAAGGATTCATGAAAAATCAAGAATGTGGAAAAGGTTGCCAAAATTGGAAATTTAAGTTTTAGAAACTTACTATTTTTAGTAAGTTTTTAACTACTTTCTAAGCCATTTTTCACCTTGTTTTAAGCTTTATTTGAAAATCCCTTCCACATGAAAGTTATATATTGAAGTTTTCCCTTCAAAATGGACACAAGAACCATGCTATTTGAATCATTTTTGGGAGAGTTATGATGTCCCAAAGTTGGAGTTTTTAAGTTGGAAAATTTCAAAACTTAGATTTTTTCTAAGTATCTCTCTTGGCAGATTTGGAGACATGTTTTCATGACCACATTATATTGTTTTCCTAGCATTATGTCTACTTGCATTAAACATCAAAATTGCTCTATGTTATGCCTACTTTCCAATGAATATTCATTTGTTTAAATTAAGTAAGGTGGCCATAAGTTATGAAGGGTTGAATATGAAGGCTTGCATGGATGCACAAAAATAGACATAATAGGACTTGATTTTGCAGCATCATGGTTGGCCCCAAAAGCATGCGCATGACCCCACCTACCATGACTATTTTTGCCTAGCCAAATATTTCCAAATGAGGACACACACACTTGTACCAACTTTGCACCTCAATAGGAATGTTGCACTAAAGGAGAAAAGGATTTTCTTGCACAAAAAGCTGGTGGCACCCTCTTTCTCACGTGAATATTGGAAATACCTCTCTCATGTGCCAAAACCATTACTTCCAAACCTCTTGGCAAAGAAAAAACACGAGCCACACATGTGCCTTTTATTCTCTATTCACATTCTAATCCCAAACCAAGAATACACTGCTCTAAACCTCAGCTTTGTTGCCAAACCAATTGCCAACCCTAAGAACGCCATATATAAGCAAAACATCTCCAAACCTGCCTCATTGACTCCACTTTCAGATCTGAATCAAGAAAAATTTCTAAAACTTCTCACTCTCGAATCCCATTTTTTCTTGAAGTTTCCTCTCATCTTTTGATTGATTCATCTCCAATCAAGCATTATGGTTTTCTGTACGCAATAAATAGCATCTGGACGCATCACTTTGCTCATTTCCAGATCTGGTTTTCTTGCTTATTCCTGAAGTTTATTCAAGCTCTCTTAATCTACTCGTGTATTACTCCAATTCTTGCTCAGTTCTTCATTTTTGGAGCTCAAAGATCAGGATTCTTGGTTTTATTTTATACTGGAAGTGGAAGAAGCAGTGGACTTGTCTCCACTAGGTAGGCTCCTTTGAACTATTGATCTCTCATGTTTTCTTTGATTTAAGTGTTTAATTTCGTTCATGTAATGCATCTGGAGAAGCTTGAGTTCATAGTTTTGTTTAAATGTATGAATCTGAGCATGTTGGTTTTGCTTGAAATCTTGAATATATGGTGGTACCCGTGTTTTTGGATCTTCTTTTCTCTATGATCGAGTGCTTGTTTTGAGTAACTAATGGTGCTATGTTAATCTGCGTTCTTTGTACTTCATGTTAGAGTTTTATTTTGCTTGATTTGGTTGGTTATTTGTGGAGAAAATTGGTGGAGAATATGTTGTTTTCATCCTGTCCATGGATGGGATTCACGATGCATGGAGGGATTTAGGGTTTGTCTCATGAAGGAGACGATGACGTGGCCTGATCTAGTTGGTTATGTTTATGTTTTGTCTTTTTGCGATTTAAAATGGAGTTGTCCGATTGATGAATGTTCACATGATTTCGTGACATTATTTTCCCTTTTTCTTTTTTTGGTTTTTTTGTTTTAAAAAATCTGATAACATGTTGTGTTACTACCATGGGCCTGTGCTTTTTTTGCTCTCCTCACCTCCAGTTTGGGCCCAACACGCAACTGTATGTATATCCTTTTGTATCAGGATTGCTAATACACCTCCCTAATTCATCTTGTTTTCCATTTTCTTTTTTTTATTTCATTTTTAATTTCAATTTTGTTTTAATGGTTAAGCTCATTTTAAAAAATCCAAAAAAATATTTTTCTGTTTAATTAATGTGTCAAATTAATTTTCATTATTTTTATTTTATTTTTAATTTCGTCTTATTATTTTATTTGGAATTAAATTAATAGCGTGTTTCCAATGATACCCTTCTTCTAGGGTTAGGAACTTTTATGACTTTCACACACCATTTAAAGCCAATCTTTTGGTCACTTTTAAGGCATTATATGAGGGTGTTTCAATTCTGATTTGATGATGGTTTGAGTTGCTTTAGGTGACTTGCCATTTTCTTTTCATGAGCCCTCGATCCATGCTCGATTTCTTGCATACCATAACTTGTGGTTCACCTTTTGATAATCTCTTTAACTCTTTTTGATCTAATATTTTTGCATATATTACTTGACTGAGTTAAATTCCATTTTATTTTTTTTTGGGATTTTATTAAGCCACTTTGCTATTTTTATTGATTTTTACTTGTGTGCAAGTTTGATTGAGACATATTTTGGTACTTGACCTAGTTTGAGTGCATTTGCTTACTTGTGATTGAGAGATACTTGAGATGTTTATATGGTGTGATCATGTTCTATTTGATCTGATTTGTGGCTTTGGAATCATCTCTTTTCACTCATTTTTCTATTTGTTCTTGATTTTACAAATTGTTGATGTTTTGACTTGAATTCCATGACATACTCAACCTAATCTTGTGATTGTTTCTTTGTGTGATCTCACTCATGTATGAAACCTTTTGTTTGACTTGCATGATATGCTTGAGGTTTTGGTCCTCTTGATTTAGGGTTCATTATGTGATTTTCATTTCACTTTATGCCTCACACTTCTTTGCTTGCTTGCATGAATGATAAGTGAATGTCTTCCTCAATTTTGATACATGTTTTGAATGTGTTGCTTGATGATTAATCTTGTTTGACTTGAGTTTGATCTTGGCATGATGTTAATGTGCATGCTACTGCCCTTTGGGTTCATTACTTGATTTTCATCTCACTTGATCATCATGGTTTGAATTATGTGATGCATATCATCCCCTTTGCTTTGTAACTTCTTTGGTGCATAATATTGCATAATGTGAATCTCTTTTGCACATGTGAATTGTTGATGATGATATGATGTGAGTTCTGGTCTTGTTTCATTTTCATATTGCCTCCTTCATTTCATCTTGGTATGAAGTTCATTGTTGTTTATTTGCACATCTTACACAAGTATGCTTGCATTCTTTCATGTTTATCTTTGCATGTTTACTTGAATGGTTTTGCATTGATCTTTGAGACTTGTTTGATGATATGAGTTGGACATTTATAATATGATGTGCTTGCTGCCATTTATTGTATCTCATCTTCTCCTTCTCATTCTTCTTCTTCTCTTTCACTCTTTTCCTCCCATGGATCTCAAGACTTGTTTAAGTCTTGGATTCTCTCCCTTTAGAGCCACCTAGTCCAACTTAATTTTTGATTAAGCTTGGAGTAGGATTGGCATTAGGTTTTAGGTAGTCGTTCCTCCTAAGCCTCACTAACCATATGACATCCATGCATGATAACATTAGGACTCTTAGTTTTCCCTTTAGAGTTTCCTTTGTGTCTTCTCTTTTCTCATCTCAAAACTTCTTGAAAACACTTAATAAAGATAAAGTGTATTGCGCACGAGCCTTAAGCTTGGGGAATGAGAAATGAGGGGCTTCCTCTCATCTTTCTAGAGTGCTTAGCGAGCGTCCTGTCTTGGGACGATTCGTTAAGTATTCGTCCCTGTGCCCTAGACTTTGGTGCAATGCAAGTTATGAACTAACTTAAAAAACACTTTTGTCTAAAAAACACAAAGCAAATTCAAATCTTTTTATCCTTCGGGATTGTTGGGTTTCAAACTTCATTTTCAGAAAAGAGCTCGTCGCTCGCGTAAAAAACACTTACCCATCCGTGGTCGTACCCACGAACTACATTAGCTCTGATTCCTCTCTCTCGTCCGATTGAGGATATGTAGGCACAAGGCAGTGATTGTCTTGGCGAGCAACCTTCCCCCAGTTCCCGTCTGAACTACGTTGACTCTGACTTTCCCATTGCACTGAGGGAGTACGTAGGCCTAGGACAACGATACCGTCCTATCGAGTCACTTCTTTTTCTTTCTTTTCTTCTTCGTTTCTCCGTTCTTTCCGTTCTCGTTTCTTCTCCGGTCCAGTAGCAGTGGAGCTCCAGACGATGACACCCTTTGATGCAGACAACAAGCATGGATCCCATTGAGTACGATGGACGTGTTGGGTGCTAACACCTTCCCTTCGCGTAACCGACTCCCGTACCCGTTTCTCTTGGTCGCGAGACCATGTTCTTTCCCCCCTTTCAGGTTTATGCAGTGTTTCCTTTCCCTCTCTTGGGATAAATACACATTGCTGACGACTCTGCATTTTCCGCACCACTCTCGCGTTTGTACCGTTGGATACGAATCTTTCGGGAGCGACAGCTGGCGACTCTGCTGGGGACTTTGGTTGACCTCTTGCTGGTCCATCCCCTTTAGCGAGTCGATCCTAGCACTTGTTTATCTGTTTTCGTTGGGTGTTTATTTTGTGGTGCTTTATTTTACTGTATATTACTGTAGTGTTGTTTTATGTTGTATATTACTGTTTTACAGCTTTTATTGCATTGCATTTCATTTTATTACTCTCATACTGGATATTGATGTGCTGTGCTGGCTGGTTTTCTGTTTGGCAGGTTGGGTTGTTCTGAGAGATAAGCCCAATACACAGGCTTGAGTATACCCTAGGACTAGAGTGGAAAGTAGTGGGACCTACGTGCCCGCTTGGTACGTTTGTGTGTTCACGAAATTCACAACCAGACGAGGCTATCTTGGGACGCATTCTGACGTGTGTGTCTTGCGCATGTCAGGGTGTTGATCTAGAAAGCTGCCGACTCTGGTGACCGTTTCTCTGATACCTCAGTTGCGCCTCTCCTCCCGAGATGTGACAGTGGCAGACCATGTTCCGTGGCAAATCCATTGCACATTCTTGATCCGAGGACCCAATGTTGAGGGAGTCGCATAAGATGACGTTATTTTTAAGGGGAATCAATTGAGGCCTCCTCGATTGATGATGATGCCAAACCAGAAATGGTGAACGTATCATCATTTCTCGACCTGAGAGCCCGGGATATTGAGGATCCTCGCCTTTCTAGAACCCTCATGTGAGATGGGAAGGGTGTTTGTAGGCTTGCAAGAAACCGAAACCTTCAACCTACCCGGTTTTCTGGATTTCTCATCAGTGTTTGATTATCTGGGTTTCTGGTTATCTCGGTGGTTCAGTATTCTGGAATTCTGGTTTTCTGGGTTGTGGTTCTTGTTCAGTTAACAGCACAACACATCCAGCAGTGGTGCCTTGATCCCATGCTTGCAATTATTTTGGGAATCCCCATCGAGCATGACATGGTATTCTTTTCTGAAGAACGCCCTGGGATAAAAGAGATGGCCACTGCTCTCCACATTGGTGAATCCGTTCTGAGCAATAATATTGTGGAGAAACTAGGAGCTAAGGGTTTCTTATTGAAGTTCTTGTTTGATCAAGCTTGCATGCATGTTAAAGAGAAGAATTGGACTGCTTTCCAAGCTATTCTGGCTATGTGCATCTATGGGATTGTCCTGTTTCCCAATGTTCCTGATCAGGTGGATATGCATGCTGTCAGGATCTTTATTTCAAAGAATCCTATACCTACCTTGCTAGGTGATGTGTATCACTCAGTCCACTACAAGAATGAGAATAGGCGTGGAAAAACAGTGAGTTGCTGTGCACCACTCTTATCTACTTGGTTTCTGATTCATCTTCCCGAAGCTGGCGCTTTTGTTGATACAAAATATTCTCTGAAATGGTCAAAGAGGTTAATGGGCTTGACTGCTGACAACATTGTTTGGTTCAACCATGACTTGTTAGGAATGGAGATTATTTGCAAGTGCGGAGAATTCCATAATGTACCCTTGATAGGGAGAAGAGGTGGAATTAACTACAATCCTTCCCTTGTTATCAGGCAGTTTGGGTATCCTTTGAGAGGTCCACCAGAAGAGCGAGATATCAGAGAATCCTTATTCTTCAATGGTACCGAGGATCAAGAGATGATAAGGAAGATTGTGAACGCTTGGAAGCAGGTGACCAAGAAGGGAAAAACTTCATTCAGGAAATGTAATAACCAGGCCTTTCCTCCCTATGAAGAGTGGATTAAGAAAAGAGCAGAAGATGAGCTTCTTCCCTTCCCGGTGGAACCACCTTTGTATCCTTTGATGATCGAGGCTCCCACAACTGTTGATATAGAGAAGTATGATAAGTTATGGGCTGAGAAGGAGAAACTCCAAGAAGAGAATCGTGAACTGGGCAGAAAGGTTGGTCAGTTGAAGCATGAGAAAGGTGAAGCTATCCATGCTGCCAGGTTGAAATCAGAATTATTGGCTGCAAAGGAGAAAGAATTGTCTAAAGAGGCCACAGCCAAGGAGAGAGTGTCTCAAGCGTTGAAAGGTGTTAGCAAGGTCCTTTCGTCCAAGAAGAAAGAGTTAGCTTATGCTATGTCAAGAATTCACAAGTTCCATGATCGTCGGAATACAGCAATTACTTCCAACAGGTTGAAAGAGGACAAGTATCTGGAACAGATTAAAGGTTTGAAGACAAGGCTTCGGAAAAAAGATAAGGAGATTTTATCAGGGGTCTTTGAGAGGAGAGCAGTTGAGGAAAAGCTCAAGGAAGCCATGGCAAATATGGAACAACTGAAGATTCAAGCCGAAGTGAAAAGAACTAGGAGCGAGGGTCCAAGTTCAGGTGGAGCTTCTGGAGAAGATGATTGGGAGTTGCATAGCCGTTATTTAACAGGAATCTTGCACAGGAGGGATCTTTTGATTCAGGAGTTGATTCAGAGACCAGAGCATCCTAATGCCAAGAAACTTCTCAAGGAAGTGCATAATTGGTGCAAGAAGAACGATGAATGGGGAATTATAGCACGGCTGAATCTTGATGATATGCTTTAGTTTCCTTGTTGTTGTTTTCTTTGTATTTTCGGGATCACCGCCAGGCTTGTTGGTCGGGGTCTTTGTTTACGCTTATTCAGACTTGTGTTGTAACAGATGCTTATTCTATTTATATGATCAGGAATTCAGTTCTCTTCTTTTGTTAAAACTGGAATCAAGGGATAGATCGCCTTGATAATGTTCATACATGTTTGCATTTGCATTTGCATATTCATCTCTGTTTTGCATTGCAGGTTATCTTGGTTTCTCTGGTTTTCTTATGCTCTCTCTTTTTACAGTCAGGATTGATCAACCAACTCATCGATATTCTACCAGGCTTAATTAAAGTAGAGTGATAGACAAAGTTCAGGCAGACATGGCAGCTATGCAAGCTCGCATCGATCAGTTCATGGAGATGATGCAGGGTGTGGTGCAAAGTCAGAATGAATTCAGAACTCTGGTTCAGCCTTTGGTGTCACAGGTTGACGAGAATGGTATCTTACACGGTGGTTTTCTTAATCGTGTTGTTCCTCCGGGTGGAGGTGGTGCTGGTGTCAGCATTCCTATCCCTGGTGCTGGGGGACAGGGTGGTATTCCTTCTAGGGTTGGAGAGGGAAGTACTATTCGAGCTATCCATGGCCATCGTTTTGATGATCAACAGGACGATGTCTTTTCGGTCAGAAGCTTGGACGCTGGTCTTCCTGTGGTCAGTGATGAGAGAATCCGTTTAATTGAGGCTCAATTGAAAGGGGTTATGAAACAGGATGATTTGGGAATAGATTTGGACGACCTAGGGTTGGTCCCTGATATTGTCATTCCACACAAGATTCAGATTCCTACACTGGAGAAGTATAATGGTTCTACCTGCCCGAGAACTCATATAATGGCCTATACCAGGAAGATGGCTGCTCACGCCAAGGATGAAAAATTAATGATGCACTTTTTCCAAGACAGCCTATCTGGCGCGTCTTGGGAATGGTACATGGGGCTGGAAAGTAGAGATGTTCGTACCTGGAGAGAGCTAGCTGCAGCTTTTATTAAGCATTATCAGTACAACACATACATGGCGCCCAACAGAACTCAGCTGTTGAGCATGTCTCAGAAAAATGATGAGAGTTTCAAAGAATACGCGCAAAGGTGGCGTGAATTGGCGGCTAGGGTGCAGCCACCAATGCTGGAAAAAGAGATGTTGGACATGTTTATGGGCACACTGTCTAAGCACTACTATGAGAAGCTTTTGCCTTGCTCTCTAGGCAAGTTTGCAGATGTGATTGCTATTGGACAGAAGATAGAGGTCGGAATTAAGGCTGGAAAAGTTTCTAGTGGTGATGGATCGTCCTCTGGACATGGAAAGAAGCCGTTTGATAATTATAAGAAGAAAGGAGAGACCAACGCTGTATCATCTCACAGGGGAAAAGGGAAACAGCGTCAGAGCAATAATCAACAAGTAGCATCGGCAACTATCCCAGCAACGTTACCTCCACTACAGCAACAAAGGAATAATGCTAATCAGAATAGGCAGCAGGGCGAGTATCAGAACAGACAAAGGAATGTAGAGAGGCATTTTGATCAACCCCCAATGTCGTATGCACAGTTATTGCAACATTTGCTGCAGTTGCGTCTAGTTGAGCTCCGTACCCTGGCTCCACCAACCGGGGAACTCCCACGAGGCTACGATGCTAACGCACACTGCAATTTTCATTCTGGTGCTCCGGGGCACACTGTGGAGAAGTGTAGGGCGTTTCATCACAAGGTGCAAGACCTTGTAGACTCCAAGGCTATCAATTTCTCGAATGCTGGGCCCAATGTTATTCAAAACCCTATGCCTGAGCACAATGGGCCGAGGGTGAATGCGATAGTTGAGGAATGTGAAGCTCTGAATTTGATCATGGATGTGGAGGAACTGAAGACTCCGTTGGTTGTGGTTAAGAACAGGTTATTGAAGGGTGGCGTCTATCCGGGTTGTGGTGAGAACTGCTCAGATTGTTTGACAAAGGTTAATGGTTGTGATTCGTTGAAGAGGGGTATTCAGAATATGATTGATGAGGGTTGTTTACAGTTTGACAGAGGTAATCAGCAAGAAGAGGTTGTTAGTGAGAAGGTTGCCACTATCACCATTCCGTTCAAAACAATTACTATTTCTGGTCCAGCAAGGCCACCTCCAGTCATTATCACAAGGGCTGGACCCATTCCGTACGAGAGTTCTAAGGCTATTCCGTGGAATTACGGTGCAGAGGTGTTTGTCAATGGACAAAAGCAGGAATTAATGAATACTTCACCAGTAAGTTCTAGTCCTGAAGTCAAAGTTGAGACTGATGCTATAACTAGAAGTGGTAGAGTGCTTACTCCTGTTAATGATCAACCCAGTACCTCTAGGCAAGATAGGGGAAAACAAGCGGTGGATGGTTCTGTTCAGACTCCAGTGGTTATTGATTCTGCAGTGAAGCTGGTTGATGATGCTTTTTCTGAAAATGTTGAGGAGTTTATGAGACTCATCCGGAAAAGTGATTACAAGATCGTGGACCAGTTACATCAGACCCCATCCAAGATCTCAATTATGTCTTTGCTATTGTGTTCTGAAGCTCACAGGAATGCTCTTCTGAAGGTTTTGAATGCAGCCTACGTTCCTTAAGAGATTTCTGTCAACCAGCTGGAAGGGGTTGTAGCGCATGTGAATACGGGTAATGGCCTGGGTTTTACAGATCTTGACTTGACAACCGCTGGCAGGAATCATAACAATGCCCTGCATATTTCGATTGAGTGTCGTGGTTCATTGATGTCACATGTATTGGTTGATACCGGATCATTGTTGAATGTATTGCCCAAGAAAGCGTTAATGAAGTTGGATACCCGGGGACTTATTTGTACACCAAGTGACTTGGTGGTGCGACCTTTTGATGGCTCGAAGAGGTCTGTCTTTGGTGAGATTGTGCTTCCGATCAAGGTTGGACCAGAAGTTTTTGATGCAACATTTTACATTATGGATATTCAGCCAACGTATAGCTGTTTATTGGGTCATCCTTGGATCCATGGGGCAGGCGCTGTAACCTCCACTTTGCATCAAAAGCTAAAGTACATGGTTGATGGTCACGTAGTGACGGTGTGGGGAGAAGAAGATATAATGATTAGTTAGTTGTCAACCTTCAAATACGTGGAAGTGGATGGTGAAATCCATGAGACGTTGTGCCAGGGATTTGAAAAGGTGAAGGTTTCTGAAGAGGTTGTCCAGTCTGAAGCTATAGATCAGCCTACAGTGGTAAATCAACCTGAGGTTTCCATGTCTTCGTTTAGAGATGCCAAAGCTGTGGTTGAAGCTGGTAGCTCACAAAAGTGGGGCCAGGTGGTTGAAGTCCAGGAGAAGAGGGATACTTATGGATTGGGATACAAGCCATCCAGGAAAGATGGGGATCCTCCCAAATTCTATGGCCCAGTCTGTTTCACTAGTGCCGGTGTTTTCTTCGACAGGGTTAATGCCATTGAAGAAGAAGGGGACAGTGATTGTGATATTAATAGCTGGATTCGTCCTTGCGTTCCAGGAGAAAGTCTGTGCAACTGGTCTTCCGAGAAAGTCATTCAAGTGACAGGCTTCGAGTAATTGCTTTGTTTTCCTATTATGTTAATCCTGCGTTCTACCCAAGACGCAGTGATTTTGTTTGTAGGGCTTTTAACTGTTGCATGTTTTGCTTTATCATCAATAAAGGACTTTTCACACTCAAATATTTTGATCTCTGTCTTTCTGTTTTTTACTTTTATGCATTAAAAACCAACATCAAAATGGCAATGTGTTTCTTTTATTGCATACATAATAAAACATACCTCATCAATCATGCAGGTCTTTTTGTTCAGATGACACCGATCATGACTCAGCTATAGCTCGGTATGACTTTGACAATCCAATCTATCAGGCTGAAGAAGAGACTGACGGAGATTGTGAACTGCCCGTAGAGTTGGCCAGATTGTTGAAGGAAGAGGAGAGAGTCATCCTACCTCATCAAGAGGAAATTGAGATTGTGAATCTGGGAACCGAGGACGCCAAAAAGGAAGTAAGAGTAGGGGCTGCATTGGAAGACAGTGTCAAGAGAAGATTGATTGAAATGCTCCGTGAGTATGTGGATATCTTCGTCTGGTCTTACCAAGACATGCCTGGGCTCGATACTGATATTGTTGTACACCGGCTACCACTTAAAGAAGGTTGTGCTCCGGTCAAGCAAAAGTTGAGAAGAACTAAACCGGAGATGTCTGTCAAAATCAAGGAAGAAGTTCAGAAACAGCTAGATGCCGGTTTTCTTTCCGTGACAAATTATCCTCCATGGGTTGCTAACATCGTGCCTGTACCTAAGAAGGATGGGAAGGTCAGGATGTGTGTTGATTACAGGGATTTGAATAGAGCAAGCCCAAAGGATGATTTCCCGCTCCCTCACATTGACGTGTTAGTCGACAATACTGCTCAGTATTCTGTGTTTTCCTTCATGGATGGCTTCTCTGGGTATAACCAAATCAAGATGATCCCAGAGGACATGGAGAAAACAACATTCATAACACCGTGGGGAACTTTCTACTACAAAGTGATGCCCTTTGGATTGAAAAATGCAGGGGAAACTTACCAGCGGGAGATGGTGACTCTCTTTCATAATATGATTCACAAAGAGATTGAAGTCTATGTTGATGACATGATTGCGAAGTCACAGACGGAAGAAGAACATCTGGTGAATCTTCAGAAGTTATTTGAAAGGTTAAGGAAATTTAGATTGAGGTTGAATCCAAACAAGTGCACCTTCGGGGTGAGATCGGGAAAATTGTTGGGGTTTATTGATAGTGAAAAAGGTATTGAGGTTGATCCTGCAAAGGTAAAAGCCATACAAGAAATGCCTGTGCCGAAAACAAAAAAAGAGGTTCGTGGTTTCTTGGGGAGATTAAACTACATTGCTAGGTTCATCTCGCATCTCACAGCCACGTGTGAACCAATCTTCAAGTTGCTAAGAAAATATCAAGTGGTCAGGTGGAATGAAAATTGTCAAAATGCGTTTGAAAAGATTAAAGAATACTTGCAGGAACCTCCGGTCCTTATGCCACCAGTGCCAGGAAGGCCTTTGATTATATATCTCACGGTTCTTGAGAATTCAATGGGTTGTGTACTCGGTCAACAGGACGAGTCAGGTAGAAAAGAGCACGCCATCTACTACTTGAGTAAGAAGTTTACTAATTGCGAGTCAAGGTACTCGATGCTGGAGAAAACATGTTGTGCACTCGCTTGGGCCGCTAAGCGTTTGAGGCAGTATATGTTAAACCATACAACCTTTTTTATTTCAAAGATGGATCCGATAAAGTATATGATTGAGAAGCAAGCACTCTCTGGTAGAATAGCCCGTTGGCAGATGGTTCTGACGGAGTACGATGTTCAGTATGTTTCCCAAAAAGCCATTAAGGGAAGTGTTTTGTCAGAATATCTTGCTGAACAACCAATAGAGGATTATCAACCGATGAAGTTTGAATTTCCGGACGAGCATATCATGTATCTGAAGATGAAGGATTGTGAAGAACCTTTGTCTGATGAAGGACCTGAGATTGGGTCTCAGTGGAAGATGGTTTTTGATGGAGCTGTTAATTCATATGGTAACGGAATCGGGGCAATCATCACGACTCCACAGGGTTCTCATATACCCTTTACTGCCCGGTTAGCGTTCATATGCACCAACAATGAGGCGGAGTATGAAGCATGCATCATGGGGTTAGAAGAAGCAATTGATTTGAGAATCAAGAACCTCGATGTTTATGGTGATTCTGCGTTGGTGGTTAATCAGATTACAGGTGAATGGGAGACTCGTCAAGCAAATCTTGTTCCATATAACAACTATGCCAGAAGGTTGTTACCTTTCTTTGACAGAGTAGAATTCCATCACATTCCCCGGATAGAGAATCAGATGGCTGATGCGTTGGCAACGTTGTCATCAATGTATAAAGTGAATCTTTGGAATGAAGCTCCTTCAATCAGAATCATGCGCTTGGACAGGCCTGCTTTTGTATTTGCAGTTGAAGGGGTATCAGATGGCAAGCCTTGGTATCATGACATCAAAGTCTTCTTGAAGAGTAAGGAATACCCAGCTGGGGCATCTTCCAAGGATAAAAAGACATTGAGGAGGTTATCAGGAAATTTCTTTTTGAACAAAGACGATGTGTTGTACAAGAGAAACTTTGATATGGTCTTGCTATGTTGTGTTGATGAACACGAGGCAGGCCTGTTAATGGAAGAAGTTCACGAAGGTTCCTTCGGTACTCATGCCAATGGGCATGCTATGGCAAGAAAATTGTTGAGAGTGGGGTATTATTGGATGACTATGGAGTCTGACTGTTTTAAATACGCCCGGAAATGTCATAAATGCCAGATTTATGCTGACAAGGTGCACGTACCGCCTACTCCTCTGAATGTTTTGTCGTCACCTTGGCCTTTTGCCATGTGGGGCATTGACATGATTGGAAAGATCGAGCCGACTGCTTTGAATGGACATCGTTTTATCCTGGTGGCTATTGACTATTTCACGAAGTGGGTGGAAGCAGCGTCGTATGCCAACGTCACCAGACAAGTGGTAGCCCGGTTTATTAAGAAGGACATCATTTGTCGGTATGGAGTCCCGGAGAGAATCATTACTGATAATAGTTCAAATCTGAATAACAAGATTATGAAGGAGCTATGCCAGAGCTTTAAAATCGAACATCACAATTCTTCTCCCTATCGTTCGAAGATGAATGGGGCTGTTGAAGCGGCTAATAAAAACATAAAGAAGATTGTGCAGAAGATGGTAGTGACATACAAAGACTGGCATGAGATGTTGCCGTATGCTTTACATGGTTATCGTACTTCGGTACGCACATCAACTGGGGCAAATCCTTTCTCACTGGTGTATGGTATGGAAGCAGTCCTGCCATTAGAAGTTGAGATTCCTTCTTTGAGAATTCTGACAGACGTGAAGCTTGATGAAGCTGAGTGGGTGCGTTCCCGGCTGAATGAACTGAACCTTATTGAAGAGAAGAGATTGAAAGCCATTGCGCATGGCCGGTTGTATCAGAACAGGATGAAGAAAGCCTTTGATCAGAAAGTGCATCCTCGGTGTTTTCAAGCTGGTGAATTAGTTCTGAAAAGGATCATTCCTCCTCAAACAGATCACAGGGGCAAGTGGACTCCAAATTACGAGGGGCCATATGTAGTAAGACAGGTTTTCTCTGGTGGAGCCTTATTACTTTCAACTATGGATGGCGAAGATTTTACGTCCCCTGTGAACGCGGATGTAGTCAAAAAATACTTTGCATAAAAGAGACCCGCTGAACATAAAAAGAAGGTTCAGGAAAAAATGGGGCATCCTGGTGAACCATAAAATGAAAAGGTTCGGGAAAAAATTAGGGATAAAAAGAAAAAGAATAAACCCGCAAGGTTGAAAACCTGAAAAGGCAACCTTGGCAAAAATGGGTATCCTGGTGGATTGAAAACCCAAAAAGGGCGATCCAGGCAAAAGTTAGGGATTTAAAAGCAAAGACTACGATTCGCGTTCGATCTGTGATCACTGTTCACACTTGGAAAATTCGAAGGAAAGGAATCATTCCAGTTAGTCATCTTCAAAGGCCAAAGTATCTGCAGATAAACAAGTCATATGGGTTATAGCTGAGTCGAGTCATGGTGGATGTCTGTTCCCCACATTGCCGACATTTGTATTTTCTTTTGCTTTTTGCGCAATTACCTATTTTCAGGAATTGTTTCAAGATGTAAATGCCTATTTACAGGCCGTTTCATTCAATAAAGTTTGCATTTCAGTCAAAGAGCTTTTGTTTTTGCTTTACCTGTTTTGTTTGTGAAAATGTCCGATATTTTTGATAAACATTACATGCTAAATGTTAAGCTTTATAAAACAAGTTGGAAAACAGTGGCAATTGCTTAGGCGACAATCACTATGATGATAATCAAAGTAATCATGTTTGCGCGTAGACCTTTCTATTGGTTTTGCAGGATGACAGGTGTACCTCCCCAGTAGAGCTCTCACAAACTTTGAAGTTTGATCATCCTCGGCAGTTTATTACTCTTCCCCATTAGAGTATCAAGGATCGTCTTCCTCAACAGAGTATAAAGAGGTAATTCCCCGAGCGGAGTCGTTGAGGATCGTCTTTCTCAGCAAAGTACAGATGATTGTATACCCAGCCGAAATTGTGTTTGGATTACTATTCCCCAGCAAGCGTTCAGAAGTTGATTGCTCTAAGGTGGATATTGTTGTATCTCCAGCAGGAGATTCGTGGACAAAGATGTCATTATCCCCACAGAGTTCTGGTGTTTACTTTCCTCATCTGGTCATAAGGTATAGTCTCACCGACAACGGCCTGATCTAATCCCCAGCAGGGTGAGGGTAAAGTTATTTCCCTAACAGCAGATTAAGCTCACTGACATCCCCAAGCAGAGTCTGGTGGTGATTGGTATCCCCAGCAGGTTTTAAGTCCAATCGTTTTTGGGCAGACGTTAAATCCAAGCTCTGAAGTATTTGATGATCCCCGGCGGAGGAGTTTCCATCTTCAGTATTCATCTCCCTCCCCAGCTGAGTGCGTATTCTCTCGGAGTTTCGTCCATCTCCAGCAGAGTTTTTGATCTTGATATTCCCCAATAGAGTGGGTATTCTCTCGGAGATTCGTCCATCTCCAGCAGAATTGGTGATTGTGATCTTCCCTGGCAGGGTGAGGTTTTCCTCAGGATTTCTTTGGTTTGATGACAATGTAGTTTGTTATCCTCGGTGGAGCTGCTTCTGTTCTCAGCGTTTATTTTGCTGGGACGGTCTTTTGCATTGCATAAGCATTTTTGCATGGCATCCTCCCAAACGCGTAGCATTTCCACTTTGTGTGGAGCATTACGGCAAAATTCAAACATATGCATTCGAAGCATAAGCCAGGTTTGAGTTTTCCTTCGTCAGGAAAGCCAGATTTCAGGAGATATATTTTGGCTTTATTCCACATGTGTTGGGTTAAGCAATATTTGACACTCCCTTACAGAGTTGTTTGCCAGGATCGTTAATCCATGATTTCATTTTTACCCCTTCGTCCAGGTGGTCCTTTGGTTTATCCCCCCAGGTTTTTTACTGACAGACACTCGTCTGTGTTTCCTTCGACACCCGTCCGTGTTGCTTTCCATTCCCCAGCGAGAGTAATCCCCGATAAAAGTTGCTTTGTACCTTTTCGATACTCGTCCGTATTGAAACTCCTTTTTACATCCGTCCGTGTACCTTTTCGATACCCGTCCGTATTGAACCTTTACAATGCCCGTCCGTATTGAATTTTGGCACCCGTCTGTGTTCTCTCAACACCCGTCTGTGTTTGAACCTTTTAAGTCAATGCTCGTCCGTATTGACTTTTGGCACCCGTCCGTGTTTGAACCTTTGTTTCAATGCCCGTCCGCGTTGACATTTTATACCCGTCCGTGTACCTTTTCGATACTCGTCCGTATTGAATCCTTTTACACCCGTCTGTGTACCTTTTCAGTACCCATCCGTATCTGATATCTTTGATTCTTTGACGCCCGTCCGTGTCTATTCCCAGCACAGTTAACACTTGTTTGTGTTTATTTCATGACATTTTAATACAATTGTTTGTATTGGTTTCCAACACTCGTACGTGTTGT
Source organism: Lathyrus tuberosus (assembly GCA_022829125.1). Classification (NCBI taxonomy): domain Eukaryota; kingdom Viridiplantae; phylum Streptophyta; class Magnoliopsida; order Fabales; family Fabaceae; genus Lathyrus; species Lathyrus tuberosus. The sequence goes on from JALAZF010000183.1 coordinate 3,502,890, forward strand.
GACAGTGCAGCATCTATTGTTTGTTCCTCAGTGGAGTCATCCCTCCTTTGAGGATTGCAAATTTCAGGTTTCTTTTGGTATTCAATCTCCGTGAATCCTTTGAACGCATGATAGCCGTTGCTATCATACCTTCAGGACCAAGTTGATTGAATAGGGGCAGCTGTAACACCCCAAAACTTGCCTTCTTGTTTTTAGCTAACTGGCTTATGTTTCTTTGCATTTCTTGCATTAGCATTTGTGCATAGCATTGGTTCTTAACATGGGATCAAGGTACTTGGTTTAACTCAAGGGAAGAAGAGGTTTTCAGGGTTTCAAGCAACAGTTCATGTGCATTGTTCAAAGGGCTAAGAGGAGACAAAATTCCTGATACTATCAACTCTTGAGCCACAAGGGAACCTTAAGCCTCAAGGTGTCTTATTTGGTCCATCATCTCATCATAAGATCAAGATTGGCAGGAGAATTCAAAGGATTCACAGCCTTCTAACCTGATTGATTGAATTAGGGTTTTGGAGATTTTTAGATATAATCCTCAAATGAGCAAGCTCTTTGATTGCTTATCATCTCTAAGTGGGACATATCATCATTGGTGGACATGACACACATCATACTCAGAGGAATTTGAATTTGGAGGATGTGATATTTCCTCCTAACCAGAGGGTACCAAAATTAGGGTTTGCTATAGAATCAGTTTATTTATGATTTTTTGGACAAGACTTGATCTCATGGTATTCCTTATGTCCTTAAGTATCTAGGGATGGGAAATTGTCCATTAATTTGGTTCAGAAGGATTTCAATTGATCAGAAGATAGAAAAATCAGGAAAATTAGGAATGAAGTCAACTGTGCAGTGGAAAAGTCAACCCTTGACTTTTTGAGGTCAACACCATGATTTCCAAGTCAGATATGGTCCATAAATGAAATTTGATCAAGAAATGTTCAAGGATTCATGAAAAATCAAGAATGTGGAAAAGGTTGCCAAAATTGGAAATTTAAGTTTTAGAAACTTATTATTTTTTGTAAGTTTTTAACTACTTTCTAAGCCATTTTTCACCTTGTTTTAAGCTTTATTTGAAAATCCCTTCCACATGAAAGTTATAGACTGAAGTTTTCCCTTCAAAATGGACACAAGAACCATGCTATTTGAATCATTTTTGGGAGAGTTATGATGTCCCAACGTTGGAGTTTTTAAGTTGGAAAATTTCAAAACTTAGATTTTTTCTAAGTATCTCTCTTGGCAGATTTGGAGACATGTTTTCATGACCACATTATATTGTTTTCCAAGCATTATGTCCACTTGCATTAAACATCAAAATTGCTCTATGTCATGCCTACTTTCCAATGAATATTCATTTGTTTAAATTAAGTAAGGTGGCCATAAGTTATGAAGGGTTGAATATGAAGGTTTGCATGGATGCACAAAAATAGACATAATAGGATTTGATTTTACAGCATCATGGTTGGCCCCAAAAGCATGCGCATGACCCCACCTACCATGACTATTTTTTCCTTGCCAAATATTTTCAAATGAGGACATACACACTTGTACCAACTTTGCACCTCAATAGGAATGTTGCACTAAAGTAGAAAAGGATTTTCTTGCACAAAAAGCTGGTGGCACCCTCTTTCTCACGTGAATATTGGAAATACCTCTCTCATGTGCCAAAACCATTACTTCCAATCCTCTTGGAAAAGAAAAAACACGAGCCACACATGTGCCTTTTATTCTCTATTCACATTCTAATCCCAAACCAAGAATACACTGCTCCAAACCTCAGCTTTGTTGCCAAACCAATTGCCAACCCTAAGAACGCCAAATATAAGCAAAACATCTCCAAACCTGCCTCATTGACTCCACTTTCAGATCTGGATCAAGAAAAGTTTCTAAAACTTCTCACTCTCGAATCCCATTTTTTCTTGAAGTTTCCTCTCATCTTTTGATTGATTCATCTCCAATCAAGCATCTATGGTTTTCTGTACGCAATAAATAGCATCTGGACGCATCACTTTGCTCATTTCCAGATCTGGTTTTCTTGCTTATTCCTGAAGTTTATTCAAGCTCTCTTAATCTACTCGTGTATTACTCCAATTCTTGCTCAGTTCTTCATTTTTGGAGCTCAAAGATCAGGGTTCTTGGTTTTATTTTATACTGGAAGTGGAAGAAGCAGTGGACTTGTCTCCACTAGGTAGGCTCCTTTGAACTATTGATCTCTCATGTTTTCTTTGATTTAAGTGTTTAATTCTGTTCATGTAATGCATCTGGAGAAGCTTGAGTTCATAGTTTTGTTTAAATGTATGAATCTGAGCATGTTGGTTTTGCTTGAAATCTTGAATATATGGTGGTACCCGTGTTTTTGGATCTTCTTTTCTCTATGATCGAGTGCTTGTTTTGAGTAACTAATGGTGCTATGTTAATCTGCGTTCTTTGTACTTCATGTTAGAGTTTTATTTTGCTTGATTTGGTTGGTTATTTGTGGAGAAAATTGGTGGAGAATATGTTTATGTTTTATCTTTTTGTGATTTAAAATGGAGTTGTCCGATTGATGAATGTTCACATGATTTCGTGACATTATTTTCCCTTTTTCTTTTTTTGGTTTTTTTGTTTTAAAAAATCTGATAACATGTTGTGTTACTACCATGGGCCTGTGCTTTTTTTGCTCTCCTCACCTCCAGTTTGGGCCCAACACGAAACTGTATGTATATCCTTTTGTATCAGGATTGCTAATACACCTCCCTAATTCATCTTGTTTTCCATTTTCTCTTTTTTATTTCATTTCTAATTTCAATTTTGTTTTAATGGTTAAGCTCATTTTAAAAAATCCAAAAAAATATGTTTCTATTTAATTAATGTGTCAACTTGATTTTCATTATTTTTATTTTATTTTTAATTTTGTCTTATTATTTTATTTGGAATTAAATTGATAGTGTGTTTCCAATGATACCCTTCTTCTAGGGTTAGGAACTTTTGTGACTTTCACACACCATTTTAAGCCAATCTTTTGGTCACTTTTAAGACATTATATGAGGGTGTTTCAATGCTGATTTGATGATGGTTTGAGTTGCTTTAGGTGACTTGCCATTTGCTTTTCATGAGCCCTCGATCCATGCTCGATTTCTTGCATACCCTAACTTGTGGTTCACCTTTTGACAAGCTCTTTAACTCTTTTTGATCCAATATTTTTGCATATGTTACTTGACTGAGTTAAGTTCCATTTGATCTTTTTTTTGGGATTTTATTGAGCCACTTTGCTATTTTTATTGATTTTTACTTGTGGTGCAAGTTTGATTGAGACATACTTTGGTACTTGACCTAGTTTGAATGCATTTGCTTACTTTTGATTGAGAGATACTTGAGATGTTTATATGGTGTGATCATGTTCTGTTTGATCTGATTTGTGGCTTTGGAATCATCTCTTTTCACTCATTTTTCTATTTGTTCTTGATTTTACAAATTGTTGATGTTTTGACTTGAATTCCATGACATACTCAACCTAATCTTGTGATTGTTTCTTTGTGTGATCTCACTCATGTATGAAACCTTTTGTTTGACTTGTATGATATGATTGAGGTTCTGGTCCTCTTTATTTAGGGTTCATTATGTGATTTTCATTTCACTTTATGCCTCACACTTCTTTGCTTGCTTGCATGAATGATAAGTGAATGTCTTCCTCAATTTTGATACATGTTTTGAATGTGTTGCTTGATATCTTAATCTTGTTTGACTTGAGTTTGATCTTGGCATGATGTTAATGTGTATGCTACTGCCCTTTGGGTTCATTACTTGATTTTCATCTCAATTGATCATCATGGTTTGAATTATGTGATGCATATCATCCCCTTTGCTTTGTAACTTCTTTGGTACATAATATTGCATAATGTGAATCTCTTTTGCACATGTGAATTGTTGATGATGATATGATGTGAGTTCTGGTCTTGTTTCATTTTCATCTTGCCTCCTTCATTTCATCTTGGTATGAAGTTCATTGTTGTTTATTTGCACATCTTACACAAGTATGCTTGCATTCTTTCATGTTTATCTTTGCATGTTTACTTGAATGGTTTTGCATTGATCTTTGAGACTTGTTTGATGATATGAGTTGGACATTTATGATATGATGTGCTTGCTGCCATTTATTGTGTCTCATCTTCTCCTTCTCATTCTTCTTCTTCTCTTTCACTCTTTTTCTCCCATGGATCTCAAGACTTGTTTAAGTCTTGGATTCTCTCCCTTTAGAGCCACCTAGTCCAACTTAATTTTTGATTAAGCTTGGAGTAGGATTGACATTAGGTTTTAGGTAGTCGTTCCTCCTAAGCCTCACTAACAATAGGACATCCATGCATGATAACATTAGGACTCTTAGTTTTCCCTTTAGAGTTTCCTTTGTGTCTTCTCTTTTCTCATCTCAAAACTTCTTGAAAACACTTAATAAAGATAAAGTGTATTGCGCACGAGCCTTAAGCTTGGGGAATGAGAAATGAGGGGCTTCCTCTCATCTTTCTAGAGTGCTTAGCAAGCGTCCTGTCTTGGGACGATTCGTTAAGTATTCGTCCCTGTGCCCTAGACTTTGGTGCAATGCAAGTTATGAACTAACTTAAAAAACACTTTTGTCTAAGAAACACAAAGCAAATTCAAATCTTTTTATCCTTCGGGATTGTTGGGTTTCAAACTTCATTTTTAGAAAAGAGCTCGTCGCTCGCGTAAAAAACACTTACCCATCCGTGGTCGTACCCACGAACTACATTAGCTCTGATTCCTCTCTCTCTCTCTCTCGTCCGATTGAGGATATGTAGGCACAAGGCAGCGATTGTCTTGGCGAGCAACCTTCCCCCAGTTCCCGTCCGAACTACGTTGACTCTGACTTTCCCATTGCACCGAGGGAGTACGTAGGCCTAGGACAACGATACCGTCCTATCAAGTCACTTCTTTTTCTTTCTTTTCTTCTTCATTTCCCCATTCTTTTCGTTATCGTTTCTTCTCCGGTCCAGTAGCAGTGGAGCTCCAGACGACGACACCCTTTGATGCAGACAACAAGCGTGGATCCCATCGAGTATGATGGACGTGTTGGGTGCTAACACCTTCCCTTCGCGTAACCGACTCCCGTACCCATTTCTCTTGGTCGCGAGACCATGTTCTTTCCCTTTCTCTTCAGGTTTATGCAGTGTTTCCTTTCCCTCTCTTGGGATAAATACACATTGCTGGCGACTCTGTGTTTTCCGCGCCACTCTCGCGTTTGTACCGTTGGATGCGAATCTTTCGGGAGCGACACAGTGCCCCAATCCTGATTTCTTTTCTCTCTCTTTCCAAACCTAAGTTTACCGTTTCCAACGGCTCTTTATGAGGTTCAATGGACCTTTCCTCCTGTCTGAGTAATTGGGAGATCTCTTCTGGAATTTCGTCGTCATTCTCTTCTTCAGCCCAAATACCGGGAACTCAAAGTTGGGAGAAGGCATCGGATCGTATGTTTCAACGGGGTTTAAAACAAGCAATCTGCATGACGTTATGATTTGTGTTTAGAAGAGATAGAGAGAATGCAAGAGTGTGAGTAGTGTATTTTTTTTTGGAAAACTGCTTGTTTATTTTATTATTCATTTGTTTTTTTGGATTACCATTTTCTGGAAAAAAAAGCAAAAAGAGAAAACAACAATTAATGCGGAAATTACAGAACGACGTTATTTTATTCATGAACAAGTCGATTCTTGAAACTACAACCCTATAAAACAAAGCTCTGTCGCTTTGGGCGAAGCGAAGAGGGAAATTTATAGAAAGTGAGCCCTATCAAAACATCTGTTTCACCTGGGTAGGGTGAAAGGTTAAAGACGACAATTACTTTGACTTATGAACAATCTTCAGAACATCGACAACAACCCATTGGCGACGAACTCCTCTGTGAATCACAAAGTCTGGAACCTTCCTTGATTTGTCTTCAGAAATAACGCTGATTTCTGGTGGAGCAGGATCATTGGAATCTGTCTCCTAGGCAGAGTTGTCGTAGGAGGATTCCTCTGTTGCATTTTGCATAGCATTGGTGCTCTCAGGTAAATATCCCCATCCAATTGGCTGGATGTCTTCGAACCTGATACGAGAGCTTTCAGGAGCGGTGTATTTGACCATGAAGTCGTACTTTCCACTCGGTTGTCCCAAGGTGTCCCACACTTCTTTGGAACTGGATGAGTCATCTTTCTCGATGACGTTGACCTCTGGAAAAGCATAGTTGATGAATTCAAGTCCTGCAAACGTTGCAAATTCATCGTCGTACTGGACGTTTTCTGAATGACCTTATTGTTGATCCCATGACATGGTGGGGACGCAGGTATTCTTTTCAATGATGCTCAGCTGATTTTCATTGTTTGGCTGATTTCCTTGCCCCATGTCTCCTGGATACGACTGCCACATTGGCAGGCCATCCATCGGGCCATAATAGTTGTGGTCAAAGTTGTCCTTTATCAGAGTGTCCTCCTCTAATGAGTTTGGTGGAGCACGACATCCTTCAGGATCACAATCTCCGTATATCATTTCGACATCTGACCCTGGTATAAATCTCAGACTCTGTGTAGGAAAGCAAAAGGGCGTAGGCACCTCTTCCTGAGACGTATATCCTTCCTTGTTAAGATAAGACTCCCATTCTTCCTCCATATCAGAGGAATCATCTTTATTGATGGTATGCACTTCTTGAGGCACTGGGTGAAGGAAACCTCCACTGTGGAAGAAGTCTTGGATGGGATGAAGACTTTCATTGCTTGTAGTAGCTATCTGGGTACAGGTTGCATAAAAACTAATACCCTTCTTTGTTTTATTGTCAGTAGGAATGCCTAGATGTCCCCATCCTGTTGTATTGGTACTCTCGACTGCTTTGATAGCATCTTTGTATGAGGAAATGGAAGTTCCCTCTTCAGATTGATTGTCCTTGCTCACCAATAGTGCTTGGAACTGAGTTCCAATAACCTCCTCGGGTTTTACACCAGTAGATGATGATAAGTTACTCACGAGCAAGGCTTGTTCTCCACAAACCGTGACGAGCTGGTTGTTCTGGATGAACTTTAACTTTTGGTGGAGGGTCGAGGTGATCGCCCCAGCCTGATGTATCCAAGGTCTTCCTAATAAACAACTGTACGTTTCCCGGATGTCCATGACCCGGAAAGCGACTTGGAAAGTGTGAGGACCAATAGTTATGGGAAGGTCGACTTCGCCGATAACTGTTTTTCTGGACCCATCAAATGCTTTGACGACGACCTCATTGGTTCTCATCGGGGGTCCTTTGAAGGATAATTGCATCAAAGTGGACTTTGACATAACATTCAGGGCTGACCCTGTGTCTACCAGTACGCTGGCTAAAGCATCGCCCTGGCAGCTGACCGTGATATTGAGCGCCATGTTATGACGGCGACCCTCTTCAGGTAATTCCTCATCACTAAATCCCATGTTATTGCCGGAAGTGATGTTAGAGACAATGCAATTGAACTGTCTAATTGTTACATCCTGTTCTACAAAGGCTTGCTCCAAGACTTTCTGTAGAGCCTCCCTGTGCGCTTTTGAACTGAGTAAAAGTGACAGCACAGAGATCTTTGAAGGAGTTTGTAATAGCTGATCAACAATGTTGTATTCACTCCTTTGGATGAGCTTCAGCATCTCATCGTTGTTTTTCGAAAGGTCGGGATTACTGGATTGACCGACCTGTAGATTGGGAACTTCTGTCTGAGGTTCCTTTTCTTTGTTAAGCTCTCCAACTCCTCAGTTGAAGATTCGACCACTCCGTGTTACTCGACTGATGTCTGCAATATTCACAACGGAGGGTAATGGAATTTCCTTTCCATTCTCGACTGTTGCTGGACCGTATTTGTAAGGGATAACCTTAGTTGATTCATACGGTAATGGTCCTGGTAGATAGATGACTATGGGAGCCTTCTGATTTTTCTGACCATCGTAAGCAATTTCGATCTGTTCCTGGTTGTGAACTCTCGATTTGTCAAGTAGAGGGATGATGGTACAAATATCCCTAGCCTTCTGATGATCAGAGATTACGACAACATCCTCAATTTGATCGGCGAGGTAGTCTGGTGCCCAGTTGATTGGTCCGGAACCCGGATATGGGCGAATCTCTCCACGATCCACCTGACCCTGAAGAGCTGCTCGCACAAGGTAACATCCTTGGTTACTTTCCGAACAGACTCTACAACGTTCCTAATTATGTGGTGGCACTTGGCCACGCCTGCTTTGAATACAATGCAACCTCACTAGGTCAGTTTCCACAGATCGAACGTCCCGACTTTGATGCCGAGTAGGGTTCCCGTTGGTAATACTAATTTGCTGGGTGTCTTCATCCATATAGATTGGAAGCCACCAGTGATTCAACAAGTGCTGAAGGGTTTCCTGGACAAGGGCACAACCTTGATCATTTTTGCAACCCGCCCTACAGCTCTGATAATCATGTGATACCAGGAACCCGAGCCGGACCTATTTAGCATGTAACTCCACCAGGCTGGTATTCATCAAGCGAATATCGAAGATTTGAATCATGCTGATCTGATAGGGATTCCTATCATGGTAGTCTTGGATCCATCCAAGATCCATCTGACGCTGGAGGGCCTCTTGTACAAAAGAGCATCCCTGTTTGTTTACCGAGCAAGTCAGACAGGAACTGTAATCATGCCGCGGCAGATTATGATACTGACTTTGCCTAGAGTGCATCGCCACCAAGTTGACATTCATTGCACGGACGTCGTGGTTCTGAATGATGTTAGAATTCGTGTAAACCATGTTAACTCCACGAACTCGGTGCTCTTGGATCCATCCGAGATCCATCTGTTCCTGTAGAGCTGATTGCACCACAGAACATCCTCGATTGCTTTTAGAGCAGATATCACACTGGTGATAGTTATGAGGTGGCACATGGCCATATCCACTCTGTCTGCAATGTATCTTGACCAGATTGGTCCTTAACAAGAGTACATCATGAATTTGATAGACGTTGTTAGTCTCTCCCTCTATCAAATTCACTGTAGCTTTCTCGTGTTGAGACAGCGGGTTTGTGAGAACATTAGGATTTGTATCCTTGAAAGATAAGACCCCGCTCCTAACAGGATTTTGCACGTCGGATTTGAAATTGAGACAGTTCTCTATGTTATGCCCTGGTCCTCCTTGATGGTAAGGACAAGTCTGATCCACCTTAAACCAAAAAGGCAGATTTTTCGGTACTATAAGAGGGGACTTAGTCTGGACATGCCCCTTAGCCAATAGTAACAGAAATAGTTCTCCGTACAATACGGGTATAGGATCAAATCCTGGTGGCCGCGTTGCACGGTTGTTGTTGTATTGAGGACGAGCCTGCTAAAGAGGCTGTTGAGTCCTTTGCTGATTAGGTTGGCTCTGCGCAACCTGAGATTGATACGTAGAAATAGGCGCAGGATTGATAGCAGGAGTCACAACCGCTACTGGCTGATAACGTCGCCTTTGCTTTCCGAGAGAGATATTCCCAATATCTTGCTCTTTTTTCTTAGGGAGAGCACTACCGTATCGCTTTGTACTACTTGATGATCCAGTGTCTTTGACTAGACGTCCTTCTCGGACGACTTCCTCAAGACGAACTCCTATACCGACTATCTCGGTGAAGTCACTGGGCGCACTGGCAACCATTCTGTCGTAATAAAATGAGCTTAAGGTCTTTAAGAAGATCTTTGTCATCTCTTTTTCCTCAAGAGGTGGAAAAATTTGAGCGGCAATTTCACGCCATCGCTGAGCATATTCCTTAAAGGTTTCTTTGTCCTTTTGTGATATTGATCTGAGTTGATCTATGTCGGTGTAATACCCCAAATTTTGACCACTAAAGTTTCCCATCATTGTGCAAATCATCATCATAACATGGATGTACCTTTATGCTTCATCAGTCTCCCCAAAGATGGGTGAGCATCCACTACAATCAAAATTAGGGTTTCAAGCCCTCTCTGAGTGCTTAGACAAAGGATCAATCAAGAAATGACATGATCTTCAACTTGTCTAATCTCTCAAACATCCAAAATGGATCAAAAAGGACTCCCACTTCAAGGATTAAGCACAAGGCTGCTCCCTTCTAGGTGGATCAAGTCTCAAGATCGACAGTGTCACCAAATTAGGGTTTTGGTCGTCTAGGGCCTCCAGATAGAAATTTTCATCTGGGCACAAGGAAATGATCCAAAACATAACCTAATATACTTCATGGAACCTCATGAACCCATGCATCAAGTCAATTTTTCCTCAGGGGATGCATTCATCAAAAATCAGGAATTAGGGTTTCTTGACCTAATTCACCCCTAAGTTGACTTTTGGGACAAACCATGAGCCAAGACCTCAAGAGATGATTTGAGGGTCTCTAATATACCATATTGATCCATTTGGAACAATGGATTGATCCAAGAAGCTTGGGCAACAAGTCTCAATTTCATCTGCACCACAATTAGGGTTTTAAGAGAAAAGTCAACTGTAACCTTGACTTTTGACCAGGACATGCTCCCAAGCCCTAGGACATACCTCAATATACCCTATGACACCCATGGAACATGTCCATCAAGTTTGATTTAGGTCAAGGACATGATTTCCTGAAGAATTGCACAGTTTGGAATTCATCTGATAAAAAGTCAACTGTGCACAAAAGTCAACTTTGACTTTTTGAGATTTTTCACCAAAATGGATTTTTAACCCTAAAATGATGTTAATGTATGATTTGAATCATCATTCATCAAGAAAAATCAAGAAAAGTGAGATAACTTGTAAAAGGGGTAACCATAAAACTTAGAAATTTTTCTAAGTTAAAAATAAAGTGGCAAAGGTACCAACTTTGGAGGACCATAACTCCTAAACCACAAGGCCATTTTTTCTTATCCAAAGATGGATTTGTAGCCCTCATTATCACCTACAAAAACTTCAACTACAAGTCATTCCAATTCATTAAGGATTTTGAGTTATGGAGTGATCAAAGTGGATGAAAAGTGAAAATCTCACTTTTTCCAACACTTAGTGAAATTTTCACTAAGTCAGATTCTGCCTCACTTTTTGCCAAATGTAGGAGGATTTTTCACTTGGAATCAAAAGAGATCAAAACCAAACTTGTTCAAACAGTTGTTTTATCATGTAAGAGCTTTCCAAAATGGCCAAGAACATTGCCAAATTCAACCTACACCATGAGATACAACATTGCCAAGTTGCCCTGCTGAAATCTGTCAAGGCAAGGCAGAATTTGCATTTTGGCTCGATTTACCAAAATCAGCCAATTTCAATTGCTCCAATCCACTTGGACACCTCTGAGGATTGAATCCAAAGGGGACAATCACTGAGCCAAGCCTCCAAGGTCCAAGGAACAAGGAATAGCATGTTGAACCTAGAGTTGCCAAAATAGGGACAAGACTTCAAATTTGGAATGAGGCATTCAATGGAACCATCAAGGTGGCATGGACTGATCCATTCTCATCTGAAATCAGTCAAGACTTATCCAAGACCAAGGGGACCAAAGCTCTGTGCCCTAACCTCTAGTCAATGGCTAGAGGAGACTTGGATTTTCATTTGCCAACATTGGCCAAACCTACTTACCAGCTGCCATGCACTATTCCTTGCAAAACAAACTTGCTCTACTATAAATAGAGCTCAATTGTGATCAGTTTGAGTACACCAAAGCCATCTAACAGATGCTTTCCTCAAAATCTCTTCTTTCACTCCAATTTTGCCTTCTAAGGCAAGTCACTATCGGGTTTTGAGTTTGAGAGCTTTTCCAATCAAACCAATCACTCACACACCTCACATACATCACATATGAGTTGATCAAACACTTAGATTACTTCTGAAACATCAATTTCACAAAATCACCAGCTGGTTGCTTAAGGTTTTAACCAAAGTGCAGCTGAGGTACCACAAAATGATCCAGCCAATTTCAATCAAGTCCAACCATCCAAACACAATCCATAGGGTGTAGGGAAGCTGTTCAGATCATCACCACTCATCTGTAACACCTCCAAATCAAAAATCACTTTGAACTTACTGTCACGGCTTGGAGGTAAGCACATGCTTGGTCATCTCTCAATCTATGCATATTTCCTCGCACAATAATTTGGCCATATGTTCATAATCATGCATGGAATGTTTTCCCTCAATTAATTGCATTGTTTGAATCGTGTATCAAAAATCCTAGCCTTCATGCAGAAATTAGGGTTCTTGAGGTCTCTTCGTGATTTCTTGTTGTATGTTTAATTTAAATGAAATTAAAGTACATAGACATGATCGTGAGGTTGAGACGAGCATAATGATATGTGGATTGCATGATATGATTACGTATTCATGGAGATTGGATAGAAAATGCAAATCTGAGAAACCAAGAACACGCGCGTGTTCTTCAGCTTGTTCTTGGCGCCATTTTTGAATAATTCAAATATTTGAATTTTGTGATTTTGTTTAATTGATTCAAAAATTAATTTCTCTCTGAGTTTTAATGATTTTGAGTTGATTCTTTTTTTAATAATTCACAAAAATGTTAAAATATTTTATTTTCACAAAAAATCCCAAAAATATTATTTATTTCATATAATTGATATTTTTGCAAAGAATTAATGTTTTAATTGTTTTTGGCATTTTAAATATTTTTTCTACATTGATTTTGCAACTTTTGATGCTTTCTAATTATTTTGTAGGTCAATACTTAATTTTTGAAGCATTAATCCAAGATCACAATTTTTTTTCCATGTGTTAAACAATTTTTGATCATTTTAATTGAATTTTTATTCAATTAAATACATTTTGAAAACAAATTAGGGTTTTGGATTAATTCAACCCTCATAAATCATTTTCAAAACTCTCTGGGCCTCTTGAGAGAGTGTAAGACCCATCCCCCCTTGTACAAAAAACTTTTTGGGCCTCATGCATTGTATAAGTCCATCTGTACAAGTAAACAGCGCGATCGTCGCCCGTTAAAAAATAAAAATCATCTGGGCCTCTCCTTGAGCTATGAGACCCATTCAAAACACTTTGGGCCTCTATTAGAGTGTAAGACCCAATCCCCCTTTTAACCAAAACAATTTTGGGCCTCACTTATTGTATAAGTCCCTCTGCGTTAAAAGAAAACCTCGGCGCGATCACCATTTTAAAAGAAAAAATCATTTGGGCCTACCCTCATGTTATAAGCCCCACTCTTTGTCTTTAAACCTTTTTGGGCCTCTTGAGAGAGTGTAAGACCCATCCCTTTGTACAGAAAACCATTTTTGGGCCCCAGTCACTTGTATAAGTCCCTCTGTACAAAGTCAAACAGTGCGCTCACTGATAAAACCCTGGGCCTCTCCTTGAGTTGTAAGCCCCAAATCTTTCTTTTTCAAAGCACTTTCTCCTTTGATTTTGAATATACTGTTGTTTTCAATCTTTCTTTGTTGAACAACTAACCAAACAGCATGGAAGCACTCCAACCGAGTAAGTGGTTATCACTTTCGTTTACTGCTTTCATATTATAAACTGTATTGTGGGGCTGCTCACTGTAAGTCTCATTTCATAAACTCATATCTACTGTGTAATAATAGTATAGATATTTCGAGTTTCCCCAGCTACTACGTCTAGAACTAGGTGACGCCGTTTCACTTATTCGTAGAAATAGACGCCTAGATCCCCAATAGGAGCACCAGATACAGTCTTCTCTTCGGCTGTCCTCCTTAGGAATCGTCAAGAAGCTCTACTCCCCAAGATGAATGTATTCTCCGTGAATGGCATCTTTGAGTTTCTTCCAAATTCTCGAACTTTCCTGACTTGATCTATTCCTTGTGGATAGCTTGCCTTGAATGTCTTGGGGTTTGGGTACCCACTACGGTCATAATCTTGGACCTTAACTAAGGAACCCTCTTCAAAAGCTAAAAGTCGCTGGATAGTAAACCTCGCACGTTTACCAGTGGTTTTTATCTTTAAAAGAGTTATCTCTCCTAATGGAAAGGAGATGATAAGACCCACGGGCTTCTTAAAAGCATCAGCCTCCTCTTGGGCATTATTCAAGGACACTACGGCTTCTTAGAAGTATTCACAGCATCCTCTTAGGCTTCGTATAATGATCTCTTCCTCCGGGAATGATAGCCTCCTCTTGGGCTTCGTACAAGGACCCGTCGGCTTCTTAAAAGTTTCCAGCCTCCTCTTGGGCTTCGTACAAATTGTCCCGACGACCTCCTAGAGGTATAGGAACAGAACATAGTAATCCTCATAGAAAAGTCCTTTCATAGAGTCTGCTACTGTTTCTCAAAGCATAGTACAAAAGATAAAACTCTAGACTTGGACAGTATAACTTCCTTGAGTCTCAAAGACATTCTCAAGCACCCTTCGTTAAATAGGAAGGAAACCCGCAGACTCAGACAGTCTCAATCCCTTTGGATTTCCCGTTTCCTCAAAGAGAAGGAAATATCCCTGATCCTCAAATCAAATCCCTGAGTACAGTGATGCTCATATAAGAACTGATTTTCTCTTTTAAAATCAGTATATTGGATCTGTCACTCAACTGAAACAGTTACAATAGCCTCCATCTCAGGCTTCGTACGAGACACCAAAATTCTCCCCAGTGGAGTCAAACAACCGTTTAGCCTCTTTCTCGGGCTTTGTATGAGACACATAAGAGACTCCCTCGTTGAGTCAATCCCCCTTTCGCCTTCATCTCGGGCTTTGTATGAGATACAAAAAGGTTCTTATAGAGCCAAACAAACAATCACCTCCATCTCGGGCTTCGTACGAGATACATAAAACTCTCTTGTTGAGTCAAATCGCCTCCATCTCGGGCTTTATACGAGATACCAAAAGACTCCATCGTCGGGTCAAAATCTTTTAGCCTCTCTCTCGGGCTTTGTACGAGACACATATCAGCCTCCTCTTAGGCTTTGTATAAGAAAACCACTGGTTGATCCAATCAACCTTTTAGCCTCAAAGCTGTGCCTCGTTCACAGTACACAAACATCAACAACTCCTTTCCCTTCATCTAATCGCTGTAAGTGGCAAGCCTCTGGATCATCTACAACCATGCCACTGTCCCTCTTTTAGCATGAGAAATTCCTAAGGAAAGATGGCATTGCTCTACACTGAGTTAAAGTCTTCTCCTTCAGGTTAAAACCTTTTCTTTGGAAATTATGGCATTGCTCGGATCTGCGTATCCCAGTTAAAGTAATTCTCCTTCTCCCCTCTTTAGAGATGACAAATTCTCTCTAAAGTCGAGGTCTTTCAGCTTCACATCTTGGGCTTTAAACAAGATACAAACCACCTTTCGCTTCACGTCTTGGGCTTTGAACAAGACACCAAACACCCATTTCCTCCCATAGAATAGGAGGAACTACGAACGCTCTGATTTCCCTGTTTCGGTAAACGGGAATACGTAGGCATAAGATCGAAAGAAAAGATCTTAGCGAGCGCAATCAACAAAAAACCCAAATCCCATATCTCCATCAATCAAAAGCAGTAATTCAAAAGCATCAGTCCTAACATCCTAATCCTTGTTCCCCGTCAGAAACCCATTGCCTAGATTAAAAGAAAGAAAACCGTATTGGCGAAAATACAAATAACCAGTACAAAGGCCCCCCACATTGATAGCATCCGTAACCTAACAGACCGCTGTTTAAACTCAGTATGTAAGCAGGGTTAATTGGAGACATCTATTTCCCTTCCTTATTCAGCTCACAATAGGATAAAAAATGAATCGACCTGTACTTCAAACTCAGACCGCAGAGAGCGACCAGCGCTTAAGAACCGCGTCCAAAATCGCTCGCTACAGAAAAAATGGTGCCCACCGTGGGGCCGGTTCAAGGTTAGATCTAGGCACGGTCTTCCTTCTCTTCACTTATGTGAAAACCACAGATTGGGGCTTCCGCCGGGGAACCTATTTCTGTCAGGAACTTAGGAATCATAGCTTTATAAGTCTAGGATGATTAGGAAAAATATATATACTGCTTTTCCTAATTACTATATGTGTTTATTTTTCTGCTAATGGGAATGCGGGTGATGCCGTATGTGGAAAGATTGAGTATACACCTAGAAAAGCCAAACCCTTTCGTAGCGCGGAAGCTATCGGAAATAGCTGTTACGCGATACTACCCTCATTTGAGGCTGGTGATCTATTCTCGGTGAATGGCACTTACTCTAAGATTGCTTTACAACTCGCTGGCGATCCGCTTGTTGTTTTGCTTTCCTGGGAGGAGCTGATGATAATGAGTACAGGTACAAAAAATCACCCTAGTATAAACCTTTGGGGATGGGTAGAGCCTTGACTTCATGACAACGACCCTTTGACCCCATGTTTTTTCTATGTTTTTGTGTGCTGCATTCATGCATCCATTTCATAAAACATTAAAACATTCAAAAAACTTCTCTTCTAGTCTCTCTGTTTTTCAAATTAAACTAAGACTGTGATTGCAAATATCAGAGAAAAAGATTGCATTAATGGGTTTCGGTAGAAGGAGAACTCACCAGTATACCTTCAAGGTTCCAAAACTAGGGGATTTGAGAAAGTTAGCAAGGATGATCGTTAACCCAGAGGCTTTCAGAGCCAAGCACGGTGGTTTGCTGCCACTGTTAAGAGTCCATGTGATTAAGGGGATCATGGACGCGCTCATTCAGTTCTACGATCCGGTTTATCATTGTTTCACATTCCCGGATTACCAGCTATCACCAACGCTGGAGGAGTATTCTCATATGACTGATTTACATATCACTGATCGAGCTCCGTTTTTTGGACTGGAAGAAATTCCAAAGAATCAGACTATTGCAATAGCAATTCATTTGGACGACTCTGAGGTCAGGACTCACATGACCACTAAGGGTGGTATCCAAGGTTTGCCAGCCCAGTTCTTGACAAAGAAAGCTCTGTACTTCGCTAGTATAGGGAACAGGACTGCTTTTGAAAGCATCTTTGTCTTGCTCACCTACGGGTTATTTTTGTTTCCTAACATCAATAACTTCGTCGATATCAACGCTATTAAGGTTTTTCTCATTGGAAACCCTGTGCCGACTTTGCTCGCAGATGCGTATCATTCTGTACACATGGGAAATTTGTACAGCGGAGGGGAGATCACATGCTGTGTACCTTTGCTTTACAAATGGTTTATTTCTCACTTGCCCAAGTCTGCTGCTATTTGGGATTGCAAGAGTGTCTTATGTTGGTCGCAGAAGATCATGTCTCTCACCAATTCCGATATAGATTGGTGTAATAGGATTTATGAGGGAATCAGAATCATTGACCATTGTGGAAACTTCCCCAGCGTACCCCTCATAGGAACTAAAGGAGGAATCAACTATCACCCGATATTAGTTCTTCGTCAATTTGGATACCCGATGAGACACATCCCACTGGGTGTTCATCTGGAAGGTCTTTTCTTCAAGGAAGGAGAAAACGACAGAGCACTAAAGATGGAAATAGTGCAAGCCTGGAAACATGTTCATAAGAAAGGACGAGAGTCTCTGGGAAAACCGGACTGTGTCTCGGTGGAGCGTTATCTCCATTGGGTACAAAATAGAGCTCTCAAGCTAAAGATGCCTTATCCTCGTTACGGAATTCTTCCACCGAGGGAAATTGTCATGTACTTCATGACGGAAACTGAAAAGCTTCAGGTTACTCTCAACAAAGTTCAAAAGGAAAGAAGATCTTGGAAGAACAAGTACCGCACCCTCGACGTAGAGTGTATCCAAATACAGCAACTACTAAAAGAGAAAGATGCTCTGATTGAAATTTTGGAGCAGCATGCTGTAGGGAATCAAGATGACCAAAGGAATTTGCTCGCTCCTTTCACCTGGCAAAGGAATGACAACCCAACAACGGCCCAAGCGCCCCGGTCAAAGAAGAGGACTCGGGACCCATTAGTTTAGGTTTCTATTTCTGCACTTTGTAATCTACTGTATTTCCATTTCTGTAACCCTTTGGAATTCAATAAAAAGGGGTTTCCCCACTGTTTGATATTTGCAATCTAATTGTCGAAGTTTATTTTGATTAAACCAAACAACAATTAATATAATCATTGCATTCATCATTCTCACATCGCGTATTCTCCTTACCTACGAATCTCACGTTTGTGTCTCGATTCTAGAGTCAAACTGTCTCATTCGTATAATACTCGGGCCAATCGTCAGAAAAGGATGGATGATCTTGAGGAAGAAAACAGAGAGTTAAAAGAAGAGATCGATGCTCTGAGAGAGGATATGAGAAAGCTTCGTAATGACATGCAAGCCATGGCAGAAGCTCAGCTACAAAGAACTGTGATCTCGGAGATCACCTCAACGCCCATCATAGAAAAGTATGATCCTAGGTATCAGATGCCGAAAGATCGTCCTTGGGGCATGCCTGTTAACTATATCCTGGAAGGATATGTTCCGCCGATCACTGAAGATCAGGGAATCGCAACAGAAGCCGTTGGGCCTGAAGGTTACAAACTTCGGGAAAGCGAAGATGCCAGGGGCATACTCAAGACTCCTGAAGGTTACAGACTTCGGGAGGCGCCAAGATTTACTGCCGTAGTCACGGTACCACCCCCTGTGGTGCACACTGTCCCGGAAGGACAGATTCCACAGACACCTTCTAGTAAGAAGGAAACTATGTTTGACAGAATGGATGAATTCCAGGAGCAGTTCTTGGAAATGCAGAAAGAGCTGCAAGCCATTCGTGGTCAGGATCTATTTGGAAAGGACGCCGCAGACCTCTGCTTGGTCCTAAATGTGAAAGTCTCGCACAAGTTCCAAGTGCCCGACTTTGAAAAATACAAGGGTAACTCTTGCCCTCAGAGCCATCTAGTGATGTACGCTCGGCGGATGTCAGCTCAGACGGAGAATCAGGACCTGCTGATTCACTACTTCCAGGATAGTTTAACCGGTGCCGCACTTAAATGGTACATGGGTTTAAACTGTACTACGATCAGTACATTCAGAGATATT
Organism: Lathyrus tuberosus; assembly: GCA_022829125.1. Classification (NCBI taxonomy): domain Eukaryota; kingdom Viridiplantae; phylum Streptophyta; class Magnoliopsida; order Fabales; family Fabaceae; genus Lathyrus; species Lathyrus tuberosus. The sequence continues at coordinate 3,521,769 of JALAZF010000183.1, forward strand.
GGTACTACCTTCGTCCAACAATACAAGTACAATTTGGACATGGCACCCGACAGAGATCAACTCAGATCAATGTCACAAAAGGACAAGGAAACCTTTAAGGAGTATGCTCAAAGGTGGCGTGAAATTGCCGCTCAAATTTGTCCACCTCTTGAGGAAAAAGAGATGACAAAGATCTTCTTAAAGACCTTAAGCTCATTTTACTATGACCAAATGGTCGCCAGTGCGCCCAGTGATTTCACCGAGATGGTCGGTATGGGTGTACGTCTTGAGGAAGCCGTCCGAGAAGGACGTTTGGTAAAAGACACTGGATCGATGAGCGGTACTAAAAAATACGGTAGTGCTCTCCCTAAGAAAAAAGAGCAAGATATTGGGAATATCTCTCTCGGAAAGCAAAGGCGACGTTATCAGCCAGTAGCAGCTGTTACTCCTGCTATCGGCCCCGCGCCTGTTCCTATATATCAACCTCAGGTTGCGCAGAGCAAACCTGACCAACAAAGGACACAACAGCCTCTTCAGCAGGCTCGTCCTCCATATAACAACAACCGTACAATACGGCCATCAGGGTTTGATCCTATACCCGTAACGTACGCAGAGCTGTTTCCGTTACTGCTGGCTAAGGGGCACATTCAGACTAAGTCTCCCATTTCAGTTCCGGAAAATCCGCCTTTGTGGTTTAAAGCGGATCAAACATGCCCTTACCATCAAGGAGGTTCGGGGCATAACATTGAGACTTGTCTCAATTTCAAATCCGACGTGCAAAAGCTTGTTAGGAGCGAGCTCTTATCTTTCAAAGATACGAATCCTAATGTTCTTACGAACCCGCTGCCTCAACATGAGAAAGCTGCAGTCAATCTGATTGAGAAAGAGACTAACAATGTCTATCAAATTCACGATGTACTCTTGTTAAAGACCAATCTGGTCAAGATGCATTGTAGACAGAGTGGATATGGCCATGTGCCACCTCATAACTATCACCAGTGTGATATCTTCTCTAAAGACAACCAGGGATGTTCTGTGGTGCAATCAGCTCTACAGGAACAAATGGATCTTGGATGGATCCAAGAGCACCGAGTTCGTGAAGTTAACATGGTTTACACGAATTCCAACGTCATTCAAAGCCACGACATCCGTGCGATGAATGTCAACTTGGTGGCGATGCACTCAAGGCAAAGCCAGTATCATAATCTGCCGCGGCACGATTACAGTTCCTGTCTGATTTGCTCGGTAAACAAACAGGGATGCTCTTTCATACAAGAGGCCCTCCAGCGTCAGATGGATCTTGGATGGATCCAAGACTACCATGATAGGAGCTCCTATCAAATCAACATGGTTCAAATCTTCGATATTCGCGTGATGAATACCAACCTGGTAGAGTTACATGCTGAGCAGGTCCGACTCGAATTCTTAATATCACACGACTATCAAAACTGTAAAGCAGGTTGCGAAAACGATCGAGGTTCTACCCTTGTCCAGGAGGCACTTCAGCACTTGTTAAATCACTGGTGGATGCCAATCTATATGGACGAAGATACTCAGCAGATTAGTATCAATAATAGGAATCCTACTCGTCGTCAAAGTCAGGATGTCCGATCATTGGAAGATAACCTAGTGAGGTTACATTGTATTCAAAGTGGGCGTGGCCAGGTGCCACCACACAACTATGACAGTTGTAGCGTCTGTTCGGAAAGTAACCAAGGGTGTTACCTTATGAGAGCAGCTCTTCAGGGTCAGGTCGATCACGGAGAAATTCGTCCATATCCAGGTTCAGAACCCATCATTTGGTCACCGAATTACCTTGCCGATCAAGTTGAGGATGTTGTCACGATCTCTGGTCATCATAGGACCAGGGATGTTTTTGACATCATCCCTCTATTTGATGAATCTAAAGTTCCCAACCAGGAACGGATCGAGGTTACTTATGATGGTCAGAAAAATCAGAAGGTTCCCATAGTCATCTATCTACCGGGGCCACTACCGTATGAATCAGCTAAGGCAATCCCTTACAAATACGGTGCAACAATAATCGAGAATGGAAAGGAAATTCCATTACCCTCCATCGTGAATATTGCAGACATCAGTCGTGTAACACGGAGCGGTCGAATCTTCAACCGAGGAGTTAGAGACCCTAACAGAGAAAAGGAACTTCAGACGGAAATTCCTAATCCACCAGTCGGTCAATCTAGTAATCCCGACTTTTCAAAAGACAAAGATGAGATGCTAAAGCTCATCCAAAGGAGTGAATACAACATTGTTGATCAACTGTTACAGACTCCTTCAAAGATCTCAGTATTATCATTGTTACACAGTTCAGAAGCACACAGAGAGGCTCTACAGAAAGTCTTGGAGCAAGCCTTTGTGGAACAGGATGTAACAATCAGACAATTCGATAGCATTGTCTCTAACATCACTTCCTGCAATAATTTGGGATTTAGTGATAAGGAATTACCTGAAGAGGGTCGCCGTCATAACATGGCGCTCAATATCACAGTTAACTGCCAGGGCGATGCTTTAGCCAACGTACTGGTAGACACAGGGTCAGCCTTGAATGTTTTGCCGAAGTCCACTTTGATGCAATTATCATTCAAGGGCCCTCCGATGAGAGTCAGCGAGGTCGTCGTCAAAGCATTCGACGGATCCAGAAAAACAGTTATCGGTGAAGTCGATCTTCCCATAACTATTGGTCCTCACACTTTCCAAATCACTTTCCAGGTCATGGACATCTGGGCAACATACAGTTGTTTATTAGGAAGACCTTGGATACATCAGGCTGGAGCGGTTACTTCAACCCTCCACCAAAAGCTAAAGTTCGTCAAGAACGATCAACTTGTCACGGTTTGTGGGGAACAAGCCTTGCTTGTGAGCAACTTATCATCATCTACTTGTGTGGAACCCGAGGAGGTTATTGGAACTCAGTTCCAAGCACTATCGGTGAGCAAGGACAATCATTTCAAAGAAGGAACTTCAATTTCTTCATACAAAGATGCTATCAAAGCGGTCGAGAGTACCGATACGACAGGATGGGGACGGCTTGTCATTCCTATTGACAATAAAACAAAGAAGGGTCTTGGTTTTTCTGCAACCTGTACCCATACAGCCGCCAACGATGAAAGTTTTCATCCCCTTCAAAACTTCTTCCACAGTGGAGGTTTTCTCCACCCAGTGTCTCAGACAGTTCATGCTATCAATGAGGAAGATCCCTCTGACACAGATGAAGAATGGAAGTCCTACCTTAACAAGGACGGCTATATGTCTCAGGAAGAGGTGCCTATGCCTTTTTGCTTTCCTACAGAAAGTCCAAGATTTATACCAAGATCAGATGTCGAAATGATATATGGAGATTGTGATCCGGAAGGATGTCGTGCTCCGCCAAATTCATTAGAGGAAGACACTCCGATGAAAGACAATTTTGACCACAATTACTATGGCCCGATGGATGGTCTGCCAATGTGGCAGCCTTACCCAGGAAACTTGGGGCAAGAAAGTCAGTCGAGTAATGAAACTCAGCTGAGCATCATTGAACAGAATACCTGTGTCCCCACCATGTCATGGGATCAACACTCAGGTCATTCGGAAACTACTCAACATGAAGATGAATTTGCAACGTTTGCAGGACTTGAATTCATCAACTATGCTTTTCCCGAGGTCAACGTCATCGAGAGGGATGACTCCTCCAGTTCCAAAGAAGTTTGGGACACTCTGGGACAACCTAGTGGAAAATACGACTTTATGGTCAAGTACACTGCTCCCGAAAGCTCTCGTATCAGGCTCGAGGATATCCAGCCAACTGGATGGGGAGATACAGCTGAGAGCACAAATGCTATGCAAAATACAACAGAGGAATCCTCCTACGACAATTCTGCCTGGGAAACAGATTCCAATGATCCTGCTCCACCAGAAATCAGCGTCATTTCTGAAGACAAATCAAGGAAGGTGCCACACTTTGTGATTCACCGAGGAGTTCGCCGCCAATGGGTTGTTGTCGATGTTCCGAGGGTCGTTCGTCAGTCAAAGTAATTGCCATCTTTAAACCTTTCGCCCTGCCCAGGTGAAACTGATATTTTGATAGGGCTCGTTTTCTGTAAATTTCCCTCTTCGCTTTGCCCAAAGTGACAGAGTTTTGTTTTATAGGGCTGTAGTTTCAAGATTCGACTTGTTCATTAATAAAATAACGTTGTTATGTAATTTCCGCATTAATTGCTGTTTTCTCTTTTTGCTTTTTCAGAAAATGGTAATCCTAAAAAACATTCAATAATAAAAACAAGCAGTAAAATCAAAACACTGCACACACTTGCATTTTCTCTATCTCTTCTAAACACGAATCATCACGTCATGCAGATTGCTTGTTTTATACCCCGTTGAAACATACGATCCAATGCCTTCTCCCAACTTTGAGTTCCCGGTATTCGAGGCTGAAGAAGAAAATGACAACGAAATTCCAGAAGAGATCTCCCGACTACTCAGACAAGAGGAAAGGTCCATTGAACCTCACAAAGAGCCGTTGGAAACGGTAAACTTGGGTTCAGAAAAAGAGAGAAAATAAATCAGGATCGGAGCACTGCTCAGTCCAACTGCCAGAGAGGGTTTGATAAAGCTTCTCAAAGAATTTCCCGATGTATTTGCTTGGTCCTATCAGGATATGCCAGGGTTGGATACCAGCATCGTGGAACATCACTTACCGTTAAGATCGGAATGTCCGCCAGTAAAGCAAAGGTTGAGACGGACTCACCCGGACATGGCCATCAAAATCAAAGAGGAGGTACAGAAACAGATCGACGTGGGTTTCCTTGCTACATCTGAATATCCTCAATGGTTAGCCAACATCGTACCCATTCCCAAAAAGGACGGAAAGGTCAGAATGTGTGTAGATTACAGAGATCTGAATAAGGCAAGTCCAAAGGACGACTTTCCTTTACCACACATTGACATGCTGGTTGACAGCACAGCAAGGTTCAAAGTATTCTCCTTCATGGATGGATTCTCGGGCTATAACCAGATCAAAATGGCGCCGAAAGACATGGAGAAAACTTCGTTCATTACCCCATGGGGTACCTTTTGTTACAAGGTAATGCCGTTCGGTTTGAAGAATGTCGGGGCAACCTATCAAAGGGCCATGACTACTCTGTTTCATGACATGATACAGAAAGAAATCGAGGTATATGACGACGATTTGATTGCAAAATCAAGAACAGAGGATGAGCACGTTGAACATCTGTCAAAATTGTTCGAACGTCTAAGAAAATTCAAGCTCTGCTTGAATCCCAACAAGTGCACCTTCGGTGTCCGTTCAGGGAAATTACTAGGGTTCATCGTCGGCCAGAAAGGAATTGAAGTTGATCCTGACAAGGTCAAGGGCATTCAAGAAATGCCTTCTCCGAAAACTGAAAAACAAGTCAGAGGATTCCTGGGACGTTTGAACTACATCTCCAGATTCATATTCCTTATGACCGCGACGTGTGCGCCGATCTTCAAGTTACTCAAAAAGAACCAGGATTGCGTTTGGTCAGAAGATTGCCAAACCGCCTTCGATGGTATCAAGGAATATCTGTTGAATCCTCCGATTCTATCACCTCCAGTGGAAGGAAGACCACTGATCATTTACCTCACAGTCTTAGAGGACTCAATGGGATGTGTACTTGTCCAACAAGACGAAACTAAACGGAAAGAGTCTACCATTTACTATCTAAGCAAGAAATTCACCGACTGCGAGACTCGGTACACGATGCTTGAGAAAACTTGTTGCGCTTTGGCTTGGGCAGCCAAACGTCTTCGCCAGTACATGATTTGTCATACTACTTGGTTGGTCTCCGAAATGGATCCAATCAAGTACGTTTTCGAAAAACCTGCTCTCACGGGAAGGATTGCCCGTTGGCAGATGTTACTATCAGAATATGACATAGAGTACCATGCTCAGAAAGCCGTTAAAGGAAGTATTTTAGCCAATCATTTGGCTCATCAACCGATTGACGATCAAGAATCAATCGGGTTTGACTTCCCAGACGAAGATGTCATGTATCTAAAGATGAAAGATTGCGATGAACCGCTACCCAGTGAAGGGCCAGAACCAGGTTCCCAGTGGGGACTTTTTTTTACGGAGCAGTCAATCATTATGGAAACGAAATTGGGGCAATCATTGTTACCCCTCAGGGTTCCCACATTCCTTTCACTGCCAGACTTACGTTCAAATGTACGAACAACGAGGCCGAATACGAAGCATGTATCATGGGTCTCGAAGAAGCGATTGATTTAAGGATCAAAAACTTGGACGTATACGGCGATTCAGCCCTGGTTATTAACCAGATAAAAGGAGATTGGAACACATACCAATCAGGATTGATTCCTTACAAAGACTATGCAAGAAGGTTGTTACCCTTCTTCAACAGAGTCGACTTTCATCACATCCCTCGTGATGAGAATCACATGGCTGACGCATTAGCCACTCTCTCTTCCATGATTAGTGTAGGTCGATAGAATGACATACCTAAGATCGACATAATGCGCCTTGAACGGCCCGCTTACATCTTCGCGATTGAAGCAGTCATAGACGACAGACCTTGGTATCACGATATCAAATGCTTCCGTCAGAAACAAGAGTACCCATCTGGGGCACTCAGAAAAGATAGAAAGACCCTCAGAAGATTGGCTGGAAACTTCTTCCTGAGCGGTGACACTCTTTATAAGAGCAATTTTGACATGGTCTTGCTCCGATGCGTCGACAGACCAGAAGCAGACATGCTCATGAAAGAAATTCATGAAGGATCCTTTGGCACTCATGCCAACGGACACACAATGGCGAGAAAAATTCTCAGGGCCGGGTATTATTGGTTGACCATGGAATCCGACTGCTACAAGTACATGAGGAGGTGTCACAAGTGTCAGATATACTCCGACAAAATTCATGTACCGCCATCACATCTCAAAGTTCTTTCTTCCTCGTGGCCATTTTCCATATGGGGAATCGATATGATTGGTATGATTGAGCCCAAGGCTTCAAACGGACATCGGTTCATCCTGGTGGCCATTGACTACTTCACCAAGTGGGTCGAAGCAGCGTCATTCGCCAATGTAACCCGACAAGTGGTGATCCGATTTATCAAAAACAATATCATCTGCCGTTATGGTGTTCCAAGCGAGATCATTACTGATAATGGATCTAACTTGAACAATAAGATGATGAAAGAGTTGTGTGCAGAGTTCAAGATCGAACACCATAACTCATCTCCCTACCGACCCAAGATGAACGAGGCGGTAGAAGCGACTAACAAGAACATCAAGAAGATCGTTCAAAAGATGGTTGTAACCTACAAAGATTGGCACGAAATGCTATCCTTTGCTCTTCACGGTTATCGCACATCTGTCCGCACTTCAACAGGGGCAACCCCTTTCTCTCTAGTATATGGTATGGAGGCAGTTCTCCCCATAGAAGTAGAGATCCCATCAATCCGGGTATTGAAGGAAGCGAAGCTCACCGAAGCTGAATGGTGCCAAAGTCGACACAACGAACTGAACCTGATCGAAGAGAAGCGAATCACGGCACTATGCCACAGTCAGTTGTATCAACAGAGAATGAAGAGGGCGTTCGACAAAAAGGTCCGACCTCGTGTCTTCAGGAAAGGAGACCTTGTGCTCAAGAAGATACAATCATTTCTCACTGATTCCCGGGGCAAATGGACCCCGAATTATGATGGCCCCTATGTGGTCACAAAAGCTTTCTCAGGCGGCGCCTTGAGACTTGCAACCATGGACGGAGAGGAATTTGCCTACTGTAACGCCCCGTTTTGCCAATTTTATATTATTGAGTCTTTTTGGATTATTTTATTCTCGACTTTTATGTGAAAATATGTTATTTTTCGTCGTGATTATATTTTATCGCGTTTTGGGAACATTTGCGGGATATTTGAGTGTGGGGGTATTTTGGACATTTCATAGATATTTTTACTAAGTTAGTAAGAAAGAAAAGAAAATAGAAAAGAAAAGGGAAAGAAAAATAGAGAGAAAGAAAGAAGGAAGAAGGAAAAAGAGAAGAAAAGAGGAGAAGAGAGAAAATTGGAGAAAGAGTGGAAAAATCATCAAGAACAATTTCTAGGAATCGATTAATCGGGTAAGGGTGCGAAACTCGATTATTCTATGATTGTATACGATTATGTATGTGTTTTGTTGTTGTTTTTGGATTGATTTGGAGAATATTAGTAAAACCTAGATTGTGTAAAAATTGATTAGAAATGAATTTGATTGTGGTAAAAATCTTGTTGAATGCATTGTTGATTGTTCATACATGTTTGTGGTATGCTATTACACTTCAAATTGCTGTTTTTCTGAGTTTTAGGTGAAGAAATTGGTTGATGTTGGGTTGGAAAACGCAGAAATTGTTCTGCAGAATTTTTCTGGGTATGCTCTGGCCATACGCGTAAGGGGCATGTCCATACGCGTATGAGCCAAGGCGATACGCGTATCATTGGCTTGTTTTTGGGCCAATACGCGTATGAATCTTGGCATTACGCGTAACATGGGCGAGCCATGGGCCAATACGCGTATGGGTTTTGGAACGAGGATTTTGTGAAGGAAATGGGTTATGTCCGTACGCGTATGGACATGAGTGATACGCGTATGGACAGGAGAATGTCAAAAATGTGATTTTTCAAAATGTTATTTTCGGTTTTGTTCGTAACTTTGGTTCCGATTATCCGATTTTTGAATTCTTGGTGTCGTTAGAAAGGTATCGAGTTGTACTTTATGATTATGAGGTTTTGAGAATTGTTAGCCGATTAAATTTTGTCGGGAAATGTGAATAGTGTCGGTTATCGATTTTTGTCATTTTAATGGCGTGGAATTGACGTGTATTATGCCGTATGTTGTTGTTTTGTACGTGAGATGACTTATGTGCTGTTGTGATGATGCTTTGTGGCCGAAAGGCAAGAAAATGCTAAGTGTGGTATTTGATAAATGTGCATGATTATGAATATGTGCATGGATGCAATGTGAGTGTCATGAGTCATTGTATGCCAAGCATCATAATGTGCATTGTGGAAACGTCCTGAGAGACGGTTTGATTCCCGAGGGGAATATGCTATACCATCGTGTGCCTCGAAAATATGAGGCGCTGCCTGAGGACTTAAAGCGATGGGTATAGACGATTGTGGGCTCCTTTGGAGACTTAAAGCAATCCTTAACGTCGTGTGCCTCGAAAATATGAGGCGATGCCTGAGGACCTAAAGCGACGGGTGAACATCGTAGGCCCGACGGGGAGTTACTTGAGATTCTCAGTAACGAGCGATGGTTCCAATAGTTCCTGAGTGAACTGATGATGAGACAAGAGACATTGGAAGTCGGTACCGCATGGCATGTGCATAGAGTCGTCGTGTCGGTCTATGTGCATTGCATAAATCATGAATTAATTGTGTGTGAATTTGTGACTGTGATTGATGATTGTATGGTATATGTGTGGTGTGTAATGGTATTTGATGCTTGAGAATTGTGCGGTATTATGTTATATGTGGTTGTGGTGAGAATGTGTTACTTGTACAATTCTGTGTTATTATATATAATTTTATTCAATTATATTATGGTTGTTTTTCTTACCCTTCTGCTGTTTTATAACGCTCTATGAGGCGTTGCAGATTAGAGTAGCTGGAGGTATTCTTTTTGTGAAGCTTTGCATCTTCATTCTTTTGTCGGTCGGCTCTGATATGTGACTCCGGGTAGCTAGGGTGGCCGTTTGCGATTATTTTGTATATCCGATGATATATTGTGGTTGTATATGTATAACTGGATGTATGATGGACACGTTTATATGTTTATATGTATATATGTATATATGTTGATCAGATTTTAGATCTTCCGCTTTAATTCTAATTTCTGAAAAGTGGGTGTAAGGAACAAAGTTTCCTCTGTTTGATTGCTACCCCACAGTTGCATATCATTATGGGCAGGTGTTGCATGTTATGCTATGTTTGGGTACAGTTGATGTGATTCCTCCCTTTCTATGCCGCGAATTCAAATGTACTCTGACGAAATTTCAAATTTTCTTTTAGTGCTTTAATTGACTGTTAATTGGGGGTATAGATTGGGGGCGTCACACCTACCCCACGAATGTTGATGTAGTCAAGAAATACTTCGCCTAAAACTATAAAAAAAAACGTCTCGGTGGATTGAAAACCCGAAAGGGCGGTCCAGGCAAAAGTTAGAGACATGAAAAAAATCATCCCGATGGATTGGAAACATCAAGGTACAATCCAGGCAAAAATTAGGGATAATGGCAAGTAACTATGTTCAACAGAGGCAAGTCCCTCAGCAGCAGTTGCATCATCATCCGCCAGGAAAACTCCAGTCAAGGTCATCTTCGACAGAAGCTCAGGATGTCCCGAATTCAAAGTTGGTAGAAGGATAGTGGTCGTTATGTTTCAACGTAGCCCTTTTCCCTGTAAATTACCATTTTCTAACTTTGTATATACTCTTTGGAATCACGCGTTTGGCTGATCTCCATCTTATCAATAAAATTTGAGCCCTTGTGCTTTTGTTTGTAATTCTTTACTTGTTTTAGCTTTACAGAACGACGTTGTTTAAACTTAATCAGCGATTCTTGAAATAAAACAAAAATGAATTTACTTGTTAAACTTTTTCTGCTTTTAAATTAAAGATGGCATTTCTTTTGACTGTTGAACATCAGAAGAACATCGATCGCTTCTCCCGAAGTAAGCGGACTTCAAAGTGCAGAATCAAAGTACTCCTTCTAAGCCAGTATTCCTGAATGAAGGGATCAACTATGTCAGAGACCTTGTTTCGTCTGACACGCCTCGGCCGAGTTCTCATCTCCTAAGCCCGATCAACATAGCTCCCAACGGGACTATCTCTCCTAAGCAAGGTGGAATTGCTATTTTGAATCAACGGTACTTCTTCGCCCCGCGATGGCCGAGTATCCAATTGCGTTCATCCATTAGTCTGTATGTCGCGTCTGTTTTGTCAGCATATACATACATACATCATGCATTTTGTTATTTGCATTCACATTTCATATTGCATCACTATCACTCTAGTCGGTCTTGTCCCCTAGTGGTAGAAGTCCTCTCGATCGAGTTGTCAGTTCTTGCCTCGTCAGGAAATACTGTGTCTGAACAACCTCGCTTCCAGTTTAATTCTGGAAAGAAGTTGGTCCTTGGCCACTTTGATAATTTGAACCTCTGAAAGATCAGAGAACTTTCAATAAATATCACTCTTCGCCATTGAAGATGATATCCTTGCTTTCCCAGATTAAGGAAAATCCACAGAGAAAGCCTCGTGATCAGAGATTCAGCAGCACGCCAGTTTTGCTCCGAAAAACCACTGATGAGAAGGTCATTGGCACCTCAAAATTGGACCCCATCATATGGCGTTTCTCCGGGAAGATCCCGAGAAAAGTATGATGAAAGATCCCAAATAAAAACAGTCTCTCAAGAGACTCGCTTTCCCCAGTAGAATCGACAAATGTCGTCTCCAACAGAGAAGTTTGTGCAACTCTATAACTCAGACGTTGGGTTCCCCAGCAAGTCTGACATCAAACCTTTTTCCGTTAAATGGCATCTCCCCAGGAATATTCGGCGAGAAGTTTGAAGGAAAACCGCTACACATAGCGTCCCTTGTCAATAAAGTTTATTGACAAAAGAAACTGAGACTAGTTCTTGGTAGGAAACCAAGAACGAGGGGAAGTTCAAAAGAAACCAAGACCAGTTCCTTGGTAGGAAACCAGGAACGAGGGGAAGTTCATTTCAGAGACTGAGACCAGTTCTTGGTAGGAAACCAAGAACGAGGGGAAGTTCAAAAGAAACCAAGACCAGTTCCTTGGTAGGAAACCAGGATCGAGGGGAAGTTTACCTTTTCTAAACATCATTGCTTAGCTAAAGAAGATGAATGCATAAGCTACCATTCATAACCACCATCAAAATTTCAGGTATTCCGAAATTTAATCCTCTTGCACCCCGAATGCCCGAATCCCTTCGTCATTCACACCTTCGGGTCCAAGAAGATTAAATAGGGGCATCTGTAATACCCCAAATTTTGACCACTAAAGTTTCCCATCATTGTGAAAATCATCATCACAACATGGATGTACCTTTATGCTTCATCAGTCTCCCCAAAGATGGGTGAGCATCCACTACAATCAAAATTAGGGTTTCAAGCCCTCTCTGAGTGCTTAGACAAAGGATCAATCAAGAAATGACATGATCTTCAACTTGTCTAATCTCTCAAACATCCACAATGGATCAAAAAGGACTCCCACTTCAAGGATTAAGCACAAGGCTGCTCCCTTCTAGGTGGATCAAGTCTCAAGATCGATAGTGTCACCAAATTAGGGTTTTGGTCGTCCAGGGCCTCCAGATGGAAATTTTCATCTGGGCACAAGGCAATGATCCAAAACATAACCTAATATACTTCATGGAACCTCATGAACCCATGCATCAAGTCAATTTTGCCTCAGGGGATGCATTCATCAAAAATCAGGAATTAGGGTTTCTTGACCTAATTCACCCCTAAGTTGACTTTTGGGACAAACCATGAGCCAAGACCTCAAGAGATGATTTGATGGTCTCTAATATACCATATTGATCCATTTGGAACAATGGATTGATCCAAGAAGCTTGGGCAACAAGTCTCAATTTCATCTGCACCACAATTAGGGTTTTAAGAGAAAAGTCAACTGTAACCTTGACTTTTGACCAGGACATGCTCCCAAGACCTAGGACATACCTCAATATACCCTATGACACCCATGGAACATGTCCATCAAGTTTGATTTAGGTCAAGGACATGATTTCCTGAAGAATTGCACAGTTTGGAATTCATCTGATAAAAAGTCAACTGTGCACAAAAGTCAACTTTGACTTTTTGAGATTTTTCACCAAAATGGATTTTTAACCCTAAAATGATGTTAATGTATGATTTGAATCATCATTCATCAAGAAAAATCAAGAAAAGTGAGATAACTTGTAAAAGGGGTAACCATAAAACTTAGAAATTTTTCTAAGTTAAAAATAAAGTGGCAAAGGTACCAACTTTGGAGGACCATAACTCCTAAACCACAAGGCCATTTTTTCTCATCCAAAGATGGATTTGTAGCCCTCATTATCACCTACAAAAACTTCAACTACAAGTCATTCCAACTCATTAAGGATTTTGAGTTATGGAGTGATCAAAGTGGATGAAAAGTGAAAATGTCACTTTTTCCAACACTTAGTGAAATTTTCACTAAGTCCAAATCTGTCTTCATTTTTTTTCAAATGTAGGGGGATTTTCACTTGGATTCAAAAGAGATCAAAACCAAACATGTTCAAACAGTTGTTGTATCATGTAAGGGCTTTCCAAAATGGCCAAGAACATTGCCAAATTCCATTTAAGTCATGAGATATGACATTGGCAAGTTGCCTTGCTGAAATCTGTCAAAGGCAAGGAAGAATTTGCAATTTTGCTCGATTTACCAAAATCAGCCAAATTCAAATGCTCCTATCCACTTAGACACCTCTGAGGATTGAATCCAAAGGGGACAATCACTGAGCCAAGCCTCCAAGGTCCAAGGAACAAGGAATAGCATGTTGAACCTAGAGTTGCCAAAATAGGGACAAGACTTCAAATTTGGAATGAGGCATTCAATGGAACCATCAAGGTGGCATGGACTGAGCCATTCTCATCTGAAATCAGTCAAGACTTATCCAAGACCAAGGGGACCAAAGCTCTGTGCCCTAACCTCTAGTCAATGGCTAGAGGAGACTTGGATTTTCATTTGCCAACATTGGCCAAACCTACTTACCAGCTGCCATGCACTATTCCTTGCAAAACAAACTTGCTCTACTATAAATAGAGCTCAATTGTGATCAGTTTGAGTACACCAAAGCCATCTAACAGATGCTTTCCTCAAAATCTCTTCTTTCACTCCAATTTTGCCTTCTAAGGCAAGTCACTATCGGGTTTTGAGTTTGAGAGCTTTTCCAATCAAACCAATCACTCACACACCTCACATACATCACATATGAGCTGATCAAACACTTAGATTACTTCTGAAACATCAATTTCACAAAATCACCAGCTGGTTGCTTAAGGTTTTAACCAAAGTGCAGCTGAGGTACGACAAAATGATCCAGCCAATTTCAATCAAGTCCAACCATCCAAACACAATCCATAGGGTGTAGGGAAGCTGTTCAGATCATCACCACTCATCTGTAACACCTCCAAATCAAAAATAACTTTGAACTTGCTGTCACGGCTTGGAGGTAAGCACATGCTTGGTCATCTCTCAATCTATGCATATTTCCTCGCACAATAATTTGGCCATATGTTCATAATCATGCATGGAATGTTTTCCCTCAATTAATTGCATTGTTTGAATCGTGTATCAAAAATCCTAGCCTTCATGCAGAAATTAGGGTTCTTGAGGTCTCTTCGTGATTTCTTGTTGTATGTTTAATTTAAATGAAATTAAAGTACATAGACATAATCGTGAGGTTGAGACGAGCATAATGATATGTGGATTGTATGATATGATTACGTATTCATGGAGATTGGATAGAAAATGCAAATCTGAGAAACCAAGAACACGCGCGTGTTCTTTAGCTTGTTCTTGGCGCCATTTTTGAATAATTCAAATATTTGAATTTTGTGATTTTGTTTAATTGATTCAAAAATTAATTTCTCTCTGAGTTTTAATGATTTTGAGTTGATTCTTTTTTTAATAATTCACAAAAATGTTAAAATATTTTATTTTCACAAAAAATCCCAAAAATATTATTTATTTCATATAATTGATATTTTTGCAAAGAATTAATGTTTTAATTGTTTTTGGCATTTTAAATATTTTTTCTACATTGATTTTGCAACTTTTGATGCTTTCTAATTATTTTGTAGGTCAATATTTAATTTTTGAAGCATTAATCCAAGATCACAATTTGTTTTCCATGTGTTAAACAATTTTTGATCATTTTAATTGAATTTTTATTCAATTAAATACATTTTGAAAACAAATTAGGGTTTTGGATTAATTCAACCCTCATAAATCATTTTCAAAACTCTCTGGGCCTCTTGAGAGAGTGTAAGACCCATCCCCCCTTGTACAAAAAACTTTTTGGGCCTCATCCATTGTATAAGTCCCTCTGTACAAGTAAACGGCGCGATCGTCGCCCGTTAAAAAATAAAAATCATCTGGGCCTCTCCTTGAGCTATGAGACCCATTCAAAACACTTTGGGCCTCTATTAGAGTGTAAGACCCAATCCCCCTTTTAACCAAAACAATTTTGGGCCTCACTTATTGTATAAGTCCCTCTGCGTTAAAAGAAAAGCTCGGCGCGATCGCCATTTTAAAAGAAAAAATCATTTGGGCCTACCCTCGTGTTATAAGCCCCACTCTTTTTCTTTAAACCTTTTTGGGCCTCTTGAGAGAGTGTAAGACCCATCCCTTTGTACAGAAAACCATTTTTGGGCCCCAGTCACTTGTATAAGTCCCTCTGTACAAAGTCAAACAGTGCGCTCACTGATAAAACCCTGGGCCTCTCCTTGAGTTGTAAGCCCCAAATCTTTCTTTTTCAAAGCACTTTCTCCTTTGATTTTGAATATACTGTTGTTTTCAATCTTTCTTTGTTGAACAACTAACCAAACAACATGGAAGCACTCCAACCGAGTAAGTGGTTATCGCTTTCGTTTACTGCTTTCATATTATAAACTGTATTGTGGGGCTGCTCACTGTAAGTCTCATTTCATAAACTCATATCTACTGTGTAATAATAGTATAGATATTTCGAGTTTCCCCGGCTACTACGTCTAGAACTAGGTGACGCCGTTTCACTTATTCGTAGAAATAGACTCCTAGATCCCCAATCGGAGCACCAGATACAGTCTTCTCTTCGGCTGTCCTCCTTAGGAATCGTCAAGAAACTCTACTCCCCAAGATGAATGTATTCTCCGTGAATGGCATCTTTGAGTTTCTTCCAAATTCTCGAACTTTCCTGACTTGATCTATTCCTTGTGGATAGCTTGCCTTGAATGTCTCGGGGTTTGGGTACCCACTACAGTCATAATCTTGGACCTTAACTAAGGAACCCTCTTCAAAAGCTAAAAGTCGCTGGATAGTAAACCTCGCACGTTTACCAGTGGTTTTTATCTTTAAAAGAGTTATCTCTCCTAATGGAAAGGAGATGATAAGACCCACGGGCTTCTTAAAAGCATCAGCCTCCTCTTGGGCATTATTCAAGGACACTACGGCTTCTTAGAAGTATTCACAGCCTCCTCTTAGGCTTCGTATAAAGATCTCTTTCTCCGGGAATGATAGCCTCCTCTTGGGCTTCGTACAAGGACCCGTCGGCTTCTTAAAAGTTTCCAGCCTCCTCTTGGGCTTCGTACAAATTGTCCCGACGACCTCCTAGAGGTATAGGAACAGAACATAGTCATCCTCATAGAACAGTCCTTTCATAGAGTCTACTACTGTTTCTCAAAGCATAGTACAAAAGATAAAAATCTAGACTTGGACAGTCTAACTTCCTTGAGTCTCAAAGACATTCTTAAGCACCCTTCGTTAAATAGGAAGGAAACCCGCAGACTCTGACAGTCTCAATACCCTTTGGATTTCCCGTTTCCTCAAAGAGAAGGAAATATCCCTGATCCTCAAATCAAATCCCTGAGTACAGTGATGCTCATATAAGAACTGATTTTCTCTTTTAAAATCAGTATATTGGATATGTCACTCAACTGAAACAGTTACAATAGCCTCCATCTCGGGCTTCGTACGAGACACCAAAATTCTCCCCAGTGGAGTCAAACAACCGTTTAGCCTCTCTCTCGGGCTTTGTACGAGACACATAAGAGACTCCCTCGTTGAGTCAATCCCCCTTTCGCCTCCATCTCGGGCTTTGTACGAGATACAAAAAGGTTCTTATAGAGCCAAACAAACAATCGCCTCCATCTCGGGCTTCGTACGAGATACAAAAAACTCTCTTGTTAAGTCAAATCGCCTCCATCTCGGGCTTTATACGAGATACCAAAAGACTCCATCGTCAGGTCAAAATCTTTTAGCCTCTCTCTCGGGCTTTGTACGAGACACATATCAGCCTCCTCTTAGGCTTTGTATAAGAAAACCACTGGTTGATCCAATCAACCTTTTAGCATCAAAGCTGTGCCTCATTCACCGTACACAAACATCAACAACTCCTTTCCCTTCATCTAATCGCTGTAAGCGGCAAGCCTCTGGATCATCTACATCCATGCCATTGTCCCTCTTTTAGCATGAGAAATTCCTAAGGAAAGATGGCATTGCTCTACACTGAGTTAAAGTCTTCTCCTTCAGGTTAAAACCTTTTCTTCGGAAATTATGGCATTGCTCGGATCCGCGTATCCCAGTTAAAGTAATTCTCCTTCTCCCCTCTTTAGATATGACAAATTCTCTCTAAAGCCGAGGTCTTTCAGCTTCACATCTTGGGCTTTAAACAAGATACAAACCACCTTTCGCTTCACGTCTTGGGCTTTGAACAAGACACCAAACACCCATTTCCTCCCATAGAATAGGAGGAACTACGAACGCTCTGATTTCCCTGTTTCGGTAAACGGGAATACGTAGGCATAAGATCGAAAGAAAAGATCTTAGCGAGCGCAATCAACAAAAAACCCAAATCCCATATCTCCATCAATCAAAAGCAGTCATTCAAAAGCATCAGTCCTAACATCCTAATCCTTGTTCCCCGTCAGAAACCCATTGCCTAGATTAAAAGAAAGAAAACCGTATTGGCGAAAATACAAATAACCAGTACAAAGGCCCCCCACATTGATAGCATCCGTAACCTAACAGACCGCTGTTTAAACTCAGTATGCAAGCAGGGTTAATTGGAGACATCTATTTCCCTTCCTTATTCAGCTCACAATAGGATAAAAAATGAATCGACCTGTAGTTCAAACTCAGACCGCAGAGAGCGACCAGCGCTTAAGAACCGCGTCCAAAATCGCTCGCTACAGTCGGGTGCCATGTCCAGATTGTATTTATATTATTGGACGACGGAAGTGCCAAGGTCTCTGAAAGTGCTAATCGTAGCACGGTTTAAAACCATGTACTATTTTAGTGCGGCACCGGTTAAACTATCCTGAAAGTAGTGAATCAGTAAATCCTGATTCTCTGTCTGAGCTGACATTCGCCGAGCGTACATCACCAAGTGACTCTGAGGGCAAGAGTTACCCTTGTACTTTTCAAAGTTGGGCACCTAGAATTTGTGTGGGACTTTCACATTAGGGACCAAACAGAGGTCCGCGGCGTCCTTTCTAAATAAATCCTGACCGCGAAGGGCCTGCAGTTCTTTTTGCATTCCCAGGAACTGTTCCTGGAACTTATTCATTCTTTTGAACATGTTGTCGTTTCCACCAGAAGGTATCTGTGGAATCTGTCCTTCGGGGACAGTGTGTACCACGGGCGGTGGTATAGTCAGTATGGCCGAGACTCTCGGTGCCTCCCGAAGTTTGTAACCTTCAGGAGTTGCTGTCATGCCTCTGGCATCTTCGCTTTCCCGAAGTTTGTAACCTTCAGGCCCAGCGGTTCCCGCTGCGGTTCCCTGATCCTCATTGATCGGCGAAACATATCCTTCCGGGATATAGTTAAGTGGCATGCCCCAGGGACGATCTTTTGGCATCTTGTACCTAGGATCGGACTTCTCCCCTATGGGCATTGAGGTGATCTCCGAGATCACAGTCCTTTGTAGCTGAGCTTCTGCCATGGCTTGCATGTCGTTATGAAGCTTTCTCATATCCTCTCTCAGAGCGTTAATCTCTTCTTTCAACTCTCTGTTCTCTTCCTCGAGATCATCCATCTTTTTCTGACGATTGGCCCGAGTATTGTACGAGTGAGACAGTTTGACTCTAGACCGAGACACAAACGTGAGATTCGTAGGTAAGAAGAATACTTGACGTGAGAATGAGGAATGCAATGACTATATTAATTATTTTTTTGTTTAATCAAAATAAACTTCGACAATTAGATTGCAAATATCAAACAGTGGGGAAACCCCATTTTATTGAATTCAAAGGATTGCGAAAATATAAATACAGTAGATTACAAGGTGCGGAAACAGAAACCTAAGCTAAGGGGTCCCGAGTCCTCTCTGGGGAGAAACCGGGTGTTGATTCTGGTACTTTCCTTTTCTTGGACCGGGGCTCTTGGGCCGTTGTCGGGTTGTCATTCCTTTGCCAAGTGAAAGGAACGAGCAAATTCCTTTGGTCATCCTGATTATCCACAGCATGTTGCTCTAAAATCTCAATAAGAGCATCCTTACCTTTTAGTAGTCGTGTATTTTGGTACACTCTACATTGAGGGTGAGGTACTTGTTCTTCCAAGACCTCCTCTCCTGTTGAACCTTGTTGAGAGTAACCTGAAGTTTTTCCGCTTCAGTCATGAAGTACATGACAGATTCCCTCGGTGGAAGAACTCCGTGACGAGGATAAGACATATTTAGCTTGAGAGCTCTAGTTTGTACCCAGTGGAGATAAGGCTCCACCGAGACACAGTCCGGTTTTCCTAGAGACTCTCGTCCTTTCTTATGAACATGTTTTCAAGCGTGCACTATTTCCATCTTTAGTGCCCTGTCATTTTCTCCTTCTTTGAAGAAAAGACCTTCTAGATGAGCATTACGCGGGACATGCCTCATCGGGTATCCAAATTGACGACGAACCAATACTGGATGGTAGTTGATTCCTCCCTTAGTTCCTATGAGGGGTACGTTGGGAAAGTTTCCACAACGATCAATGATCCTGATCCCGTCATAAATCCTATTGCACCAATTTATATCAGAGTTGGTAAGAGACATGATTTTCTGCGACCAATGCAAGGCACTCTTATGATCCCAAAAAGCAACAGACTTAGGCAAATGAAAGATAAACCATTTATATAACAGGGGTACACAGCACGTGATCATCCCTCCATTGTACAAAATTCCTAAGTGTATAGAATGATACGCGTTTGCGAGCAAAGTTGGCACAGGGTTTCCAATGAGACAAACCTTAATGGTGTTGATATCGACGAAGCTATTAATGTTGGGAAACAGAAATAACCCGTAAGTGAGTAAGACAAAGATGCTTTCAAAAGCAGTTATGTTCCCTATACTAGCAAAGTACAGAGCCTTCTTTGTCAGGAACTGGGCTGGCCAACCTGGGAGTCCACCCTTGGTGGTCATGTGAGTCTTGATTTCTGACTCATCCAAATAGATTGCTCTTGCAATGGTCCGATCCTTTGGAATTTCTTCCAGTCCAGAAAATGAGCTCGATCAGTAATGTGTAGATCGGTTAGGTGAGAATACCCCTCCAGTGTTGGTGCGAGCTCGTAATCCATGAATGTGAAACAGTGATAGACCGGATCGTAAAACTGAATGAGTGCCTCCATGATTCCTTCAATCACATGGACTCTTAACAGAGGTAGCAGACCTCCGTACTTGGCTCTGAAAGCTTCAGGGTTAGTGATCATCCTCGCTAATCCTCTCAAATCTTCTAGTTTTGGAACCCTGAAGGTATACTTATGAGTTCTCCTTCTACAGAAATCCATGAGCGTAATCTTTTTCTCTGACATTTGCAATCATTGTCTGAGTTTAATTTGAAAAAGAGAGACTAGAAGAGAAACTTTTTCTTTGACGTAATGTTTTTTTAGATGAATGCATGAATGCAGCACACAAAAACATAGAAAAAACATGGGGTCAAAGGGTCGATGTCATGAAGTCAAGGCTCTAGCCCCCCCCCCAAAGGTTTATACTAGTGATTTTTGTACCTGTCTCTCAAAATCATCAGTTCTTGTCGAGAAAACACCAGCGGGTCGGGAACCGTGCTAGGTGATGTTTTTCGAAGAACCATCAGAAGAGGGTAGTATCGCGTGACAACCATTTCCAATAGTTTCCGCACTACTAAAAGAGGTTTTTCCTAGGTGTATACTCAATATTTCCACATGCGGCATCACACGCATTCCCATTAGCAGAAAAATAAACACAGATATCAATTAGGAAAAGTAGTATATATATTTGTCCTAAAGTCCTAGACTTTAAAGAGCTATGAATCCTATGTTCCTGACAAAAATGGCTCCCAGACGGAGTCTCCATTCTGTGGTACCTTCCCAACTTTAAAGGTTTTGACCTAAGATCCTAGTGAAGTCAAATAGGTCCTATCCTAGTGAAATCCCCAAAGAAAGAAAGAAAAGACAAGAGCCCCACGGTGGGCGCCACTTTTCTGTGGCACTTTTTAAGGTTTCTCCTTAAGAGATGGGAAGAGAACAAGATCCCGTTGTATAATAACCTCCCCAGTGAAGTCGCCATTTTTTCTGTAGCGCAAATTTTTGGACGTGGTTGCGAAGTACTATCGCCTTTGGGGTACTACAGTTCAATTCATTTTTTATCCTATTGAAGCTGATGAAGGAAGGGAAATAGATGTCTCCAATTAACCCTGCTTGCATACTGAGTTTAAACAGATGACTGTTGGTTTACAAATGCTATTGAGATTGTGGGTCTCTCTTAAGTTATTTTGTTAAAATAGTGCCTGGGCGATTGGTGGGAGTTTAGGACTGATGCTTTTTGATTGATATGTGAAGGTATGGGATTTGGGACTTTAGATTAGTGTGCTCGCTAAGATTTTTCTTTCAATCTTATGCCTACGTATTCCCGTTTAACGAAACAGGGAAATCAGAGCGATCGTAGTTCCTCCTATTCTATGGGAGGAAATGGTGTTTTGGTGTCTTGTTCAAAGCCCAAGACGTGAAGCTGAAAAGGTGGTTTATATCTTGTTCAAAGCCCAAGATATGAAGCTGAAGAGGTCTATTTGTATCTTGTTCGAAGCCCAAGATGTGAAGCTAAAAAGGTGTTGTCTTTAGAGAGAATTTGTCATCTCTAAAGGGGGTCTGTTTGTCACGACTGTTGGGTGACTGAATATAAAGGAGGATTACTTTAACCGGGATATGTGAATCCTAGCAATGCCATAATTTCCTTTATAGGGGGTTTTAACCTGAAGGAGAAGACTTTAACTGAGTGTAGAGCAATGTTATCCTTCCTTAGGAATTTCTCATGCTAAAAGAAGGACATAGGCGTGGATGTAAATAGTCCAGAGGCTTGCCGCTTACAGCGATTAGATGAAAGGAGTTGTTGATGTTTGTATCCTGTGAATGAGGCACAGTTTTGATGCTAAAAGATTGATTGACTCAACCGGGGTTTTTCTTATACAAAGCCTAAGAGGAGGCTATTGGCCCAACAAGAGGGTGTTTTTATGTGTCTCGTACGAAGCCCGAAAAAGAGGCTAAAAGGTTTGACTCAACAAGAGAGTGCTTTTAGATGTGTCTTGTACGAAGCCCAAGATGGAGGCTAAAGGTTGACTCAACTAGAGAGTCTTTTATACTTAACAAGAGAGTGTTTTGTATCTCGTACGAAGCCCGAGATGGAGGCCAAAAGAGAGATTGACTCAACAAGAGAGTCTTTTATACTCAATAAGAGAGTGATTTTGTATTTCGTACGAAGCCCGAGAGAGACGCTAAAAGGATTATTGACTCAACAAGAGAGTCTTTTTGTATCTCGTACGAAGCCCGAGATAGAGGCAAAAAGGATTGTTGTTTCAGTTGAGTGACAGGTCCAGTAGGTTGGTTAAACGAGAAAATCAGTTCTTATAAAGAGACTGATTAAAGGTAAGGCTATGCTTTGGTATTGATCAGAGGATCAGGGTTATTTCCTGTTCCTTAAGGAAATGGGGAATCCAGAGGGTATTGGAGGCTGTCCGAGTCTGCTGGTGTTTTTCCCTACTTGAGAATGCCTTCGAGACTCAAGGAGATTAGACTGTCCAAGTCTAGAGCTTTATCTTTTGTACTATGCTTAAAGAAACAGTAGTAGTACGTTCACGGTAGAAAGATTTAGACTCTTTGAAAGACTATTCTATTAAGATGACTAATTTCTGTTCCTACACCTCTAGGAGGTCGTCAGGACAATTTGTAGGAAGCCCAAGAGGAGGCTCTCTTCCCGAAGGAAGAATCCTTATACGAAGCCTAAGAGGAGGCTGTGAATACTTCTAAGAAGCCGTAGGGTCCTTGTATAACGCCCAAGAGGAGGCGGGGGTGCTTTTAAGAAGCCTGTGGGTCCCCAAACCCCGAGAAGTTCAAGACAGGCTATTCACAGAGAATAGATCAAGCCAGGAAAGTCCAAGAATTTGGAAGAAACTCAAGAGATTCCATTCACGGAGAAAAGATCATCTCTGGGGAGTAGAGTTTCTTTGACGATTTCTAAGGGTGACGGTCTGAGAAAAGGTTCACCGAGAATGCTGCCTTTCACGTCTCCATATTGTTTAACCCCAAAAGGAGGGAAGACTGTATCTGGTAATCCTGTGGGGATCTAGTTTTGTCTATTTAAGAGTGACCAACAGGGCTTAGTGCTAGACGTAGTTGCCGGGGAAACTATAAATATCTATACTAGTATTACACAGTTGATGAGTTTATGAAAGAAGACTTACAGCGAAACAACCCCACAATACAGATTATATGTATATGAAAGCGGATAAAGAAAGCATATAAACACTTGGTTGTAGAGCTTCCATGCTGCTTGGTTAGTTGTTCAACAAAGAAAGATTGAAAACAATAGTATATTCAAAATTAAAGGAGAAAGTATTTTGAAAAGATGTTGGGGCTTATAGCTCAAGGAGAGGTCCAAGGTTTATCAGTGATCGCACTGTAGTTTTGTACAGAGGGACTTATACAAGTGACTGAGGCCCAAGAAAGGTTTTCTGTACAAGGGGATGGGTCTTACACTCTCTCAAGAGGCCCAAGTGTTTAAAGGAAAAGAATGGGGCTTACAACATGAGGGTAGGCCCAGATGATTGGTTTGTTTATTGGCGATCGCGCCGAGGTTTTCTTTTAACGCAGGGGGACTTATACAATGCCTGAGGCCCAAAAAGTTTTGGTTAAAAGGGGATTGGGTTTTACACTCTAATAGAGGCCCAAAAGAGTTATTTTTGTACAAGTGGTGGAGCTTACAGCTCAAGGAGAGGCCCAGGGTCATTTGTTTGAAAATGGCGATCGCGCTGAGATTTTTGAAAACGCGATGGGTCTTATACAATGCATTGAGGCCCAAAATGGTTTGGTTTTCAAAGGGGGTTGGGTCTTACACTCTAATAGAGGCCCAAAAGATTTTGAATGGGTCTTATAGCTCGAGGAGAGGTCCAAGGTTTGTTTTTCAACGGACGATGATCGCGTCGGACTTTTTGAAATACAACGGGACTTATACAATAAGTGAGGCCCAAAAAGTTTTGTATTTACAAAGTATTGGGTCTTACACTCTATTATAGGCCCAAAAGTGTTTTAAATTGTTTGATGAGGGTGAAAATCAAAGAAACCCTAATTTGTTATTCTTTAAAAGTAAATATTTAAAGATAATCAAATCAAATACCAAATAAGTTTGAATAAACCATTTGTGATTTTTGTCTAAGGTTTGATAAATAAGGGATTAATCACAAGGTTAATTAAAACTCACTTGGTTTTGATTTTCAAAGTAAATATTCACTTTTAAAATGTTTAAAAACATTAAAAAGGAGTTTATTCACAAAAATACTAATTATATTAAATAAATAATATAAACTTAATTTTTTTGTGGAATAAAATATTTCAACATTTTTGTGATTTTTTGCAAAAAGAACCAATAAAAAATAATTAAAATTGAAAGAGTTATTAGTTTTCCAATTAATTAATAAAACATAAAATATTGGAAAAAATAGCAAAAATGTGAGAAAACACAAAATGGCATGGGTGGGGTTTGAACCCACGACCATAAGGTTATAGGGCGCGCGCCTTACCACTGGGGTGGTGATACATCCATTGCTTGAAGTGAAACCACAAATATACAAGGTATGCCTTGTTTTATAGGCCTGGTCAAGGCAAGGCAAGGCAAGTTTTGCTAAGAAACAGGAAGGTCCATAACTTTCTCATTTCTTAATGGTTGGGGACAAAACTTATATGCATCTAGCCTATAATTTCACAAGGAATCCAATGGTGGTGGTATTTTTTTCAGATCATACTCCCTCCTCAAAACCCGATAGTGGTTTTGAAAAAGGCCTATAATTGCATTTTCTTTGCTACACTTTGATACCGGCATGAATTACATGATGAATTGGTTCAAACACAACATATATAACATGTATGAGGTGTGCATGATCAGAGGACTTCAAAGCAATGCATATTTTGGAAAGTTCAAGTCATGATGGTTACCTCTTTTTGAGCTTTTGGAGTTTTCTGTGCAATCTGCCAAACTTCTTGTTCCAAAAATGGTTTGATGCTTTGGACACTCTCAAATGATCCCTTAGAAGCTTTAAGGATGGTTGGAATGAGCTGGAACCTGCAAAAACCCAAACCGGCCCTTTCTTGCAAAAGGGGTTAAAATGACCAAAATAACAACTCTCTCAAATGGTGTTCCAAATGGGGGGAACCATTTGGGACAGTTCAAGGATGTTATTTGGAGTGTGTTTAATGTTTTATCTGGTTTGGAAAGTGACTGAATCAAGACATGGCTTGAAAAATGCACAAAAGGCCTATTTTGAGGTTTTGAGAGGTGACTTTGTGATTTTGGTGTTACAGGTCACTTTTGATGGTTTGGATCACCTACATATGATGTTTATGAGGTGTTAGGATCATGAGTTGTGATGGAAATGCTCTCTAACTCAAAAACTCAGAGTTACCTTGCTAAAGAAGGCATTTTGGCCTAAAGAGAGGGATTTTGAGGAAAGCATCTGTTTGATGGCTTTGGTGTACTCAAACTCAGCACAAATGAGCTCTATTTATAGTAGAGCAAGTTTGTTTTGGGATCAATAGTGAATGGCAACTGCAGCAGAGGTTTGGCCAATGTTGAGCAATGAGAATCCAAGTCTCCTCTAGCCATTGTCTAGAGGTTAGGGCACAGGCTGCTAGTTCCCTTGGTCTTGGATAAGTCTTGACTGAATTCAGTTGGGAATGGCTCAGTCCATGCCAGCTTGGTGTATGCATTGATTGCTCCAATCCAAAATTGGAGTCTTGTCCCTCTTTTAGGCAATTCTAGGTTTGGCATGCTACTTCTTGTTCCAAGGACTTTGGAGGCTTGGCTCAGTGTTTGTCCCCTTTAGATTTGATCCTCAGATGTGTCCAAAGTGATGACAAGGCTTGCAATTATCTGATTTTGCCAAATCGAGCAAAAAATGCAAAATTCTGCCTAGCCTTGGCAGTTTTCAGCAAGGCATGTTGCCATTGTCATATCTCTTGGCCCAAGTGGAATTTAGTGATGTTCTTGGCCATTTTGGAAAGCCATCGTATGATACAACAACTGTTTGATCATATTTGGTTTTGATACTTTTTGGATCCAAGTGAAAAATGCCCCTACATTTGGAAAAAAGTGAAGGCAGATTCTGACTTAGTGAAAATTTCACTAAGTGTTGGAAAAAAGTGAAATTTTCACTTTTTGTGATTTTGATCATTCCATAACTCAAAATCCATGAGGAATTTGGAGGGAGGTCAGTTTTAAGCTTTTGTAGAGGGTAATGAGATCAACAAATTAGGCTTTGGATGGGGAAAAAAGACATTGTGGTTTAGGAGTTATGATCCTCCAAAGTTGGTATCCTTGCCACTTTGTTCATAACTTAAGAAAATTTTCTAAGTTTTTATGGTTACCCCTTTTACAAGTTATTCCACATGCTCTTCTTCTGTTTTCGATTTGTCAATCATGTCATCGACATACACTTCAATTTCTTTGTGCATCAAGTCGTGAAACAGAGTTGCCATGGCCCTTTAACAGGTTGCCCCTGCGTTCTTTAGACCGAACGACATTACCTTGTAACAAAAGGTCCCCCATGGGGTGATGAATGAAGTTTTCTCCATATCTTCTGGCGCCATTTTGATTTGATTATAGCCCGAGAATCCATCCATGAAGGAGAAGACTTTGAATTCCGCTGTGCTGTCTACCAGCATCTCAATGTGTGGTAGGGGAAGTCATCCTTTGGACTTGCTTTGTTCAGATCCCTATAGTCTACACACATTCTGACTTTTCCGTCTTTCTTCGGAACTTGCACTATGTTGGCTAACCTTTGAGGATATTCTGAGGTGGCGAGGGAACCTGCGTCGATCTGCTTATGCACTTCCTCCTTAATTTTGATGGCCATATCTGGATGAGTCCTTCTCAGTCTTTGTTTTACTGGAAGACATTCTGGTTTCAGTGGTAAGTGGTGTTCCACGATGCTGGTATCCAACCCTGGCATGTCCTGGTAGGACCAAGCAAATACATCTGGAAACTCTTTGAGAAGTTTTATCAAGTTTTCTATGACAGTTGGACTGAGCAGTGCTCCAATCTTAACTTCTTTCTTTTCTTCTTCTAAACCTAAATTGACCGTTTCCAGCGGCTATTTGTGAGGCTCAATAGACCTTTCCTCTTGCCTGAGTAGTCAGGAGATCTCTTCTGGAATTTCTTCGTCCTCTTCTTCTTCGGCTTCAAATACCGGGAATTCAAAGTTGGGAGAAGGCATTGGATCGTATGTTTCAATGGGGTTTAAAACAAGCAATCTGCATGATGTGATGATTCCTTTTTAAGAAAAGACAGAGAGAATGCAAGAGTGTGTGCAGTGTATTTTCTGAAAATGCTTGCTTTTATTTTGGGTTGTTTTTTATTTTTTTATTTTTTTTAGGATTACCATTTTCTGAAAAACGAAAAGTGAAAATAGTAATAAATGCGGGAATTCATAATGACATTATTTATTCATGATTTGTCGATTCTTGAAACACAACCCTATAAAACAAAACTCTGTCACTTTGGGCGAAGCGAAGAGGGACATTTACAGAAAAGTAAGCCCTATAAAACATCCATTTCACCCTGGCAAAGAGAAAGGTTAAAACAAAGATGGTTATTACTTCGACTTATGAACGTCTTTCGGGATATCGACTGCAACCCAATGGCGACGAACTCCTCTGTGAATCACAAAGTCTGGTACTTCCCTTCTTGGTTTGTCTTCAGAAATGGCACTAGTTTCTAATGGAGTAGGATCATTGGAGTCTTCTTCCCACGTAGAGTTATCATAAGAGGACTCTTCTGTTGCATCTTCCATAGTGGTTTCACTCTCAAGAGGATCTCCCCATCAAGTTGGCTGGATGTCCTCGTATCTGATGCGAAAGCTTTCGGGAGCAGTGTATTTGACTAGAAAGTCATAGTTGCCGCTTGGCAGCCCCAAGGTATCACAGGTTTCTGTGGGAATAGAGGAGTCATCTTCCTCAATGACGTTGACCTCAGGAAATACATAGTTAATGAATTCTTGTCCTGCAATCTTTGCAAATTCATCATCATGGTGTCGGACATTTTTGGAATGTTCTGAGTAAGGATTCCATGACTCTGTGGGAACATGGGTATTCTTTTCAAGACTACTCAGTTGATAGGCATTGTCCGGCTGACTCTTTTGCCCCGAGTCTTCTGTGTATGGCTTCTAGATAGGCAAGTTATCCAGGGGATCATAATAATCGTGGTCAAAGTTGTCTTTCATTAGATTGTCTTCCTCTAATGAGTTAGGTAGAGCACGACATCCTTCGGGATCACAATCTCCATAGATCATTCTGACGTCTGATCTTGGTATATATCTTGGGCTCTGCTTTGGATAGCAGAATGGTATGTACCTTTCTCCCTGAGATATATAACCTTTTTCATTGAGATAAGACTTCCACTCTTCCTCCGTATCAGAAGAGTTGTTATCCTCAATGGTGTGGACTTCTTGAGATACAGGGTGGAGGAAGCCTTCGCTGTGAAAGAAATCCTGAATGGGACGAAAACTTTTGTCTTTCTTTGTAGTCTAGGTATAGGTTGGGGAGAAACTAAGACCTTTTCTTGTCTTGTTATCAGTAGGAATTACAATCTATCCCCATCCTTTTACGTCACAACTCCCCAATACATTGAGAGCGTCCTTGTATGAGGAAATCGATGTTCCTCTTCCTTGTTGATTCTCATTACTCACCGAGAGTGCTTGAAATTGAGTTCCAACAACCTCCTCTGGTTTTACACAGGAGAATAATGATAAGTTGCTCATGATTAAGGCTTACTCTCCGCACACCGTGACTAATTTGTCGTTCTTGACAAACTTCAGCTTCTGGTGAAGTGTCGAAGTGACTGCCCCAGCTTCGTGTATCCAAGGTCTTTCTAATAAACAGATGTATGCTTCTCGGATCTCCATGACCTGGAAAGTGACTTGGAAAGTGTGAGGACCGATGGTTATGGGAAGATCAACTTCGCTGATAACTATTTTTCTGGATTCGTCAAAGGCTTTGACGATGATCTCACTGCCTCTCATTGGAGTTCCTTAAAAAGAAAGTCAAACCAAAGTTGACCTTGGCATGACATTAAAAGATGAACCTGTGTCTACTAGTACGCTGGCTAAAGCATCGTTCTGGCAATTGACTGTGATATTGAGTGCCATATTATGGTTCTTGCCTTCCTCTGGAAGTTCTTCATCACTGAATCCCAAGTTGTTGCAGGATGTGATATTGGAGATGATGCTATTAAATTATCCTACTGTCACATCTTGTTCCACAAAGGCTTGTTCTAAGACTCTTTGTAGAGCTTCTCTGTGAGCTTCTGAACTAAGCAGGAGAGATAACACAGAGATCCGATACAGAGTTTGCAACAATTGATCCACAATGTTATACTCACTTTTCTGGACGAGATTCAGTATTTCATCATTGTTCTTTACAAGTTCCATATTACTGGATTGACCGACTTGTTGGTTAGGAACTTTGACTTGAGGTTCCTTTTCTTTGGAACGTTCTCCAACTCCTCTATTGAAGATTCGACTGCTCTGGGTAACTCGACTAATGTCGGCAATGTTCACAACGGAGGGTAATGGAGTTTCTTTTCCATTTTCTATGGTCGTTACACCGTACTTGTATGGGATAGCTTTTTCAGACTTGTACGGTATTGGACCTGGCAAGTAGACGACCACATGGGCTTTTTGGGCCTTTTGACTGTCGTAGGCTACCTCAATTAACTCTAAGTTTGGAATCTTTCTATTGCCAAGAGAGACTTTTGACTCATCGAGTAGAGGAATTACAGCACAAACATCCCTGGTTATTTCATAATTAGAGATTATGACAGTGTTTTTGTTTTGAACAGGGATGTAATCTTGTATTACGTTGATTGATTCAGAATTCAAGCATGGTTGAATCTCCTTTCGGTCTAACTGGCTCTGGAGGGCTGTTCACACTAGATAACATCCTTGGTTATTTTCCGAGCATACTCTACAATATTCATAATTGTGAGGTGGTACCCGACCGTATCCGCTTTGTACGCAGTGTATCCTTACTATATTAGTTTCTATTGAGCGGAAATCACAACTTTGATGTCTACCCGGATTCCCATCAGTCATGCTAACTTGTTGTGTGTCTTCATCCAGGTAGATCGGAAGCCACCAGTGGTCCAACAGATGTTGAAGAGTCCTTTGCACAAGTGCACACCCTTGATGTTTTTGTAGCATTCTTTACAGTCTTGATAATCGTGCGAGGCCAGAAAACCAAGTCTGACCTGTTTAGCATGTAATTCCATTAGATTGGTATTCATTAAGCGTATGTCAAATATTTGAACCATATTGACTTGATGATCACTTCTTTCATGGTAGTCTTGGATCCATCCGAGATCCATTTGATGTTGGAGGGCCTCATGTATAAAAGAGCATCCCTGATTGTCTTTTGAGCAGATCGGACAAGTGCTATAATCGTGTCATGGCAGATTGTAATACTGACTTTGTCTTGAATATAATGCCACTAGATTAATGTTCATTGCACAGATGTCGTGGTACTGAACAATGTTGGGATGTGCATGGGCCATGTTGACTTTGCAAATCCTGTGATCCTGAATCCATCCCAGGTCCATTTGTTCTTCTAGAGCTGCTTGTACTATGGCACACCCTTGATTGTCCTTGTAGCAGATATCACACTGATGATAGTTGTGAGATGGCACATGGCCGTACCCGCTCTGTTTGCAATGCATCTTTACCAGGTCGGTTCCTAGTAAGCGTACATTGTGAATTTGATAACTGTTGACAGGCTCTCCTTCTATCAAATTCATTGTAGTCTTCTCATGTTGCGGTAATGGATTTGAAATTCTGGTATAAGATATGTGATGTTAAGTGAGATTTCATAACATCAATATCTGCTGTATGAACAAGACAATAAAAGTACTGAAAAGCATAGACAACACACAAGGATTGTTCACCCAGTTCGGTCTAACAACCTACATCTGGGGCCATACCAAGCCAGGAAGGAAGTCCACTATTAGCAGTATCAAATTACAGACTCAACAAACCAGTTGACAATCTACCTAATTTAATCACTACCCAATGACCCTTCTATCTAAGTCCTCCCTAGATAAGAGACTTCATCTCACTCCCAATCATTGCAATGATGTCTAGCAGTCAACATCTCAGTCACTACATCAACAGCTTGATTTCCAAAAACTCTCCAAACACAACAAAGTAGAATACATACTTCCATGACAATACCTAGACATGACCCTCATGACTAAGAACAATACTTAGAGTTGCTTAACAGCTTCCTCCAAGAATAATACATCTCTTACCTACAGGCTTCGAGATAAACACGATGACCATCCCACAAACCGGGTGGTTCATCAACCAACACAACCCTTATAATCTACATGATGGTTGGCTTCCTAAAACTAGGTTACAATGCTTCTATTTATAACCTATTTCCCAACTGGATTTGGGCTTTAAATCTCAGCATATTAACTGCTACAAATCTGCAGAAGATTCTGCTACTAAATAGATCTCAAATTAAATCTTTAATTAAATCTTCATATCTTTTAGCCTTAAAAACAGCAACAAGATCTGCTCCAAATATGATTGCAACTGAATATATCTTTACCAAGATATTCGCCTACAATCTCTCACTCTCTTCAGCAGAATATCTCTCCAATAACAGAAACACGCAGCCCTAATAAAACAACTCAGACTGATGTTTTATCAACTGATATCGTGACATCTCCTTTGACTTCACATGACAGCAGAACAACAACACCTTCTATACCAGACTAAGATGCCATGACATCTCCTGCAACATCTGTCACATAACTACAGCAACTGCTGTGCCAGAACCAAGATGTTATGACATACTGTCATGACAGTAATACTCCATATCTGTACTGATGTCTGATTAACCATGTCAGGACATCTCACCCAACATCCTGCAATACAAAAACCACATCAGATGGTTTTCTGATGTTCTGTCAACTGATGTCAAAGCATCATGTTTAACATCAGACCACAAAACTGGAATCCTGCAACAACTAATGTTAGGAACCAATGTTAAGACATCAGACATATAACATCAACATTGTTCAACTTTGTTTTACCAAAATTCCAGCCAATACAAGAACTAACAATCTTCCCCTTTGGCTAAATTTGGCTAAAACAATCTCAGCTAACATCAGCACACAACTAGCAGCAGCAACTCCCCCTCAAAACTGCAACCAGCAAAACAGCTGCACAAACTACACACTCCCCCTCAATCCTAGAACAGACAACTAGGCAACAATTAGGCTAACTCTCCCCCTTTTTAGCCACAATTGAAATTTTGGTATCAGGTGTGTGATGTTAAGTGTGATGTCACAACAACACAATCTACTATGAACAAGGCAATAAACAACAATAAATTAACACAATGAACATTCTCAGAACAACTGGATTTGGGCTTTAAATCTTAGCATATTAACTGCTACAAATCTGCAGAAGATTATGCTACTAAATAGATCTTCAATTAAATATTCAATTAAATCTTCATATCTTTTAGCCTTAAAAACAGCAACAAGATCTACTCCAAATCTGATTGCAACTGAATATATCTTTACCAAGATATTCGCCTACAATCTCTCACTCTCTTCAGCAGAATATCTCTCCAATAACAGAAACACGTAGCCCTAATAAAACAACTCAGACTGATGTTTTATCAACTGATGTCGTGACATCTCCTTTGACTTCACATGACAGCAGAACAACAACACCTTCTATACCAGCAACATCTCCTGCAACATCTGTCACATAAGAGCAGCAACTGCTGTACCAGAACCAAGATGTTATGACATACTGTCATGACAGTAATACTCCATATCTGTACTAATGTCTGATTAACCATGTCAGGACATCTCACCCAACATCCTGCAATATAAAAACCACAACAGGTGGTTTTTGGATGTTCTGTCAACTGATGTCAAAGCATCATGTTTAACATCAGACCACAAAACTGGAATCCTGCAACAACTGATGTTAGGAACCAATGTTAAGACATCAGACATATGACATCAACATTGTTCAACTTTGTTTTACCAAAATTCCAGCCAATACAAGAACTAACAATCTCCCCCTTTGGCTAATTTTGGCTAAAACAATCTCAGCTAACATCTGCACACAACTAGCAGCAGCAACTCCCCCTCAAAACTACAACCAGCAAAACAGCTGCATGAACTACACACTCCCCCTCAATCCTAGAACAGACAACTAGGCAACAATTAGGCTAACTCTCCCCCTTTTTAGCCACAATTGAAATTTTGGTATCAGATGTGTGATGTTAAGTGTGATGTCACAACAACACAATCTGCTATGAACAAGGCAATAAACAACAGTAAATCAACACAATGAACATTCTCAGAACATCTCCCTCTTTTTGGCCAAAAATTGACAAACATTGGGGTAAATGTACACTACTGGTCCAATCCATTGATACACCAGGTCTAAACTGTCATGTCCATCATGAACGACATAACACCTTCACTAGAGCCACAAACAATCTAGATAACCAAATGTTCAACTCCCCCTATCTAAGATAACCAGTGCTCCATTGCAAGATGAACACCTTAAATGAATGGAAAACATAAGACTCATCTTCATGTCTTCAAGAGCGCACCCTCTGTTCAACACACCTGCTGAATGCATTCACTTAAAGCTTAATCCTCAAACAACACTAGTACATTTAACTGACAGAAGTTGCTCCTTCAACAAGAAACACCACAAAATCGCCAATGATATCCCATGACACCTTTATGATCATATAGTAAGGATGAACCAGGATCACCTCCAACAACCTCTTGGATTGAGACCAAAATCATCATTGATCCCTCTCATCCAGAAACCATCCATACCCTGTGTAGCGAGCGATTTTGGACGCGGTTCTTAAGCGCTGGTCGCTCTCTGCGGTTTGAGCTTACTACAGGTCGATTCATTTTTTATCCTATTAAAGTTGATGAAGGAAGGGAAATAGATGTCTCCAATTAACCCTGCTTTGCATACTGAGTTTAAACAGCGGTCTGTTAGGTTACAAATGCTAGCAATATGGGGGGCCCTTGTACTGGTTATTTGTATTTTCGCCAATATGGTTTTCTTTCTTTTCACCTTGACAGAAGGTTTCTGGCGGGGAACAAGGATTAGGATGTTAGGACTGATGCTTTTTGATGTGAGAGTATGGGATTTTGGGTTTTTTTTAATGTGCTCGCTAAGATTTTTCTTTCAATCTTATGCCTACGTATTCCCGTTTACCGAAACAGGGAAATCAGAGCGTTCATAGTTCCTCCTATTCTATGGGAGGAAATGGTTGTTTTGGTGTCTTGTTCAAAGCCCAAGACGTGAAGCGAAAGGTGATTTGTATCTTGTTCAAAGCCAAAGATGTGAAGCTGAAAAGTCTATTTGTGTCTTGTTCAAAGCCCAAGACGTGAAGCTAAAAGGGTGTTGACCTTAGAGAGAATTTGTCATCTCTAAAGAGGGGGTTGTATGTCACAACTGTTTATAAAGGAGAATTACTTTAACCAGGATGTGTGAATCCTAGCAATGCCATAATTTCCTTTATAGGGGATTTTAAACCTGAAGGAGAAGACTTTAACTCAGTGTAGAGCAATGCCATCTTTCCTTAGGAATTTCTCATGCTAAAAGAGGGACAGTGGCATGGATGTAGATGATCCAGAGGCTTGCCGCTTACAGCGATTAGATGAAGGGGAAGGAGTTGTTAATGTTTGTGTACTGTGAACGAGGCACAACTTTGATGCTAAAAGGTTGATTGGATCAACCAGTGGTTTTCTTATACAAAGCCTAAGAGGAGGCTAATATGTGTCTAGTACAAAGCCCGAGAGAGAGGCTAAAAGGGATTGATCCTACAAGAGGATCTTTTATACTTAACAAGAGAGTGATTTTGTATCTCGTACGAAGCCCGAGATGGAGGCTGAAGGTTTGACTCAACAAGAGAGTCTTTGTATCTTGTACGAAGCCCGAGATGGAGGCTGAAATTTGTTTGGCTCAATAAGAACCTTTTTGTATCTCGTATAAAGCCCGAGATGGAGGCTAAAGGGGTGAGTGACTCAATGAGGGAGTCTCTTATGTGTCTCGTACAAAGCCCGAGAGAGAGGCTAAACGTTGTTTGACTCCGCTGGGGAGGATCATTGTATAAAGCCTAAGAGGAGGCTAAGGTAACTGTTTAAGTGACAGGTCCAGTATACTGATTTTGAAAGAGAAAATCAGTTCTTATATGAGCAACACTGTACTCATGGATTTGATTCAAGGATCCGGGTTATTCCTGTTCTTTAAGGAAGCGGGAAATCCGAAGGGTATTGAGACTGTCCGAGTCTACGGGTTTCCTTCCTATTTAACGAAGGGGTCACTTGAGAATGTCTTTGAGACTCAAGGATATTAGACTGTCCAAGTCTAGAGTTTTATCTTTTGTACTAAGCTTTGAGAAACAGTTGTAGACTCTTTGAAAGGACTGTTCTATGAGGATGACTAGGTTCTGTTCCTATACCTCTAGGAGGTCGTCGGGACAATTTGTATGAAGCCCAAGAGGAGGCTGGAAACTTTTAAGAAGCCGATCGGTCCTTGTACGAAGCCCAAGAGGAGGCTATCATTCCCGGAGGAAGAGATCATTATACGAAGCCTAAGAGGAGGCTGTGAATACTTCTAAGAAGCTGGCGGGTCCTTGTACTAAGCCCAAGAGGAGGCGGGGTTGCTTTTAGGAAGCCTGTGGGTCCTTGTACGATGCCCAAGAGGAGGCCGATTGCTTTTAAGAAGCCGATGGGTCCCCAAACCCCGAGAAATTCAAGGCAAGCTATTCACAAGAAATAGATCAAGTCAGGAAAGTTCGAGAATTTGGAAGAAACTCAAGAGATGCCATACACGGAGAAGAGATCATCTCTGGGGAGTAGAGTTTCTTTGACAAGTGCTTTTAAGAAGCCTGTGGGTCCCCAAACCCCAAGAAATTCAAGGCAATGCTATTCACCGAGAATAGATCAAAGTCAGGAAAGTTCGAGAATTTGGAAGAAACTCAAGAGATGCAATTCACAGAGAAGAGATCATCTCTGGGGAATAGAGTTTCTTTGACAACTTCTATGAGTGACAGTCTATGAAAGGGTTCACAGAGAATGCTGCCTTTCATATCTCCATATTGTTTAACCCCAAGAGGAGGGAAGACTGTGTCTGGTAATCCTATGGGGATCTAGTTTAGACTATTTCTAAGAGCAATCAACGGGCTTAACCTAGTGCTAGACGTAGTTGTCGGGGAAACTCTAAATATCTATACTATTATTACACAGTTGATATGAGTTTATGAAAGAAGACTTACAGCGAAACAGCCCCACAATACAGTTATATATATATATATGAGTTTGTGAAAGGAGACTTACAGTGAAACAGCCCCACAATACAGTTATATACATATGAAAGCGGTAAATGAAAGCAATAACCACTTACTCGGTTGTAGAGCTTCCATACTGTTTGGTTAGTTGTTCAACAAAGAAAGAATGAAAACAACAGTATATTCAAAATCAAAGGAGAAAGTGCTTTGAAAAAGAAAGATTTGGGGCTTACAGCTCAAGGAGATGCCCAGGGTTTTATCAGTGAGCGCACTGTTGTTTTGTACAGAGGGACTTATACAAGTGACTGAGGCCCAAAAATTGTTTTTTGTACAAAGGGATGGGTCTTACACTCTCTCAAGAGGCCCAAAAAGATTTTTAAAGAAAAAGAGTGGGGCTTATAACACGAGGGTAGGCCCAATTGATTTTTTGCTAAAAGATGGCGATCGCGCCGAGGTTTTTGACGGTATCGGGACTTATACAATACACTGAGGCCCAAAATGTTTTGGTCAAAAAAAGGATTGGGTCTTACACTCTATTAGAGGCCCAAAAGTTTTGAATGGGTCTTATAGCTCAAAGAGAGGCCCAGGTTTGTTTTTCGACGGATGATGATCGCGTCGAACTTTTTGAAATACAACGGGACTTATACAATAAGTGAGGCCCAAAGTGGGTTGTATTTACAAAGGGTTGGGTCTTACACTCTATTAGAGGCCCATGAGTGTTTGAAAAAGTTTGATGAGGGTTGAATTAATCAAAAACCCTAATTTCATTTTTTAAAGAGCATTTTTCAAAGAAAAATCAAGTAAAAAATGATAAAAAATATCAAATAAAATCATTAATCATGTTATAAACAGTGATTAATATTTATGAAAAAGTATTTTGTCCACATGAATATTTAAAATCATTTTGGTTTTAAAAATCAAGAAAAATAAATCATTTTAAAAGCATTTAAAACAATTTAAAACAATATTTTTGAATATATTAAAAATATATCAAATAATAATATTTTTTGTGATTTTTTGGTGGATTAAAATATTATGGAGTATGAATAAGAAGTGTGTAAAAAAGATTTTGAAAATAATGATTTTTGCTATGTGAAAGAATTGGTTGAGTTTTGAAGATAAACTAAGAAAAAGAGGAAAGATGTCACAACATCTCATTCGACATCTTTCATGAGTTTTCAACATCTTTTTTATCAAACTTCCAACACCCATAACTTTCTCAAATCTCAATGGTTTGAGACAAAATTTATATGCATCTGGCCCAGAATTTCACAAGGAATCCAATGGTGGTGGTAGTTTTTTCAGATCACACTCCTTCCTCAAAACCCGATAGTGGTTTTGAAAAGGACCTATAATTGCATTTTCTGTGCTACACTTTGATACATGCATGGATTACATGGTGAATTAGCCCAAACGCAACATATACAACATGTATGAGATGTGTATGATCAGTGGACTTCAAAGCAATGCATGATTTCAAGGATTCCAAGTTGTGATGCTTACCTCTTTTTGAGCTTTTTGGAGTTTTTGTGCAATCTGTCAAGCCTCTTGTTCCAGAAATGATTTGATGCTTTAGACACACTCAAATGATCCCTTAGAAGCTTTTAGGATGATTAGAATCAACTGGTACCTGCAAAAACACAACCTGTCCCTTTCTTGCAAAAGGGGTTAAAAGTGACCAAAATAGTAACTCTCTCAAATGGTGTTCCAGATGTTGGGAACCATTTGGGACAGTTCAAGGATGATATTTGGAGTGTGTTTGAGGTTTTATCTGGTTTGGAAAGTGACTGAATCAAGACATGGCTTGAAAAATGCAAAAAAGTGCCATTTCGAGGTTTTGAGAAGTGGCTTTGTGATTTTGTGATTACAGGTCACTTGTGATAGTTTGCACAGCTTACATATGATATATATGAGGTGTGTGTGTGTGATTAGTTTGAGTGGAATTGCTTTCTAACTCAAAAACTCAGAATTACTTGCTTTGGAAGGCAAATTTGAGGTGAAAGAAGAGATTTTGAGGAAAGCATCTGTTTGATGGCTTTGGTGTACTCAAACTGAACACAAATGAGCTCTATTTATAGTAGAGCAAGTTTGTTTTCGCAACAATAGTGAATGGCAACTGCAGCAGAGGTTTGGCCAATGTTGTCCAATGAGAATCCAAGTCTCCTCTAGCCATTGACTAGAGGTTAGGGCACAGAGCTTTGATTCCCTACTTGTTGGAGGAATCTTGACTGAATTCAGTTGCAAATGTGTCAGTCCATGCCACCTCTAAGCATCTATTAAATGCTCCAATCCAAAATTGGAGTCTTGTCCCTCTTTTAGGGATTTTTAGGAATAGCATGCTACTTCTTGTTCCAAGGACTTTGGAGGCTTGGCTCAGTGATTGTCCTCTTTAGATTTGATCCTCAGAGGTGTCCAAAGTGATGACAAGGCTTGGAAATTCGTGTGGCACAAGAAGTGTGCAAATCTGTCCTGAAACATGTCTTAAAAATCAGCTGCAGCAAGCCCTGTTGTAAAATTCATAACTCCCTGCTCGAGTATGCTACATGGATGTTCTAGGACTTTCTGGAAAGCTTAGATGACGTACTTCAACTTTGATGTTTGACTTTGGTCTTGGTTCAGCTTGCAAAGTCATCAAAAATGGTCTTGAACTTGTGTAGTCAAATCTGTCCTAAAAGCTATCATGAAAATTCTGCTTTATCAATGATTTTTGCGAAAATCATATCTCCCTGCTCGAGTATGCTACAAGGACGTTCTATAACTTTCTTGAAAGCTGAGACAACATACTTCAACTTTGATGTTCAAGGTTTGGCTTGAATCAACTTGGATCATGGAGAAAAACATCCTTGAAGTTGGGACATTCTTGCTGGAAAAATATTAATGATGTCCTATGAAATGTTGAAACATTTGACAACTTTGATCATTAATAATTCCAAACTTTAATCACTTGTATATTTGAATCCACTATGATATTTTGAGTTGAAGTAAATTGCATCTTTGATGCTTGTCTTGCATGGTGACAAAGCTTGAAAATTGGGTGGCACAAGAAAAGTGCACAAAATCTGTCCTAAAAAATCAGCTCGAGCAAGGCCTGTTGTGAGGTTCATAACTCCTTGATTAAGTTGAATTAATGGGAGTTCTAATACATTTTGTAAAGCCCTAATGACATACTTTAACTTTGATGTTTGACTTTGGTCTCGGTTCAGCTTGCAAAGTCATCAAAAATGGTCTTGAACTTGTGTAGTCAAATCTGTCCTAAAAGCTGTCATGAAAATTCTGCTTTATCAATGCTTTTTGCGAAAATCATATCTCCCTGCTCGAGTATGCTACAAGGATGTTCTATAACTTTCTGGAAAGCTGAGACAACATACTTCAACTTTCATGTTTGACTCCAGACCTGGTTCAACTTGGATCATGGAGAAAAACGTCCTTGAAGTTGGGGCATTCTTGCTGAAAAAATATTAGTGATGTCCTATGCAATGTCAGAACATTGGACATTAAGAATTCCCAACTTTGATCACTTATATCTTTCAATCCTTATGATATTTTGAGTTGATTCCCTCTACAATGTTGAAGTCTCAAATACCCTCTTTAAAAGTAGCTCTTACTCAAAATCAATGGATGTTTGGATCAATAGTTACAACCTTGAAAAGTTGTGCACTTGAACATGATTTTAACTTAGAAAAAATTTCTAAGTTTCTTTCAATTTGATCAATTTTGCAATTTTGCGTGATTTCTTGATTTAAATTTGATCAAATTAAATCATCCATCATATTTTCTTGAGTAATTGCTTGTGAAGCTCAAAGTTGACCAAAAGTCAAACTTTGACTTTCTGCGTCAGTTGACTTTGTATTAGATGAACTTGAGGCTTGATCCACTTGAAATGTTGCACTCTTGTGCTTGATTCTTGAGGTGGGAGTCCTCTTGATCCTTTATGGATGTTTAAGAGGTTAGACAAGTTGAAGATCATGTCATTCCTTGATTGATCCTTTGTCTAAAGGCTCTGAGAGGGCTTGAAACCCTAAGCTTGATTGTAGTGAATGCTCAACAATTCCTTGAGGAGATTGGTGAGGTATGATGGTTCCTCCATATTGTGATGATGATTTGCACAATGATGGGAAATCTTAGTGGTCAAAATTTGGGGTATGACACCCTGTACAAATCCACCATGAATTTTACAGCCATAGACATTCTTGTTCCACACAATCATCCACAAGATCCGAGGCACAAATACACTGCCTTCCACTACACTTTTAGTAAAGTCATCTTACTTTGAATTAATAACACACACCAAGATAAGTGTGACATCTCCCATCAACAAAGACCCTCACAAAGTAATTCCAAAATAAAATCGTCCTTCAGACTCCTCCACAGAAGCATGTGCACATATGATTCAAACAATTAGCTTCACATGGCTAGAACCATTCATGTCCACACCAACATGCCATCCAACAGCCTAATGTCATAACATATTATCTGACATTATATCCTCATAAGATTCAACCAATCTTCACAATCTTTATTAGCATGCAATCTTCACAATATATGTACCTTTGCAGCAAAATCCATAGACAAGTACTCCCCCAGTCATGGTTAACTAATGCTCTAGATGAAGATGAACATTTGAGCATACTTGCTTAGCACATGCATTTTGGTACCATTGTCCCTTTCTCCAGAGGCAATCATTCCCTATCATTAGCTGATGTGCCACATCACCAGCTGAGACTCCTGATGTTAGGCTAGATGTCAGAACATTATGACATTCAACTGTTGAATTCAGCTCCTCCTTCCGCCACTCAGAAGAACCTCCTCCCTTTGCAGAACCAGATTTCCATGCTCTCATTGACTTGATTCAACAATCAAGTTTGAGTAGACAACCTCCATCCTGCTTAGAAACTCCAAAGACTTCAAACCTACCACATCTGAATCTTCAGAAAAAAAGTAGTCCAAGACTACCCCATAGCAATACTAAAGAATGTCACTTCCCTTAGTAAAGCCGTCAGTAGAAAGCCAGAGATAACTGCCACTTATCCTTGACCTTCACAAAAAGAGCCAACACCATGCTCCAAACCACTTAAACTGACCCACGCTGTAACCATCAAGATTATGATGTCTTCATAGTCTTCCATCTTCATCTTCAACATCACCACCACAATACTTACTAGGAACAGATGCTAAGCAATAATCCCAGGTCATCACACACCAATACACCACATAGAGAAATAAACAGCCTCATAGAGAAAGGTAAATTCTCAACACTTCTGCAGCCCTGCACTTTTACATCAAACATATACATAGTCTCCCGTCAATGTATATTGTCATTAGTTGAATGCACAACATCTTAGATAAACGCTCAGCTCCTGTCAAGGTAACCTTCTCACACAACAGGCATCTGCTGATTCTTCTTCAAAACAAACCATCATGACAACCATTCACACCACAAAAGCATTCCAGGTTAGGTCAGTGTCTTGACCTTTCACTCCTCCCTGAGCAAAGAACTGAAATGATGTTTCAACATCAGTTCCGACATCAGCAATTATAGTAAATCACACTAAACATCTCCTATGGATTTGGAGACTACAACCATATTAATCCATACATATCTCTTGTAGGTAACACACGAGAACATATCAACATCTGATCAACTTCCAAGATTAGACCAACAAAACTGCAGTAACTTGCATAACACACTCTTCCATAAACTTCTTCATAGTGATAATATACCATATACAATCTGCTACTTCCAATCCTTCAAGCCACAAAATTGAAAGAGCTCACGCATACACCAATTGACCACAGGCTGATTTACACTGCTACTGTACACAAACTCTTGGATGCATTTTCCCTATAAAATTGTCCTCAGACATTTTAGCTTAAACAGGGATCATCTCCTTCTCTTCTGCTATCACGATTACTACCTTTTCTTTAACCAGCTCTAGCTTAGATGCTATGACATTATGAACAGCATCTCAAAAATTGTTCAACTTCACAGCTTCAGTGATCCTTCAAAACAGCTACAATCTAATAGGACTTTGACTCAGCATTTACCATAAACTG
This sequence comes from Lathyrus tuberosus, assembly GCA_022829125.1. Taxonomy (NCBI): domain Eukaryota; kingdom Viridiplantae; phylum Streptophyta; class Magnoliopsida; order Fabales; family Fabaceae; genus Lathyrus; species Lathyrus tuberosus. Next base: position 3,564,418 of record JALAZF010000183.1, read on the forward strand.
CTGATGTGTAGCGCGATGTCGAGACATTAGGATTGACATATCAAGCTCAGCTTCTTTCTTGATGAAACTTCCTCCAGTTCATGATTTTGAAAATCAGAAACATGTATCTTCACAAGAGAATTCATCTTCAGATATACCAGAACTACATTTGACATCATAACCAGGAAGATCCTCCTGATTAGGTCACCACAACTAAGCTTAAGAGATAACTTATCAAGATCTTCACTCCCGCATGAAAGATTTGACAGTGATACTCTTTTGCTTTGGCTCCACCCTCTTCTTTCACCATCAGAAATTTGATAAAGAAGGAATCAATGTTCTGGACAGATTGGTCTTCAATGCCTGATTTGAAATATAAACTGAAACTTCCATGTCATACAGTCTTTAATAAGATCCATTCACCTTTTGATCACTTCTTTCCCAAAACAAAGATATGAGATAATCCTCAAGTATCTTTGGCATCTCTAACCAAACTGTTGAAGCTGTCTTGCATAAACTACACATCATAGAATATCCTGCTGAGGAGACCAAACCCTAATGTCTTTCCAAGAGAATACCTTCCTAGAATCTCACCACCATAGATACAAGAATCAACCAGGGTTACATCAGATACCATGCAGCGGAACACACAACAACTCCTCAACAATCTTCAGGCACTACTCAATAATCCTTGCACACTATCACCATAAACCAAGTGCCAACAAATCAAACTCACAACAACAGTTCTCCTGATAACAACAGACAGGTCCAATACATATCCTGTCATGAATAGTCCATCCTTCACTTCAAGGGATCATACAAACAACTATATGAACTGACCAAGTCCATAACTCAGCAAAACTATCTTCCTTGCTCATGAACCAGAAAGTATCTTCCCTAGATCTCATCCAGAAACAGACAGGATGCCAGCTTTGATACCAATTGAAATTCTGGTATAAGATATGTGACGTTAAGTGAGATGTCACAACATCAATATCTGCTGTATGAACAAGACAATAAAAGTACTGAAAAGCATAAACAACACACAAGGATTGTTCACCCGGTTCGGTCTAACAACCTACATCTGGGGGCATACCAGGCCAGGAAGGAAGTCCACTATTAACAGTATCAAATTACAGACTCAACAAACCAGTTGACAATCTACCTAATTTAATCACTACCCAATGACCCTTCTATCTAAGTCCTCCCTAGATAAGAGACTCCATCTCACTCCCAATCATTGCAATGATGTCTAGCAGTCAACATCTCAGTCACTGCATCAACAACTTGATTTCCAAAAACTCTCCAAACACAACAAAGTAGAAGACATACTTCCATGACAATACCTAGACATGACCCTCATGACTAAGAACAATACTTAGAGTTGCTTAACAGCTTCCTCCAAGAACAATACATCTCTTACCTACAGGCTTCGAGATAAACACAATGACCATCCCACAAACCGGGTGGTTCATCAACCAACACAGCCCTTATAATCTACATGATGGCTGGCTTCCTAAAACTAGGTTACAATGCTTCTATTTATAACCTATTTCCCAACTGGATTTGGGCTTTAAATCTCAGCATATTAACTGCTACAAATCTGCAGAAGATTCTGCTACTAAATAGATCTTCAATTAAATCTTCAATTAAATCTTCATATCTTTTAGCCTTAAAAATAGCAACAAGATCTGCTCCAAATCTGATTGCAAATGAATTAATCTTTACCAAGATATTCGCCTACAATCTCTCACTCTCTTCAGCATAATATCTCTCCAATAACAGAAACACGCAGCCCTAATAAAACAACTCAGACTGATGTTTTATCAACTGATGTCGTGACATCTCCTTTGACTTCACATGACAGCAGAACAACAACACCTTCTATACCAGACTAAGATGCCATGACATCTCCTGCAACATCTGTCACATAACAGCAGCAACTACTGTGCCAGAACCAAGATGTTATGACATACTGTCATGACAGTAATACTCCATATCTGTACTGATGTCTGATTAACCATGTCAGGATATCTCACCCAACATCCTGCAATACAAAAACCACAACATATGGTTTTCTGATGTTCTGTCAACTGATGTCAAAGCATCATTTTAACATCAGACCACATAACTGGAATCCTGCAACAACTAATGTTAGGAACCAATGTTAAGACATCAGACATATGACATCAACATTGTTCAACTTTGTTTTACCAAAATTCCAGCCAATACAAGAACTAACAGGGTTCGTCTGAACATTTGGATTAGTATCTTTGAAAGATAAAACCTCGTTCCTGACAAGCTTCTATACATCAGACTTGAAGCTGAGACAATTCTCAATGTTATATCCCGATCCTCATTGATGGTAAGGGCGAGTCTGGTCTGCTTTGAACCAAAAAGATGGATTTTCTGGTACTGTAAGAGGAGTCCTGGTTTGGACATGCCCCTTGGCCAGTAGAAGTGGAAATAATTCTGCGTACAACATCGGTATAGGGTCGAACCCTAATGGTCGTGTAGTACGATTGTTATTATTGTAATACGGGCGAGCCTGCTGAAGAGGTTGTTGCTGCCTTTGTTGATACTGTTGTTGATTTGGTTGGTTCTGAGCAACCTGAGGTTGATATGTCAGAGCTGGCACCGGGTCGATAGCAAGAGTTACTGCTGCTACTAGTTGATACCTTCGCCTTTGCTTTTCGAGAGAGATATTACTGATATCTTGCTCTTTCTTCTTTTGGAAAGCATTACCGTATCTCTTAGTACTGCTAGATGGATCTGCATCTTTGACCAATCATCCTTCTCGGACTGCTTCTTCAAGGCATACTCCCATATTCACCATTTCAGTGAAATCAATGGGTGCACTGGCAACCATTCGGTCGTAATAAAACGAGCTCAATGTTTTCAGGAAAATCTTTATCATTTCCTTTTCTTCGAGAGGGGGACAGATTTGGGCGACAATTTCATGCCATCTCTGAGCATATTCTTTGAAGGTTTCTTTATCCTTTTATGACATTGCTCTGAGTTGGTCCCTATCTGGTGCCATGTCCAAGTTGTATTTATACTACTGAACAAAAGCTGCCCCGAGATCTCTGAAAGTACTGATCTTGGTGCGATTTAAACCCATGTACCATTTGAGTGTGGCATCGGTTAAACTGTCTTGGAATTAATGGATTAGTAGCTATTGATTTTCTGTCTGGTTAGACATTTTTCGAGCATACATCACCAAATGACTTTGAGGGCAAGAGTTGCCTTTGTATTTTTCAAAGTCAGACACCTTGAATTTTTGCGGTATCTTTACATTAGGGACCAAACAGAGATCAGCAGCGTCTTTACCAAACAAGTCTTGACCGCGAATGGCATGCAGTTCCTTATGCATTTCTAAGAACTGTTCCTGGAACTCATTCATCCTTTCGCATACTTCTTCGTTTCTGCCAGAAGTGGCCTGCAAAATCTGTTCTTTCGGGATAGTGTGTACCACTGGTTATGGTATAGACATTACGGCGGTAACTCTTGGCACTTCAATGACCTGAAGTTTGTAACTTTCAGGAGTTTCTGCTGTAACCCTTGCATCTTCATTGACTTTAAGTTTGTAACCTTCAGGTCTGGCTATTCCTGCTACGACTTCAGGGTCTTCAGTGACCGGTGGGATGTATCCTTTAGGTATAAAGTTGAGAGGCATTCCGCAGGGGAAACCTTTAGGCATGTTGTACTGAGGATGACTGCCAGGTGGCTCAAATGCTGGTGTGGATGTAACCTCCAAGATTACAGTCCTTTGATGTTGTTGTTCCTGGGCTACTTCCAGGGATTGCATATCGTGGTGGAGTTTCTCCAAACTCTCCTTCAGAGCGTTGATTTCTTCTCTCAGCTCTTTATTCTCTTCCTCGAGATTGTCCATTTTCTTTTGTCGATTGGCCCGAGTATTGTACGAATGAAACAGTTTGACTCTAGAGTGTGACACATATGTGAGACTCAAAGACAAAGATGGTGTTATGTGAGAATGATGAATGATATGCAAAGAATGTTATATATATTTTTTTAGTTTTTGTTCTCAAAAGAAATTTTAACAATTATATTGCAAATATCACACAGCGGGAGTGACCCTTTTATTGAACTCGAAAGATTGCGGTATTTTACAAGGAAAAGTACAATATTTTACAAAGGTGCAAGAAATTTAGGCCTATGGATCCTGAGTTCTCTCTGAGGAGAGCTCAAATGATGGTTCCTAAACTTTTCTTTTCTTTGATTGGGATCCTTCAGTCGTTGTCGGGTCGACGATCCTTTTCCAAGTGAAAGGAGTGAGTAAATTTCTCCGCTCCTCCTGACTTTCTATAGCATGCTTCTCTAATATCTCAATTAGAGCATCCTTTTCCTTTAGCAGTTCCTGAATCTTGGTACATTCTAAATCAAGGATCTGGTACTTGTTATTCCAAGAGTTTCTCTCACGTTGAACTTTGTTAAGAGCGACCTGGAGTATTTCCGCATCAGATATGAAATAAAGGACAGATTCCTTTAAGGGAAAAACTTCTTGATGAGGATAAGGCATCCTTAGTTTGATGGCTCTGGTTTGTACCCAGTGGAGATAAGGTTCTGTAGAGGAACAATTTGGTCTTCCCAGGGATTCTCTCCATTTCCTGTGAATATGTTGCCAGGCATGCACTATTTCTTTCTTTAGTGCCCTATCATTTTCCCCTTCCTTGAAGAAAAGACCTTCTAGATGAACATTATGTGGGATATTCTTCATCGGGTATCCAAGTTGACGGCGAGCTAAAATGGGATGATAGTTGATCCCTCCTTTAGTACCAATGAGGGGTACATTGGGTAAATTCCCACATTTGTCGATGATCTTTATCCCTTTGTAAATCCGATTGTACCAATCTATATCTGAATTGGTAAGGGACATAATCTTCTGCGACCATCGCAGATTACTCTTGTGATCCCAAAAAGCAGAAGACTTTGGCAAGTGGGAAATAAACCATTTGTAGAGTAATGGTACACAGTAGGTGATCATCCCTCCACTGTACAAATTCCTTAAGTGTATAGAATGGTAAGCATCCACGAGCAAGGTTGGAACCGGGTTCCCAATCAAGAATATCTTACCAGGATTGGTGTCGACGAAGTTGTCAATGTTGGGAAAGAGGAATAACCCGTACATGAGCAGAACAAAGACATCCTCGAAAGCAATTACATTCCCTATACTGGAAAAGTATAGAGCTTTCTCTATCAGGAATTTAGCTGGTAAACCCTGGATTCCTCCTTTGGTGGTCATGTGAGTCCTGACTTCTGACTCATCCAAAGAGATTGCTCTTGCAATGGCTTGATCTTTTGGAATTTCTTCCAGTACAGAAAATGGATCTTGATCAGTGATAGGTAAATCAATCAGGTGGGAGTATTCTTCCAGTGTTGGTGTGAGCTGATAATCTGGGAATGTGAAGTAGTGGTAAACCGGATCGTAGAACTGGACCAGTGTAGACAGGATCCCTTCAACCATGTTAACCTTTGGAAGAGATAACAGTCCTCTGTGCTTAGCTCTGAAATCCCCGGGATTAGTAACCATCCTTCCCAATTTCTTTAGGTCTACCAATTTTGGAACTTTGAAGGTGTACTTGTGCGTTTTTCTTCTACCGAAATCCATAACACAACCTCTCTGATATTTTCGATTATTCTTTCAGTTCTTTTAGAAAAAGATTTTTTCATGGTTTGAAAAAGGTTTTTTTAATGAATGCATGGATGCGTGAATGCCGCAGACAAAAACACTTGAAAACATGGGTTTAGGGGTTCATCGTCACGAGCATGAAGCCATGGATCTACCCATCCCTAAAGGTGTGTACTAATTGGTCAGTTTTTGTACCTGTAGAACGGGTTCTAACAAAGGTTCCCAAAATCATTGACCCCTCTTAGGGATATTAATAGCAAACCGATTGACTCAGTAGAGCTGTAATATCCTAAGATGAATCTCCTTTGAGTGTAGTATCACGTATCAACTATTCTCGATAGTCACCTCACTACCTAAGGGCCATATGGTTAAATGTCTACTAAATCCTCAATTTCAGGGGTACTGCATTGGGAAAACTATGCTTTCACGACATGGTCGTTCAACATTAGCAAGTCCACACGAGTACCTCCACTGATTCGGTGGACTTCCAGGTTAACTTGGTCGGGATTCACTCCCTATAAGCCTTCCTGGAGATGCCACCACTTATCTTAATGTTCTCTCAGACTCACCACATGCGTATTAATCGCATTCCCATATAACGGTAATTTAAACAAGGGTATCAAGTAAGGTGACAGAATATGATCTATATATATATGTAGCAGAAAACTAAGAAAGCAAGTAAATAAACAGAGAAATAAATGCAAAGCAAGGCCTAGACGTCTTAGGAACTCTAATCCTAAACTTCCCCAACGGAGTCACCATTTTTCTGTAGCATGCGATTTTTGTCGGTGACGCGACCACCTTACCACAAATTGGATTTAGGTGCTACTTTCTGATTTCTTATTTATCCTATGAATCTGGAAAGGAAAGGGAAGATATCTAAAACTAACCTTGCATACAAATGTTTTCTTTAACAAATGCTAAGAGATCGGGGGTCAGAGTCTGTTTATACAAAGGGAAGCTATTAACACCCAATGTATCTATGGTAATCCATAGGAACCTTTTATTGCATGTATCTCAGTTAACTTAAAATGCTTTCTTGTGTTTATCTACTATGGATTGGGAAAGTTTCTCCTATGGGAGAATTGAGAGAATTTTTTTGTGGTTTTTGGGTTTTCCGTTGTTTTTGGGAAGGTACTGGACCTAAGGTTTTTGATTATGTGCTCGATAAGATTTCGCAATCTTATGCCTACGTATTCCCGTAAAGAAATTTGGGAAATCAGAGCAATCGTAGTTCCTCTTATTTCTATGGGAGGAAAGATGTTTGGTGTCTTGTTCCAAGCCCAAGATTGAAGCTAAAAGGGTGATTGAGAGAGAATTGGTCATCTCTAAAGGGAGAATATCTCACCTATTCATCACAAATTAAGGAATTGATTATAAGGGAAATTACTTTAACTGGGATGTGTAGAATCCAGCAATGCCATAATTTCCTTTATAAGAGGAGTGTCATGAAGGAGGAAAGCTTTAAATCAGTGTAGAGCAATGCCACTTTTTCCTTATGAATCTTTCATGCTAAGAGAGGGACATTGGCTTGGATGTTAGGGATCCAGAGGCTTGCCACTTACAGGTGTTAGATGAAAGATGAATTTTATCCAGGATAAGAGAAGGACTCCGGCTTTGATTTTGAATCAACAAGTGTACCACTTACAACAATTATCTGGACAAAGGTTTTGATTGTTTTTTTTAGATGTGATGTATAGGGGAAATATCCTCCTGTAGAGAGGAATCATGGTCTCATCTGAGGCGATGCTGATTTTTGTGTGCCTTGATCAAAGCCCAAGGTTGAAGCTAAAGGAAAATGATTCCACTGGGGAGGGTTTTATCTGTCTTGTACAAAGCCCAAGATTGAGGCTGACTAAGGGAATTCTTATATGAAGCCTAAGAGAAGGCTATCTTTTGGTGAGGATTACTAAAATCCAAGAGCAAGTCCAAATTGTGTTGGGGAATCCAAAGGGATCTAACTCTTGCAGGGAATCAAGGAAGAGTTGAAATATCAGATGCCATGAGGTTCTGATTCTATTGGGGATTTGTTGATGGTAAATTGACCCTGGCTGGGGATTTTTAAGGTGAAAGTTAAGCCTTGTTGGGGTCAGAGGGGATTTAAAAATGAGTTTGAAAACCTTAGAGGTTTTAACTCTGTTGGAGACTATTGCATTGGAAGAATGATCAGGTTTTTTCCTATGATTTTAGGAAACTTGAGGGTCTCTCTATGAGATCCAAGAGGAGAGGAGACTTTCCAAGTCTTCTTAAATGAAACCCAAGAGGAGGCTAAGACTGTCCAAGTCTGCTTGTATGAAGCCCAAGAGGAGGCTGAGACTGTCCAAGTCTCTCAAGAAGTGGTAGGCTCTGGTGTAGAGAGGGGTCTTTGTATGATGTCCAAGAGGAGGCTGTTTGGTTTAAGGGATGAAGATCAACCTTAGAATGGTCTGATGTTCTAGAATCTTGACTCTCCTGAGGATTGAACTTGTAGAGATAACTAATTTCTATCCTACACCTTTAGGAGGCCTTTGGGTCCTTGTACTAAGCCCAAGAGGAGGCTGGGGAACTTCTAAGAAGCATGGGGGTCCTTGTACTAAGCCTAAGAGGAGGATGGGGATGCTTTTAGGAAGCCTGTGGGTCCAAGCCTAAGAAAAGTTCAAAAAAAGGTTTCACCGGGAATTAATCCTTTCTCTGTTGAACAGTTCTAAGGTTTGAAGAAATTCAAAAGAGGTTTCACCGATAATTAATCCTCTTTGGGGAAATGAATTTCTTGTATACACATATATTTCTAAGTTTGATAGTCTTGAGAAAAGTTTCACCGGGAATAATGCCTTTCTCTGTTCCATATTGAATAAGCCCAAGAGGAGGCAGACTGTATAGGGAATTTCCTATGAGGGAACTAGTTTTTGACTATGTTGAAAGTAACCTCTGGTTGGACCTATGTGTAGACCTAACTGCTGGGGATACTCTAGACAGATATGCACATGTATATATACAGATGAATAAATTGACATGCATATAAACAAATATGCATTGAAAAAGATGTTGGGACTTACATTCTGAGAGGAGGCCCAAGTGTATTGTGATTTGTTGTATTGACTACAACTGTATGATTGATTAGGGTTTCAATAAATTGAAAAAAAAGTTGAGAAAACTTTGAATTTGAATTTGAATTAAAAGAAATTTATTTGAAAGAAAAGAGTGTTTGGGGCTTATAACTCAAAGAGAGGCCCAAGTGGTCTAAGAGCAGTTTCACCGGGAATAATCCTCCTCTTAGTATCGGTTTAAAACAGATAGATGATTTTGAAAATAGAGGTATGGGGCTTACAACTCAAGGAGAGGCCCATGAAAGTTGTTTTTTTGTTAAAAACAAATTTTATGTACAAAATATTGGGGCTTATACTCAAGGAGAGGCCCATATGACTTATTTGAAAACATTGATCGCACTGCGATACTGAAAGACGTTGTGGGACTTATACAACAGCAGAGGCCCAAAAATGTTTTTGTACAAAGAGAGGGTTGGGTCATACGCTCTAATAGAGGCCCAAAATTATTTGTAAAGAAAGGAAAATGGGGCTTATACTCAAGGAGAGGCCCAGATGATTTATTTGAAAAGGCGACGATCGCGCTGTGATTTTGAAAACCACAGAAGGACTTATGCAATGACTGAGGCCCAAAATATTTATACACAAGAAGGAATGGGTCTTACACTCTAATTGAGGCCCAAAAGTTTATTTTTATACAAGAGATGGGGCTTATAGCTCAAGGAGATGCCCAGGTGAAAAACAACAATCGCACCGTTATTTTGAAAATCGTATCGGGACTTATACAATGACTGAGGCCCAAAAATTTTGTATTTACAAAGGGGATGGGTCTTACACTCTATTAGAGGCCCAAAAGTGTTTCAAATGAAGTTTGAAAAAATCAAAATTAAGAAAAACCCTAATTTTAATTTAAAAATATAATTTTCAAAGGAAATTAAATAAAAAATGATATAAAATATCAAATATATTTAAAAACAAGTTGTCAATTTTGAAAAATGTTTTGAAAAATCATGTTTAATCACATGAAAACTTGGAATCCATTTGAATTTGAAAACGCAAGGTGGAAATTCCATTTAAAAATGTTTAAAAACAAATAAAATGATATTATTTACAAAAATTCAAACTATATTAAATAAATAATATAAATTTGATTTTTTTTGTAGAATAAAATACTTTAACATTTTTGTGAATTTTAAAAAAAAAAACCAATAAAAAATGATAAAAATTGAGAGAGAAACTAATTTTTGAAATCAATTAAGAAAATGATCAAAAATTCAAAAATTCAAATTATGGCGCCAACGGTCATTTTCTTCCTCACGACCTCCCTCCATGGCCATTTTGCAAAACCTCACATATCTCTCTCAATACGTAATGGTTTTGACTTTTGTAAACATGAAAGTTGTGTGTTTTTGAACAAGGATTTCAGTGATATAAATTAATTGCATTTATATTAAGTGTGGAGTGAGAAATCAAATGATGAACACATGAACCCTAATTTCTGGAAGAACACTATGAAATCCTATACACAATAGCTACAAAGTAATTGATTGAGGGGAAACACTCTACATAAGTGCAGAAACATGTTTGTAACTTGAAAACACATTTATGATGCATGGATCATTGAGTTTGAGAGTGTCAGGCTTACCTCTGTAAGAGGAAATCGAATCCTCAGTTCTAGGTGTTACAGATATTGTGTGATGATCTGGACAGCTTCAATTGACCTTATGTAAGGTGTTTGGAAGCTTGGAATGGATTGAAACAATTTGGAACTTGTTGTGGCACCTCAACTGCAACCTTGCCAAAAAGCTTAAGCAAATGGGGGTGACTTTGTGATTCTGGTGTTCCATATATGTTTTGAGGTTATGGATCACCTATATATGATATATGAGAGGTGTTGGGATGGTTGGTTTTGATGTAATTGATCTCTATTTGAAAATTCGAATATGACTTGAAAGAGAAGCAAATTCTGGTTTTTTAGAGTGATTGGAAGAAAAGCATGAGTTGTTATGCTTTGGTGTGTTTTGATCGGTCATACATGACCTCTATTTATAGTAGAGGAAGTTTGTTTTGGGATCAATAGTGATTTGAGGCTGATCATGGCATGTAGCTTGTAGCCATTGACTTGGATAATCCAAAAGTGCCAAGTCAACTCTCTTATCTTGACTCCATTCAATTATGCAGGTTTGAATGCTCAGAGTTTGGACTTGAATCTTGACTGGCTTGGAGTGTTATGGTCTGGTTCATGACACCTCAATGTATTGCATTGATGTTACCTTGCCAAATTTGAATTCCAAAGTTCATGTCATGATGGTTTGCACATGCCAAGTTGGATTCTTGACTCCTTGATCAAGAAATAATTGAGTCATAAGATGTTTTGTGCTTTTGGAAGATGACAAATTTGGCAAAATGGAAAAACTTGAGTGACAAAATCGAGTGGCACAAGTTTGGTTTTCATGCCTTTTGTGTGGGCAGGGTGAAAATGCCATTTTTGGGGGCTTATAACTCCTTGCTCAAGCTGAACCATGGGAGGCTCTTGTACCTTTTGGAAAGCCCCTATAACGTACTTCAACTTTGATGTTTAACTTTGGTCTTAAATCATCTTGGATCATAATGAAAAATGGCCTCAAAGTTGGTGAAAATGCAAAACAGATTATGTCCAAAAGTGTTGAAAAAAGTGACATTTTTCAATTTTTTGTGATTTTGATCAATCCATAACTCAAAATCCATGAGGATTTGGAATATGTTGTAGTTGACAATCTTGAAGTATGTAATGAGAGCTTTCATTTGAGCTTGGGATGGAAGAAAAAGGGTGCTTGGATCACGCGTTATGGTCTTGCAAAGTTGGGTATAAATCACTTTTTTTCATGACGTAGTGAAATTTCAAGTTTCTTAAGATTGCCCCTTTTGCAAGTAACCCCACTTTTCTTGATTTTTCTTGATGGATGATGATCCAAACCATGAGTTAACATTGTTTTTTACTTAGGGAAGCCTTGTTTGTTAAGAAATTCAAAAAGTCAAACTTGATTTTTGGCACAGTTGACTTTTTGTCAGATGATTTTCAAACTTTGTGATCCTCTATGAAATCAAGTCCTTAACCTAATTCAAACCTAATTAATGGATTCCATAGGTGTTTTAGAGTGTCTTGAATCATGTCCCAAGGTTTGGGATCATGTCTTGATCAAAAGTCAAAGGTACAATTGACTTTTTCATCAGAAACCCTAATTGGTCCAGATGAATTTGAATCCTTGTATTTGCTTATGAAACAAGTTCTTTGAATCAACCCAATCTTGTAAATGGATCAATATGATGCATTGTAGTTCTTCAAAACACTTCTTGAGGTCTTGGATCATGCCTTGCTTCAAAAGTCAACTTAGGGGTGAATTAGGTCAAGAAACCCTAATTCCTGATTTTTTATGAATGCATCCCCTAAGGCTATTTTGAAATTGTGATTGGGTCCATGAGGTCCCTTTGAGATTCTTGGATCATGTTTTGAAGTATTGGCTCATGTCCAGAGGAAAATTTCTCTCTAGAGGCCTTGGTCGACCAAAACCCTAATTTGGTGACACTGATGATCTTGAGGCTTGATCCACTTGAAATGTTGCACTCTTGTGCTTGATTCTTGATGTGGGAGACCTCTTGATCCTTTATGGATGTTTGAGAGACTTGAAAAGTTAAGGATCATGTCCATTCCTTATTGACCCTTTGTCTGAGTGCTCTGAGTGGGCTCAAAGCCCTAATTCTTGAATGTAGTGAATGCTCAACAATCTTTGAGATGATTGATGAGGCATGAAGGTACATCCATATTGTGGTGATGATTTGTACAAAGATGGGAAATCTTGTGGTCAAAATTTGGGGTATGACAGACTCCTTATAGCATGTCAGTTTTCGAGTTAGGAGAATTGAAGCAACAATTGGAAGAATTACTTGAAAACAAGTTTGTTCGACCGAGTGTTTCTCTATGGGGTGCTCCGGTGTTGTTAGTGAAGAAGAAAGACGGTAGTATAAGGTTGTGTGTTGATTACAGGCAATTGAATAAAGTGACTATCAAGAATAAGTATCCACTTCCGAGAATCGACGATTTGATGGATCAACTAGTGTGCGCTTGTGTGTTTAGCAAGATTGATTTGAGGTCTGGTTACCATCAGATTCGTGTTAAGCCTGATGACATTTCGAAGACAGCTTTCAGGACAAGGTATGGTCACTATGAATACATTGTGATGTCGTTTGGTGTATCCAATGCACCAGGTGTGTTCATGGAGTATATGAATCATATTTTTCATGAATATTTGGATAAGTTTTTTGTGGTCTTCATTAATGATATTTTGTTATACTCGAAATCTAAAGAAGAGAATGCTGAGCATTTGAGAATTGTGTTGCAAGTGTTGAGGGAGAAGAAGTTATATGCAAAACTGTCGAAGTGTGAATTCTAGTTGAAGGAAGTGAGTTTCCTTGGCCATGTGATATCTAGTGGTGGAATTGTTGTTGATCCTTCAAAGATTGATGTTGTGTTATAGTGGGAGACTCCGAAGTCTGCTACAGAAATACAAAGTTTTCTGGGGTTGGTAGGTTACTATCACAAGTTCATAGAAGGTTTTTCTAGATTGGCTTTACTGTTGACTCGAAATGGTCAAGCTTATGTGTGGGATTTGCATGTGAAGAGAGTTTTGTAGAATTAAAGAAGAGGTTGACGACCGTTCCGATATTGATCTTGCCTAATCCGTATGAATCTTTTTGTGGTGCATTGTGATGTGTCGAAGATGGGTCTTGGTGCAGTGTTGATACAGAATGGACAAGTTGTTGCTTATGCTTCAAGACTTCACATGACTTAGAATTGGCAGCTGTGGTGTTCGTGTTAAAAATTTGGAGACATTATCTTTTTGGCTCTAAATTTGAAATGTTCAGTGATCATAAGAGTTTGAAGTACTTATTTGATCAGAAAGAGTTGAATATGATGCAGAGGAGGTGGTTAGAATTATTGAAGGATTATGATTTGGATTTGAATTACCATCCCGGTAAAGAAAATGTGGTGGCTGATGCATTGAGTAGGAAGTCCTTGCATATGACAATGCTTATGGTGAGAGAATTGGAATTAATCGAGCAGTTTTGAGATCTGAGTTTAGTATATGAAGAAACTCATGACAGTGTGAGGTTTGGTATGTTGAAACTGACTAGTGGCATTCTAGAAGAAATCAGAGTGGGTCAGCAATCTGATTTGAGATTGGTTGATCAATTGGATTTGATTAACCAAGGTAACGAAGGTGAATACCGGATTGAGGAGAACGGTGTGATGAGGTTTGGAGATAGAGTGTGTGTTCTAGATGTTCCAAAAATTAAGAAGAGTATTCTTGAGGAAGGGCATCGAAGTAGATTGAGTATTCATCCCGGTGCTACGAAGATGTATCAGTATTTATGGAGGTTTTTTTGGTGGCCAGGTATGAAGAAGGATAATGTTGAATTTGTTTATGCCTATTTGACTTGTCAAAAGTCAAAGATTGAACATCAGAAGCCTTCGGGTATAATGCAATCGTTGAATATTCCGTATTGGAAATAGGATAGTATTTCCATGGATTTTGTGTTGGGATTGCTAAAAAATGCGAAGGGGAATGATTCAATTTGGGTGATTGTGGATAGATTAACTAAATCGGCTTATTTCTTGCCGATGAAGATTAATCATTCTATGCAGAAGTTAGCTGAGATGTATATTGAGGAAATTGTGAAGTTGCATGGGATACCTTCGAGTATTGTGTCGGATAGAGACCCAATATTTACGTCAAGGTTCTGGACAAGTTTGCAAGACGCTTTAGGTACTTCGTTGAGGATGAGTTCTGCATATCATCTGCAGACATATGGTCAGACGGAGAGAACTATCCAATCTTTGGAGGATTTACTGAGGGCTTGTGTGTTGGACCAAGGAGGATCTTGGGATAGCCATTTTTCATTGATTGAGTTCACATACAACAACAGTTTCCATGCTAGTATTGGGATGGCGCCGTATGAAGCTTTGTATGGAAGAAGGTGTAGAGCTTTATTGTGTTGGTATGAGTCTGGCGAGAGTGTTGTACTTGGACCTGAGATTGTACAGGAGACAACTGAGAAGATTAAGATGATCCAAGGAAGGATGAGAGCTTCGCAGAGTCATCAAAAGAGTTGTCATGATAAGAGAAGGAAGGCACTTGAATTCCAAGAGAGAGATCACGTGTTTTTGAGAGTTACATCGGTGACTGGTGTGGGTCGAGCTTTGAAGTCTAGGAGGCTCACTCGACATTTTGTTGGTCCATATCAAATTACGCAGAGGATATGGGAGGTAGCCTATCGGATTGCTTTACCGCCGTCGCTTGCGAATTTACATGATGTGTTTCATGTGTCTCAGTTGAGGAAATACATTCCAGATCAGTCGCATGTGATCGAGATGGATGACGTACATGTGAGAGATAACCTGACTATTGAAGTATTACCTGTGCGGATTGATGGACGAGAAATGAAGCAACTGAGGGGTAAAGACATAACTTTGTGAAGGTGTTATGGGGTGGACCAGCTGGTGAGAGTTGGACTTGGGAACGTGAAGATCAGATGAGGGAGTCGTATCCGACTCTGTTTCCTTCAGGTAATTTTCGAGGACAAAATTTTCTTTAAGTGGGGGAGAGTTGTAACACCCCAAAATAATTAGAATATTTATTTAATTTATTTATTATAAATATTCGCGATTTTCGATGAATTTTGGTGAAATGTTTTGATGCCTGATGATTTCTGTTGTGGGGTATTAATGATGTTAAGAGGGTGTTGAGGATATTTAGAAGTGTATGATTTATTAGAATATTTTGAAAATAAAATAGTAGAATAATGTGAAAAACATTATTTATATTATTATTATTATTATTATTTTAAATAAAAAGGACGGGCAAAGTGGTCATTTGTGCGAGGATAAGTGAGGAAGAATTTGGGAAATCATAATAAGGGTCCAAGGGGTAAAAGTGACAAAAAGGAAAAGAGAGATGGGAGAAGTTCAGTTTTGAACGATCGTGTTTTTGGAGAGAGCTCTGAAGAACCAAACCGGGAATTTTAAGGTATGGGGAGTATCGCTTACCATTATATTTGATATAGGGTTAGAGGTATGTGGGTAGTTGAGGTTTTGAGGGAATTTGATGGTAACATGACGACTATGATGAAATTAGTGAATTGGGGATGTGTAAAACAATTAGGAAATTATGTATATGTGTCTACTGTAATGTATTACTATTGTAGTATGTTTTCCTTGTGATTGAGATGCATTTTTTGACTGTATGGTTGTGAAATTGCAAAGGGTTTAGGGTCTGGGTTATGCAAAAAACGCAGCAGCAGGGTTGCTGTTCGCAGGGAATCGTCGGGCAAAGGGATTGTTTCGCCAGGCAAAGTGTATTCGCTTGGAGGTTGCCGGTCGAAATGAGAGGCGAGTGTAGGGTGAAAAATGGGTGCTACTGCTTTTTGTATGAGGGAGAGGATTCGCCCCTGCTTCGTCGGGCGAAACCCAGACGAGCGAACTGCTTCGCCGTGCGAGCACCAGGCGAGCAGAAGCAGTTGGTTATTTTATTTTATTTTTTCTTTTTGTGCTAACTTATTTTCTTATTGTCTCTATGTCGGCCTTGTGTTGTGGGTTTATTGAAGTATGGTGTTTTAATGATTATAACCTTGTGAAGCATTATGATGAATTGTGACGTATGCAATTGATGCTATATTATGATGTTTTGATGAATACTTATGAATCATGATGCAATTTTGGCAATTATATGATGATAACTATTATGATGTTTTGCATCATGCATTCATAACATAATTAGGACTTCGGTCCAGTGACGACGTTAGGACTTCGGTCCAGTGGTGGCTTCAATCCCATTGTGTGGATTGGAGTGTTTATGACGTGCTCCGGTTCTTGTGTAAAATCGATCCTATTGGTGGGGATCTGTGGAGGTTGATGGCCCAGTGTCCATCAACATGATGAATTGGTACCACATGCATGAGTCTTTGATGTTGCATTTCATACTAAGTGGAATGGTATATTTGTGAGTTTAATGGTGAATGACGATGTGGTGGTGTGATTTTAGTTGACGTTAAGATGATGAATGTTATCTTAATATACCTTATCTTTATATCTTGTATAATGATATGTGATTACTCACCCTGCCTATTTGAATGTTGCCTCAACGTGGGTAACGTGCAAGTGATCTGGATTAGCCTCTTGGTGCGTGAAGATTTAGCATTTGGAGTTTTCTAGTTATTTCAGTTGAGTAAAGGGTCTTGCTCTGATATGTAAAATCGGGTCGGGACGTTTGAGTCGAACCATTCTATTTTTTTATTATTGATATCATGACGCTATGAGTTTCATGTTTTTAAGACGTTTTGAGTTATGAACTATGTTATATTTTGATTTTCCGCTGCGTAGTGTTTGATTGAATTTATGATGACAGAACCTATGTTACGGAGTAGGACGTTATTAAGAAGTTTTGTGACAAAATGTGGCACCCTTGTGGTGATTTACTCTGATATAATTGTTTATAATTATCGTGAATGTTCTTTGGGGTGGATGGGTGTTACATATTACCTTTGTCGTACTGCCCTTAGTTGGTAGTAGTTAATATTTCTCATATTCTTTTGGTTGATTACCTCGTCGTAACTATCACTTGGTTGATAGTTGCTAATCCCTTTTCTTTTGAGCTTATTACCTTTGTCATCCTGCCCCTTAGTTAGTAGTAGGTAATATTTCTCTTCCCTTTTGAGCTTATTACCTTTCTCGTCCTGCCCTTTTAGTTGGTAGTAGGTAATATAGTCTGGGTTGATTGCCTTGTCATAACTATCACTTGGTTGATAGTTGGTAATCCTTCCCCTTCGAGTTGATTGCTTTGTCGTAGCTATCACTTTGTTGATAGTTAGTAATCTCTCCTTTTTGAGTTTATTACCTTTGTCGTACTTCCCTTAGTTGGTAGTAGGTAATATTTCTCATATCCTTTTGATTGGTTACCTTGTCGTATCTATCACTTGGTTGATAGTTGGTAATCTTTCCACTCGAGTTGATTGCCTTGTCGTAGCTATCACTTTATTGATAGTTGGTAATCTCTCCTTCTTGAGTTTATTACCTTTGTCGTACTGCCCTTAGTTGGTAGTAGGTAATATTTTTTGTATCCTTTTGGTTGTTTTCCTTGTCGTAGCTGCCACTTTGTTGGTAGTTGGTAATCTTTCCTTTTGATCATGTTATTACCGTATGTATGGTAGTAGATGATCTTTTTCCCAGCAGAGATTTTTACCTCCCCTGTTGGGATGAGATATCCCCCTTTTATTTCTGGTGTTAGTAATTTTCCCTCAGTAGAATCTTACTCTTTGTTTTTCCCCTACGAAGTCTGTTCTCTTTTCTTTTGCTCCCCAGCTTTTGTTTGTCTCCTGTGGCATTTGCTCCCCCACGGAGCTTTTGTGTTTGCATACCATCTGCATAATCATATCATTTTGTGGTCTCTTAGGGCCAAAAATTGGGTTTATTTTTGTATTTAAGTATCTTCTATCTCGTCGAGACAAAGATGTTCATCTTCATATCTCCAGATAGAAGAAACTTAAATATGGGCAACTGTAATACCCTAATTTTTACCCCAAAGATCCCACATGTCATTTGCATCTCATACCATAAACAAGATCACAAGCATTGGGTCTCTTGCCTTCCTTTGTAGGTTTGCTCTTGAGGGAGATCACCAAGCACCCTTGTGTTCTTGTTTGCTTTATATTTGTTTACGTTTATGTTTACTAACCCTTCATCAAAATCCAAAAATATGTTTGTTTTCCCTTTACTAACTTTTTCAGGAAGAGATTTGGATCAAGAATATCAAATATCAGTTCCCCAGCTCATATGAAATTCATCTGAACAAAGTCAAAGTTAGTCTACAAACAATTCAAAATCATTTGATCAAGAGTTTCCCAAGATTTGATTGATTATTATTCAAGAGACTCCAAGGTTCATGTGTTTATTTCCATGCCTTCTTTGACAAGCAAAAGAATCGAGTCAGAGCCACAACAGTGCAACAAAAAGGAAATTTTTCATAATTTTTGTTGTGTTAATCGATTAACATTATATGGTTAATCGATTAACCACACGCAGAATTATGAAAATGAGCCAAAATCAAATTCTGCAGCATTTGGAACCAATTTTCACTTGTTTCATCATGACAATATTCTAGATCACTTCATTTTAATTCCCCTACATAATCACAATTAATTCCCACCATACACCCTCATTAATCACCACTTGATCTTGATTTTGCCTCCAAATTCAAATTCCAAGCCTAATTTTGGCTCCAAACTAAGCACCAAGCCACCAAAATTTTCAAGCCTAAATCCTATAAATAGAGGCCTCATTTCATTTATTCTACAAGCTTTTGATAGCCAAATTCACCTTGTTAAAATTCTTCCTCATTCTCAATTTTCTTCATCTACCCAAATTCACCAAAGCTCTTTCTTCCATTAAAAGTTAGTAAGCTTTTCATATAAGCTTACTAATCTTTGAGCTAAACCTCCATCAAAACACTTTTTCATCATCAATTTTTGTAGATCAAGGCTTTGGAGTGTGGTTCTGGAAGTTGATTTGAAGAATTTTCAGATTTGGAAGTGGTAATTCACTTGTTCCAGCATTGTTGTGTTTGATTCATCTTCCACAATATGATCTCTTATTGATTCTTGTTGCTTGATCTTTGGATCTTGCAAATTGTGTTCCATTGGTGTTATTTGCTGTTGTTTTACTTGAATTTTCATGCACAGTTGCATCCTTGATCATGAGGTGTTTGAAGAAATGATTGATCAAGGATTTTGCATTTTTCAAACTGATTTTCTACTAGTTTAACAGTGTTAATCGATTAACCTCCTGGTGTTAATCGATTAACACCTGTTTCTGCGTTCTGGAATTGCTGTTTTCACTGTGTTAATCGATTAACACCAGGAGGTTAATTGATTAACACAGTCCAGAATGTGTTTTTTTGCTTGTTTTGGGACTGTTTTGAGTTCTTTTCTTCCTTCTTCCATTTCCTTTTGATCTTTGCCTTGGTTTGTAATCTTAAAGGTCCTATTTCTCTTTAAATTCAATGGAATTAGGGTGTCGATGAAGTTGGATAAACATTCACTAATTCAAATCTATCTTTAAAATGATTTGTTCAATTCATTTTAGGTGCTTTGAGTTAGTGATATGTTTAGTGCTTTAATCCACCAAGATGAGTGGTTGAACTTGAAGATGAAATGATTTTAAAGTTGAGATTCAATTTGGCTTCCATTTTCCCCTCTTCTCTTTTTTTCTTTTGATCAATGAAAATCTTCAACATCATTGGAACTTATTTTAAGTTCTTGATGAAGATGAGATCATTACCTCTTTTCTTTTCGTGCGGTATTGCTTTCGGAGAGTGATCTACATATCACTTCTCTAGCATGCATTAACACAAACATTGTTATTGACCGGCCTCAGATAGTCATGGTTTTTACATAAGTTCGATTACGATTGCTTAACATAGCGCTAAATTGGACCCGAAATCGGAAAACTGTTGTGTTTTTGTAAGTGAATTATCAGTCTCCTACTCTTCCATGGCGTAGATTGAAATAAATTGGATTTCTCTTGTTACCCGTGGGGGTTAATTGGCATACTCGTTGATTTTATCCGAGTTTGAGCCCTCTCCATGGTAATGTATGAGACCGTGTTTTCATTCTCATGGATGACTAGTTGAGCATTTCCGAAAAAACAACAAAACTTGTTCTCTCATTTTGGATCACTATTTCTCTATATTGTATATTATTTATGCTATGTTTATGCTTCTTTCTCACTCCCTATTTCTCTTTATTTTTTTATGCTTTATGTTATCATATCATATCATATTATTTTATTATGTTTCCGCCATTTTTCCTTTGTCCACTTGGACCATTTGTTTATGTTTATGCTCTTTTTCTTTTGTCCATTTGGACCAAAAACATTAATAAAGGTTAAAATCCCTAAAAAAACTTGTTCTCTTAATGGTAGACTATGGTTACTATCCTTTGCATTGGACATGGAACTTTGGACTTAGAACTAGAATCTCAACCTATGCTTGGAAGTTTGTGATGGTAAACCTTGGATTTTTGGGTACTTGGAGTTCTCTTTTGAAGACTTGTCTTGATCAAGGCCTAATCTAAAGGGAATAATGCTTATGCTTTGGAGTTTGATTGTGTGGTTAGACCATTCTTATCCTTAGATTTTATCTTTTTTGCTTTAGGATAGTCACTTCTTCTCCACCCCTTCTTTAATTTTCAAAATCTTCTCTCTTTTTCAAAACCTTCTTATTTTCAAAACTTAAACCACTTTTCATAAAAAAACCTTGACTTTGGTCAAGCGATTTTCAAACTTCATTTTCTTTAATAAATGTCAATCAATGTTAATCATACTTTGACTAATTTCAAAAAGACTTAAAAAATACAAAAACTCATTCAAACCTTTTGTGCCTTGGTGCACTTTTTCTCTTAAAACTTTTCAAAAAGATAAGACATGAGTCATTTTCATAGTTGAGATGTAATTCTCCTATTCCCCATAGTATTTAATATGTTGACATTTTCCACTTAGGCGTTGAGTGATAAACTTGTGGATTTTAATCCAAGCAAAAATCCTCCATCTTAAGATGATTCAAATTTTATTTTCTTATACTTGTGGGCGACTATTCGTAGTTTTCTCCTTAAAATGATGACTTGTCTTTTCATTTAAAATTAACCAAAACAAACTAATTTTGTTATTTGTACCACGAACTATGAGGTTTTGATCTTATATTGCACTTTGTGGGTACGTAGGCATGAGGTGATAAGTTTCTCCAAACACAAAAATCTAAAAAAATATTTCTCTTCTCATCTCCCCAATCTCTTTTCAAACAAACCTTTTCAAACCAAAAAGCGTAGATATTTGAAAGGGTTCCTATAGAGTACTATAGACGTTTTGGGTGCTAACACCTTCCCTTAGCGTAACCAACCCCCTTACCCAGTCTCTGTTCATTTGTTCTTGTTATAGAACTTGTTTAGGTTTTGTTCGCTTTTTTTCCATTCCCTTATGATGAAATAAAAGTGCGGTGGCGACTCTTGCATTTTTTAGTTAAGTTAATCAATAGCTTACACTCACAAATTTCCCCCGCTACAAGTACCAATACTATGGCCAATGATAGGTAAGATAGAGGCAAGATAAGATCAACAGATCTATAGATATGAAGTATGATCAACGGATCTACAACCCAAAGGATGGTAGAATGAGATCAACGGATCTATGAATAGGAAATACGATCAACGGATCTACAACCCATAAAATGAAGAGAAGCAACATCAACGGATTTGCGACTCAAAGAAAGATCAACATATTTATGAATAGGAAGTAGGATCAACGGATCTACAACCCAAAAGGTAAAGAAAAGTAATATCAACGGATACACGACTCCAAAGAAAAGATCAACGAATCTATGGAAAGGAATTAGGATCAACGGATCTATAACCCAAAAGGTAAAGAGAAGTAAAATCAACGGATACACGACTCCAAAGAAAAGATCAATAGATCTATGGAGAGGAAGTAGGATCAATGGATCTTACAACCCAAAAGGTAAAGAGAATTAATATCAACAGATACACGACTTCAAAGAAAAGATCAACGGATATGTGGAAACGAAGTAGGATCAACGAATCTACAACCCAATAAAGAAGAGAAGCAATATCAACGGATTTGCGATCAAAGGAAGATCAATAGATCTATGAATAAGAAGTAGGATCAATGGATCTACAACCCAGGGGTGGAAAGAGGTAATATCAACGGATATACAACTACAAAGAAAAGATCAACGGATCTATGGATAGGAAGTAGGATCAACGAATCTACAACCCAAAAGATAAGAAATAAGTTCAACAGATCTACGACTCAGAAGTTGGGGAATAGGAAGTAAGATCAACAGATCTACAACCCAAGAAAACCTCGTCTGAATGTGGGTCTCGTGCCAACTATACGTATCAAGCACTACGCAAGTCAACACGAATATCTACTCTAGTCCTATGTGTCTCTTCAAGCCTGGGTAGTGGGCTTATCTCTCAGCAAAAACCCATCCCAACAGTACAACAATATCCAAGATAAAATGAATGGAAAAGATACAATGCATGAAATGAATAAACCAAATAAAGATAAAGATAAAACACCCGAAGAAAAGAAAACAGACAAGAGCTAGGAATGACTCGCTACCTGATGCTACGTGAAAAACAACCGGCAAAGACACAGAGTCGCCATCGAACTTTATTTATCCCAACGGGGAAAGGAAAACATCGAGAAAGCCTCAGAAGGGAAAGAACATGGTCTTGCAACCAAATTTGGGGTTCGGGAGTCGATTACGCAAGAGGAAGGTGTTAGCACCCCTCGCGTCCATTGTACTCAACGGGGTCTACTCTTGTTGTTCTAATCAAAGGATGTGTATATCTAAAGCTTAACTTGCTAAGGGAATGCATGAATGAAAAAGGAAAATAAAAGGGAGAAAACAAAAGGGGGCTCGCCAGGATCTCGCAATGCTTTGCCTACGTATTCCCTCGTACAATGGGAAAGTCAGAGCAACCGTAGTTCGGAGGACTACGGTGAAACAATAGGAAAGGTTGCTCGCCAAGGATTGGGGCCCTTGTGCCTACGTATTCTCATCAAGTACAAGAAATTAGAGCGTACGTAGTTTGTGGAACTACAGTTTGTTGGTGTTTTTAATGGACGGTGCTAACGTTCGCGTTCTAGTAGTTAGGTGTTTTTCCGCTCACTTATTGAGTCTTATGCGTTACCCGTATTGCGGTAGAATGGAAATAACATGCCCTTTTTGAAAAGGTTTGAAGAGAGAACCCCGAAGGACAAAATGATTTGCATTTGTTGAAGTGTTTTTGTTAGGTTTTGAAAAGAGTTTGAGACGCGTATTGTACTAAAGTCTATGACAATAGGAGCAAATGTTTTGTACAAATGATCCAAGCGTCTCGCGTACAAAACACTCTAAGAAGAGGTAAGGAAAAAGTATTGCTCATTTTTTCCATGTACTTAAGGCTCGTGACGTAGTACACGCATCGTGTTTATTAAGTGTTTTTGGATTTTTGATGTAAGAAAAGGTCTTTGGATGCAAAAAGAAAGAAAATCTAGGGGAACTGAATCCTAAATGTTATCATGCAAAGTGTTCCTATGGTTGGGATTGAAGGGAAAATTCTAACCAAGTATGATCGTACAAAGGATTAGGAACCTAAAACTATCCTACTTCAATCTTAATTAGAAATTAAGTTGAACTAGGGGATCCTAAGGAAACATGCAATCGGCGTCAAGAACAAAGCAATTAAGCACCACAATTAATCAAGCAAGGCCAAGCACAAAGTGAAATTCATGTCATGTCAAAGTGTCAAGTACAAGGCAAAGCATCGAGAATTAATCAACAACCATCAAGAATTAATCAAAGGCATCAAAAATTTCATGGCATCAAGATAAAGCATCAAGAATTAATCACAAAAGCCACATCGACAATCAGCCATAAAACCAACCGAGGAACAAGTCATGAAAATTTATTCAAGAGAGCATGGAAAAATTAATCCACAATCTATTATGAAAAATTAATCAGCACAATTATGAAGACTAATCAAAACAATCAAGAGAAAATATTAAAAAAAAACATGAAAAAAATTATTAAAAACAAAATCATGAAAAATTAACAAAACAAATCTTAAGGAATAGTTAACAAAAACTTAAAGAAATAATTAACAAAATACTAAAGATAAATTAACAAAAAGTTTAGAAAAATAATTAAAAAAAAGTTTAGAGAAATAATTAACATGAGTCTAAGTAATAATTAACAAAAAGGTTAAATAATTAACGAAAATCCTAAAGAAAAATTAACAAAATAAGGAAGGGTGTAAAAGTGATTATACGGTAGACCAAGATGTAAAACGAATGGGCTCAGAAACCCAACAGCCCAAACCAATTTAAACTATTTTAATATATTAGTATAAAAGTAAAAGAAGGTGGATGTGTAACGTGAGGGGTTTGGCCAAGGTTTTGTAATATTTTGTTGTATGTAACTGGTTCGAAAGTGATGATGAATAGTAAAAGGTGGCGATACTATTTAAAGGAAGGAGTTTTTATGTGATGAAGAAAGTGGTAAGTGGTTATGGAGATTTGTGAAGAGCTGTGCCTGAATGCTACAGTGATGATGATTGACTCATTTTTGGTTGTGATGGTGGAGGAAACTTGGCTGTGAATTGGTGAAAGGTGAAAAGCAATGAGGGAGAGTGTTTGTATGAGAAGTTGTTCAATGATGATTATATGGTGTGGATCTGGAGTTTTGAGCAAGGAAATGGTAGAAAAAAAGGTTGATGAATCAAGATGGTGGGATGATGTTTGAGTTTAGGTTGAGGTTTATGAAAGAAAAGTAGTGGATGCAGTGTTGCTGTTTGGAAGATGTGATAAGGTTGAGTTTGGTGTTTTTAATAGCTTTATGGGAGGTTATGTGCTTGTTAATGGTGATGAATGACAATGTGAGTGGTACTACAACCACATGAAGAATGACTCTTCAACCAACTTCTATTTTTACTTCAAAAACTCAAAGGCAGCAAAAAAAATGAGTGCCTTTGTCGTGTGTGTAAAGTGAATGAGAGTGAAACCTTGGGATTGGGATGCAATGCCTCTCCGTTTTTTCCTTGGATTCCTCATGCAAGTTTATAAAGAAAAAGTTTTACTAAATGAAACAAATACAAAAGTAACTTTTCAAAACTTAACAACTAAGTTTACTAAAAGAGAGATAAAAACAGATATTTATATATTATATAAACAGAAAAATAAATGGTAAAATAAATTAAACCTAATTTAAATAAATACCTAAATACCTAATAAATTAAATAAATATTTAACTAAAAATTAAAATAAATAAAAAAGATAAATAAAATAAAAAATAAAATAAACTATTTAAAGTAAAGGCTTAATTGCAATTTTGGTCCCCCTATTTTGGTTTTTTCACGGTTTTAGTCCCCCTATTTTGTTTTTAAGCAGTTTTGGTCCCCCATCCCAATTTTGATCCAACTGTTCATGTACGGTCGTGTACTGTTCATTTTGTCCGTACATGAACAGTACACGACCGTACATGAACAGTTGGGTCAAAATTGGGATGGGGGACCAAAACTGCTTAAAAACAAAATAGGGGGACTAAAACCGTGAAAAAACCAAAATAGGGGGACCAAAATTGCAATTAAGCCTAAAATAAAAATCTAAAATAAAAAACTGAATAAAGAAAAAGGTTATTTAACTAAAATTAAAATAAAATCCGTTAAAAACGAGAAATCGGACTGGTAACGAAGTGCTCGAAAAAATAAAATGAATACACAAAAATGATCAGCGCGAAATAAACGACTCGGAAAAAACAGCGTTTGGTCAAATTTTGAAATAAATCCGAACCGGTAAAAATGCTCAGACTTATCAAAATGTGGCCGAAAAGTAGTCAAAAAATTAGAACGAGCACGCCAGGTTAAACTACGTGGAACATAGATTAATATAATTGACGTATACAAGCTCGATTTTGAAACTTTTCGTCCATTGATTTTACGCACAGTTGGCTTTCACTTTGACCGATTCGACTGTAAATCCAACAGGTTTATTATGGCTGATAATTTGGGCATTATGCATGATGAAAGGCACGTTATACTATACAAATGATGCGAAGTGAAATTTAAGTCAGATGAATGCAAGTTTTAAAATGCCTGGTCAATATTTGAGGTATGACAAGGAGGCGAAATAATGCCTTACATCGTCACTCAAGTCTTACTATTAAAATCATAGTCAGTAAATTTAGTTATTTTATTTACATCATTCTTGTTCCGGACTGGACCAATGGCTAGGCATGGCCCAATCCACTTCTGCTCCCAGAACGGCCCAATTGCCTAGGTCCAGTCAATTGGGGGCAACTTTTACCTTTCTACCCCCTCACCGAGCAAGCATGGTCAGATGACCTACAGGGTCACCTGCTCCTCCTCGGCATTTCCTGCCCGTCATGCACGACTCTACCATCCAGAAACAGTCATGACGCTCGTGCCCAAAACTACATCTTTGCCCGTAGCAACGACTAGTTTCGGGCACCTCTACCCGTCTTAGCCCAACCATACTTGGCACAATCATGACCTTTGAATCACATATCCTCATATCCCCAGTAGCCTGTGCCTACATCATTTTTCATACATACTCATCATTATATTGCATCTCCTCAAACACGTAGCATTTCCATTCGATATAGATCATTACACCATAGTAAAATTCAAACATGCATACGAAGCATAAGCCAAATCTGGTACCTTACACGACATCCTGAATCAATCCTCAATCACGACAATAATATATCCCCACGGAGAATGCCGAGTCCATTTCCCAGCAGATATTTCAACCAATCCCCAAGGACTTAGACCCGTCGATCTTACCCTCTGTTTACCCTTTGTTTCCCAAGTGGAGTCATCTTTCTATGTACAGTTTATCTGTTGATTTTAACGGCTAGTTTTTGGCAGTTACCTATTCTTCGGGAAACGGTTATTTCGCCCCGAAAATAAGGACCGCTGGCCACGTGTTGGGGGCACTATAAAAATGAGAGGGTCAGGTATTCCAAATCATCCTAAGAAACACATACTTTTGTACTTGCCTTTTACCTCTCCCGATTCTTACTTTAGCATCGGAGTGCCTTGCAGATACACCCCTTCTTCATCTCACACACCCAGCATTGCAGACGTCTTTCTTGGCCCACTTCAGGTTCTGATCAACCACCAAGATCAGTGGCACCGTCTATGGGAAACCTGTTATCCCCGTCTTAACATCCATCGCAGATCAAAGACCAAAACAGCTCTCTGTCCAAAACTCTGATCCTAGCAAGCCAAGATCACATTCATGAAGCTCGCAACCATAGTTTTCTCTTCGTCAGTAAGACTACACTGACGGGACTGCACCTTTCTTCGGAGGCGACACCGACTATCAGAGAGATGGGGCCACTGCGTCTCCTTCTCCCACTTGTATTGATCGCGTTGAAGAACAACCCTTCCTGGACCTCCAGCCCGTTCCAGTTCCGCCCAACGCCGACCCAGCCCTGGAGGCCCTTTTTGAAGCTCTCAACAAGACCAACCTCTTGATTCTCCAACAAAATGAGAGGATTAGAGTCTTGGAGGAATCTGCCCTACCAAGATCCCCTCAGCCGAGGAAAGATTGCCAACGATCCAGAAGTCCACCTCCCTGACGTGAAAGTGATCGTCGGGCACATCAAGAGCCAGATTCCCATGCCATCTAGAAGTGTGACCACATTTCCCCACGGAACCAGTACTCCCCAGGCAACAAGAGGACTGGGAGAGACCAGCATTCACCCCCTTTCAAGTCGAAGGGCCGGGCACGAACCCCGTCTCCCCGCAAAAGTCACCGCCATGTCCCTGACCGAAGCACCCGCTCCCCATTATGGACCAGTACCAGTAGCGACGACGAGCCTCACGGCCCGTTGTCTCAGGAGATTAGGGTTATACGCCTCCCAAAGGGAGTGGAGAAACCACAGTCGTTATGCACTTACGACGGAACAAAGGACCCTGACGAGCACATCGAAAATATCGAGTCACGACCACACTACTGACGACTGCATCCACCTAAAGGATGCGATAGAGATACTGATCAAGCATGGCCACCTGAAGCAGTTTACAAAGAAGAGGGAAACTCCCCGGCAAGATGCCCAGGAGTCAAAGAAAGTCGAGGAAGAGGTACCTTCCTCGGAAGAGACAAACCTTCAGGTCCCCATGAGCATATCGCGACCTGAGGACTTCTATGTTCCTAAAGAGCTCAGCTCTCCCCCTACTTTGCAGCACATAGCCCATGGGAAACTTTCCCCTCCGCCATGGTCATTTTCGGATGGGGCTTCAACAAAGTCACTATGGGCTCCGTGAAAAGGAAATTCGAGCACCTTCTCAGTACTAGCTCCAACAAGAGTACAACGCTCGACAAGGTCCGAGGAGAATCAGTCCCCATCTCCTTCTACCGTGAGGAACTCCTCGGTGGGGCTCCAAACTCAAGAATTCCACTGCTCGTAAGAGCCCAGATGGAAAATTTTGATGTTCGCCGAATCTTAGTCGACCAAGGCAGCTCGGTCGACATCATGTACTCGCAGCTGTTCTCAACCCTCCAACTAGATGAATCGCACCTCACTCCCTACGTGGGTTCTGACCTATAGGGCTTCAACGGGTCGGTCACAAAGCCCTGGGGATATGTCGAGTTGATCGTGACTTTTGGATCTGCAGAAATGGCCAGGTCTATTAAAGTCTAATTCCTGGTTATCGACTGCCCATATCTCTATTAGTGCATCTTTGGGCAGCCAGCCTTGGCCGAATTGGTGGTCGTGCCCTCAATTGTGCATCTTAAAATGAAGTATTACACTTCTAAGGGTCTGGTCGCTACTTTACATGGGGACATCGAGGCAGCAAGGAGATGCTTCGAAGCGGCAACCAAAGGACTCAACACCATTGCTGCCAAGCCGAAGACTTCCAACTAGCCGGCCTTGCCCAGCAGCTCCAAGGAAGCCAAACCGCTGCCCCGCGTCGACTCTAGGGACCTCGACAGTCGCTTCTCTGAAGATGACTAGAGGGAGACCCAGACTTGCCCGAGCAGCCCGTCAACTTCGACCAGCACCAGCAACAGCTCCTATCCGATGCCCCCAATTCAGGATGGCGAGTTCGAACTCGTCCTGCTCGGCGATAACCACCAGCGAGGAGTAAA
The DNA here is from genome assembly GCA_022829125.1 of Lathyrus tuberosus. Taxonomy (NCBI): domain Eukaryota; kingdom Viridiplantae; phylum Streptophyta; class Magnoliopsida; order Fabales; family Fabaceae; genus Lathyrus; species Lathyrus tuberosus. The sequence continues at coordinate 3,593,834 of JALAZF010000183.1, forward strand.
GATAGGGACCGACCTCCCTGACATAGCGAGGAAATAAATCAAAGCTTGCCTCTGAGAAAACGCACCTAGAGCGCCACAGAAATGCTCGGCTTAGATCCTGTTGTCGTCTGCCATCAGCTCACAATTGACCCCGCCGCCAAGGCTGTAGCACAACGCAGGAGAAAGCAGTCTCCGGAGAAAATGGAGGTTGCAGAACAAGCTATAAAAGACCTCCTTGAGACAAACTTTATTTCGGAGGCCAGGTACAGTACTTGGCTATCCAATGTTGTACTCGTCAAAAAATCTAATGGAAAATGGCGTATGTGTGTTGATTATACTGATCTCAATAGGGCATGCCCTAAATATGCTTACCCCCTCCCCAATATAGATAAACTTGTTGATAATTCTGCCGATTTTAAACTATTATCGTTCATGGACGCCTATTCAAGCTACAATCAAATACCAATGGTAAAAAGCGACAAAAAGTATACAACCTTCATGACCGAGTAGGGCAACTATTACTACAATGTAATGCCCTTCAGCTTGAAAAACTCTGGCGCGACCTATCAAAGGATGATGAACAAGGTCTTCCAAGGAGAAATCAGCGACATGCTCAAAATCTATATGGACGATATAATCGTAAGTCCCACGAGGAAACCGATCACACGGCCCATTTAAGAAAGGTCTCCAAGCAAGCCCGGAAATACCGGATGTGTTTCAACCCAGAGAAATGCATGTTCGGGGTACGAGCGAGCAAGTTCCTCGGCTTCTATCTGACGGAACGAGGAATCGAAGCTAACCCCGACAAGTGCAGGGCCTTCTCTGAGTTTCCTACACCTAGCTCGAAGAAATCCATCCAATCCCTCAATAGGATGCTCGCTTCATTATCTCGTTTCGCGGCCAAGTCTGCCCAGCACGCTTTGCCATTCTTCAAACTCCTCCGCAAGGAGGCGGCGTTTGAATGGACGAAGGAATGCGGCCAAGCTCACCTCCACCTAAAACGAGCACTATCAGAGCCTTCATCCCTCTCTTGGCCAGACAACGGTGAAACCTTATACCTTTATCTCGCCGTAGCAACCGAGGCCGTTAGCGCCACCCTCATCCGTGAGATGCTCGACGGGAAAAAGCCCATATACTTCACGAGCAAAGCACTACAAGGACCAGAGCTGAGATACCAACAAATAGAAAAGGTATCTCTGGCCCTCATCAACGCTACTCAAAGACTAATACACTACTTTATGGCCCACACGATCGTGGTCCGAACAGATCAACCTGTGAAGCAACTGTTAGGAAGACCAGATATGGCCCGCAGAATGATTAAGTGGTCATTGGAGCTATCTGAATTCGACATTCAATATGAGAGCAGGAAGGCACTCAAGGCCCAGGCGCTGGCTGACTTTGTCACAGAAATGACGTTCGTCGAATCCCCCACTTGCGGGGCGCACAAATGGACTATCTTCGTCGACGGGGCATCCAGCTCGGCAAGAAGCAAGGCAGGTATAATCTTGGAAAATGACGAGGGAATTATTGTTGAAGTCTTACTTACCTTATCTTTCCCTACTTCCAATAATCAAGCTGAGTATGAAGCCTTCCTCGCTGGTCTACGCCTAGCCAAGGACCTGGGGGCCGAAGAAGTCGTCATCTGGACCGATTCTCAACTCGTGGCCCTTCAAGTCCAAGGAGAATATCAGGCCAAGAACGACAACCTGTCCAAATACTTATCCCTGGTCAAGGAAAGAATGACGAAGTTCGCAACAGTAGAAGTAAAACATGTTCCCCGTGAACATAATATCAGAGCAGACGTGTTGTCTAAACTGGAGAGCACGAAGAAAAAAGGTGGAAACAAATATGTCATCCAGGAGGTACTTCATCGACCAAGCATCGAGAAAACCTCCACGATCCTTGACGTGCAGGTCATCGGCGACAGCAATTGCTGGATGATCCCATTTATAATTACCTCGCTAAGGATGAACTCCCATTCAACCCCAAAGACGCCAGCATAGTCAGGCGCAGAGCCTGCTCCTACGTCTTGGTCGAAAATAAGCTATACAGGCGACGGTTCTCCATCCCTTTACTCAAGTGCGTCGAGGAAGAGATGGTCGTCCACATCTTGCGTGAGATCCACGAAGTAATCAATGCCTAACACCTCGGGGGGAGATCCCTCGCCAGGAAAGCCCTTCGAGCAGGGTACTACTGGCCAACCATGCAGCATGAGGCAAAAAGAACGCGTGAAGAAGTGCAACAAATGCCAACGGCACGGGGACATGCATTTGGCTCCACCCAACGAGCTCAAAGTTATGTCCTCCCCGTGGCCCTTCGCGTGGCGGGGCCTAGACATTCTGGGACCATTCATCGTAGGGTCGAACCAGAACAAGTACTTGATAGTAGGTGTTGACTGTTTCACAAAGTGGATAGAAGCAGAGGCTCTGGCCAAAATAATGGACCACAACATACTTCGCTTCTACAAGTGAAACATCCTTGCCCGCTTTGGCATCCCACAAGCAATAGTCACCGACAACAGAACACAGTTCACAGACAGAAAATTTCAGGACTTCATCGTCCAACTAGGCACGAAACAACACTTCGTGTCCGTCGAACATCCCAAAACTAACGGGCAGGCCGAAGCAGCAAACAGAGTAATCCTGCGGGGCCTCAAACGAAGGCTGGACGAAACAAAGAAAGCCTGGGTCGAGGAAATGCATAGCGTACTCTGGTCCTACCGCACTACGCCTAGCTTACGGGGACTGAGGCATTGATCCCCATCGAGATACACGTGCCATCCAGCAGACTGAATCACCCCTGGACAAGGAGACAAATGACAAGGCACTGAGAGAAAAGCTCTACCTCGTCGAAGAGGTCCGATTGGGAGCAGCTCTCCGCGAAGCCTCATTAAAATAGAAAATTGCAATCAGGTACAACGCCAAGGTTATTCGGCGGGAATTCCAAGTGGGCAGCCTTGTCTTAAGAAGGAACCACAAGGATTCTTGAGAAGGCAAACTCGCCGCAAACTGGGAGGGGCCCTATCGCGTCCAGGAAAAGATGAAGAATGGGGCCTACTATCAAGAATGGACATGATCTTCAACTTGTCAAACCTCTCAAACATCCCTGAAGGATTAAGAGGTCTCCCATATCAAGAATTAAGCACAAGAGTGCAACATTTCAAGCTGATCAAATCTCAAGATCACCAGTGTCACCAAATTAGGGTTTTGGTCGACCAAGGCCTCCGGAGGGAAATTTTCATCTGGTCATGAGCCATTACTTCAAAACATAATCCAAGAAACTTAAAGGGACCTCATGGATCCAACCATAAGCTTAAAATAGCCTCAAGGGATGCATTCATCAAAAATCAGGAATTAGGGTTTCTTGACCTAATTCACCCCTAAGTTGACTTTTGGAACAAGACATAAGCCAAAACCTCAAGGAATGTTTAGAAGAACTCAAATATCTCACGTTGTTCCTATTACAAGTTCAAATAGACACAAATAACTTGGTTCATGAGCAATACAAAAATTCAAATTCATCTGGACCACAAACTAGGGTTTCTAAGAAAAAGTCAACCCTACCTTTGACTTTTGACCAAGACATGATCTCAAACCTTGGGACATGATTCAAGACACTCTAAAACACCTATGGAATCCATCCATTAGGTTTGAATTAGGTCAAGAACTTGATTTCATAGAGAATCACAAAGTTTGAAATTCATTTGACAAAAAGTCAACTGTGCCCAAGAACCAAGTTTGACTTTTGAGAGTTTTTGGCAAACATGGCTCCCTTAAGTAAAAAACAATGTTAGCTCATGGTTTGGATCATCATCCATCAAGAAAAATCAAGAAAATTGAGGTTATTTGCAAAAGGGGTAATCTTAAGAAACTTAAAATTTCTCTAAGTTATGAAAAAGGGATGATTTTTTCCCAACTTTGCAAGGTCATAACTCCCAAACCACAAAGCCATTTTCTTCCATCCAAAGCTCAAATGAAAGCTCTCATTACATACTACAAAAGTGTCGCAGTGCTCCATGAGCCAAAAAAGCTTGGATTTTGAGTTATAGAGCCATGAAGTTAGGGTTTCAAAACTTTTGAACTTGGACAATTAGTGAAATTTTGAGACAGAATCTGTTTCATTTTTTTTTCAACTTTGAGGTCATTTTTCTCCATGATCCATATTGATCCAAGACCAAAGTTAAACTTCAAAGTTGAAGTATGATATGCAAGCTTTCCAAAGAGTATAAGAACATCATCAAACTCTATTTGAGCAAAAAGATATGGAGTGGCCAACATGCCTTGCTGCAAACTATTTTACAAAATCAGCTTGGTTATTTCTTGCTAGCCACAATTCTTTTTGTCAAGTGCAATGATTAATACCACTCACATTCAATGTATAATAGATGAATCACCATAAACCTGCAAAGTTGGACCAAGGAGTCAAGGAAAGCTCAAGTGGAAGGAAGGGTTTTGTCACCTTATGCCTTGAATTCAAAATGGCATTTATGTGTATTAGTGGACATTCAACAAAAGGACTCTTTTCAGTCAAGATGCTCATATAAACAACAATAAAAGCATCTGAGGAATGTGGATTTAGTCAAAAGATAAGCTAGCCATTTGGAGGGCTATGGTACCTTGTGTGAGGGGCAATGATGCATCTTGCCAAAACCTTTGAATCCAAGCCAATCTTCAAGCCAGCACTATTCCTCCAAGACAAACTTCCTCTACTATAAATAGAGGTCATGTGTGACTGATCAAAACACACCAAAACAACCACAATGCTTGTTTTCTCACAAATCCTCTTTCTTGCAAAATCCAAAGTTCTCAAAGAGTGAAAACTTGGAATTCTCAAACCAGTCCAATTCCACTCAAACCAACCATCTTAACACCTCACATACATCATGTATGAGTGATCCATAACCTCAAAACACATCTGGAACACCAAAATCAACAAGTCACTATCCATTTGCTCAAACTTTCTTCAAAGCTGCAGATAGGGTCGAGCCAAGTGATCCAGAGGTTTTCAATCCATTCTAATCATTGGAACACCATCCTTGAGGTCCAAGGAAGCTGTCTAGATCATCAAAACACTTATGTAACATCTCCAACTGAGGGTTCGATTTCCTCTTGCAAGGTAAGCTTCCTCAAAACTGAACTCTATGATCCATGCATCATAAATGTGTTTTCAAGTTACCAACGTGTTTCTGCACTTATATAGAGTCTTTCCCCTTAATTAATTGCTTTGTAGCTATCATGTATAGGATTTCATAGTGTTCTTGCAGAAATTAGGGTTCATGTGTTTATCACTTGATTTCTCACTCCACACTTAAAATAAATGCAATTAATTGGTACCGTTGGAATCCTTGTTCAAAAACGGACAACTTTCATGTTTACAAAGGTCAATTTCATTACGTATTCAGTGAGATATGGGAGGTTTTGCAAATCTGAGAATTATGGCACGTGCTAGGAAGAAGATGAAGTTCTTCGCACCATAATTTAAATATTTGAATTTTTAAATATTTTGTTTTTTTTCAATTAATTTCAAAAATTCATATCTCTCTCATTTTTTATCTTTTTCAAATGATTTTTTAAACATAAATCACTTACAAATTTTAATATATAATTCTACAAAAAAATCAAAAAAAAATATTTTATATTTGATATATTTTTGAATTTTTCAAAGAATTTCTTTTTTAATTGTTTTAAACATTTTAAATAAATTCTTTTTCTTGATTTTTCAAAACCAATGGAATTCAAATCATTTTTTTGGAATAAAACATGATTTTTCAAAACATTTTTCAAAGTTCACAACTTGTTTTTAAATATATTTGATATTTTATGTCATTTCTTATTTAATTTTCTTTGAAAAATTGTTATTTAAATTAAAATTAGGGTTTTCCATTGATTTTAATTTTTCAAAATTCATTTGAAACAATTGGGCCTCTTTGTATAGTGTAAGACCCATCCCTTTCGTAAATAGATAATTTTGGGCCTCAGTCATTGTATAAGTCCCGATACGATTTTCAAAATAACGGTACGACCGCTGTTTTTTTTTCAACTGGGCATCTCCTTGAGCTGTAAGCCCCATCAACTTTATTTGAAACACATTTTGGGCCTCTAATAGAGTGTAAGACCCAACCCTCTTTGTACATAAATAAATTTTTGGGCCTCTGTTGTAGTATAAGTCCCATAACGTTTTTCGGTATCGCAGTGCGATCACTGTTTTCAAAACAAATCATCTGGGCCTTTCTTTGAGTATAAGCCCCAATCTTTTGTACATAAACTTTGTTTTAAATAATAAACAACCTCTATGGGCCTCTCCTTGAGTTGTAAGCCCCATATCTCTGTTTTCAAAATCATCTGTCTATTTTTTAACCGGTACTAAGAGGAGCATTATTCCCGGTAAAACTGCTCTTAGACCACTTGGGCCTCTCTTTGAGTTATAAGCCCCAAACTTTCTTTTCTCTCAAACAACTTTCATCTAATTCAAATTCAAACTTTAAGTTTTCTCAAAACTTTCTTCAATTTCTTAAAACCCTAATCATACAGTTGTAATCAATACAATTAATCACAATACACTTGGGCCTCTTTTCAGAGTGTAAGTCCCAATATTTTTTCAATTCAATGCATATTTGTTTATATACCTGTTAATTCACTTATCTGTATATACTTGTGCATATCTGTCTAGAGTTTCCCCCAGCATTTAGGTCTACACTTAGGTCAAACCAGAGGTTACTTCTAACATAGTCAAAACTAGTTCCCTCATAGGAAATTCCCTTAATACAGTCTGCCTCCTCTTGGGCTTATTCAATATGGAACAGAGAAAGGCATTATTCCCGGTGAAACTTTTCTCAAGACTGTTAAAACTTAGAAATAAACACATACAAGAAATTTATTTCCCCAGAGAGGATTAATTCCCGGTGAAACCTCTTTTGAATTTCTTCAAACCTTAGAACTGTTCAACAAAGAGAGGACTTATTCCCGGTGAAACCTTTCTTGAACTTTTCTTAGGCTTGGACCCACAGGCTTCTTAGAAGTATCCCCAGCCTCCTCTTGGGCTTAGTACAAGGACCAACAGGCTTCTTAAAAGTTCCTCAGTCTCCTCTTAGGCTTAGTACAAGGACCCAAAGGCTTCCTAGAAACATAGGATAGAAATTAGTCATCTCTGTTAGTTCAATCCCCAGGAGAGTCAAAAGTTCAGAACATCCTATCATCTAAAGGTTGATCTTCATCCCTTAAACCAACAGCTTCCTCTTGGGCCTCATACAAAGATCTCTTTCCAACCAGAATCTATCTGAGACTTGGATAGTCTCAGCCTCCTCTTGGGCTTCATTCAAGTATACTTGGAAAGTCTCATAGCCTCCTTTTGGACTTAACACACAGAGACCCTCCAGTTCCCTAAAAGTATAGGAAAAACCCTGATAACTCTACCAATACACCAGTCTCCAGAAGAGTTAAAACCTCTAAAGTTTTCAAATTCACCTTTAAACTTCCCTGACCCCCAACAAGGTTTAAACTTTCACCTTAAACATCCCAGCCAGGGTGAATTGACCATCAACAAATCCCCAATGAATTTAGAGCCTCATGGCATCTGGTACTTCAACTCTTCCCTAATTCCTAGCAAGAGTAAATCCCTCTGGATTCCCCAATAAAATTTGGACCTGCTCCTGGATTTCTATAAATCCTCAGAAAGAGATAGCCTCCTCTTAGGCTTCATGTAAGAATTTTCCCCAGTGGAGCCAGTTTCCTTCAGCCTCAATCTTGGGCTTTGTACAAGACAGATAAAACCCTCCCCAGTGGAGTCATTTTCTTTAGCTTCAACCTTGGGCTTTGATCAAGGCACACAAACAAAATCAACATCGCCTCAGATGAGACCATGATTCCTCTCTGCAAGAAGATATATCCTCTATACATCACATATCAAAAACAAATAATCAAAACCTTTTTTCCAAATAATTGATGTAAGTGGCACACTTGTTAATTCAAAATCCAAGCTAGAGTCATTCCCTTATCCTGGCCAAAATTTATCTTTCATCTAACATCTATAAGTGGCAAGCCTCTATATTCCATACATCCAAGCCAATGTCCTTCTCTTGGCATGAAAGATTCATAAAGGAAAAAGTGGCATTGCTCTACACTGATTTAAAGCTTCTTGATTCATGACATCTCTCTTATAAAGGAAATTATGGCATTGTTGGATTCAATATATCCCAGTTAAAGTAATTTCCCTTATACCAAATTACTCAACCTTTGTGATGAATAGGTGAGATATCTCCCTTTAGAGATGACAAATTCTCTCTCAGTCAACTTTTAGCTTCAATCTTGGGCTTTGAACAAGACACAAATACTCTCTAGCTTCAATCTTGGGCTTTGAACAAGACACAAATACTCTCTAGCTTCAATCTTGGGCTTTGAACAAGACACCAGATATCTTTCCTCCCATAGAATAGGAGGAACTACGATTGCTCTAATTTCCCAAATCTCTTTACAGGAATACGTAGGCATAAGATTGTGAAATCTTAGCGAGCACACAAATCCAAAACCTTTAGGTCCAGTACCTTCCCAAAAACAACACAAAACCCGAAAACAACAAAAAAAATTCTCTCAACACTCCCAAAGGAGAAACTTTCCCAATCCACAGCAGATAAACACAAGAAAGCATTTCAAGTTAACAGAAATACATGCAAAAAGAAGGTTCCTATGGATTACCATAGATACACTGGGTGTTAATAGCTTCCCTTTGTATAACCAGACCCCGATCCCCAATCTCTTAGCATTTGTTAAAGAAAACATTTGCGTGCATGGTTAGTTGAAGATATCTTCCCCTTCCTTTCTAGCTTCATTGGATAAATACAGAAATCAGAAAGTAGCACCCAAATCATTTGCGGTAAGGTGGTCGCGTCACCGAAAAAATTGCACGCTACAGAAAAATGGCGACACTGCTGGGGAATTTTAGGATTAGATTTCCTAAGAGGTCTAGGCCTTGCTTTGCATTTATCTTTTTGTTATCTTACTTGCTTTCTCATTTTGTATATCATCTGCTATCATATTATTTGATACCCTTGTTTAAATTACTGTTATTTGGGAATGTGATTAATACGCATGTGGTGAGTCTGAGAGAACATTAAGATAAGTGGTGGCATATTCGGGGAAGCTTATATGGAGTGAATCCTGGCCAAGTTGACTTGAGAGTCCATCGAATCAGTGAAGGTGCCCGCGTGGAATTACCAATGTTGAACAAGCATGTCGTGAAAGTTTTGTTTTTTCCCATTGGGTTACCCTTGAAGCTGTGGATTAGTAGACTTTAACCATTTGACCATTAGGTAGTGCAGTGACTATCGGGAATAGTTGATACGTGACACTACACGCAAAGAAGATTCATCTTGGGAAATTGCAGCTCTCATGAGTCAATGAGTTTGCTGTTAATATCCTTAAGAGGGGTCAATGATTTTGGGAACCTTTGTTAGAACTCGTTCTAGAGGTAACAAATTTAACCTCTAGTACACACCTTGGGGATGGGTAGATCCATGGCTCCATGCTCGTGGTGATGAACCCCTAAACCCATGTTTTCAAATGTTTTAGTTGCTTCATTCATAAAAAAAACCTTTTTTTTAAACAAGAAAAAAATATTTTTCTAAAAGAACAGAAACAATAATTGCAAATATCAAAGGTTGCTTTATGGATTTCGGTAGAAGAAAAATGCACAAGTATACCTTCAAGGTTCCAAAACTAGAAAGCCTAAGGAAATTGGAAAGGATGATTACTAATCCCGGGGCTTTCAGAGCTTAGCACGGAGGACTGTTGTCTCTTTTGAAGGTCAACATGGTTGAAGGGATCCTATCTACACTAGTTCAGTTCTATGATCCAGTATACCACTGCTTCATATTCCCGGATTACCATCTCACACCAACACTGGAATAGTACTCCCACCTAACTGATTTACCTATCACTGATCAAGATCCATATTCTGGACTGGATGAAATTCCAAAAGATCAAGCCATTACAAAAGCAATCTCTTTGAAAGAGTCAGAAATCAGGACTCACATGACTACCAAAGGAGGAATCCAGGGTTTACCAGTTAAATTCCTGATGGAGAAGGCTTTATACTTTGCCAGTATAGGAAATATAACCGCTTTCGAATATGTCTTTGTTCTGCTCGTATATGGGTTATTCCTCTTTCCTAACATTGACAACTTCGTCAACATCGATGTTGTTAAGATATTCTTGATTGGAAACCCAGTCCCAACCTTACTCGCAGATGCTTATCATTCTGTACACTTAAGGAATCTGTACAGTGGAGGAATGATCACATGCTGTGTACCATTACTCTACAAATGGTTTATTTCCCAATTGCCAGAATCAGCTGCTTTTTGGGATTACAAGAGTAATTTGTGATGGTCGCAGAAGATTATGTCTCTTACCAACTCAGACATAGATTGGTACAATCGAATTTACGAAGGGAAAAAAATCACCGACAAATGTGGAAATTTCCCTAATGTACCCCCCATTGGTACCAAAGGAGGCATAAACTATCACCCAATTTTAGCTCGCCGTCAACTTGGATACCCGATGAAGAATATCCCACATAATGCTCATCTGGAATGTCTTTTCTTCAAGGAAGGGGAAAATGACAGGGCACAAAAGAAAGAAATAGTGCATGCCTAGCAACATATTCAGCGGAAGGGGAGAGAGTCCCTAGGAAGGACAAACTGCATCTCTACACAACCTTATCTCCACTAGGTGCAAACTAGAGCCATCAAGCCGAGGATGCCTTACCCTCGTCAAGAAGTTTTTCCCTTAAAGGAATCTGTCCTTTATTTCATGTCTGATGCGGAAAAACTCCAGGTCACTCTCAACAAAGTCCAACGCGAGAAGAACTCTTGGAAGAACAAGTACCAGGTCCTTAATTTGGAATGTACCAAGATTCAGGAACTGCTAAAGGAAAAAGATGCTCTAATCGAGATATTAGAGTAGCATGCCATAGAAATTCAGGAGGAACGAAGAAATTTTCTCTCTCCTTTCACTTGGCAAAGGATCGTCGACTCGACAACGGCTAAAGGGGCCCGGTCGAAGAAAAAGAAAAGTTCAGGAACCAGCATCTGAGCTCTCCTCAGAGAGAACTCTAGATCCATAGGCCTAATTTTCCTTCTCACACTTTGTAAAATACTGTACTTTTCCCTGTAAAATACTACAATCTTTCGAGTTCAATAAAAGGGTCTCCCCCGATGTGTGATATTTGCAATATAATTGTTAAAAGTTCTTTTGAAAACAAAAACTAAAAAAATATATCATTCTTTACATATCATTTATCATTCTCCCATAATACATCTTTGTCTTTGAGTCTCACATATGTGTCGCACTCTAGAGTCAAACTGTCTCATTCATACAATACTCGGGCCAATCGACAAAAGAAAATGGACGATCTTGAGGAAGAGAACCGAGAGCTGAGAGAAGAAATCAACGCTCTAAAGGAGAATTTGGAGAAACTCTACAACACCATGGAATCCCTGGCAGCAGCCCAGGAACAACAACATTAAAGGACTGTGATCTCGGAGATTACGTCTACACCAGCATTCGAGATACTTGGCAGTCATCCTCAGTACAACATGCCTAAAGGTTTCCCTTGGGGCAAGCCTCTCAACTTTATACCTGAAGGATACATCCCACCGATCACTGAAGACCCGGAAGCCATAGCAGGAACCACCAGACCTTAAGGTTACAGACTTCAGGTAAATGAAGGTGCAAGGGTTACAACAGAAACTCCTGAAGGTTACAAACTTCAGGTCACTGAATCGCCAAGAATTACTATCGTAATTTCTATACCACAACTGGTGGTACTCACTATCCCTGAGGAATAGATTATGCAAGTTGCTTCTGGCAGAAATGGAGATGTATACAAAAGGATGAATGAATTACAGGAACAATTCTTGGAAATGCAGAAGGAACTGCATGCCATTCGTGGTCAGGACTTGTTTGGAAAAGACGTCGCTGACCTCTGTTTAGTCCCTAATGTAAATATACCGTACAAATTCAAGGTGCCTGACTTTGAAAAATACAAAGGCAACTCGCCCTCAAAGTCATTTGGTAATGTACGCTCGGAAAATTTCTACTCAGACAGAAAATCAGCAGATACTAATCCATTACTTCCAAGACAGTTTAACCGATGCCGCGCTCAAATGGTACATGGGTTTAAACTGTACCAAGATCAGTACTTTCAGAGATCTCGGGGCAGCCTTCGTTTAGCAGTATAAATACAACTTGGACATGGAACCAGATAGGGACCAGCTCAGAGCAATGTCACAAAGGGATAAAGAAACTTTCAAGAAGTATGCTCAGAGATGGCGTGAAATCGCTGCCCAGATCTGTCCTCCTCTCGAGGAAAAGGAAATGACAAAGATCTTCCTGAAAACATTAAGCTCATTTTATTATGACCGAATGGTCGTCAGTACCCCCAATTACTTCACTGAAATGGTGAACATGGGAGTACGCCTTGAGAAAGCAGTCCGAGAAGGACGATTGGTCAAAGATGCAGAGCCATCTAGCAGTACTAAAAGATATGGTAGTGCTTTCCAAAAGAAGAAAGATTAAGATAACAATAATATCTTTCTGGGAAAGCAAAGGCGAAGGTATCAACCGGTAGCAGCAGTAACTCTCGCTATCAACCCAGCGCCAACTCCGACCTATCAACCCCAGGTTGCTCAGAGCCAACCAAATCAACAATAGTATCAGCAAAGGCAGAAATGGCCTCTTCAGCAGGCTCGTCCGCAATACAATAACAACAATTGTACTACACGACCATCAGGGTTCGACCATATACCGATGTTGTATACAGAGTTATTTCCACTTCTACTGGCCAAGGGGTGCGTTCAAACCAGGACTCTTCTTACAGTACCAGAAAATCCACCTTTTTGGTTCAAAGCAGATCAAACTTACCCTTACCATCAAGGAGGATCAGGACAAAACATCGAGAATTGCCTCAGTGTATCGTGCGATTTTTGTCGATGATACGACCACCTTACCGCAATGGTTGGAATTGGGTGTTACTTTCTGATTTCTTATTTATCCTATGAAGCTGGAAAGGAAAGGGAAGCTATCTAAAACTAACCTTGCATGCAAATGTTTTCTTTAACAAATGCTAAGATATTGGGGGGTCCGGGGTTAGATTATACAAAGGGAAGTTGTCAATTACCCAGTGTATATATGGTTATCCATAGATTTTGTGTGGCATGTTCAAATACTTTTTGGTGATTACTGTTATGAGTTGGAAAGTTTCTCCTTTGGGAGTGTTGAGAGAGTGTTTTTTTTGTTTTCAGATTTTTCATTGTTTTTGGGAAGGTATTGGACCTAAGGCTTTTGATTTGTGTGCTCTCTAAGATTTCGCAATCTTATGCCTACGTATTCCCGTTAAGATAACAGGGAAATCAAAGCAATCATAGTTCCTCCTATTCTATGGGAGGAAAGATGTTTTGTGTCTTGTTTAAAGCCTAAGATTGAAGCTAAAGGGTGATTGAGAGAGAATTTGTCATCTCTAAAGGGAGATATCTCACCTATTCATCACAGTTTGTTGGGTAATCGATTATAAAGGGGAATTACTTTAATTGGAATGCATGGAATCTAGCAATGCCATAATTTCCTTCATAAGGGATATGTCCTGAAGGAAAGAACTTTAACTCAGTGTAGAGAAATGCCATTTTTCCTTAGGAGTCTTCCATGCTAAGAGAGGGACATTGGCTTGGATGTAAATAATGCAGAGGCTTGCCAGTTACAGCAATTAGATGAAAGAGGAAGTTTACTAGGATAAGTGAGGGACCACAACTTGGATTTTTGAATCAACAAGTGTGCCACTTACAGCAGTTATCTAGAATTAGGGTTTGTTTGATTATTTATCTTGGTATGTGATATACAGAGAAATGTCTTCCTATAGAGAGAACTCTTAATTTCCTCTGAGGGGATGTTGATTTTTGTGTGCCTTGATCAAAGCCTAAGGTTGAAGCTAAAAGGTTGACTCTACTAGGGGAGTTTTATATCTGTCTTGTACAAAGCCCAAGATTGAGGCTAAAAAGAATTGGCTCTTTTGGGGAAAGGTTTTATCTGTCTTGTACAAAGCCCAAGATTGAGGCTAAGAGGTTGATTGACTCAACTAGAGAATATGATCTGTCTTGTACAAAGCCCAAGATTAAGGCTAACTTTGCTGAGGAAAAATCATTATACAAAGCCTAAGAGGAGACTGGTTGGGGAATTTCTTATATGAAGCCTAAGAGGAGGCTGGTTTCTGCTCTACAACACCATGGAATCCCAAGCAGCAGCCCAGGAACAACAACATTAAAGGACTGTGATCTCGGAGATTACGTCTACACCAGCATTCGAGACACTTGGCAGTCATCCTCAGTACAACATGCCTAAAGGTTTCCCTTGGGGCATGTCTCTCAACTTTATACCTGAAGGATACATCCCACCGATCACTGAAGACCCGGAAGCCATATCAGGAACCACCAGACCTGAAGGTTACAGACTTCAGGTAAATGAAGGTGCAAGGGTTACAACAGAAACTCCTGAAGGTTACAAACTTCAGGTCACTGAATCGCCAAGAATTACTATCGTAATTTCTATACCACAACTGGTGGTACTCACTATCCCTGAGGAATAGATTATGCAGGTTGCTTTTGGCAGAAATGAAGATGTATACAAAAGGATGAATGAATTACAGGAACAGTTCTTGGAAATGCAGAAGGAACTGCATGCCATTCGTGGTCAGGACTTGTTTGGAAAAGACGTCGCTGACCTCTGTTTGGTCCCTAATGTAAATATACCGTACAAATTCAAGGTGCCTGACTTTGAAAAATACAAAGGCAACTCTTGCCCTCAAAGTCATTTGGTAATGTACGCTCGGAAAATTTCTACTCAGACAGAAAATCAGCAGCTACTAATCCATTACTTCCAAGACAGTTTAACCGATGCCGCGCTCAAATGGTACATGGGTTTAAACTGTACCAAGATCAGTACTTTCAGAGATCTCGGGGCAGCCTTCGTTCAGTAGTATAAATACAACTTGGACATGGAACCAGATAGGGACCAGCTCAGAGCAATGTCACAAAGGGATAAAGAAACTTTCAAGAAGTATGCTCAGAGATGGCGTGAAATCGCTGCCCAGATCTGTCCTCCTCTCGAGGAAAAGGAAATGACAAAGATCTTCCTGAAAACATTAAGCTCATTTTATTATGACCGAATGGTCGTCAGTACCCCCAATTACTTCACTGAAATGGTGAACATGGGAGTACGCCTTGAGAAAGCAGTCCGAGAAGGACGATTGGTCAAAGATGCAGAGCCATCTAGCAGTACTAAAAGATACCGTAGTGCTTTCCAAAAGAAGAAATATCAAGATAACAATAATATCTTTCTGGGAAAGCAAAGGCGAAGGTATCAACCGGTAGCAGCAGTAACTCTCGCTATCAACCCAGCGCCAACTCCGACCTATCAACCCCAGGTTGCTCAGAGCCAACCAAATCAACAACAGTATCAGCAAAGGCAGAAATGGCCTCTTCAGCAGGCTCGTCCGCAATACAATAACAACAATTGTACTACACGACCATCAGGGTTCGACCATATACCGATGTTGTATACAGAGTTATTTCCACTTCTACTGGCCAAGGGGTGCGTTCAAACCAGGACTCTTCTTACAGTACCAGAAAATCCACCTTTTTGGTTCAAAGCAGATCAAACTTACCCTTACCATCAAGGAGGATCGGGACAAAACATCGAGAATTGCCTCAGTGTATCGTGCGATTTTTGTCGATGATACGACCACCTTACCGCAATGGTTGGAATTGGGTGTTACTTTCTGATTTCTTATTTATCCTATGAAGCTGGAAAGGAAAGGGAAGCTATCTAAAACTAACCTTGCACGCAAATGTTTTCTTTAACAAATGCTAAGATATTGGGGGGTCCGGGGTTAGATTATACAAAGGGAAGTTGTCAATTACCCAGTGTATATATGGTTATCCATAGATTTTGTGTGGCATGTTCAAATACTTTTTGGTGATTACTGTTATGAGTTGGAAAGTTTCTCCTTTGGGAGTGTTGAGAGAGTGTTTTTTTTGTTTTCAGATTTTTCATTGTTTTTGGGAAGGTATTGGACCTAAGGCTTTTTATTTGTGTGCTCTCTAAGATTTCGCAATCTTATGCCTACGTATTCCCGTTAAGATAACAGGGAAATCAAAGCAATCATAGTTCCTCCTATTCTATGGGAGGAAAGATGTTTTGTGTCTTGTTTAAAGCCTAAGATTGAAGCTAAAGGGTGATTGAGAGAGAATTTGTCATCTCTAAAGGGAGATATCTCACCTATTCATCACAGTTTGTTGGGTAATCGATTATAAAGGGGAATTACTTTAATTGGAATGCATGGAATCTAGCAATGCCATAATTTCCTTCAAAAGGGATATGTCCTGAAGGAAAGAACTTTAACTCAGTGTAGAGAAATGCCATTTTTCCTTAGGAGTCTTCCATGCTAAGAGAGGGACATTGGCTTGGATGTAAATAATCCAGAGGCTTGCCACTTACAGCAATTAGATGAAAGAGGAAGTTTACTAGGATAAGTGAGGGACCACAACTTGGATTTTTGAATCAACAAGTGTGCCACTTACAGCAGTTATCTAGAATTAGGGTTTGTTTGATTATTTATCTTGGTATGTGATATACAGAGAAATGTCTTCCTATAGAGAGAACTCTTAATTTCCTCTGAGGGGATGTTGATTTTTGTGTGCCTTGATCAAAGCCTAAGGTTGAAGTTAAAAGGTTGACTCTACTAGGGGAGTTTTATATCTGTCTTGTACAAAGCCCAAGATTGAGGCTAAAAAGAATTGGCTCTTTTGGGGAAAGGTTTTATCTGTCTTGTACAAAGCCCAAGATTGAGGCTAAGAGGTTGATTGACTCAACTAGAGAATATGATCTGTCTTGTACAAAGCTCAAGATTGAGGCTAACTTTGCTGAGGAAAAATCATTATACAAAGCCTAAGAGGAGGCTGGTTGGGGAATTTCTTATATGAATCCTAAGAGGAGGCTGGTTTCTGCTGAGGATTATTGAGATCCTGAGACAGGTCCAAATTGGGGAATTAACTCTTGCTGAGTGTAGAAGAGTTGAAATATCAGATGCCTTGAGGTTCTGATTTTTCTGAGGGTTTATTGGTGGTAATTTGACCCTAGCTGGGGAATTTAGGATGAAAGTTTAAAGATTGAGTTTTAAAACCTATGGAGGTTTTAACTCTGCTGGAGATTGATGAAGTGGTCAAGGTTTTTCCTGTGCTTTTAGGAAACTTGAGGGTTTCCTTAAGATCCAAGAGGAGATGAGACTTTCCAAGTCTACTGGTATGAAGAGGTTGATCTTTGTATGATGGCCAGGAGGAGGCTGATGTTTTAAGGGATGAGAATCGGCCCTAAACTGGTATGATGTTTTGGAATTCTGACTCTCTAGTGGATTGAACTAGTAGAGATGACTAAGTTTTGTCCTATACTTGTAGAAGGTCTTCAGGTCCGTATACTAAGCCCAAGAGGAGGCTGAGAACTTCTAAGAAGCCTAAGGGTCCTTGTACAAAGCCCAAGAGGAGGCTGGGGATGCTTTTAGGAAGCCCGTGGGTCCAAACCTAAGAAAAGTTCAAGAAAGGTTTCAACAGGAATAATATTTTCCTTAGTGAACAGTTCTAGGGTTTGAATAAATTCAAAAGAGGTTTCACTGGGAATAATCCTCTCTGGGGAAATGAATTCCTTGTACACACATTTCTAAGTTAGGACAGTCTTGAGAAAAGTTTCACCGGGAATAATGCCTTTCTCTATTCCATTTTGTATAAGCCCAAGAGGAGGCAAGACTATATCTAGAATTTCCTATGGGGAACTAGTTTTGACTGTGTTGAAAGAGTAACCACTGGTTTGATATAAATCTAGACCTAGTTAATGGGGAAAACTCTAAGCAAGTATATACAGGCATACATATACAGATGAAATATATATACAAGTATGTATAGAAGAAAAAGTAGAACTTACAGTTGTGCAAGCTCCAGCATTGTAACCACAGCTGTATGGTTAGTTATTCAAGAAATTGAAGAAAGTTTTGATAACACTTTGAATTTGATCTAAATTAAAAAAGAAAGTTGTTTTAAAAGGAAGTTTGGGGCTTATACTCAAGGAGAGGCCCAGATGAAAAACAGTTATCGCACCGTTATTCTGAAAATTGTATCGGGACTTATACAATGACTGAGGCCCAAATTGTTGTATTTATAAAAAGGATGGGTCTTACACTCTATTAGAGGCCCAAAAGTGGTTCAAAAGAAGAAAGATGGGGCTTACAACACAAGGGAAGGCCAAGATGAAAAATAGTGATCGCACCGTTTATTTTGAAAATTGTACCGGGACTTATACAAATGACTGAGGCCCAAATTATTTATGTACAAAGGGGTTGGGTCTTACACTCTATTAGAGGCCCAAAAGTGTTTTGAAAAATGTTTACAAGGGTGAAAGTAATCAAAACCCTAATTTGATTGAAAAATATAGTTTTATTTGAATAAAAATCATTTAAAATTATCAAACATGTGTGAAAAACAAGTTGTGATCTTGGATAAATGTTTGAAAAATCATGTTATATCCATAGAATGATTTGAAAATCATTTGAATTTGACAAATCAAGAGAAAGAAATATTTTTAAAATGTTTGAAAATAATTAAAAAGGAATTCTTTTAAAAAAATTCAAAATATATTAAATAAATAATATCTTTTTTTTATTTTTTTGTGGAACAAAATATTTTAACATATT
Organism: Lathyrus tuberosus; assembly: GCA_022829125.1. Taxonomy (NCBI): domain Eukaryota; kingdom Viridiplantae; phylum Streptophyta; class Magnoliopsida; order Fabales; family Fabaceae; genus Lathyrus; species Lathyrus tuberosus. The sequence goes on from JALAZF010000183.1 coordinate 3,612,593, forward strand.
TGTGAATTTTGGAAAAAAGAATTATTCAAAAATGATTGAAATTGAAAGAGAAATGAATTTTTGAAGTTATTTTAGAAGTTGTAAAAAGAATGAAGGAATTAAGTGGTAAAAAATATGGGATGGTCCTCCCAAGGTTTGAACCCACGGCCTTGGGGTAAAGAGTTTAAAACTTTACCATCTGAGCCATGCGCGTTGGCTGATAGAGAATGGAAAGAGTAAATAATATAGGAAACCTTCTTTTGAAAATGGTTCAAAAAAAATACCAAAAGGTCTGGGGCGAGGGGGATTCGAACCCCAGACCTCTCGCTCACTACACACACACAAATACTAGTGTTTCCACTAAGGCGCAATGCCAATTCAAACATATATTGGCAAGGGAATAATATATAGTAAAACTATATTTGATTATGAAGAATGGCGCCATGGCCATCACCTTCAGCTTCATCATCTTCATCAGATTTTTGAAATCGTATCTCCATTAATACGCAACCAATTTGGATGATGTAAAAACAAAACTTGTCTATTTTTGAACGAGGAATTGAATGGTATTACTCAATTTTATTAAAATTCAAAGAATTGAAAGAAAATGGTTTGAAATCGTATGAACCCTAAAAAGAGAATTTAAAATAAAATTTCATATGTACAAGATATGAAGCAATTGATTGAGGGAAAATGATCTATAAACTATCAGAAATGCATTGGTAACTTGAAAGGATGTTTATGATGCATGAATTAATGAGTTCAGTTTTGATGAAGCTAACCTTGCAAGTGAGAATCGAATTCTCTATTGGAGATGTTACAGATGTGTTCTAATGATCTGGATAGCTTCCTTGACCCTCAAGGATGGTGTTCCAATGTTGAGACTGGATTGAAACCTTTTGAATCACTTGACACGACTCAATCTGCAGCTTTGAGGCAAAATTGAGCAAGAGGATGGTGACTTGAAGATTTTGATGTTACATATGAAATGTAAGTGTTTAGATCACTTTTATATGTTGTATATGAGGTGTGTGAACCATTGGTTTGAGTTGCATTGGTCTCCAACTCAAAATCCGATAGTGCCTTCTCAAGAAAATGGAGTTTTTGTGCTTAAGAAGGAAATGAGAGAAAGCTATGTTGTAAGTTGCTTTAGTGTGTTTGTAAACATCAGAAGTGAGCTCTATTTATAGGTGAATAGATTTTTCAAGAATGAACAGTTGGAACTTGAAGGATAAGAACTGAATTCAATGGTCTTGGCTTGGCATAATTGCTTCCTACACAAGGTACAATAGCAGTCCCAAATAGCTCAGCTAGTATTGACTCAATCCACATTCTGCAGTCCTTTTAAATGTTGTTTAATAAAGCATCTTGACTATAAGGAGTGTGAATCCTGACTATGCACTATTTCACATTATTACTTTTTGAATTCAAGGCATATATGCCAAAACTCATCAATTCAAAAATGAGAAATTTCTTGGCATCTCAGCCTAATTTTGCAGGTTTGATCTGAGTTGTGATGATCATATTGAATGTATTTGGCTCTTCTTATCATTGCCCCTTGACTCAAAATAGTGTATGGCAAGTTAATTCCCAAACTGTCATGAAAACAGTTGCAACAATGCCTCTTGTGGCAGCCGTAACTCTTGGCTCAAGTTAAGTTATTTCATGCCAATGAATTCTTTGGATTATTGGCAACATGTATAACAACTTTGATGTTCCCATTTGAGATTGATTCTTCTTGTAACTAGGTGTAAACATCTCCCAAGTTTTGGTGTTTTACCTAAAATCTGTCTTGGACAGAATTTTGTCTAAGTGTTAAAAAAAGAAGCATTTTTATGTTTTAGTGATTTTGATTCAACCATAACTCAGAATCCATGATGATTTGGAATGAGGTGTAGTTGACATATTTAAAGTATGTAAGATGAGCTTTCATTTGAGCTTTGGATGGGAGAAAAAGGCCTTAGGGTTTGGGAGTTATGGCCTTGCAAAGTTGGTACCAAATCACTTTTCTTCCATAACTTAGAAAATTTTAAGTTTTCTATGGTTGCCCCTTTTGAAAGAAACCTCACTTTTCTTGATTTTTCTTGATGAATGATGATCAAAACCATACATTAACATTGTTTTTGACATAGGGGAGCCATATTTGTGAAAAATTCCAAAAAGTCAAACTTGATTTTAGGCACCGATGACTTTTTGTCAAATGAATTTCAAACTGTGTGATCCTCTATGCAATCAAGTTCTTGACCTAATTCAAACATAATGGATGGATTCCATAGGTGTTTTAGGGTGTCTTGAATCATGTCCCAAGGTTTGGAAACATGTTTTGGTCCAAAGTCAAAGGTATAGTTGACTTTTTCTTCAAAACCCTAATTGTGGTCCAAATGAAATTGAAACTTGTGAGTCAAGCTTCTGGGATCAATCCATTGTTGCAAATGGATCAATGTGGTGTATTTAAGGCCCTCAAATCATGTCTTGAGGTCTTGGTTCATGTCTTGTCTCAAAAGTCAACTTAGGGGTGAATTAGGTCAAGAAACCCTAATTTCTGATTTTTGATGAATGCTCCACCTGAGGCTATTTTGACTTGATGATTGGATCCATGAGGTCCCTTGGAGCATTTTGGATTATGTTTTGTGGTATTAGCTCATGCCCAGATAAAACATTTCATCTGGAGGCCTTGGTCGACCAAAACCCTAATTTGGTGACGCTGTCGATCTTGAGGCTTAACCAGCTTGAGAAGTTGCACTCTTGTGCTTGATTCTTGATATGAGAGACCTCTTGATCCTTTATGGGTGTTTGAGAGGCTAGACAAGTTGAAGATCATGTCATTTCTTGATTTATCCTTTGTCTAAGTGCTTTGAGAGGGCTTAAAACCCTAATTCTTGATTGTAGCAAAAGCTCAACAATCTTTGAGGAGATTGATGAGGTATGATGGCACATCCATATTGTGGTGATGATTTTCACAATGATGGGAAATCTTGGTGGTCAAAAGTTGGGGTATGACACTCAGCTTTAAGTCGGATGTATAGAAGCTCGTCGAAAAGGGGTTTTATCTTTCAAAGATACTAATCCGAATGTTCAGACGAACCCGTTACCTCAACATGAAAAGACTACAATGAATTTGATAGAAGGAGAACCTGGCAGCAGTTATCAAATTCACAATGTACGCTTACTAGGAACCAACCTGGTAAAAATGAATTGTAAACAGAGCGAATACGGCCATGTGCTATCTCACAACTATCATCAGTGTGACATCTGTTCCAAAGACAATCAAGGATTTGCCATAGTACAAACAGCTCAGCAAGAGCAAATGGATCTAGGTTGGATTCAGGATCACAGGATTCGTGAAATAAACATGGCCCATGCACATCCAAACGTTGTTCAGAACCATGACATTCGTGCAATGAATGCCAATCTAGTGGCAATGCATTCAAGGCAAAGTCAGTATTACAATTTACTGCGGCACGATTACAGCGCTTGCCTAATCTACTCAAAAGACAATCGGGGATGCTCTTTTATACAAGAGGCCCTCCAGCGTCAAATGGATCTCGGATGGATCAAAGACTACCATGAAATGGATGATCATCAGGTTAACATGGTTAAGATCTTTGACATCCGCTTAATGAATATCAATCTAGTGGAATTGCATACCAAACAGGTCAGACTCAGTTTTCTGGCCTCACACGATTATCAAGACTGCAAAGAATGCTAAGAAAATGACCAAGGGTGTGCGCTTGTACAAAGAACTCTTCAACATCTGTTGGACCATTGGTGGCTTCCAATCTAGCAGGATGAAGACACACAATAAGTTAGCATAACTAATGGGGATCCTGATAGACACCAAAGTTGTGATATCCACTTACTAGAAATAGATCTGGTAAGGATGCACTGCATACAAAGTGGATATGGTCGGGTACCACCTCACAATTATGAACGCTGTGGAATATGCTCGGAAAATAACCAAGAATGTAATCTCGTACGAGCAGCCCTCCAGCATCAGTTAGACCAAAAGGAAATTCAACCATGTTTGAATTCTGAATCAATCAACATGATACAAGGTTGCCTCCCTATTCAAAATAAGGACCAGGGACTTCTAGACAAAAGCATTGTCATAGTCTCCAATCATGGAATAACCAAGGATGTTTGCGCCATAATTCCTCTGCTCAATGAGTCAAAAATCTCTCTTGATAGTAGGAAAATTCCAAACTTAAAGCTGATCGAGGTTGCCTACGATGGTCAAAAGGCCCAAAAACCCTCTGTGATTATCTACTTGCCAGGTCTAATGCCATACAAGTCAGAAAAGGCTATCCCATACAAGTATGGTGCAACGACCATGGAAAATGGAAAAGAAACTCCATTACCTTCCGTTGTGAACATTGCCGACATTAGTCGAGTTACTCGGAGTGGTCGAATCTTCAACAAAGGAGTTGGAGAACCTGCCAAAGAAAAGGAACCTCAAGTTGAAGTTCCTAATCAAAAAGTCGGTCAATCCACCAATGCGGAACCTGTAAAGAACAACGATGAAATGATGAAGCTCATCCAGAAAAGCGAGTACAACATTGTGGATCAATTGTTGCAAACTCCGTGTCAAATCTCTGTTCTATCTCTCCTACTTAGTTCAGAAGCTCACAGAGAAGCTCTACAGAAAGTCTTGGAACAGGCCTTTGTAGAACAAGACGTGACAATGGGCCAATTCGACAACATTATCTCCAACATCACTTCCTACAACAACTTGGGATTCAGTGATGAAGAACTTCCAGAGGAAGGAAAAAACCATAACATGGCACTCAATATCACATTCAATTGCCAGCACGATGCTTTAGCCAACGTACTGGTAGACACAGGTTCATCCTTGAACGTCATGCCAAGGTCAACTTTGGTACGACTATCTTTTCAAGGTACTCCCATGAGAGGCAGTGAGATCATCGTAAAAGCCTTTGATGGATCCAGAAAAATAGTTATCAGTAAAGTCGATCTTCCCATAACCATTGGTCCTCACACTTTCCAAGTCACTTTCCAGGTCATGGACATCCGAGTCGCATACAGCTATTTATTAGGAAGACCTTGGATACATGAAGTCGGGGCAGTCACTTCGACACTTTACCAGAAGCTGAAGTTCGTCAAGAATGACAAATTAGTCACGGTATGCGGAGAGTAAGCTTTAATCGTGAGCAACTTATCATCATTATCTTGCGTAGAACCAAAGGAGGTCGTTGGAACTCAATTTCAAGCACTCTCGATGAGCAATGAGAATCACCAAGAAAAAGGAACATCGATTTCCTCATATAAAGACGCTCTCAAAATAATGGGGAGTGGTGACATGAAAGGACGGGGACAGATTGTAATTCCTGCTGATAACAAGACAATAAAAGGTCTTGGTTTCTCTCTGACATGTACCCAGACTACAAAGAAGGATGAAATTTTTCATCCCATTCAAGATTTCTTTCACGGCGGAGGCTTCCTCCACCCAGTATCTCAAGAAGTCCACACCATTGAGGAGAACAACTCTTCTGATACAGATTAGGAGTGGAAGTCCTATCTCAACGATGAAGGTTATGTATCTCAGGGAGAAACGTACATGCCATTCTGCTCTCCAAAGTAAAGTCCCAGATATATACCAATATCAGATGTCAGAATGATCTATGAAGATTGTAATCCAGAAGGATGTCGTGCTTCAACCAACTCCTTAGAGGAAGACACTCTAATGAAAGATAACTTTGACTATGATTCTTATGATCCCCTGGATGATTTGCCTATCTAGAAGCCATACATGAAAGACACGGGGAAAAAGAGTCAGCCAGATAATGCCTATCAGCTGAATAATCTTTAAAAGAATACACCTGTTCTCCCAGAATCATGGAATCCTTACTCAGAACAATCCGAAAATGAGCCACACTATGTTGATGAATTTTGCAAAGATCGCAGGACAAGAATTCATTAACTATGCATTTCCTGAGGTCAACGTCATTGAGGAAGATGACTCATCTATTCCCACAGAAACCTGGGATACCTTGGGGAAGTCAAGCGGTAAGCACGGCTTTCTAGTCAAATACACTACTCCCGAAAGCTCTCGCATCAGATACGAGGACATCCAGCCAACTGGATGGGGAGATCCTCTTGAGAGTGAAAATACTATGAAAGATGCGACAGAAGAGTCCTCTTATGATAACTCTGCATAGGAAGAAGACTCCAATGACCCTACTCTGCCAGAAATCAGTGTCATTACCGAAAACAAACCAAGAAGGAAAGTACCAGACTTTGTGATCCACAGAGGAGTTCGTCGCCATTGGGTTGCGGTCTATGTCCCGGAAGTCGTTCATAAATCGAAGTAATTGCTGTGTCTTTGTTTTAACCTTTCATTTTTCCCGGATGAAAGGATGTTTTATAGGGCTCACTTTTCTGTAAATGTCCCTCGTCGCTTCGCCCAAAGCGACAAAGTTTTGATTTATAGGGTTGTGTTTCATGAATCAACAAGTCATGAATAAATAATGTCATTCTAAATTCCCGCATTCATTGCTATTTTCACTTTTCGTTTTTTCAGAAAATGGTAATCCTAAAAAACAACCCAAAATAAAAACAAGCATTTTCAAAATACACTGCACACACTTTTGCATTCTCTCTGTCTTTTCTAAAAAGGGAATCATCACGTCATGCAGATTACTTGTTTTAAACCCCATTGAAACATACGATCCAATACCTTCTCCTAACTTTGAGTTCCTAGTATTTGAAGCCGAAGAAGAAGAGGACGAAGAAATTCCATAAAAGATCTCCCAACTACTCAGACAAGAGGAAAGGTCCATTAAGCCTTACAAAGAGCCGTTGGAAACGGTCAATTTGGGTTCATAAGAAGAAAGGAAGGAAGTTAAGATTGGAGCACTGCTCAGTCCAGCTGTTAGAGAAGGCTTGATAAAACATCTCAAAGAATTTCCAGATGTGTTTGCTCAGTCCAGCATCGTGGGACATCACTTACCACTGAAAACAGAATGTCCTCCGGTTAAATAAAGACTGAGAAGGACTCATACAGATATGGCCATCAAAATTAAGGAGGAAGTGCAAAAGCAGATCGACGCAGGTTTCCTTGCCACTTCAGAATATCCTCAATGGCTAGCCAACATAGTGCCAGTTCCAAAAAAGGACAGAAAATTTAGAATATCCGTAGACTACATGGATTTAAATAAAGCAAGTCCAAAGGATGATTTTCCCCTACCACACATTAACATGCTGGTAGACAGCATAACAAAATTCAAAGCTTTCTCCTTCATGGATGGATTCTCGGGCTATAATCAAATTAGAATGGCACCAGAAGACATGGAGAAAACGTCATTCATTACACCATGGGGCACCTTTTGTTACAAGGTAATTTCGTTCGGTCTGAAGAACACAGGGGCAACCTATCAAAGGGCCATGACAACTCTGTTTCATGACATGATGCACAAAGAGATTGAAGTGTAAGTCGATGACATGATTGCCAAACATAAAATAGAAGAAGAGCATGTGGAACACCTAACAAAGCTATTCAAGCGTTTGAGAAAATTAAAACTCTGACTGAATCCCAACAAATGTACATTCGGTGTTTGCTCGGGAAATCTATTAGGATTCATCGTCATCCAGAAAGGAATTGAGGTTGATCCCGACAAATTTAAGGCCATTCAAGAAATGCCTTCACCAAAGACTGAAAAGCAGGTCAGAGGATTTTTGGGACGTCTCAATTACATCTCAAGGTTTATATCCTTCATGACCGCGACATGCGCACTGATCTTCAAAATAATTAGAAAGAATCAAAGTTGAATATGGATAGAAGACTGCCAAAAGGCTTTCGATAACATCAAAGAATATCTGCTGAATCCACCGATCATGTCTCCTCCAGTGGAAGGAATACCACTTATCATCTACTTAACAGTCTTGGAAGACTCCATGGGTTGTGTGCTTGGCCCACAAGACGAGGCCAAAAGGAAAGAGTCTGATATTTATTACTTAAGCAAGAAATTCATAGAATGTGAAACTCGATACACTATGCTCGAGAAAACTTGCTACGCTCTGGCTTAGGCAGCTAAGCGTCTCCGCCAGTACATGATTTGTCACACTACTTGGTTAATCTATGAAATGGATCTGATCAAGTATGTCTTTGAAAAGCCTGCTCTCATAGGAAGGATTGCCCGTTGGCAAATGTTGTTGTCAGAATATAACATCGATTACCATGCTCAGAAAGCTGTCAAAGGAAGTATTTTAGCCGATCATTTGGCTCATCAACTGATTGATGATCAGGAATCAGTCAAATTTGACTTCCCAGAGGAAGATGTGATGTACTTAAAAATGAAAGATTGCGACGAACTGCTACTAAGCAAAGGACCAGAGCCAGGTTCCCAATGGGGACTAATATTCGACTGAGCTGACAAACCATGGTATCACGATATCAAATGTTTCCTTCAAAGACAGGAATACCCGCCTGAGGCATCCAGAAAAGATAGGAATACTCTTAGAAGAGTGGCTGGCAACTACTTCCTAAATAGTGACATACTCTACAAAAGAAACTTCGACATGGTTTTGCTCAGATGCGTAGACAGACTAGAAGCAAACATGTTAATGAAAGAAATTCATGAAGGATCCTTTGGCACTCATGCCAATGGACACCTAATGGCAAGAAAAATCATGAGAGCAAGATATTATTGGCTAACAATGGAATCTGATTGCTACAAGTACATGAGGAGGTGTCACAAGTGTCAGATATACGCCGACCAAATCCATGTACCGCCAACGCATCTCAAAGTTCTTTCTTCTCCATGGCCTTTTTCTATATGGGTGTAGCGAGCGATTTTAGACGCAGTTCTTAAGCGCTGGTTGCTCTCTGCGGTTGAGCTTAAACTACAGGTCGATTCATTTTTTATCCTATTAAAGCTGATGAAGGAAGGGAAATAGATGTCTCCAATTAACCCTGCTTTGCATACTGAGTTTAAACAGCGGTCTGTTAGGTTGCGAATGCTATCAATGTGGGGGGACCCTTGTACTGGTTATTTGTATTTTCGCCAATACGGTTTTCTTTCTTTTTACCTAGACAGAAGGTTTCTGGAGGGGAACAAGGATTAGGATGTTAGGACCGATGTTTTTGAATTACTGCTTTTGATTGATGGAGATATGGGATTTTGGGTTTTTGTTTAGTATGCTCGCTAAGATTTTTCTTTCAATCTTATGCCTACGTATTCCCGTTTATCGAAATAGGGAAATCAGAGCGTTCGTAGTTCCTCCTATTCTATGGGAGGAAATGGGTGTTTTTGGTGTCTTGTTCAAAGCCCAAGACGTGAAGCGAAAAGTGTTTTGTATCTTGTTCAAAGCCCAAGATGTGAAGCTGAAAAGTCTATTTGTATCTTGTTCGAAGCCCAAGATGTGAAGCTCAAGGTTTGACTTTAGAGAGAATTTGTCATCTCTGAAGAAAGGTTTGTCTGTCACAACTGTTGGGTGACTGGTTATAAAGGAGAATTACTTTAACCGGGATTTGTGAATCCGGCAATGCCATAATTTCCTTTATAGGGGGTTTTAACCTAAAGGAGAAGACTTTAACTCAGTGTAGAGCAATGCTATCTTTCCTTAGGAATTTCTCATGCTAAAAGAGAGACAGTGGCATGGATGTAGATGATCCAGAGGCTTGCCGCTTACAGCGATTAGATGAAGGGGAAGCAGTTGTAGATGTTTGTGTACTGTGAGCGAGGCACAGCTTTGATGCTAAAAGGTTGATTGGATCAACCAACGATTTTCTTATACAAATCCTAAGAGGAGGCTATTATGTGTCTCGTACAAAGCCCGGGAGAGAGGCGAAAAAGTTTTGACCCGATAATGGAGTCTTTTGGTATCTCGTATAAAGCCCGAGATGAAGGCTATTTGACTCAACAAGAGAGTTTTTTTGTATCTCGTACGAAGCCCGAGGTGGAGGCGGTTGTTTATTTGGCTCAATAAGAACCTTTTTGTATCTCGTATAAAGCCCGAGATGGAGGCAAAAGAGGTGATTGACTCAACGAGGGAGTCTCTTATGTGTCTCGTACAAAGCCCGAGAGAGAGGCTAAACGTTGTTTGACTCCACTGGGGAGAACTTTGGTATCTCGTACGAAGCCCGAGATGGAGGCTAAACGTTTGCTTCGCGGGGAAGAATCATTGTACAAAGCCCCAGAGGAGGCTAGGGTAACTGTTTCAGTTAAGTGACAGGTCCAGTATACTGATTTTGAAAGAGAAAATCAGTTCTTATATGAGCAACGCTGTACTCATGGATTTGATGTGAGGATCAGGGATATTTCCTTTTCTTTGAGGAAACGGGAAATCCAAAGGGTATTGAGACTGTCCGAGTCTGCGGGTTTCCTTCCTATTTAACGAAGGGGTCACTTGAGAATGTCTTTGAGACTCAAGGAAGTTAGATTGTCCAAGTCTAGAGTTTCATCTTTTGTACTATGCATTGAGAAACAGTAGTAGACTCTTGGAAAGGACTGTTCTATACAGATGATTAAGTTATGTTCCTATACCTCTAGGAGGTCGTCGGGACAATTTGTACGAAGCCCAAGAGGAGGCTGGAAGCTTTTAAGAAGCCGACGGGTCCTTGTACAAAGCCCAAGAGAAGGCTATCATTCCCGGAGGAAGAGATCATTATACGAAGCCTAAGAGGAGGCTGTGAATACTTCTAAGAAGTTGTAGGGTCCTTGTACTAAGCCCAAGAGGAGGCTAGGTTGCTTTTAGGAAGCCTGTGGGCCCTTGTACGATGCCCAAGAGGAGGCCGATGCTTTTAAGAAGCCCGTGGGTCCCCAAACCCCGAGAAATTCAAGGCAATGCTATTCACCGAGAATAGATCAAAGTCAGGAAAGTTCGAGAATTTGGAAGAAACTCAAAGATGCCATTCACGGAGAATACATTCATCTCTGGGAGTAGAGTTTCTTGACAATTCCTAATGAGGACAGCCGGAGAGAAGACTGTATTTGGTGATCCTATTGGGGATCTAGTTGTCTATTTCTACGAATAAACGAAACGGCGTCACCTAGTTCTAGACGTAGTTGCCGGGGAAACTCGAAATATCTATACTGTTATTACACAGTTGATATGAGTTTATGAAAGAAGACTTACAGTGAAACATCCCCACAATACAGTTATATGTATATGAAAGTGGTAAATGAAAGCAATAACCACTTACTCGGTTGTAGAGCTTCCTTACTGTTTGGTTAGTTGTTTAACAAAGAAAGATTGAAAACAACAGTATATTCAAAATCAAAGGAGAAAGTGCTTTAAAAAGAAATATTTGGGGCTTACAGCTCAAGGAGAGGCCCAGGGTTTTATCAGTGAGCGCACAGTTTGAATTTGTACAGAGGGACTTATACAAGTGACTGAGGCCCAAAAATTGTTTGTTGTACAAAGGGATGGGTCTTACACTCTTTCAAGAGGCCCAAAAGGTTTAAAGAAAAAGAGTGGGCTTATAACACGAGGGTATGCCCAATTGATTTTTCCGTTAAAAAATGGCGATCGCGCTGGGGTCTTCTTTTAACGCAGAGGGACTTATACAATAAGTGAGGCCCAAAATGTTTTGGTTAAAAGGGGATTGGGTCTTACACTCTAATAGAGGCCCAAAGTGTTTTGAATGGGTCTTATAGCTCAAGGAGAAGCCCAAGGTTATTTTTTCAAAAGGCGATGATCGCGCCGTTTATTTGAAAATGTACAGAGGGACTTATACAACGAATGAGGCCCAAAAAGTTTTCTGTACAAAGGGGTTGGGTCTTACACTCTAATAGAGGCCCAAAAGGTTTTGAAAATGATTTATGAGGGTTGAATTAATCCAAAAACCCTAATTTGTTTTCAAAAATGTATTTAATTGAATAAAAATTCAATTAAAATGATCAAAATTGTTTAACATATGAAAAAACAAATTGTGATCTTGGATTAATGCTTCAAAAATTAAGTATTGACCTACAAAATAATTAGAAAGCATTAAAAGTTGCAAAATCAAGGTGAAAAAAATATTTAAAATGTCAAAAACAATTAAAATATTAATTCTTTGAAAAAATGTCAATTATATGAAATAAATAATATTTTTAGGATTTTTTTGGGAAAATAAAATATTTTATCATTTTCGTGAATTATTAAAAAAAGAATCAACTCAAAATCATTAAAACTCAGAGAGAAATTAATTTTTGAATCAATTAAATAAAATCACAAAATTCAAATATTCAAATTTCTAAAAATGGCGCCAAGAACAAGCTGAAGAACACGCGCGTGTTCTGAGATTCTCAGATTTGCATTTTCTATCCAATCTCCCTAAATACTTGATTATAACATGCAATCCACATATCATTATGTTCGTCTCCACCTCACGATCATGTCTATGTCCATTAATTTCATTTAAATTAAACATATAACAAGAAATCATGAAAAATCCTCAAGAACCCTAATTTCTGCATGAAGGCTAGGATTTTTTATACACGATTCAAACAATACAATTAATTGAGGGAAAACATTCCATGCATGATTATGAACATATGGCCAAATTATTGTGCAACAAAAATTGCATGGATCATAGAGTTAGAAGAGCTCATGCTTACCACTTGCAGCTGGTGATCGTGATTTGTGTTGGAGGTGTTACAGCTAGGTTCCAATGATGTGGATAGCTTCCCTAGGTGCCAAGTGATGTGTCTGAGTGCTTGGAATGAATTGAAATGGTTTGGAGTTGAAGATGGCACCTCAACTGCAAAACTGTCAGGAACTTGAGCAATTGGCCGGTGATTTTGTGAAATCTGTGTTCCAGATGTTATGTGAGTGTTTGGATCACTTCTATATGATGTATGTGAGGTGTGTGAGTGATTGGTTTGATTGGAAAAGCTCTCAAACTCAAAACCCGATAGTGACTTGCCTTAGAAGGCAAAATTGGAGTGAAAGAAGAGATTTTGAGGAAAGCATCTGTTTGATGGCTTTGGTGTACTCAAACTGATCACAATTGAGCTCTATTTATAGTAGAGCAAGTTTGTTTTGCAAGGAATAGTGAATGGAAACTGCTAAGTAGGTTTGGCCAATGTTGGCAAATGAAAATCCAAGTCTCCTCTAGCCATTGACTAGAGGTTAGGGCACAGAGCTTTGGTTCCCTTGGTCTTGGATAAGTCTTGACTGATTTCAGATGAGAATGGCTCGGTCCATGCCACCTTGATGCTTCCATTGAATACTTCAATCCAAATTTGGAGTCTTGTCCCTATTTTGGCCATTCTAGGTTCAACATGCTATTTCTTGTTCCATGGACTTTGGAGGCTTGGCTCAGTGATTGTCCCCTTTAGATTCAATCCTCTGAGGTGTCCAAGTGGATAGGAGTGTTTGGATTTGCACAATTTTGGCAAATCGAGCAAAATTGCAAATTATGCCTTGCCTTGACAGAATTCAACAAGGCCATTTGACAATGTCATAACTCATAGCCCAAATGGAATTTGGCAATGTTCTTGGCCATTTTGGAAAGCCCTTACATGATATAATAACTGTTTGAACATGTTTGGTTTTGATCTCTTTTGAATCCAAGTGAAAAATCCCCCTACATTTGGCAAAAAGTGAAGGCAGATTCTGACTTAGTAAAAATTTCACTAAGTGTTGGAAAAAGTGACATTTTCATTTTTCAGCCATTTTGATCACTCCATAACTCAAAATTCTTAATGAATTAGACTTAGGTCTAGTTGAAGTTTTTGTAGAGGGTAATGAGGGCTACAAATCCATCTTTGGATGAGAAAAAATGGCCTTGTGGTTTAGGAGTTATGATCCTCCAAAGTTGGTACCCTTGTCACTTTATTTTTAACTTAGAAAATTTTCTAAGTTTTTATGGTTACCCCTTTTACAAGTTATCCCACTTTTCTTGATTTTTCTTGATGAATGATGATTCAAATCATACATTAACATCATTTTAGGTTTAAAAATCCATGTTGGTGAAAAATCTCAAAATGTCAGAGTTGACTTTTGTGCACGGTTGACTTTTTATCAGATGAATTCCAAACTGTGCAATTCTTCAGGAAATCATGTCCTTGACCTAAATCAAACTTAATGGACATGTTCCATGGGTGTCATAGGGTATATTGATTCATGTCATAGGGCTTGGGAGCATGTTCTGGTCAAAAGTCAAAGTTATAGTTGACTTTTTCCTTAAAACCCTAATTGTGGTGCAGATGAAATTGAAACTTGTTGCTCAAGCTTCTTGGATTAATCCATTGTCCCAAATGGATCAATATGGTATATTAGAGACCCTCAAACCCTCTCTTGAGGTCTTGGTTCATGATTTGTCCCAAAAGTCAACTTAGGGGTGAATTAGGTCAAGAAACCCTAATTCCTGATTTTTTATGTATGCATCCCCTGAGGCAAAATTAACTTGATGAATGGGTCCATGAGGTTCCATGTAGTACATTAGGTTGTGTTTTGGATCTTTGGCTTGTGTCCAGATGAAAAATTTCCATCTGGAGGCCCTGGTCGACTAAAACCCTAATTTGGTGACACCGGCGATCTTGAGACTTGATCCACCTAGAAGGGAGCAACCTTGTGCTTAATCCTTGAAGTGGGAGTTCTTTTGATCCATCGTGGATGTTTGAGAGGTTAGACAAGTTGAGGATCATGTCATTCCTTGATTGATCCTTTGTCTAAGCACTCAGAGAGGGCTTGGAACCTTAATTTTGATTATAGTGGTTGCTCACCCATCTTTGGGGAGACTGACAAGGTATGATGGTTCCTCCATATTGTGATGATGATTTGCACAATGATGGGAAATCTTAGTGGTCAAAATTTGGGGTATAACAGATGCCCCTATTTAATCTTCTTGAACACGAAGGCGTGATTGACGAAAGTGTTCGGGCATTCGGGGTGCAAGAGGATTAAATATCGGAATACCCGAAATTTTGATGGTGGTTTATGAATGGTAGCTTACGCAATCATCTTCTTTTGCTAAGCAATGATGCTTAGAAAACGTAAACTTCCCCTCGATCCTGGTTTCCTGCCAAGGAACTGGTCTTAGTTTCCGATTTAAACTTCCCCTCGATCCTGGTTTCCTACCAAGGAACTGGTCTAAGTTTCTTTTGAAAACTTCCCCTCGATCCTGGTTTCCTACCAAGGATCTGGTCTCGGTTTCTGATATAAACTTCCCCTCGATCCTGGTTTCCTACCAAGGAACTGGTCTCAGTTTCTTTTGTCAATAAACTTTCTTGACAAGGAACGCTATTAGTAGCGGTTTTCCCTCAAACTTCTCGCCGAATTTTCCTAGGGAGATGCCATTTGATGGGAAAAAGAATAATGTCAGACTTGCTGGGGAACCCAATCGTCTGAGTTGTGTACAAACTTCTCTGCTGGAGATGCCATTTATTGACTCTATCCGGGAAAAATGAGTCTCTTGAGTGACTGCTTCCGCTTGGGGTCTTACATCATACTTTTCTCAGGATCTTCCTGGAGAAACGCCATATGATGGGGTCCAATTTTGAGGTGCCGATGACCTTTTCATCAGCGGTCCTTTTGGAGAAAAACTGCCGTATTGTCGAAGCTCTGATTAAGAGGCTTTCTCTGGGGATTTTCCTTAATCCGGGAAAGCAAGGATATCATCTTCAATGGCGAAGAGTGATATTTGTTGAAAGCTTTCTTGTTTCTCAGAGGTTCAAGTTATCAAAGTGGTCAAGGACCAACTTCATTCCAGAAGTAAACTGGAGGCGAGGTTGTTCAAACGCAGCGTTCCCTGACGAGGCAAGGGCTGACAACTCGATTGAGAAAACTTCTATCACTAGGGGACAAGACCGACTAGAGTGATAGCGATGCAATATGAAATGTGAATGCAAATCAAAAACGCATGATGCATGTATGTTTATGCTGACAAAACTGACGCGACACACAAACTAAAAGATGAACGTGACTGGATACTCGGCCATCGCGGGGCGTGTAGAGATATCGCTGGTTCAAGATAGAAATTCCACCTTGCTTAGGAGAGATAATCCCTGCGGGGAATACCGTTGATCGAGCTTAGGAGATAAGAACTCGGCCGAGGGGTGTCAGACGAAACAAGGTCTCTGACACAGTTAATCCCTTCATTCAGGCGTACTGGGTTAGAAGGAGTACTTTGATCTTGCACTTTAAAGTTTGCTTACTTCTGGAGAAGCGATTGATGTTCTTTTGATGTTTAACAGTCAAAAGAAATGCCATCTTTATTTTAAAAGCAGAAAAAGTTTTACCAAGTAAATTCATTTTTGTTTTATTTCAAGAGTCATTAGTCATGTTAACAACGTCGTTCTGTAAAGCTAAAACAAATAAGAATTACAACCAAAAGCACAAGGGCTCAAATTTTATTGATAAGATGGAGATCAGCCAAACGCGTGATTCCAAGGAGTATATACAAAGTTTGAAAATGGTAATTTACAGGGAAAAGGGCTACGTTGAAACATAACGACCACTATCCTTCTACCAACTTTGAATTCGGGACATCCTGAGCTTCTGTCGAAGATGACCTTGATTGGAGTTTTCCTCCGATGGATGATGTAACTGCTGCTAAGGGATTTGCCCCTTTGCTGAACGTAGTTACTTGCCATTATCCCTAATCTTTGCCTGGATTGTACTTTGATGTTTCCAATCCACCGGGATGATGATTTTTTTTCCATGTCTCTAACTTTTACCTGGACCGCCCTTTCGGGTTTTCAATCCACCGAGACGTTGTTTTTCCTTTTTTTTTAGGCGAAGTATTTCTTGACTACGTCAACATTCGTGGGGTAGGCAAATTCCTCTCCGTCCATGGTCGCAAGTCTCAAGGCGCCGCCTGAGAAAGCTTTCGTGACCACATAAGGGCCGTCATAATTCGGGGTCCATTTGCCCCGAGAGTCAGTGAGAAACGATTGTATCGTTTTGAGCACGAGGTCGGACCTTTTTGTCGAACGCCTCCTTCATTCTCTGCTGATACAACTGACCGTGGCATAGTGCCGTGATTCTCTTTCTTCGATCAGATTCACCTCGTCGTGTCGGCTTTGACACCATTCAGCTTCAGTGAGCTTAGCTTCCATCAATACCCGGATGGACGGGATCTCTACTTCTATGGGGAGCACTGCTTCCATGCCATATACTAGAGAGAAAGGGGTTGCCCCTGTTGAAGTGCTGACAGATGTGCGATAACTGTGCAGAGCAAATGGTAGCATGTCGTGCCAGTCTTTGTAGGTTACAACCATCTTTTGAACGATCCTCTTGATGTTCTTGTTAGCCGCTTCTACCGCCCCGTTCATTTTAGGTCGGTAGGGAGATGAGTTATGGTGTTCGATCTTAAACTCTGCACACAACTCTTTCATCATCTTGTTGTTCAAGTTAGATCCATTATCAGTAATGATCTCGCTTGGAACACCATAACGGCAGATGATATTGTTTTTGATAAATCGGACCACCACTTGTCGGGTTACATTGGCGAATGACGCTGCTTCGACCCACTTGGTGAAGTAGTCAATGGCTACTAGGATGAACCGATGTCCGTTTGAAGCCTTGGGCTCAATCATGCCAATTATGTCGATTCCCCATATGGAAAAAGGCCACGAGGAAGAAAGAACTTTGAGATGTGATGGCGGTACATGAATTTTGTCGGAGTATATCTGACATTTGTGACACCTCCTCATGTACTTGTAGCAGTCGAATTTCATGGTCAACCAATAATACCCTGCTCTCAGAATTTTTCTCGCCATTGTGTGTCCGTTGGCATGAGTGCCAAAGGATCCTTCGTGAATTTCTTTCATAAGCATGTCTGCTTCTGGTGTGTCTACGCATCGGAGCAAGACCATGTCAAACTTTCTCTTATAGAGAGTGTCACCGCTCAAAAAGAAGTTTCCAGCCAGTCTCCTGAGGGTCTTTCTGTCTTTTCTGAGTGCCCCAGGTGGGTAATCTTGTTTCTGAAGGAAGCATTTGATATCGTGATACCAAGGTCTGTCGTCTATGACTGCTTCAATCGTGAAGACGTAAGCTGGTCGTTCAAGGCGCATTATGTCGATCTTAGGTATGTCATTCCATTGACCTACACTAATCATGGAAGAGATAGTGGCTAAAGCGTCAGCCATGTGATTCTCATCACGAGGGATGTGATAAAACTCAACTCTGTTGAAGAAAGGTAACAACCTTCTTGCATAATCTTTGTAAGGAATCAGTCCTGATTGGTATATGTTCCAATCTCCTTTTATCTGATTGATAACCAAGGCTGAGTCACCGTATACGTCCTAGTTTTTTATCCTTAAATCAATCGCTTCCTCGAGACCCATAATACAAGCTTCGTATTCGGCCTCGTTGTTCGTACACTTGAACGTAAGTCTAGTAGTGAAAGGAATGTGGGTACCCTGAGGGGTAACAATGATTGTCCCAATTCCGTTTCTGTAATGATTAACTGCTCCGTCAAAGATAAGTCCCCATTGGAAACCTGGTTCTGGCCCTTCACTGGGTAGCGGTTCATCGCAGTCTTTCATCTTTAGGTACATGACATCTTCGTCTGGGAAGTCAAACCTGATTGATTCTTGATCTTCAATCAGTTGATGAGCCAAATGATCGGCTAAAATACTTCCTTTAACGGCTTTCTGAGCGTGGTACTCTATGTCATATTCCGATAACAACATCTGCCAACAGGCAATTCTTCCCGTAAGAGAAGGCTTTTCGAAGACGTACTTGATTGGATCCATTTTGGAGATTAACCAAGTAGTGTGATGAATCATGTACTGACGAAGACGTTTGGCTGCCCAAGCCAAAGCGCAACAAGTTTTCTCAAGCATCGTGTACCGAGTTTCGCAGTCGGTGAATTTCTTGCTTAGATAGTAAATGGTAGACTCTTTCCATTTAGTTTCGTCTTGTTGGCCAAGTACACATACCATTGAGTCCTCTAAAACTGTGAGGTAAATGATCAGTGGTCTTCCTTCCACTGGAGGTGATAGAATCGGAGGATTCAATAGATATTTCTTGATACTGTTGAAGGCAGTTTGGCAGTCTTCTGACCAAACGCAATCTTGGTTCTTTTTCAGTAACTTGAAAATCGGCGCACATGTCGCGGTCATAAGGAATATGAATCTGGAGATGTAGTTCAAACGTCCCAAGAATCCTCTAACTTGTTTTTCAGTTTTCGGAGAAGGCATTTCTTGAATGGCCTTGACCTTGTCAGGATCAACCTTAATTCCTTCTTGGCTGACGATGAACCCTAATAGTTTCCCTGAACGGATACCGAAGGTGCACTTGTTGGGATTCAAGCGGAGCTTGAACTTTCTTAAATGTTCGAACAATTTTGACAGATGTTTAACGTGCTCACTCTCTGTTTTTGATTTTGCAATCATATCATCGACATATACCTCGATTTCCTTGTGTATCATGTCATGAAACAGAGTAGTCATGGCCCTTTGATAGGTTGCCCCGGCGTTCTTCAAACCGAACGACATTACCTTGTAACAAAAGGTACCCCACGGGGTGATAAATGAAGTTTTCTCCATGTCTTCTGGCGCCATTTTGATCTGGTTATAGCCCGAGAATCCATCCATGAAGGAGAAAATTTTGAACTTTGTTGTACTGTCTACCAGCATGTCAATGTGTGGTAAAGGAAAGTCGTCCTTTGGACTAGCCTTGTTCAGATCTCTGTAGTCGACACACATTCTGACCTTTCCGTCCTTTTTGGGAACGGGTACTATGTTGGCTAACCATTGAGGATATTCAGATGTAGCGAGGAAACCTGCGTCGATCTGTTTCTGTACCTCCTCTTTGATTTTGATGGCCATGTCCGGGTGAGTGCGTCTCAACCTTTGCTTTACTGGCAGACATTCCGATCTCAATGGTAAGTGGTATTCCACGATGCTGGTATCCAACCCTGGCATATCCTGATAGGACCAAGCGAATACATCTGGAAATTCTTTGAGAAGCTCTATCAAACCCTCTCTGGCAGTTGGACTGAGTGGTGCCCCAATCCTGATTTCTTTTCTCTCTTGCTCTGAACCCAAGTTTACCGTTTCCAACGGTTCTTTGTGAGGTTCAATGGACCTTTCCTCTTGTCTGAGTAGTCGAGAGATCTCTTCTAGAATTTTGTCGTCATTTTCTCCTTCAGCCTCGAATACCGGGAACTCAAAGTTGGGAGAAGGCATCGGATCGAATGTTTCAACGGGGTTTAAAACAAGCAATCTGCATGACGTGATGATTTGTGTTTAGAAGAGATAGAGAAAATGCAAGTGTGTGCAGTGTATTTATTTTATTACTGCTTGTTTTTATGATTGAATTATTTTTTAGGATTACCATTTTCTGAAAAAGCAAAAAGAGAAAACAGCAATTAATGCGGCAATTACAGAACAACGTTATTTTATTAATGAACAAGTCGATCCTTGAAACTACAGCCCTATAAAACAAAACTTTGTCGCTTTCGGCAAAGCGAAGAGGGAAAATTTACAGAAAGCGAGCCCTATCAAAACATCCGTTTCACCTGGGCAGGGTGAAAAGTTAAAGATGGCAATTACTTTGACTGATGAACGATCTTCGGAACCTCGACGGCAACCCATTGGCGGCGAACTCCTCGGTGAATCACAAAGTCTGGCACCTTCCTTGATTTGTCTTCAGAAATAACGCTGATTTCTGGTGGAGCAGGATCATTGGAATCTGTCTCCCAGGCAGAATTGTCGTAGGAGGATTCCTCAGTTGCATTTTGCATAGTATTTGTGCTCTCAGTTGTATCCCCCCATCCAGTTGGCTGGATGTCTTCGAACCTGATACGAGAGCTTTCGGGTGCAGTGTACTTGACCGTATAGTCAAATTTTCCACTTGGTTGTCCCAAGGTGTCCCAAACTACTTTCAAACTGGAGGAGTCATCTCTCTCGATGACGTTAACCTCGGAAAAGCATAGTTGATGAATTCAAGTCCTGCAAACATTGCAAATTCATCTTCATGTTGAGTAGTTTCTGAATGACCTGAGTGTTGATCCCATGACATGGTGGGGACACAGATATTCTGTTCAATGACGGTCAGCTGATTTTCATTGTTCGGCTGACTCTCTTGCCCCAAGTTTCCTAGGTAAGGTTGCCACATTGGTAGACCATCCATCGGGCCATAGTAGGTGTAGTCAAAATTGTCTTTCATCGGAGTGTCCTCCTCTAATGAATTTGGCGGAGCACGACATCCTTCCGGATCACAATCCCCGTATATCATTTCGATGTCTGACCTGGGTATAAATCTCGGACTCTGTGCGGGATAGCATAATGGTATAGGCACCTCTTCCTGAGACATATAACTGTCCTCGTTAAGATAGGACTTCCATTCTTCATCTGTGTCAGAGGGATCTTCCTCATTGATAGCATGTACTGCTTGAGACACTGGGTGAAGAAAACCTCCACTGTGGAAGAAGTTCTGAACGGGATGAAGACTTTCATCATTGGCAGCTGTCTGGGTACAGGTTGCAAAAAAACCAAGACCCTTCTTTGTTGTATTGCCAGTAGGAATGACAAGCTGTCCCCATCCTGTTGTATCGGTACTCTCGACCGCTTTGATAGCATCGTTGTATGAAGAAATGGAAGTTTCTTCTTTGAACTGATTGTTCTTGCTCACCGACAGTGCTTGGAACTGAGTTCCAATAACCTCCTCGGGTTCTACACAAGTAGATGATGATAACTTACTTACCAGCAAGGCTTGTTCCCCACAAACTGTGATGAGTTGGCCGTTCTGGACGAACTTTAGCTTTTGGTGGAGGGTTGAAGTAACCGCTCCAGCCTAATGTATCCAAGGTCTTCCTAATAAACAACTGTACGTTGCCCGGATGTCCATGACCTGGAAAGTGACTTGGAAAGTGTGAGGACCAATAGTTATGGGAAGATCAACTTCGCCAATAACTGTTTTTCTGGATCCGTCGAACGCTTTGACGACGACCTCGCTGATTCTCATCGGAGGGCCTTTGAATGATAATTGCATCAAAGTGGACTTCGGCATAACATTCAGGGCTGACCCTGTGTCTACCAGTATGCTGGCTAAAGCATTGTCCTGGCAGTTAACTGTGATATTGAGCGCCATGTTATGACGACGACCCTCTTCGGGTAATTCCTCATCACTAAATCCCAAATTGTTGCAGGAAGTGATGTTAGAGACAATACTATCGAACTGTCTAATTGTTACATCCTGTTCCACAAAGGCTTGCTCCAAGACTTTCTGTAGAGCCTCCCTGTGGGCTTCTGAACTGAGTAACAGCGATAATACCGAGATCTTTGAAGGAGTCTGTAATAGCTAATCAACAATGTTGTATTCACTCCTTCGGATGAGCTTCAGCATCTCATCATTATTTTTCGAAAGGTCGAGATTACTGGATTGACCGACTGGTGGATCGGGAGCTTCTGTCTGAAGTTCCTTTTCCTTGTTAAGTTCTCCAACTCCTCGGTTGAAGATTCTACCACTCCGTGTTACACGACTGATGTCTGCAGTATTCACGACAGAGGGTAATGGAATTTCCTTTCCATTTTCAATTGTTGTTGCTCCGTATTTGTAAGGGATAGCCTTAGTTGATTCATACGGTAGTGGTCCCGGCAGATAGATGACTATGGGAACCTTCTGATTTTTCTGACCATCATAAGTAATCTCAATTCGTTCCCAGTTGGGAACCTTAGATTCGTCAAGTAGAGGGATGATGGAAAAAACGTCCCTGGTCCTGTGATGACCAGAGATTGTGACAACGTCCTCGACTTGATCAGCAAGGTAGTTCGGCGTCCAGTTCATGGGTCCAGAACCCGGATATGGACGAATTTCTCCACGATCGACCTGACCCTGAAGAGCTGCTCTCACAAGGTAACACCCTTGGTTACTTTCCGAGCAGACACTACAACTGTCATAGTTGTGTGGTGGCACCTGGCCACACCCACTTTGAATACAATGCAACCTCACTAGGTTAGCTTCCACAGATCGGACATCCTGACTCTGACGCCGAGTGAGGTTTCTATTACTGATACTAATCTGTTGAGTATCTTCATCCATATAAATTGGCATCCACCAATGATTTAACAAGTGCTGAAGTGCCTCCTGGACAAGGGTACAACGTCGATCATTTTCGCAACCCGCTTTACAGCTTTGATAGTCATGTGATATTAAGAATCCGAGTCGGACCTGTTCAGCATGTAACTCTACTAGGTTGGTATTCATCACTCGAATGTCAAAGATCTGAACCATGTTGATTTGATAGGAGTTCCTATCATGGTAGTCTTGGATCCATTCAAGATCCATCTGACGCTGGAGGGCCTCTTGTATGAAAGAGCATCCCTGTTTGTTTACCGAGCAAGTCAGACAAGAACTATAATCATGCCGCGGCAGATTATGATACTGGCTTTGCCTTGAGTGCATCGCCACCAAGTTGACATTCATTGCATGGACGTCGTGGTTCTGAATGATGTTAGAATTCGTGTAAACCATGTTAACTCCACGAACTCGGTGCTCTTGGATCCATCCGAGATCCATTTATTCCTGTAGAGCTGCTTGCACCACAGAACATCCTTGGTTATCTTTAGAGCAGATATCACACTGATGATAGTTATGAGGTAGCACATGGCCATATCCACTCTGTCTACAATGCATCTTGACCAGATTGGTCTTTAACAAGAGTACATCGTGAATTTGATAGACATCGTTAGTCTCTCCTTTATCAAATTGACTGCAGCCTTCTCATGTTGAGGCAGCGGGTTCGTGAGAACATTAGGATTTGTATCCTTGAAGGATAAGACCCCGCTCCTAACAAGTTTTTGCACGTCGGACTTGAAATTGAGACAAGTCTCTATGTTATGCCCTGAACCTCCTTGATGATAAGGGCATGTTTGATCCACCTTAAACCAAAAAGGCGGATTTTCCGGTACTGTAAGAGGAGATTTAGTCTGAATGTGCCCCTTAGCCAGTAGTAATGGAAACAGCTCTGCGTACGATACGGGTATAGGATTAAATCCTGGTGGCCGTGTTGTACGGTTGTTGTTGTATGGAGGACGAGTCTGCTGAAGAGGCTGTTGTGTCCTTTGTTGATCAGGCTGGCTCTGCGCAACCTGAGGTTGATACGTAGGAATAGACGCAGGGTTGATAGCAGGAGTCACAGCTGCTACCGATTGATAACGTCTCCTTTGCTTCCCGAGAGAGATATTCCCAATATCCTGCTCTTTTTTCTTAGGGAGAGCGCTACCGTATTTTTTAGTACCGCTCGTCGATCCAGTGTCTTTTACCAAACCTCCTTCTCGGACGGCTTCCTCAAGACGTACACCCATGCCCACCCTCTCGGTGAAATCACTGGGTGCACTGCCAACCATCGGTCATAGTAAAATGAGCTTAAGGTCTTTAAGAAGATCTTTGTCATCTCTTTTTCCTCAAGAGGTGGACAAATTTGAGCGGCAATTTCACGCCACCTTTGAGCATACTCCTTAAAGGTTTCCTTGTCCTTTTGCGACATTGATCTGAGTTGATCTCTATCGGGTGCCATGTCCAAATTGTATTTGTATTGTTGGACGAAGGCAGTGCCAAGATCTCTGAATGTACTGATCGTGGCACGGTTTAAACCCATGTACCATTTGAGTGCGGCACTGGTTAAACTATCCTGAAAATAATGAATCAGCAGGTCCTGATTCTCCGTCTGAGCTGACATCCGCCGAGCGTACATCACCAGATGGCTTTGAGGGCAAGAGTTACCCTTGTACTTTTCAAAGTCGGGCACTTGAAATTTGTGCGGGACTTTCACATTGGGGACCAGACAGAGATCTGCGGCATCCTTTCCAAATAGATCCTGACCGCGAATGGCTTGCAGTTCCTTCTGCATTTCCAAGAACTGCTCCTGGAATTCCTCCATTCTGTCAAACATAGTTTCCTTCTTACCAGAAGGTGTCTGTGGAATCTGTCCTTCCGGGACAATGTGCACCACAGGGGGTGGTACCGTGACTACGGTAGTGAGTCTTGGCATTTCCCGAAGTTTGTAACCTTCAAGAGTCTTCAGTATGCCCCTGGCATCTTCGCTTTCCCGAAGTTTGTAACCTTCAGGCCCAGCGGCTTCTATTGTGATTCCCTGATCTTCAGTGATCGGCGGAACATATCCTTCTGGGATATAGTTAATAGGCATGCCCCAAGGACGATCTTTAGGTATCTGATACCTAGGATCATACTTTTCCACTACGGGCGTTGAGGTGATCTCTGAGATCACAGTTCTTTGTAGCTGAGCTTCTGCCATGGCTTGCATGTCATTACGAAGCTTTCTCATATCTTCTCTCAGAGCGTCGATCTCTTCTTTCAACTCTCTGTTTTCTTCCTCAAGATCATCCATCTTTTTCTGACGATTGGCCCGAGTATTGTACGAATGAGACAGTTTGACTCTAGAACCGAGACAAAAACGTGAGATTCGTAGGTAAGAAGAATACGCGATGTGAGAATGATGAATGCAATGATTATATTAATTGTTTTTTTGGTTTAATCAAAATAAACTTCGACAATTAGATTGCAAATATCAAACGGTGGGGAAACCCCTTTTTATTGAAATTCAAAGGATTACAGAAATAGAAATACAGTAGATTACAAAGTGCAGAAACAGAAACCTAAACTAATGGGTCCCGAGTCCTCTTTGAAGAGAAATCGGGTGCTGATTCTAGTATCTTCCTTTTCTTTGACTGGGGCTCTTGGGCCGTTGTCGGGTTGTCATTCCTTTGCCAGGTGAAAGGAGCGAGCAAATTCCTTTGGTCATCCTGATTATCCACAGCATGTTGCTCTAAAATCTCGATCAGAGCATCCTTATCTTTCAGTAGTTACTGTATTTTGATACACTCTACGTCGAGGGTGCGGTACTTGTTCTTCCAAGACCTTCTCTCCCTTTGAACTTTGTTGAGAGTAACCTGAAGCTTTTCAGTTTCCGTCATGAAGTACATGACAGATTCCCTCGGCGGAAGAATCCCGTAACGAGGATAAGGCATTTTTATCTTGAGAGCTCTAGTTTGTACCCAATAGAGATAAGGCTCCACCGAGACACAGTCTGGTTTTCCCATAGACTCTCGTCCATTCTTATGAACGTGCTTCCAGGCCTGCACTATTTCCATCTTTAGTGCTCTGTCGTTTTCTCCTTTTTTGAAGAAAAGACCTTCCAGATGAACACCCCGTGGGACGTGTCTCATCGGGTATCCAAATTGACGGCGAACCAATACCGGATGGTAGTTGATTCCTCCTTTAGTTCCTATGAGGGGTACGTTGGGGAAGTTTCCACAACGGTCAATGATCATGATTCCCTCATAAATCCTATTACACCAATCTATATCAGAGTTGGTAAGAGACATGATCTTCTGCGACCAACGTAAGGCACTCTTGCAATCCCAAAAAGCAGCAGACTTGGGCAAGTGAGATATAAACCATTTGTAAAGCAGAGGTACACAACATGTGATCTCTCCTCCGCTGTACAAATTTCCCAAATGTACAGAATGATACGCATCTGCGAACAAAGACGGTACAGGGTTTCCAATGAGAAAAACCTTAATAGCGTTAATATCGACGAAGTTACTGATGTTGGGGAACAAAAATAACCCGTAGGTGAGTAAGACAAAGATGCTTTCAAAAGCAGTTGTGTTTCCTATACTGGCAAAATACAGGGCTTTCTTCGTCAAGAACTGGGCTGGCAAACCTTGGATGCCACCCTTGGTAGTTAGGTGAGTCCTGACCTCAGACTCGTCCAAATGAATTGCTCTCGCAATGGTCTGATTCTTTGGAATTTCTTCCAGTCCAGAAAATGGAGCTCGATCTGTAATGTGTAGATCAATCAGATGAGAATACTCCTCCAGCGTTGGTGCGAGCTGGTAATCCGGGAATGTGAAACAGTGATAAACCGGATCGTAGAACTGAATGAGCGTATCCATGATTCCCTCAATCACATGGACTCTTAACAGTGGTAGCAGACCTCCGTGCTTGGCTCTGAAAGCCTCAGGGTTAGTGATCATCCTTGCTAACCTTCTCAAATCCTCTAGTTTTGGAACCTTGAAGGTGTACGTATGAGTTCTCCTTCTACCGAAATCCATTAGTGCAATCCTTTTCTCTGATATTTGCAATCACAGTCTTAGTTTAATTCGAAAAACAGAGAGACTAGAAGAGAAGAATTTTTTGAATGTTTTAATGTTTTTTAAATGAATGCATGAATGCAGCACACAAAAACATAGAAAAAACATGGGGTCAAAGGGTCGTTGTCATGAAGTCAAGGCTCTACCCATCCCCAAAGGTTTATACTAGGGTGATTTTTATACCTGTACTCATTATCATCAGCTCCTCCCAGGAAAGCAAAACAACAAGCGGATCGCCAGCGAGTTGTAGAGCAATATTAGAGTAAGTGCCATTCACCGAGAATAGATCACCAGCCTCAAATGAGGGTAGTATCACGTAACAACTATTTCCGATAGTTTCCGCACTACGAAAGGGTTTGGCTCCTCAGCTTCTCAGACTTAACAATCGGCCCATTGTCTAGGTGAGAGAATGGGTTGCATTGGTCAGCCTCCACTGAGGTTAATGGTCGACCTCGTCGCCATCACTTATCTTAAGTGTATACTCAATCTTTCCACATAGGGCATCACCCGCATTCCCATTAGCAGGAAAATAAACATGTATAGCAATTAGGAAAAGCAGTATATATATTTGTCCTAAACATCCTAGACCTTCAAAGCTATGAATCCTATGTTCCTGACAGAAAATGGGTTCCCCGGCGGAAGCCCCAATCTGTGGTAGTCACACAAGAGGTAAAAAGGAAGAAGGAAAAAGAAATACGCGGCCCCACGGTGGGCGCCATTTTTCTGTAGCGAGTGATTTTGGACGCGGTTCTTAAGCGCTGGTCGCTCTCTGCGGTTGAGCTTAAACTACAGGTCGATTCATTTTTTATCCTATTAAAGCTGATGAAGGAAGGGAAATAGATGTCTCCAATTAACCCTGCTTTGCATACTGAGTTTAAACAGCGGTCTGTTAGGTTGCGAATGCTATCAATGTGGGGGGGCCCTTGTACTGGTTATTTGTATTTTCGCCAATACGGTTTTCTTTCTTTTTACTTAGACAGCAGGTTTCTGGCGGGGAACAAGGATTAGGATGTTAGGACTGATGTTTTTGAATTACTGCTTTTGATTGATGGAGATATGGGATTTTGGGTTTTTGTTTAGTATGCTCGCTAAGATTTTTCTTTCAATCTTATGCCTACGTATTCCCGTTTACCGAAACAGGGAAATCAGAGTGTTCGTAGTTCCTCCTATTCTATGGGAGGAAATGGGTGTTTTTGGTGTCTTGTTCAAAGCCCAAGACGTGAAGCGAAAAGTGTTTTGTATCTTGTTCAAAGCCCAAGATGTGAAGCTGAAAAGTCTATTTGTATCTTATTCGAAGCCCAAGATGTGAAGCTAAAGGTTTGACTTTAGAGAGAATTTGTCATCTCTGAAGAAAGGTTTGTCTGTCACAACTGTTGGGTGACTGGTTATAAAGGAGAATTACTTTAACCGGGATTTGTGAATCCGGCAATGCCATAATTTCCTTTATAGGGGGTTTTAACCTAAAGGAGAAGACTTTAACTCAGTGTAGAGCAATGCTATCTTTCCTTAGGAATTTCTCATGCTAAAAGAGGGACAGTGGCATGGATGTAGATGATCCAGAGGCTTGCCGCTTACAGCGATTAGATGAAGGGGAAGCAGTTGTTGATGTTTGTGTACTGTGAACGAGGCACAGCTTTGATGCTAAAAGGTTGATTGGATCAACCAGCGATTTTCTTATACAAAGCCTAAGAGGAGGCTATTATGTGTCTCGTACAAAGCCCGAGAGAGAGGCGAAAAGGTTTTGACCCGATAATGGAGTCTTTTGGTATCTCGTATAAAGCCCGAGATGAAGGCTATTTGACTCAACAAGAGAGTTTTTTTGTATCTCGTACGAAGCCCGAGGTGGAGGCGGTTGTTTATTTGGCTCAATAAGAACCTTTTTGTATCTCGTATAAAGCCCGAGATGGAGGCGAAAGAGGTGATTGACTCAACGAGGGAGTCTCTTATGTGTCTCGTACAAAGCCCGAGAGAGAGGCTAAACGTTGTTTGACTCCACTGGGGAGAACTTTGGTATCTCGTACGAAGCCCAAGATGGAGGCTAAACATTTGCTTCGCGGGGAAGAATCATTGTACAAAGCCCCAGAGGAGGCTAGGGTAACTGTTTCAGTTAAGTGACAGGTCCAGTATACTGATTTTGAAAGAGAAAATCAGTTCTTATATGAGCAACGCTGTACTCATGGATTTGATGTGAGGATCAGGGATATTTCCTTTTCTTTGAGGAAACGGGAAATCCAAAGGGTATTGAGACTGTCCGAGTCTGCGGGTTTCCTTCCTATTTAACGAAGGGGTCACTTGAGAATATCTTTGAGACTCAAGGAAGTTAGACTGTCCAAGTCTAGAGTTTCATCTTTTGTACTATACTTTGAGAAACAGTAGTAGACTCTTTGAAAGGACTGTTCTATACAGATGATTAAGTTCTATTCCTATACCTCTAGGAGGTCGTCGGGACAATTTGTACGAAGCCCAAGAGGAGGCTGGAAGCTTTTAAGAAGCTGACTGGTCCTTGTACAAAGCCCAAGAGAAGGCTATCATTCCCGGAGGAAGAGATCATTATACGAAGCCTAAGAGGAGGCTGTGAATACTTCTAAGAAGTCGTAGGGTCCTTGTACTAAGCCCAAGAGGAGGCTAGGTTGCTTTTAGGAAGCCTGTGGGCCCTTGTACGATGCCCAAGAGGAGGCTGATGCTTTTAAGAAGCCCGTGGGTCCCCAAACCCCGAGAAATTCAAGGCAATGCTATTCACTGAGAATAGATCAAAGTCAGGAAAGTTTGAGAATTTGGAAGAAACTCAAAGATGCCATTCACGGAGAATACATTCATCTCTGGGAGTAGAGTTTCTTGACAATTCCTAATGAGGACAGCCAGAGAGAAGACTGTATCTGGTGATCCTATTGGGGATCTAGTTGTCTATTTCTACGAATAAACGAAACGGCATCACCTAGTTCTAGACGTAGTTGCCGGGGAAACTCAAAATATCTATACTGTTATTACACAGTTGATATGAGTTTATGAAAGAAGACTTACAGTGAAACAGCCCCATAATACAGTTATATGTATATGAAAGCGGTAAATGAAAGCAATAACCACTTACTCGGTTGTAGAGCTTCCTTGATGTTTGGTTAGTTGTTCAACAAAGAAAGATTGAAAATAATAGTATATTCAAAATCAAAGGAGAAAGTGCTTTAAAAAGAAAGATTTGGGGCTTACAGCTCAAGGAGAGGACCAGGGTTTTATTAGTGAGCGCACTGTTTGAATTTGTACAGAGGGACTTATACAAGTGACTGAGGCCCAAAAATTGTTTGTTGTACAAAGGGACGGGTCTTACACTCTTTCAAGAGGCCCAAAAGGTTTAAAGAAAAAGAGTGGGGCTTATAACACGAGGGTAGGCCCAATTGATTTTTTTGTTAAAAAATGGCGATCGCGCCGGGGTCTTCTTTTAACGCAGAGGGACTTATACTCTAATAGAGGCCCAAAGTGTTTTGAATGGGTCTTATAGCTCAAGGAGAGGCCCAAGGTTATTTTTTCAAAAGGCGATGATCGCGCCGTTTATTTGAAAATGTACAGAGGGACTTATACAACGAATGAGGCCCAAAAAGTTTTCTGTACAAAGGGGTTGGGTCTTACACTCTAATAGAGGCCCAAAAGGTTTTGAAAATTATTTATGAGGGTTGAATTAATCCAAAAACCCTAATTTGTTTTCAAAAATGTATTTAATTGAATAAAAATTCAATTAAAATGATCAAAATTGTTTAACATATGAAAAAACAAATTGTGATCTTGGATTAATGCTTCAAAAATTAAGTATTGACCTACAAAATAATTAGAAAGCATTAAAAGTTGCAAAATCAATGTGGAAAAAATATTTAAAATGTCAAAAACAATTAAAATATTAATTCTTTGCAAAAATATCAATTATATGAAATAAATAATATTTTTGGGAAAATAAAATATTTTAACATTTCTGTGAATTATTAAAAAAAGAATCAACTCAAAATCATTAAAACTCAGAGAGAAATTAATTTTTGAATCAATTAAATAAAATCACAAAATTCAAATATTCAAATTTCTAAAAATGGCGCCAAGAACAAGCTGAAGAACACGCGCGTGTTTTGAGATTCTCAGATTTGCATTTTCTATCCAATCTCCATGAATACTTGATTATAACATGCAATCCACATATCATTATGTTCGTCTCCACCTCACGATCATGTCTATGTCCATTAATTTCATTTAAATTAAACATATAACAAGAAATCATGAAAAATCCTCAAGAACCCTAATTTCTGCATGAAGGCTAGGATTTTTGATACACGATTGAGGGAAAACATTCCATGCATGATTATGAGCATATGGCCAAATTATTGTGCAGCAAAAATTGCATGGATCATAGAGTTAGAAGAGCTCATGCTTACCACTTGCAGCTGGTGATCGTGATTTGTGTTGGAGGTGTTACAGCTAGGTTCCAATGATGTGGATAGCTTCCCTAGGTGCCAAGTGATGTGTCTGAGTGCTTGGAATGGATTGAAATGGTTTGGAGTTGAAGATGGCACCTCAACTACAAAACTGTCAAGAACTTGAGCAATTGGCCGGTGATTTTGTGAAATCTGTGTTCCAAATGTTATGTGAGTGTTTGGATCACTTCTATATGATGTATGTGAGGTGTGTGAGTGATTGGTTTGATTGGAAAAGCTCTCAAACTCAAAACCCGATAGTGACTTGCGTTAGAAGGAAAAATTGGAGTGAAAGAAGAGATTTTGAGGAAAGCATCTGTTTGATGGCTTTGGTGTACTCAAACTGATCACAATTGAGCTCTATTTATAGTAGAGCAAGTTTGTTTTGCAAGGAATAGTGAATGGCAACTGCTAAGTAGGTTTGGCCAATGTTGGCAAATGAAAATCCAAGTATCCTCTAGCCATTGACTAGAGGTTAGGGCACAGAGCTTTGGTTCCCTTGGTCTTGGATAAGTCTTGACTGATTTCAGATGAGAATGGCTCAGTCCATGCCACCTTGATGCTTCCATTGAATGCTTTAATCCAAATTTGGAGTCTTGTCCCTATTTTGGCCATTCTAGGTTCAACATGCTATTTCTTGTTCCATGGACTTTGGAGGCTTGGCTCAGTGATTGTCCCCTTTAGATTCAATCCTCTGAGGTGTCCAAGTGGATAGGAGTGTTTGGATTTGCACAATTTTGGCAAATCGAGCAAAATTGCAAATTCTGCCTTGCCTTGACAGAATTCAACAAGGCCATTTGACAATGTCATAACTCATAGCCCAAATGGAATTTGGCAATGTTCTTGGCCATTTTGGAAAGCCCTTACATGATATAAAAACTGTTTGAACATGTTTGGTTTTGATCTCTTTTGAATCCAAGTGAAAAATCCCCCTACATTTGGCAAAAAGTGAAGGCAGATTCTGACTTAGTAAAAATTTCACTAAGTGTTGGAAAAAGTGACATTTTCATTTTTCAGCCATTTTGATCACTCCAAAACTCAAAATCCTTAATGAATTGGACTTAGGTCTAGTTGAAGTTTTTGTAGAGGGTAATGAGGGATACAAATCCATCTTTGGATGAGAAAAAATGGCCTTGTGGTTTAGGAGTTATGATCCTCCAAAGTTGGTACCCTTGTCACTTTATTTTTAACTTAGAAAATTTTCTAAGTTTTTATGGTTACCCCTTTTACAAGTTATCCCACTTTTCTTGATTTTTCTAGATGAATGATGATTCAAATCATACATTAACATCATTTTAGGGTTAAAAATCCATTTTGGTGAAAAATCTCAAAAAGTCAAAGTTGACTTTTGTGCACGGTTGACTTTTTATCAGATGAATTCCAAACTGTGTAATTCTTCAGGAAATCATGTCCTTGACCTAAATCAAACTTGATGGACATGTTCCATGGGTGTCATAGGGTATATTGATTCATGTCATAGGGCTTGGGAGCATGTCCTGGTCAAAAGTCAAAGTTACAGTTGACTTTTTCCTTAAAACCCTAATTGTGGTGCAGATGAAATTGAAACTTGTTGCTCAAGCTTCTTGGATTAATCCATTGTCCCAAATGGATCAATATGGTATATTAGAGACCCTCAAGCCCTCTCTTGAGGTCTTGGTTCATGATTAGTCCCAAAAGTCAACTTAGGGGTGAATTAGGTCAAGAAACCCTAATTCCTGATTTTTTATGTATGCATCCCCTGAGGAAAAATTGACTTGATGAATGGGTCCATGAGGTTCCATGGAGTACATTAGGTTGTGTTTTGGATCTTTGGCTTGTGTCCAGATGAAAAATTTCCATCTGGAGGCCCTGGTCGACCAAAACCCTAATTTGGTGACACCGGCGATCTTGAGACTTGATCCACCTAGAAGGGAGCAACCTTGTGCTTAATCCTTGAATTGGGAGTCCTTTTGATCCATCGTGGATGTTTGAGAGGTTAGACAAGTTGAGGATCATGTCATTCCTTGATTGATCCTTTGTCTAAGCACTCAGAGAGGGCTTGAAACCCTAATTTTGATTGTAGTGGATGCTCACCCATCTTTGGGGAGACTGACAAGGTATGATGGTTCCTCCATATTGTGATGATGATTTGCACAATGATGGGAAATCTTAGTGGTCAAAATTTGGGGTATGACAATGGGGAATCGACTTGATTGGCATGATTGAAACCAAAGCTTGAAACAGACATTGGTTCATCCTGGTAGCCATTGACTACTTCACCAAATGGGTTGAAGCAGTATCATACACCAATGTAACCCGACAGGTGGTAGTCCGATTTATCCAGAACAATCTCATCAGCCATTATGGTGTTCCAAGCCAGATCATTACTGATAATGGATCGAACCTGAACAATAAGATGATGAAAGAATTATGTGTTGAGTTTAAAATTGAACACCATAACTCATCCCCCTACCGATCTAAAATGAACAGAGCGGTAGAAGCAGCTAACCAAAATATCAAGAAGATCGTTCAAAAGATGGTTGTAACCTACAAAGATTGGCATGAGATGCTACCCTTCGCTCTTCACGGTTATCATACCTCTGTCCGCACTTCGACAAGGGCAACCCTTTTCTCTCTAGTATATGGCATGGAAGCAGTGCTTCCCATAGAAGTAGAGATCCCATCAATGAGAGTATTGATGGAAGCCAAACTAACAGAAGCTGAATGGTGTCAAAGTAGATACGATGAACTAAATCTGATTGAAGAAAAGAAAATGACGGCTTTATGTCATAGTCAGTTATATCAGCAAAGAATGAAGAAGACGTTTGATAAAAAGGCCTGACCCCGTGTCTTCAGGAAAGGAGACCTGGTGCTCAAGAAGATACAATCATTTCTTACTGATTCTAGGGGCAAATGGACTCCGAATTATGATGGCCCTTATGTTGTTAAGAAAGCCTTCTCAGGCGATGCCTTGAGACTCGCAACCATGGATGGAGAAGAATTTACCTACCCCGCGAATGTTGATGTAGTCAAGAAATACTTCGCCTAAATGAAATAAAAAAAACGTCTCGGTGGATTGAAAACCCGATAGGGCAGTCCAAGCAAAAATTAGAGACATAAACAATAGTCATCCCGATAGATTGTAAACCTAAAAGGGCAATCTAGGTAAAAGTTAGGGATTCATGGCAAGTAACTATATCCAACAAGATTAACTCCTCAGCGGTAACGTCGTCTGTTAGGAAAACTTCAGTCAAAGTCACCTTCGACAAAAGCTCCGAATGTCTAGAATTCAAAGTTGGTGGAAGGATAGTGGTCGTTATGTTTCAATGTAGCCCCTTTACCTTTAAATTACCATTTTCTAAACTTTGTAATGCTCCATGGGATCACGCGCTTGGCTGATTACCATTCCATCAATAAAATTTGAGCCTTTGTGCCTTTTGATTGCAATTCTCATTTATTCTGCTTTGCAAAATGACATTTTAACATGACTAACATTCTTGAAACGCAAAAATGAATTTAATTTTATTTTGTCAAAATTAATTTCGCTTTTAAAACAAAGATGGCAATTTCTTTTTGATTTATGAGCACAAAAAGGAATATTGACTGCTTCTCCGTTAGTGGTCAAACCTTAAAATGCAGAAACAAAATACTCCATTTAATCAGTACACCTTGACCGAAGGATCAACTTCTGCAGATGGAATGTCCCATCTGACATCCCCGGTATAGTTCTTACCTCAGAGAACCAATGATTGGTTTTTCTCCCCCAGTAGGTCCACCCTTGAAAAACAAGAATGGATTTCTATCCCTAGCAGGTTTATACCTCCGAAAATCTGAGCGAACGCAGGAATCTCGGCTCCCAAGAAAAAATGCAAATTGCATAATCTCCAGTCATACCCTCATCTCCCAGAGTGGCCGAGTATCCATTTGAACTCACCATCAGTCCATATACCGTGTCTATTTTGTCAGCATCAGCATCTCATACATCATGCATGATTGATTCATATTCATATTCATGTTGCATTAATATCACTTTGGTCATACTCATCCCCAAGTGATAAACGGCCTCTCTCCGATAGAGTTGTTAGTTTTCCTAACCATGTCAGGTAGGATAAAATTCCAGTTTGCGTTCTTTCCTCGTCAGGAAATGTATCATCTAAACAATCTCTCTCCAGTGTATTCATGGATTGAAATCGGTCATCGACCACTTTGATAACTTGAACCTCTGAAAGATAAGAAGTTGTTTGGTTATACAACTTTGGAACTTCACTCTTCACCAATGAAGATGATATTTTGCTTTCCCGGATTAAGGAAAAATCCCCAGAGAAAGCCTTTCGACAGAAGACTCTTGGCAATACGGCAGTTCCTCCCTGAAAAATTTGTTTTCAATGAAGTCATCAGCACCTCAAAATTGGATTACATCACACAACGTCTCTCCGAAAAAGGTCTCAAAAGGAAGTATGATGTAATTTCCCCAGCAAATGGCATCTCCAACAGAGAAGTTTGCACACCTCTATAGTTCAGACCAATGGGTTTCCCTAGCAAGTCTGACATCAAATTGTTTTTCCATCAAATGGCATCTTCCTATCGAGAAGTTTGGTGAAAACCATTACAGATAGCATTCCTTGTCAAAAAACAGGCTTGACAAGAAGAAACTAAGACCAGTTCCATGGCTGAAGACCAGGATCGAGGGGAAGTTTATTTCAAAAAGAAACTGAGACCAGTTCCATGGCTGAAGACTAGGATCGAGGGGAAGTTTATTTCAAAAGAAACTGAGACCAGTTCCATGGCTGAAGATCAGGATCGAGGGGAAGTTTTACCCTTTACTAAGTAGCCTTTCTTAGCAAAAGAAGATGGATGAGCAAATAACTGCTATTCACAACCACATTTAAAATTTAGGGTATTCCGATATTTAATCCTTTTTTACCTTGAATGTCCGAACGTCTTCGCCATTCACACCTTCAGGTCCAAGAAGATTAAATAAGGGCATCTGTCATACCCTAAATTTTGACCACAAGATTTCCCTTGTGCAAATCATCACCATAATATAGATGTACCTTCGTGCCTCATCAATCTCCTCAAAGATTGTTGAGCATTCACCTCAACCAGGAATTAGGGTTTTGGACCCTCTTTGAGTACTCAGAGAAAGGATCAATCAAGAATGGACATGATCTTCAACTTGTAAAACCTCTCAAACATCCATGAAGGATCAATAGGTCTCCCATATCAAGAATTAAGCACAAGAGTGCAACATTTCAAGCTGATCAAATCTCAAGATCACTAGTGTCACCAAATTAGGGTTTTGGTCGACCAAGGCCTCCAGAGGGAAATTTTCATCTGGGCATGAGCCATTACTTCAAAACATAATCCAAGAAGCTTAAAGGGACCTCATGGATCCAACCATAAGCTCAAAATATCCTCAGGGGATGCATTCATCAAAAATCAAGAATTAAAGTTTCTTGACCTAATTCACCCCTAAGTTGACTTTTGGAACAAGGCATGAGCCAAAACCTCAAGGAATGTTTTGAAGACCTCAAATATCTCACATTGATCCTCTTACAAGTTCAAATAGACACAAAGAACTTAGTTTATGAGCAATACAAAGATTCAAATTCATCTGGACCACAAACTAGGGTTTCTGAGAAAAAGTCAACCCTACCTTTGACTTTTGACCAAGACATGATCTCAAACCTTGAGACATGATTCAAGACACTATAAAACACCTATGCAATCCATCCATTAGGTTTGAATTAGGTCAATAACTTGATTTCATAGAGAATCACAAAGTTTGAAATTCATTTGACAAAAAGTCAACTGTGCCCAAGAACCAAGTTTGACTTTTGAGATTTTTTGGCAAACATGGCTCCCTTAAGTCAAAAACAATGTTAGCTCATGGTTTGGATCATCATCCATCAATAAAAATCAAGAAAATTGAGGTTACTTGCAAAAGGGGTAATCTTAAGAAACTTAAAATTTCTTTAAGTTATGAAAAAATGATGATTTTTCCCAACTTTGCAAGGTCATAACTCCCAAACCACAAAGCCATTTTCTTCCATCCAAAGCTCAAATGAAAGCTCTCATTACATACTACAAAAGTGTCACAGTGCTCCATGAGCCAAAAAAGCTTGGATTTTGAGTTATAGAGCCATAAAGTTAGGGTTTCAAAACTTTTGAACTTGGGCACTTAGTGAAATTTTGAGAGAGAATCTGTTTCATTTTTTTCCAACTTTGAGGTCATTTTTCTCCATGATCCACATTGATCCAAGACCAAAGTTAAACATCAAAGTTGAAGTATGACATGCAAGCTTTCCAAAGAGTACAATAACATCATCAAACTCTATTTGAGCAAAGAGATGTGGAGTGGCCAGCATGCCTTGCTGCAAACTGTTTTACAAAATCAGCTTGGTCATTACTTGCTAGTCACGATTCTTTTTGTCAAGTGCAATGATCAATACCACTCACATTCAATGTATAACAGATGAATCACCACAAACTTGCAAAGTTGGACCAAGGAGTCAAGGAAAACTCAACTGGAAGGATGGGTTTTGTCACCTTATGCCTTGAATTCAAAATGGCATTTATGTGCAATAGTGCACATTCAACAAAATGACTCTTTTCAGTCAAGATGCTCGCATAAACAACAATAAAAGCATCTGAGGAATGTGGATTGAGTCAAAAGATAAGCTAGCCATGTGGAGGGCTATGGTACCTTGTGTGAGGGGCAAGGATGTATCTTGCCAAAACCTTTGAATCCAAGCCAATCTTCAAGCCATCACTATTCCTCCAAGACAAACTTCTTCTACTATAAATAGAGGTCATGTGTGACTGATAAAAACACACCAAAACAACCACAATGCTTGTTTTCTCACAAATCCTCTTTTTTGCAGAATCCAAAGTTCTCAAAGAGTAAAAACTTGGAATTCTCAAACTAGTCCAATTCCACTCGAACCAACTATCCTAACACCTCACATACATCATGTATGAGTTATCCATAACCTCAAAACACATCTGGAACACCAGAATCATCAAGTCACTATCCATTTGCTCAAACTTTCTTCAAAGCTACAGATAGGATATAGCCAAGTGATCCAGAGGTTTTCAATCCATTCTAATCATTGGAACACCATCCTTGAGGTCCAAGGAAGCTGTCCAGATCATCAAAACACTTCTGTAACATCTCCAACTGAGGATTCGATTTCCTCTTGCAAGGTAAGCTTCCTCAAAACTGAACTCTATGATCCATGCATCATAAATGTGTTTTCAAGTTACCAACATGTTTCTGCACTTATATAGAGTGTTTCCCCTCAATCAATTGCTTTGTAGCTATCATGTAAAGAATTTTATAGTGCTCTTGCAGAAATTAGGGTTCATGTGTTCATCACTTGATTTCTCACTCCACACTTAAAATAAATGCAATTAATTGGTACCATTGGAATCCTTGTTCAAAAACGAGCAACTTTCATGTTTACAAAGGTCAATTTCATTATGTATTCAGTGAGATACGGGAGGTTTTACAAATCTGGGAACTATGGCACGCGCGAGGAAAAAGATGAAGTTCTTCGCGCCATAATTCAAATATTTTGTTTTTTTTTCAATTAATTTCAAAAATTCATATCTCTCTCATTTTTAATAATTTTCAAATGATTTTTTAAACATAAATCACTTACACATTTTAATATTTAATTCCACAAAAAAATCAAAAAAATATTTTATATTTCATATATTTTTGAATTTTTCAAAGAATTTCTTTTTTAATTATTTTAAACATTTTAAATAAATTCTTTTTCTTGATTTTTCAAAACCAATGGAATTCAAATCATTTTGTGGAAAATAACATGAATTTTCAAAACATTTTTCGAAGTTCACAACTTGTTTTTAAATATATTTGATATTTTATGTCATTTTTTATTTAATTTTCTATGAAAATTTGTTTTTTTAATTAAAATTAGGATTTTCCCTTGATTTTAATATTTCAAACTTCATTTGAAACACTTGGGCCTCTTTGTAGAGTGTAAGACCTATCCCTTTTGTAAATAAATAATTTTGGGCCTCAGTCATTGTATAAGTCCCGACGCGATTTTCAAAATAACGGTGCGACCGCTGTTATTTTTCAACTGGGCATCTCCTTGAGCTGTAAGCCCCATCAACTTCATTTGAAACACATTTTTGGCCTCTAATAGAGTGTAAGACCCAACCCTCTTTGTACATAAATAAATATTTGGGTCTCTATTATAGTATAAGTCCCACAACGTCTTTCGGTATCGCAGTGCGATCACTGTTTTCAAAACAAATCATCTGGGTCTCTCGTTGAGTATAAGCCCCAATTTTTTGTACATAAACTTTGTTTTAAACAATAAACAACCTCTATGGGCCTCTCCTTGAGTTGTAAGCCCCATATCTCTATTTTAAAAATCATCTGTCTATTTTTAACCGGTACTAAGAGGAGCATTATTCTCGGTGAAACTGCTCTTAGACCACTTGGGCCTCTCTTTGAATTATAAGCCCCAAACATTCTTTTCTTTCAAACAACATTCTTCTAATTCAAATTCAAACTTTAAGTTTTCTCAAAACTTTCTTCAATTTCTTAAAACCCTAATTATAGAGTTGTAATCAATACAATCAATCACAATACACTTGAGCCTCTTTTCAGAGTGTAAGGCCCAACATTTTTTCAATTCAATGCATATTTGTTTATATACCTGTTAATTCACTTATCTGTATATACTTATGCATATCTGTCTAGAGTTTCCCCCAGCATTTAGGTCTACACTTAGGTCAAACCAGAGGTTACTTCTAACATAGTCAAAACTAGTTCCCTCATAGGAAATTCCCTTAATACAGTCTGTCTCCTCTTGGGCTTATTCAATATGAAACAGAGAAAGGCATTATTCCCGGTGAAATTTTTCTCAAGACTGTTAAAACTTAGAGATAAACACATACAAGAAATTCATTTCCCCAGAGAGGATTAATTCCCGGTGAAACCTCTTTTGAATTTATTCAAACCTTAGAATTGTTCAACAAAGAAAGGACTTATTCCCGTTGAAACCTTTCTTGAATTTTTCTTAGGCTTAGACCCACAGGCTTCTTAGAAGTATCCCCAGCCTCCTCTTGGGCTTAGTACAAGGACCAATAGGCTTCTTAAAAGTTCCCCAGCCTCCTCTTGGGCTTAGTACAAGGACCCAAAGGCTTCCTAAAAGAATAGGATAGAAATTAGTCATATCTGCTAGTTCAATCTCCAGGAGAGTCAAAAGTCCAGAACATCCTATCATCTAAAGGTTGATCTTCATCCTTTAAACCAACAGCCTTCTCATGAGCCTCATACAAAGATCTATTTCCAACCAGAATCTATCTGTGACTTAGATAGTCTCAGCCTCCTCTTGGGCTTCATTCAAGTAGACTTGGAAAGTCTCATAGCCTCCTTTTGGACTTAACACACAGAGACCCTTCAATTCCCTAAAAGTATAGGAAAAACCCTGATAACTCTACCAATACACCAGTCTCCAGAAGAGTTAAAACCTCTAAAGTTTTCAAATTCACCTTTAAACTTCCCTGACCCCCAACAAGGTTTAAACTTTCACCTTAAACATCCAGGCCAGGGTCAATTGACCATCAACAAATCCCCAATGAATTTAGAGCCTCATGGAGTAAACCCCTTTGGATTCCCCAATACAATTTGGACCTGCTCCTGGATTTCCATAAATCCTCAGCAACAGATAGCCTCCTCTTAGGCTTCATGTAAGAATTTTCCCCAGTGGAGCCAGTTTCCTTCAGCCTCAATCTAGGGCTTTGTACAAGACCAATAAAACCCTCCCCAGTGGAGTCATTTTCTTTAGCTTCAACCTTAGGCTTTGATCAAGGCACACAAAAAAATCAGCATCCCCTCAGATGAGACCATAATTCCTCTCTGCAGGAAGATATATCCTTTATACATCACATATCAAAAATAAATAATCAAAACCTTTTTTCCAGATAATTGTTGTAAGTGGCACACTTGTTGATTCAAAATCCAAGCTGGTGTCCTTCCCTTATCCTGGCCAAAATTTATCTTTCATCTAACAGCTATAAGTGGCAAGCCTCTGGATTCCATACATTTAAACCAATGTCCTTCTCTTGGCATGAAAAATTCATAAAGGAAAAAGTGGCATTGCTCTACACTGAGTTAAAGCTTCTTCCTTCATGACATCTCTCTTATAAAGGAAATTATGGCATTGTTGGATTCAATATATCCCAGTTAAAGTAATTTCCCTTATACCAAATTACTCAACCTTTGTGATGAATAGGTGAGATATCTCCCTTTAGAGATGACAAATTCAATCTCAGTCAACTTTTAACTTCAATCTTGGGCATTGAACAAGACACAAATACTTTCTAGCTTCAATCTTGGGCTTTGAACAAGACACAAATACTCTCTAGCTTCAATCTTGGGCTTTGAAAAAGACACCAAATATCTTTCCTCCCATAGAATAGGAGGAACTACAATTGCTCTGATTTCCTAAATCTCTTTACGGGAATACGGAGGCATAAGATTACGAAATCTTAACGAGCACACAAATCCAAAACCTTTAGGTCCAGTACCTTCCCAAAAACAACAGAAAACCCGAAAACAGCAAAAAAAACATTCTCTCAACACTCCCAAAGGAGAAACTTTCCCAATCCACAGCAGATAAACACAAGAAAGCATTTCAAGTAAATAGAAATACATGCAAAAGAAGGTTACTATGGATTACCTAGATACACTGGGTGTTAATAGCTTCCCTTTGTATAACCAGACCCCGATCCCCGTTCTCTTAGCATTTGTTGAAGAAAACATTTGCGTGCAGGGTTAGTTTAAGATATCTTCCCCTTCCTTTCTAGCTTCATAGGATAAATACAGAAATTAGAAAGTAGCACCCAAATCATTTGCGGTAAGGTGTTCGC
This sequence comes from Lathyrus tuberosus, assembly GCA_022829125.1. NCBI lineage: Eukaryota > Viridiplantae > Streptophyta > Magnoliopsida > Fabales > Fabaceae > Lathyrus > Lathyrus tuberosus. The sequence goes on from JALAZF010000183.1 coordinate 3,654,930, forward strand.
GTCACTGAAAAAAACCGCACGCTATAGAAATATGGCGACTCTGCTGGGAAATTTTAGGATTAGATTTCCTAAGAGGTCTAGGCCTTGCTTTGCATTTATTTTTCTGTTATCTTACTTGCTTTCTCATTTTATATATCATCTGTTGTCATATTATTTGATACCCTTGTTTAAATTACTGTTATTTAGGAATGCAGTTAATATGCATGTGGTGAGTCCGAGAGAACATTAAGATAAGTGGTGGCGTATTCGGGGAGGCTTATAGGGAGTGAATCTCGGCCAAGTTGACTTGAGAGTCCACCGAATCAGTGGAGGTGCCCGCGTTGAAGGTGTGAATGGCGAAGACGTTCTGACATTCAAGGTAAAAGAGGATTAAATATTGCCCAAAATTTGATTGTGGTTGTGAATAGCAGTTATTTGCTCATCCATCTTCTTTTGCTAAGCAATGTTACTTAGAAAAGGGTAAAAACTTCCCCCCGATCCTGGTCTTCAGCCACGGAACTAGTCTTAGTTTTATTTGAAATAAACCTCCCCTCGATCCTGGTCTTCAGCCATGGAACTGGTCTCAGTTTTCTTTTGAAAAAAACCTCCTCTCGATCTTGGTCTTCAGCCATGGAACTGGTCTCAGTTTCTTCAAAATAAACCTCCCCTCGATCCTGGTCTTCAGCCATGGAACTGGTCTCAGTTTCTTCTTGTCGAGTTCTTTTCTTGACAAGGAATGTTATCTGTGATGTTTTTTTATCAAACTTCCCGCCGAGATTTTCTAGGGAGATGTTATTTGATAGAAAAAGATTTGATGTTAGATTTGTTGGGGATAAGCATTTGTCTGAACTGCAAAGGTGTGCAATCTTCTCTGTTAGAGATGCCATTTGCTTGGAGATGTTACATCATACTTCCCTTCGAGACTTTTTCAGAGAGACGCCATGTGATGTAATCCAATTTTGAGGTGCTGATGACTTAATTAAAAGCTTTGTTTAATACATTTGATTTATGCTTAATCTTGTAATTATTTTGAATTTATGGAAGCATTAGAAATGATCAAGGCATTTGTTGATATTGAGCACAACCATATCCCAAAAAAAGTAACTTACTCGTGAGTAGTGAGAATTTGCTAACCCCTTTGAGCTTTATAGTTTAGATCGTAATTTAGTGATGAACTTGGTGTATGTACATAAATTAAAAGTTTGTTCATCTTTGAATTTTGAGGGATTCTAAAATTGAACAATTATTTTAAATTTATTTCCTTGCCATAAAAGCAAGGAGCGTTCACTTGAGGTTTGGTTGAATTCAAGTTGGGGAGAGTGAAAAGAAAAGTGGTAAGTTACTCATAATTTTGAAAATTTTCAGACAAGCATCGAAAAGAAAATTGTGAATATGAATGTGAAAAAGAAAAAGAAAAAACATGCTTGTTTGAATGAGAAAAATAGAGAATGAATAATATGCATAAAGGAAGTTTGGAAGGGTGAATAATTGAGAAAAGAAAGTGTGGATGAAGTTGTAGTGTGTACATAACCTTGTATAGTGAATGTTTTTTGGCATTGGCAACTTTGATTCCATGGCCTTAGAAATGTCCCTTTGTTGTGAACATAACCAAGCTACAACCTTTCAACCCCTTAGTGATCTTCTTGCTTCCATGATTTCATTATTGATTGATTAGATGAATGTATAAATTGGATTGTTATTTGCATTGTTTTTCAGGTGAGTGAAATTGCCCCGTGGTTGCAAACGCGTTAATTTCTTCATTCTTATTTGAAGAGGAGTGTTAGAGTGATTCAAGCATGAGAATATAGTTGTTATTTGAAACATTGCATGATATTTGTTTAAGAACTAAATTCTTTATCATTGTTCGATTCTAGGAAGTGGTAAGCATTGCTTGTGCGCATTTGTTTGTTTAATTTGATCCATAAATCCATTCTTGATTAAATTAAATGCTTGAGCAAATCCTCTTGTTTTCAATAAGAGACATACTTTGCCTGAGGACAAGCAAACATCTAGTTGGGGAGAATTTGTTGAATGTCAAACATGTCTTATGTTGATCAATATTTATTGGCATTTTTCAACTCTTTTGTTACGTTTCAGTGGATTTAATTCAATTTTCCATGCTATTCTTCAATTATGTGCAAATACCTTTGGTTGTTTTGATTTGTGTGTTATTGTGCAACAATTGGACATAAAACATCAAAGAGTGAGACACAAATGAATTGACAAAGAAGCCAAAGAAAATGAGAAGATTCAGCATGTTCATTGGGTGAACAACAACGAGCAGCCAACGAACATTCGTTGGGAGAGGTTGCAGCGAAGCCCCAGCGAACCATCCCAGATTTGAGGTAGTAGTTAAAGGACCATAAGTTCGTTGTGTGAACTTGTACAGAAGAAGCTCGCTGGGCGAAGAAGTGTTCGCACAATGAACTTAGATATTTCCTCAGGGGTGGTTTAACTGTTCAGAGGCACTTCAGGTGCCATAAAGTGGTGTTCGCTGGGCAAAGAATGGGTTCACTGGGCGAACTTGACAGATTATGAAATTACTATATATGTACTTTTCACGCTTTTTGGGGATCATAACCCCATTTTCACATAGAAACCTATATTTTCTGCATTTCTTCGCCAAAGAGTGATATTTTGCAAATAGAAGCTGGATTCGCATTCGAGTTCGATTCTTCAACATGGATGCTCATTCATCTTCTCTCATTACTTGTAAAGTAAGCTACCATGGTTATGGGTAAGATCGGGTGGCTTATTACAACCTTTAGAAATTCTGGTATGGAAGTGGGATAGTATTTCTATGGACTTTGCAGTTGGATTACCCCGTGCACAAGGTGGTTATGATTCTATTTGGGTGATTGTGGATCGGTTGACGAAATCTGCGCATTTCTTAGCCGTGAAAACTACTTACAAGGCAAGTCATCTTGCAAGGTTGTTCATTTCAGAAATTGTGAGGTTACATGGTATTCCCTCTAGTATTGTGTCTGATAGAGATCCAAAGTTTACTTTAAGATTTTAGAGAGCTTTTCAACAAGCTATGGGAACAAAATTGTCTTTGAGTACGTCGAATCATCCGCAAACGGATGGTCAGACGGAACGGACGATACAAACGATGAAAGATATGTTAAGGGCTTATGTACTTGGAAGTGGAGGAAATTGGATAGAACTTTTACCGTTGATTGAGTTTTCGTACAACAATAGTTATCATGCGAGTATTGGTATGGCTCCTTATGAGGCATTGTATAGAAGGAAATGTAGGACGCCTTTGTGTTGGGCGGAGGTTGGCGAAGATAGAATTTTGGGACCCGAGATTATTCAAGAGACTACGGAAAAGATTAGAATGATCCATGACAAAGTTAAACAAGCACAAGACCGTCAGAAGAGTTATTGTGGATAACTGTAGGAGACCCTTAGATTCGATGAAGGTGATAATGCGTTTTTGAAGGTTACTCCGAGATTGAGGTTGAAAGGACCATTTAAGTCGCGGAAGTTAAGTCCAAGATACGTGGGACCGTATCAAATTTTAGAAAGGATTGGTGAAATAGCTTACAGATTAGCCTTACCGCCTTCTCTGTCATAAATGCATGATGTTTTTTATGTGTCTCAGCTTCGAAATTTTGTTCCAGATCCTCTTCAGCCAATTCTACTAGATACAATTGAGATAGAAGCAGATTTAATGTTTGAACTTCAACCAAGTCGTATCACTGGAAGAGAAACTAAGGTACTAAGGAATAAAGAGATTACTCTTGTGAAAGTTCAGTGGGATGCGACGCATCCGGGTGATGGAACTTGGGAACTGGAATCAGAGATGCAGGATGCTTACCCTCATCTATTCAGGTAATATTTAAATTCGTAGGCGAATTTGTATTTAAGGAGGGGAGGATGTAATACCCCGTATTTTATTTTGCTCTGGATAATATTAGTTTTGATCAACTGAGTTCCGGTGTACTCTGATAAATTATCTGCAAAGATAATTAGAGTAACCGATGAGCTCAGATCAGATCAAATTAATATTATCTAACTCTAAGGTATTAGTTTTTGGTGCTATAGAGATATTTGGACATTTAGTAGTGTTACTAGCTAATTGATATTCTCTATATCCTTCCATTCCCTCACTTGTGCCAAAAATAGAAACAAAGTTGGAAAAAGATAGAGAGAAGGAAGAGAAAAGGAAGAGAAAGAGGAGAAACCTAGAAGAAGAGAAAAGAGTTTGGATCATCATCTCTTCTTCATCAAATCATCCCAACATCTTCTTCATCTTCTCCATCTTGATCATAGGTGAGTTCTAGTTAGAACCCTAAGTGTAGAAACTTAGGTTAGAACTTTGAACAAAAATGGTGGATTTGGATTAATTATGTTAAATGTTGTTTCTAATGGTTAAACGTGAAATAAACTGCGTAATATAGTCGGGTTGTATGTGGAAATAATCGGGAACACTTGTTGGTATGATAGAATATATTTTGATTGAATTGGATTTGGAATCATACCATTAAAAACAGGTTTTTTTATTCTGGTTCAGTGGTAACTGGTTACTCATTCTGAGGTAACCGGTTACTTGCAGGAAATTTTGGGATTCTACGTGAAAAATGAACTAAGTAACCGATTACTCATTATGAGGTAACCGGTTACCAAAATGTGTCTCTAACTCTCATTTTGATTTTGTTTGGAACAGTGCAGCTTGAGTAACCGGTTACTCATTTTGAGGTAACCGGTTACCACTGTTATGATTTTTGAAAAATGTTTAAAAATTGATATCTTTTGGATCGTAATTCCGATCGAGGCATAGTGATATCCGTTGGAAAGCTATGAAAATATCCCACGATATAAAAGTGAAAAATATTGATTTCAATGCCCGATTAAATAAATCGGAGGGAACCCAAGAGTTATGTTAACTTTATGATTGAATTATTACATGTAATTCTATTACAAAATTGTATTATGCTTTGTCTAATCAATTATTGTTAACTATGATTGAGAGAGTAATTATGTTTAAAATATGGAATAGGAAGAGTGAGGAAACTTCACTATAAATCTATATTAGATCCTAGTAACGTGGCTAGGTAATTGATAGATAACCTAAATGACGACACTCGCGCATACAAGGCCGAGGCGTGGGTCCAAATGCCGAATGGTATAGAAAAGAATAAGACACTAGTATGGAACATGTGTAAACCATGGTAATTATTGAGAAAAGGCAAAAGAGGCCTAAAGGCAAAAGAGGCCTAAAGGCAAATGTGGCCTAGAATTGTTGAATACAATTACGGTTGTATGTGAAATCACGAAATCGTAACCATTATCCTATTATGTGTCGTTTCATGAGTAACGAGCTCTTCTAGAATAAATGCACGATTACTTGGTAGGTTTAATTCCCAATTATAGTACGAATGGAACCTATATGGTAAAGAGACTTGTGACGGTGTACGGACCGTGTGAAGTGACGAATTAAGGTGATAATGTATCCCTTAGTTCCGAATCCATCTCGTATGCCAAGTAATCTACGAGGGTCCATGACTCATTCCGACTTCTAGACATAGAAGAGGGCGGGAGAAAGGGGATGCCTTGACGAGGTTATCGATAAGTGACAATTTTGAATTAACGGACTCATAAACATGTTTCCATATAGTGTGAGATTGTGAACTCAAGGTCACTTCCCTCCCCTTCGACTTGAGTTAGGGTGACAGAACTTTGTAAAGCTGAGAGAATTTATAAGATAGGGAACTCACTGAGATTTAATATCTCACCCCATGTTTTTTATTATATTATAGGTACTTTAGGTTCCGCGAAGGGTAAGGATAAAGTCGTTTGATTATTCTTACGTATCTTGGCTTTTGGGATGGCATAGCTTCCATTGTGGAGATTTATTTTGAGATCACCTTGTTGATCTAGTTCTTAGTACATTGGAACATCTTGTATATATATTATGCCATAGTTTTTTTTAGTATTTTTTATTTTGGCATGTAATGTATACAATGTGTTAACTAGGAACTTATGGTATTTCAATACCAAAACTTGGATTCATGTATAATATATATGCTTTGATGTATGTTGTTATATGTGGGTGTTACATTTTTACCCCTAAGATTCCACCTCATTCACATCATTTGCATGACATTTAGCATTACGTGTGTGTGTGTGTGTGTGTGTGTGTCTTTACGCATCACTTACCCATTATAAATACAAGAAATGTGTGATTGCTTGCTTTACAAGTTAGGTTGTGTCTCAAGATGTTCAAGCTGATGATTAGCCAGGGATTGGTGTGATCTTCAACATCTCAAATCTATCATTCATTCATGAAGATCAAGAGTTTCCTTTCATCAACTATCAAATAAAAGATTGCATAATTTCAAACTCATCAAGCTTCAAGATCATCGGATGGACCCAAATTAGGGTTTTGACTGAGTGAGGCTTATAATTGACTTTTTCATCTAAGGATGATCCTGCACTTCAAAACATGATTCAAGGGCCTCAAATACATCTTTGAAGACCTTTCACAAGATCCTAATTGCCCAAGAAACTTGATTCATTGGAAATTACAAAGTTGAATTCATCTAATACAAAGTGAAATAATTGATCAAGTCAAAGCCTGATTTTTGGCATCTTTGGGTCAAACATGATTTCCTCAAGTCAAATAACATGAAAATATGATTGGTGGATGCATTTGATCATGATCAATCATGAAAATCAAAGAAAATATCAAAATTACAAAATAGGGTTTTTAGAAATTTCAATAAGTTATGAAAATCCTTTGATTTTTGCCCTACTTCCCAAGTCCATAACTTTCTCCTCAAGCAACCATTTTCTTTGCTCCAAGGACCAAATTAAAGATCTTTCTTCATACTCCAACTTTTCCCTAGGTGGTGGATTCCAAAAAATGCATGGATAAAGAGATATGAGGCCATGAAGTGGAAGGTCCATTAGTTTTTGAACAAAAACACTTCAAAAAAATTTCAACAAGTTCTGACTATGCCAAGTGACTGACTTTATAGGCATTTTTCACTATGATCCCAATTGAATCAAGAAAAGTTGTCAACATGAAAGTTGTAGAGGATGTTTCAAGAATTCCAAAGAGTCCAAGAACAAAGATTTATCTTACTTGAGCTAGAAGTTATGATTTTTGCAAGAGGCGTTGATGAAGCTGAAATTCAAGACAGATTCTTGTGGCACGCGATTTTGGGATACACTTTTGATCACTTTGCAAGCCTTATCTCTGCACAAGATCAACATGAATTTTGTAGTATCCCAAGAGATCTTCAAGATAGTATCAAATTTGTTGAAGTTCTATCCCTTTGCATAGTAGAAAACCTCATCCCAAGGCATGAACTTAAGTTTTATTTTGGTGCATTGAGTGAATTGCCAATTAGTCAAGGAACTTATCCACCAAGTCAAGACTTTGGTTTAAACATCAAGATCAAGTGACAATCTGAATAATGATGGTCCAAATTGTCAAGATTTAGCCATGCTAGAAAGGAAGCTACTTGTACCTTGGCATTCAAGTTTAGGAACATGGTATAATTCATTGGATAATAGGATGCATCTTGATCCAAACTTTTCCTCCAAAAAACTAACTTGTTTTTCTATAAATATAGGTAATTTATGATCAATTAAAAGACACAACAAGACACCAAAACTTGTCCACATCAGAATTGCATGTTCTTGCAAATTTCAAAATCCATTGAAGTGAGAATTTGAAACTTCAATTCCTAACACTTCCCATTCAATCTCAGCATCCAAACACTTCAATAAACTTAATAGAAGTGATTCAAATCCTAAAAACCATTCTGTAACTACTCAAACACATCCTTCATATCTCACTTTCTTTCAACTGCATATTGATTCGGATAGAGAAATTTAGAGGGTCTCAGCTCAATTCAACCACTTCAACACATTCCTTGGAGGTCAAGGAAGCTTTTAGGATCATCATCTTGCTTCTGTAACAACTCTAAAGCCAAACTCGATTTTCACTTTTGAAGGTAAGTTGCTCTTTCTCAAACTCTATGTCATGCATCATTCTTGATCATTTGAGTTACAAACCTGTTTGTCATGATGTAATGATCATTTTCCCCATGTTAATTGTTATGTATCTATAGCATATAGAATTTCATATTTGATTTTCCAGTTTTAGGGTTTTGATGTTCTTGCATGATCATTTAAAATCTAGGCAATATAAATGAAATTGAGTTGTATCATTAGATTCTTGGCAAAATTCTAAGCAACTTTGATGTTCACATCTTTCAATTTCATCAAGAAACGAAGAAGTTACCATTTCTGAAAGTATGAAAATGGTGATGAAGCTCGAGGAAGAAGAGGGGAATGCCTAGCACGAAATTCATTTTTTAAATAATGTTTTAATATATTATTTATTAGTTGCAACATATTAATTGAATGGGCATTGCGCCATGGTGGTAGAAGGGTTGGTTTTGTGTGTGTAGCGAGCATCAAGTCTGGGGTTCAAATCCCCCTCGCGCCAGTCTTTTGTTGTTATATTTTTTTACAATTTTTCACTTGAAACTTTCATATACTGTGTCATACACGTAGTATATAGACACCACATAGCGCGTGGCCCAGTGGATAGTGTTTTAGGCCCATCAGCATAAGAGCGCAGGTTCAATCCTTGTGGCCAACATCCCTTATATTTTTACCACTTATTTTCATGTTATTTTTCTCATTTTTCTCCTAATCATTTTGTAACACCCCAAAATTTGCCCTTTGTTAGCTAACCTTAACTGGCTTGTGTTTCACATTCATCTACATTTTCCATTAGGTCATAACTCATAATCATTCATTGTATTGTGCTCTAAGACATGGGATCGAAGGGTTTTCTTGTTATCAGTATTTGCCTTTGTAGCGAGCGATTTTGGACGCGGTTCTTAAGCGCTGGTTGCTCTCTGTGGTTGAGTTTACTACAGGTCGATTCATTTTTTATCCTATTAAAGTTGAATAAGAAAGGGAAATAGATGTCTCCAATTAACCCTGCTTTGCATACTGAGTTTAAACAGCGGTCTGTTAAGTTACGAATGCTATCAATGTGGGGGGCTTTGTACTGGTTATTTGTATTTCGCCAATACTGGTTTCTCTCTTTCTAGGATTTTCTGGCGGGGAACAAGGATTAGGATGTTAGGACTGATGCTTTTTTATAGATGGTATGGGATTTGGGTTTTTGTTTAGTGTGCTCGCTAAGATTTTTCTTTCAATCTTATGCCTACGTATTCCCGCTTATCGAAACAGGGAAATCAGAGCGTTCGTAGTTCCTCCTATATGGTTGTTTTGGTGTCTTGTTCAAAGCCCAAGACGTGAAGCGAAAGGGTGGTTTGTTTCTTGTTCAAAGCCCAAGATGTGAAGTTGAAGAGTCTATTTGTATCTTGTTCAAAGCCCAAGATGTGAAGCTGAAGGGTGTCAACTTTAGAGAGAGTTTGTCATCTCTAAAGAGGGGGTTGTATGTCACAACTGTTTTATAAAGGAGAATTACTTTAACCGGGATACACGGATCCGGCAATGCCATAATTTCCTTTATAGGGGATTTTAACCTGAAGGAGAATACTTTAACTCAGTGTAGAGCAATGCTATCTTTCCTTAGGAATTTCTCATGCTAAAAGAGGGACAGTGGCGTGGATATAGATGATCCAGAGGCTTTCCGCTTACAGCGATTAGATGAAGGGGAAAGGAGTTGTTGATGTATGTATACTGTGAACGAGGCACAACTTTGATGCTAAAAGGTTAATTGGATTAACCAGTGGTTTTCTTATACAAAGCCTAAGAGGAGGCTATTATGTGTCTTGTACAAAGCCCGAGAGAGAGGCAAAAAGGTTTTGAATCAACGAGGGAATCTTTTGGTATCTCGTATAAAGCCCGAGATGGAGGCTATTTGACTCAACAAGAGAGTTTTTGTATCTCGTACAAAGCCCGAGATGAAGGCTAAAATTTGCTTGACTCTGCTGGGGAGGATCATTGTACAAAGCCCAAGAGGAGGCTATGGTGACTGTTCAGTTAAGTGACAGGTCCAGTATACTGATTTTAAAGAGAAAATCAGTTCTTATATGAGCAACACTGTACTCATGGATTTGATTCAAGGATCTGGGTTATTCCTGTTCTTTAAGGAAGCAGGAAATCCGAAGGGTATTGAGACTGTCCGAGTCTGCAGGTTTCCTTCCTATTTAACGAAGGGGTCACTTGAGAATGTCTTTGAGACTCAAGGAGATTAGACTATCAAAGTCTAGAGTGTCATCTTTTGTACTATGCTTTGAGAAACAGTAGTAGACTCTATGAAAGGACTGTTCTATTTAGATGATTAAGTTCTGTTCCTATACCTCTAGGAGGTCGTCGGGACAATTTGTACGAAGCCCAAGAGGAGGCTAGAGACTTTTAAGAAGCTGACGGGTCCTTGTACGAAGCCCAAGAGGAGGCTATCATTCCCAGAGGAAGAGATCATTATACGAAGCCTAAGAGGAGGTTGTGAATACTTCTAAGAAGCCGATGGGTCCTTGTACTAAGCCCAAGAGGAGGCTAGGTTGCTTTTAAGAAGCCTGTGGGTCCTTGTATGATGCCCAAGAGGAGGCCGGTTGCTTTTAAGAAGCCGATGGGTCCCCAAACCCCAAGAAATTCAAGGCAAGCTATTCACAAGGAATAGATCAAGTCAGGAAAGTTCGAGAATTTGGAAGAAACTCAAGAGATGCCATTCACGGAGAAAAGATCATCTCTGGGGAATAGAGTTTCTTGACAAGTGCTTTTAAGAAGCCTGTGGGTCCCCAAACCCCGAGAAATTCAAGTCAATGTTATTCACCGAGAATAGATCAAAGTCAGGAAAGTTCGAGAATTTGGAAGAAACTCAAGAGATGCCATTCACGGAGAAGAGATCATCTCTAGGGAATAGAGTTTCTTGACAACTTCTATGAGTGACAGTCTATGAAAGGGTTCACAGAGAATGCTGCCTTTCATATCTCCATATTGTTTAACCCCAAGAGGAGGGAAGACTGTGTCTGGTAATCCTATGGGGATCTAGTTTAGACTATTTCTAAGAGTGATCAACGGGCTTAATGCTAGACGTAGTTGTCGGGGAAACTCTAAATATCTATACTATTATTACACAGTTGATATGAGTTTATGAAAGAAAACTTACAGTGAAACAGCCCCATAATACAGTTATATGTATATGAAAGCGATAAATGAAAGCAATAACCACTTACTCGGTTGTAGAGCTTCCATGCTGTTTGGTTAGTTGTTCAACAAAGAAAAATTGAAAAAAAATAGTATATTCAAAATCAAAGGAGAAAGTGCTTTGAAAAAGATAGATTTGGGGCTTACAGCTCAAGGAGAGGCCCAGGGTTTTATCAGTGAGCGCACTGTTTGAATTTGTACAGAGGGACTTATACAAGTGACTGAGGCCCAAAAAATTGTCTTCTGTACAAAGGGATGGGTCTTACACTCTCTCAAGAGGCCCAAAAGGTTTAAATAAAAAGAGATGGGTCTTACTACTCGAGGGTAGGCCCAGATGATTTTTCGTTTGAAATGGCGATCGCGCCGATATTTTCTTTTAACGCGAGGGACTTATACAATAAGTGAGGCCCACAATGTTTTGGTTAAAAGGGGATTGGGTCTTACACTCTATTAGAGGCCCAAAAGTTTTGAATGGGTCTTATAGTTCAAGGAGAGGCCCAAGGTTATTTTTCAAAAGGCGACGATCGCGTCGTTTGTTTTTTACGGTATCGGGACTTATACAATACACTGAGGCCCAAAAATGATTTGGTCAAAAAAGGATTGGGTCTTACACTCTATTAGAGGCCCAAGTGTTTTGAAAATGATTTATGAGGGTTTAATTAATCCAAAACCCTAATTTGTTTTCAAAAATGTATTTAATTGAATAAAAATTCAATTAAAATGATCAAAATTGTTTAACATATGGAAAACAAATTGTGATCTTGGATTAATACTTCAAAAATTAAGTATTGACCTACAAAATAATTAGAAAGCATTAAAAGTTGTAAAATCAATGTGGAAAAAATATTTAAAATGTCAAAAACAATTAAAATATTAATTCTTTGCAAAAATATCAATTATATGAAATAAATAATATTTTTGGGATTTTTTGATAAAATAAAATATTTAAACATTTTTGTGAATTATTAAAAAAAGAATCAACTCAAAATCATTAAAACTCAGAGAGAAATTAATTTTTGAATCAATTAAATTAAATCACAAAATTCAAATATTCAAATTTTGAAAAATGGCGCCAAGAACACACCAGGAACACGCGCGTGTTCTGGGCTTGGCCAGATTTGCATTTTCTCTCCAATCTCACTGAATACTTGATTATAGCATGCAATCCACATATCATTATGCTCGTCTCAACCTCACGATCAAGTCTATGTCAATTAATTTCATTTAAATTAAACATATAACAAGAAATCATGAAAAATCCTCAAGAACCGTAATTTCTGCATGAAGGCTAGGATTTTTGATACACGATTCAAACAATGCAATTAATTGAGGGAAAGCGTTCCATGCATGATTATGAACATATGGCCAAATTATTGTGCAGCAAAAATTGCATGGATCATAGAGTTAGAAGAGCTCATGCTTACCACTTGCAACTGGTGATCATGATTTGTGTTAGAGGTGTTACAGCTAGGTTCCAATGATGTGGATAGCTTCCCTAGGTGCCAAGTGATGTGTCTGAGTGCTTGGAATGGATTGAAATGGTTTGGAGTTGAAGATGGCACCTCAACTGCAAAACTGTCAAGAACTTGAGCATTGGCTGGTGATTTTGTGAAATCTGTGTTCCGAATGGTATGTGAGTGTTTGGATCACTTCTATATGATGTATGTGAGGTGTGTGAGTGATTGGTTTGATTGGAAAAGCTCTCAAACTCAAAACCCGATAGCTACCTTGCTAAGAAAGGCATTTTTGCCAAGAGAAAGAGATTTTGAGGAAAGCATCTGTTTGATGGCTTTGATGTACTCAAACTGATCATGATTGAGCTCTATTTATAGTAGAGCAAGTTTGTTTTTCAAGGAATAGTGAATGGCAACTGCTAAGTAGGTTTGGCCAATGTTGGCAAATGAAAATCCAAGTCTCCTCTAGCCATTGACTAGAGGTTAGGGCACAGAGCTTTGGTCCCCTTGGTCTTGGATAAGTCTTGACAGATTTCATATGAGAATGGCTCATTCCATGCCACCTTGATGCTTCCATTGAATGCTTCAATCCAAATTTGGAGTCTTGTCCCTATTTTGGCCATTCTAGGTTCAACATGCTATTTCTTGTTCCATGGACTTTGGAGGCTTGGCTCAGTGATTGTCCCCTTTAGATTCAATCCTCAGATGTGTCCAAGTGGATAGGAGCATTTGAATTTGGCTGATTTTGGCAAATCGAGCAAAATTGCAAATTCTGCCTTGCCTTTGACAGATTTCAGCAAGGCAACTTGCCAATGTCATATCTCATGACTTAAATGGAATTTGGCAATGTTCTTGGCCATTTTGGAAAGCCCTTACATGATACAACAACTGTTTGAACATGTTTGGTTTTGATCTCTTTTGAATCCAAGTGAAAATACCCCTACATTTGAAAAAAAATGAAGACAGATTTAGACTTAGTGAAAATTTCACTAAGTGTTTGAAAAAGTGACATTTTCATTTTTCAGCCATTTTGATCACTCCATAACTCAAAATCCTTAATGAATTGGACTTAGGTCTAGTTGAAGTTTTTGTAGAGGGTAATGAGGTCTACAAATCCATCTTTGGATTAGGAAAAATGGCTTTGTGATTTAGGAGTTATGATCCTCCAAAGTTGGTACCCTTGTCACTTTATTTTTAACTTAGAAAATTTTCTAAGTTTTTATGGTTACCCCTTTTACAAGTTATCCAACTTTTCTTGATTTTTCTTAATGAATGATGATTCAAATCATACATTAACATCATTCTAGGGTTAAAAATCCATTTTGGTGAAAAATCTCAAAAAGTCAAAGTTGACTTTTGTGCACAGTTGACTTTTTATCAGATGAATTCCAAACTGTGCAATTCATCAGGAAATCATGTCCTTGACCTAAATAAAACTTGATGGACATGTTCCATGGGTGTCATAGGGTATATTGGTGCATGTCATAGGGCTTGGGAGCATGTCCTGGTCAAAAGTCAAAGTTACAGTTGACTTTTTCCTTAAAACCCTAATTATGGTGCAGATGAAATTGAGACTTGTTGCTCAAACTTCTTGGATTAATCCATTGTGCCAAATTGATCAATATGGTATATTAGAGACCCTCAAACCCTCTCTTGAGGTCTTGGTTCATGATTTGTCCCAAAAGTCAACTTAGAGGTGAATTAGGTCAAGAAACCCTAATTCTTGATTTTTGATGTATGTATCCCCTGAGGAAAAATTGACTTGATGATTGGGTCCATGAGGTTCCATGGAGTATATTAGGTCATGTTTTGGATCATTGGCTCATGCCCAGATGAAAATTTTCATCTGGAGGCCCTGGTCGACCAAAACCCTAATTTGGTGATACTGGCGATCTTGAGACTTGATCCACCTAGAAGGGAGCAGCCTTGTGCTTAATCCTTGAAGTGGGAGTCCTTTTGATCCATTGTAGGTATTTGAGAGGTTAGACAAGTTGAAGATCATGTCATTCCTTGATTGATCCTTTGTCTAAGCACTCAGAGAGGGCTTGAAACCCTAATTTTGATCGTGGTGAATGCTCAACAATTCCTTGAGGAGATTGATGAGGCACAAAGGTACATCCATATTGTGATGATGATTTGCACAATGATGGGAAATCTTAGTGGTCAAAATTTGGGGTATGACAGCCTTATGCAGAGGTGATTCAGTTGGCTCCTACTTCAGTCCAGTTGAAGAAGGTCTGAATCCATATTATCACAAATATATCCCAATTCATAGGTTCATCAAGGTCCAAGGTTTTCCTATCCAAAGGGTTCATCCAAAGCATCAGGTCAGGATTTCATTGGTGCGGATCAGGGTTTGACTCCTCAGTTGATGTCATCTCCTTATTCATCATAGTTTTCATCAAAATTTAGAGAGAGAACCCTTTTTGCATCACTAGGTGGAGTTAGTCTTTTAATTTTTCACAACTTTGAGCAAAACAACTTCACTAGCATTCAGTCATTGCCAAAAGCGTGATAGGATGGAGAAGAGTGGTTACACACTTCTTTTGGGAGAGAACAAGCTCACAGGACCGTTTCCTATATATTTGTTTGAGAACTGTGATGGATTAAATGCATTGCTTTTGAATGTGAGTTATAATATGATTTCCGATGAGATTCCATCTAATATTTGTGGGATGTGCAAATCACTAAAAATTTTGGATGCATCTGGAAATCAGATTTCAGGAACAATTCCCTTTACTCTAGGAGATTCAGTCTCTCTTGTTTCCTTGAACCTTAGTAAAAATCGGTTACAAGGTCTGATTCCTGCCAGTCTCGGACAGATGAAGGATCTGAAGTTCTTTTCTTTGGCTGGTAATAACTTGAGTGACTCAATTCCTTCTAATCTGAGGCACTTGTACTCTTTACAAGTCTTAGACCTTTTGTTATACCCCAAATTTTACCCCTTAGATGTCATGACATCTTGCACTTACATTTAGGGTTTAATCATCTATGCATTGTCTACTAACCACTATACCTTGTTAGTTTGTTTGTTTTATGTAAAAGTCAGGGTTTGCACAAGAAAGAGGGCAAGTTCAATATGCCAAATTCTCACCTATTTCAAGGTCTCCTAAGACACTCTTTGGCTCCATACAACCCTCACAAGTGTTCACTAGTTGATTGAGGTTGGTGTTTGAAGCCACTTGTTCAAGAAAGTTAACTGAGGCTCCAAGGTTTAACCATTTGGTCTTGGAGGCTCATCATAAAGTTCTCAAATCATATGCCATGATCTGATGAGATTGGATCTAGAGAAATCAAAGAGAGATCATCAGATCAAGAGTTGTGGAATTAGGGTTTTAACCTGAAGAATCACTAAAGAATCTTGTTATGATCAGTCATTGTCTTGATTCGTTCATCAAATAATTGAGCTTACATGCATTCAAGAGGTCCTATTCAACAAGAAACAAAGTGTGTTTGGATCCCATCACAAGTGCAATGAGCCACAAGTTCATCTAGCCCCAGATTAGGGTTTTGTCAGGAAAAGTCAACCATTGCCTTTGATTTTGATCAAGGTGTGATCCCAAGCCTTGGGACATGATTCCATATGTTAATAAACAACCTTAGAGGTCATCCATTGGCATTTGAAGATATTGAGGAAGCAAGATCATCAGAGATCATCCAGTTGAATTCCTTAAGAAAATTAGGGTTATGACTGAAAAGTCAAACCTTTGACTTTTGACATTTTGATCCAAGATGAAGTGTTCAAGCCAAATTCCATCAAGACATGTTTAATTGTTAAGTTAGAGCATGAGAAGTCAAGTTTTGAGAGGTTTCTTGCAAAAAGGGCAAGGTTTGATCCTTAAAATTCTCTAAAGTATGGAAAAGTTCACTCCATGTGCAAACTTGGGAAGGTCATAACTTTCAAACCACACATCCAAATTTTGTGACTCAATGCTCAAATTGAAGCTCTCACCATGAACTTCAAAGTTTATTAGAGGACCTTTCTTTAAAAAAGACTTGATTTTTAAGTTATGAGACTTGGAAGAAAATATACATTTATGACTTAGTGAAATTTTGCTCATTTTGCCCTGGTTTTTATACAAACTTTATGGCCATTGTTCTCATTGTTCCAAGCCTCAAATGGTAAAATTTTGGACATGAAAGTTGTTCCTTGTTCTTCAAGCTTTCCAAGCATGTGTAGAACTCCCCATTTAGATCATTCAATCTCAATTTATGTTGCTCCAAATTTGGTGTTTCAAAATTGGAAAAGACATATAACTTAGAAATTTTTCTAAGTTCTTTTGGACAGCATGGTGTACACGTTTTCATTGCATTTTTTCTCAAGTTTCTAGGCTTCAAATCCAAAAGTCTTCCACATGAGAGTTGTTTTGTTATCTACCTACTTTACATAGAACCAAAAATCTCACAAATTGGATTAGTGGTCACCAAGATATCGTGCCCTAAAGTGGTGATGTTGCCATGATGTTTTACACTTAGAAAATTCAGGTTTTAGTTCTTTGTGATCACCAAACTTTACTACAATTTTTCACATGTTTCTAGGCTCCATCCCAGCCTTTCCCCAACATCAAAGTTACTCTATTACCTTCCATCTTTCAAGAGGAAAAAGAACCATTCCATTTGGTTCATTGGACAAGGAGTTATCGTGTGGCAAAGTGCATAGCATAATTATGTTTTCACTACACAAGTGCTTTCATTTTGAGCCAAAATCTGAATCAAAGATCCCAACCATGTATCAAGTACCTACTTATCCTATTACTAGTTTCCAAAGTGCACCTTTGTACCATAAAAACCGTGAAAAGAAGCCACCAAAGTACAACCACTTTGTACTTGACAAGTTGACACACAAAAGTTAAAACCATAAACCATTGTGTAATCTTTCTTGCACCACAGCCCTTTTGTTTCTTAATCTCTTTTGCTACTGACTTAAACCCTAATATAAGCAACAGCTGGTCTTTTCACTTGGCTCAAGAATGATAGTAGAAGGGGCCATGCGTGTAGGAGCTGAACCTCGTCATGTTTCTCTCTTAGACAAAGACAAAGACCAGTGTATCTTCAAGACATTAACCATCTCGCTTTGGCTATAAAAGGAGACCATTTCCTTGTTTCAAAACACAAGAGAACATTATCACTTCTACTTACATCAATACACTAACATATCATAAGAGAAAGGGAGAGCTCGTGAGAAAACTAGGAACAACCACAACCACCATTTCATCAGTAGCTTGCACATCATTATTGCTGAAGAAGGAGGGTGAATTGGTTGGATTCCAAAGCTCGTCAGTTGAAGAAGCAGTGGACTGTCTCCACTTGGTAAACTTCTTCCAAATCCCCATGCTCTCATGTTTAAGTTCCATTGCTTCTGAATGATATTATGTTGTATGTATTGTGCATCCATATTAATTTGAGATGGTGACATGGTTGTTTATTTGTAGTTCTGATTGTGCATCATCACTTAGCTTTTAGTTTCAGCGTGGATACCTGACTATTATGACTTGTTGCTATGTGTTTAAGCCTTTGTTTCGAACCATTTAAGGTATGATGTTATTCTACTCTTTGGATACTACACCATGCTGCTTTGTTTCATTAATTTTGGTTGAATTGATGATGGAAATGATTGAGCAAGAGGAGAGTTCGCCATGCGTTTGTCTGGTTCTTCACGATAGGGTTTCAAGTTTTGTGTAGTATGCATGAAGAGGGTGATGGCGTGGCAGTGTAGGATAGGTTGAGACATGGTTTTGTCGTTTAGTCACTTAAGTGACTAAGTGACCGATTGTTATGATGTTTACATGATTATTTTTGTATCACAAGCGTGTAACATAACTCTGCTGAATAATGTTACTTCACTTGGATTTGGGCCTTGGCAATTTCGCTAACCACACCCCCTGCCAGAAGGCCCATGCACTTAACAACTTAAACTAGTTCGTTTCAGTCTTACTAATACACCCCCTGTTTTAGTTCATTCCAAATTTTTTTCTTTTTATTTTCATTCCAAATTTTTTTCTTTATATTTTCATTCCAATTCTATTTTATTAAAAATATTTTCTTTTGAATAAAAATTTCCAAAAAATTGATACTAACATTATAAGGTTTAAATTAATTTTCTAAAATTTTTATTTTCATTTTTATTTTATTTTAATATTTATTTATGATTTTATGAAATTAGGAGTAATTTTCAACCTAGTTTGTAAACTTCTTTCAAAATAACCACATCTCTTCATCTCCTTGGATTGATTTTTTAGAGTGTCTTAGGACACATTAGGAGGTTGTTTTGAGGTTGATTGTTGACCTTGTTTGAGGTGTTTTGGTTTGGTTTTAGTAGCCTTTATTTGACCCTCGACTTAGGCTAGATATCCTTGGTACTTCACCTTGAAGTTTGATTTTGAGATGGCTATTTTGCCAATCTTTGCATGACACTTCACACACACATTCTTAAGTGTTTTAACTTGAGTTTAGGCTATGGTTTTGGAGTTTTCTATCCATTTTCCTAATTTTGAACACCTCATTGTACTCCTCATTTCACCTATGTTTTCAATCTGGTTTTGACCTAATTTTCTTTGTGGCACTTCTTAAGGTGTCTTGTGAGTTGAATATGTGTTGATTTATAATTTGAAAAGCTTGTTTCACTTCTAACTTCGTGATTCAAGAGTGCTTTGTCTTGCCTGTTTGACTAATTGTTCATGTTAAAGTTGTTGTGCATCACTTCATTATGATTTATCATACTTAATCATGCTCATACCCAAAGGTAATTCACATGGAGGTTTACCTTGACATTTCGATGTTGTATATATGATTTATGCTTGATTAAATGTCTTTCGCCATTGAGATCTTGAACTCTTATTGCTTACTACTCATACTTTAATTCCCCTTCAATACTTGTCTTTACAAGGAATTGTCTTCCCCTCCTTCCAAAGGAAAGTCTCTCTATTAACCTCAAAGTCATAGATAGCTCATTACCATCTTGGCCTCATTAGAGCCATCTTCCACCCTTGACCTCAAAGTCATAGGTAGCCATCTTCCACCCTTGACCTCAAAGTCATAGGTAGCCATCTTCCACCTTTGACCTCAAAGTCATAGGTAGCCATCTTCCACCCTTGACCTCAAAGTCATAGGTAGCCATTATCAACCCTTAGCCTCATTAGATCCTTATATTTCCCTTGGCCTCATTAGAACCACTTACATCACAACTTAGAATTAGGTTAGAGTTCTTAAACTCTATGTGATTCTCATCATCTTGAGTATTCACATACCCTTACAACTTAGACTTAGAAAGTTATTTAACTCTATATGAGTCATACTCATTTCCCTTGGAACTTTGGCCATAGTCAATGATTCCTCACCCTCGTTGAGGTGAACTATGAATGCTCTAATTCCATCCTATTTAGGATACGTAGGCATGAGATGCGATGTCTTGGCGAGCATACTTAGTGTATATACCCTTTAGGTCTTTACCTTTAGCACTTAGGTCTTTACCTTACCCTTAGCAGATCCTTTAGCAAGAAAACTTAACATAAAACAAATACTAACAAGAGGTTCCTGTAGAGTACTACAGATATCTAGGATGCTAACACCTTCCCTAGGTATAACTAACCCTCGAACCCCCGATCTCTTAGTTGTGTCTTCACATAGCGCAATTAGGGTTTTCTTCGATATTTACCCTTTCTTTTGGATAAATCAACGCTCGGTGGTGAATTTTAAATATCTGTGATTCAAGTTAATTAATAGCATGATATCTGATTCTCACCGCAACAGAAATGGCGACTTTACTGGGGATATCCAAGAGGGTTAAGCCCACCTTTTTGTGTTTGTGTTATTTATGCTTTGCTTGCTTTCTTGTATATATGTATATATCTGTATATTTGTATACCTGTTTGGGTTCTTCTGTTTGGCAGGGTTGCTACTTTTGAGGGGTGAGATAAGTCCTAACCCGGACTTGAGTGCACTTATGATAGGACGATGGTATATTTAAGGAGACTTTGAGGGAGTCGATTCCCGAAAAAGTTGACTTGAGACACCATCACTCAGTTGAGGCCCTCTTGAGAGTTTAGTCATGTTGAACGAGTTCATTCGTGAAAATGTTACTACTCTCGACCTAGGGGCCTGTGACACTGATGACCATTAGTTACCTTTAACCCCACTTGGCTTTTTAGGATGTAGTGCGATGACTATGAGGGAGTCTATTCCCAAAATGGTTGATACGCGATACTACACTCAGACGAGATTCTCTTGAGAATATTATAGACTACCGAGTCATTCGGGAAATCGATAATATCCAAAAGATGGGTCGTTTACTCTGGGAACATTTTAGAACCATGTTCTACAAATGATAAATCCATAGTACACACCTTTTGGGATGGGTAGACCATGGCTCCCTGCTCGTGATCTTCAAACCTAGGCCCTTGTTTGCTTGTGTATATTTGTGAATTCCTGTATATGTGTGTTTGTGCATCCATATATTCATGCATTCATGGATAACCCTTTGATTTCAAGGAATTCAGATGTTTCTTTCCTTTGCAAAAATCAATAGCGATCATGGATTTTAAAGCAAAACTTTTCAGTTTTTCGAAATGTTTGCAACTTGCCTTCGAGTTCCTTGAAACCATTTGGCTTGCATTTGCATCCCATGTGCATGTCATCGCATTCGCATATGCATTTCTCAGCCTTGAGTCTCTTCTTCTTCTATCTCTAGAGGATACCTAGCACCCATTCTGGACAAATGGCAACGATGAACGAGATTTTGAAAAATCAGGAAGCCTTGAAAGAGGAGATCAGAGTCCTCAAATGTCAGATGAACTGGGTCTTGGAGACTTTGCAGAACTTGATGAAGAAGGAAGAGCACGCTCACCTTGTTGCACCAGGAGAAGTTATCATTTCACCACCCCATGTGGTTCTTCCGTACCAAGGACATGCCTTTGAGGAAACCTCGCATCAACCAACATTTAGTCATGCACCCAAATGTCATTCTCATCAAGTGGCTACCAATAGAACATCTAAGCGTCCAGTGGTTGTTTCCCCGCAAGGTTCTCAAAGCCAGAACAAGAAGAGGTATTCTGTCAAAAGGGACAAGGCTCACTATAAGCCAATTCCTGTGACACTGAGCAAACTTTACCCACTGTTGATTCAGAACGCGCTGGTGACTCCGCGACCTCACAATCCTGTGTTAGGACCTTGGCATAATGCGAACTTGATTTGCGAGTTTCACAAAGGGGCTGAAGGGCATGACTTGGATACCTGCTTGGCCTTGGAAGCTATTGTGCAAAAGTTGATCCATGACAAGGATCTGATTCTCAAAGAAGATCACCCAGAAGTTGAATGCAAATATCATACTGGGACAATAGGGCATCCAGTTGAAGAATGCAAGGATTTCAAAGCGAGACTCCTAAGTTTGCTAGAGCTGCTGAAACCTCAAGAAGGTAAGTCAGATGCCAGTGTCTCGACTCTTGAAGCAAAAGACAAATGACTTGTAAGGCCTCTTAAGGTCTTGTACCATAAGGAGCAAGTAATCAATGATGGAGGTGTTCCCCTGCTTGGACCTGGAAACTGAAAGCTGCTGAAGTCATTTCGCCAAAGCTGGCTGTCTTTTGATATTTCAGTTGTATTTTACTTACTTTGTGATTTCATGATTGCTTGTAAGCTTTGTTGTTTATTAAATTGGCAAGATTAATGAAATGTTTATGCATCTTTTGATTAAGTCCATTCGTATTCACTCATTTTCTTTCTTTTACAGTCATAAAACAAAAAAAGAAAAAATATTTTCTTTTCCATCCACTTATCTTTATCAAACTGTTGTTTAAGCAAAGATTGGGGAGGATGACGAAACGTTATATTCATAACTGCTGTCAGTATGCTTTCGATTAAACTTTGCCGATGATGTAAGGCATTGTTTCAAATCCCTAAACACTGGAGAAATAAGGAGTTAATTCCTAGTCAACCACTTTGAGCCTAGAAGTAGGTGTTTCTTTCGGATTTCTAAACCCTTAAATCTCAACCTTGGGGCAGGGTAGTTCTCAGTTTAACTTGGTTATACATTTGAGTGCAAGAGCTTCATGCAAGACACACTACTAGAAAAAAGGAAGGTTGCGACGGTTTTTTTTCCCAGTTACGGCGGTTCAAACCGTCGTAAAACCTAGATCGCGATGGTTTTAGTTCCGCTGCAAAACCATGTGTCGCCACTATAAACTGCGGCGGTTAGGAAAAGGGTCGTACCAACCGTCGTTACTATTTGTGACGGTTATAGAACTGCCTTAAATCCTAATCTGCGACGGTTTTCAACTGTCGTGAATTTTGTTAGTTATTTTCTTTTCAATGTTTATTGCAAGGGTTTTAGACTGTCGCGAGTTTGATATTGTGACAGTTCTAACCGTCGCAAATTGTTTTATAAATTCATTTTTTTTCTTTCTGCTAATAATTTTTATATTTATTGCTTTAAATTATTATTTTTATTTTGGTAATATTTTTTTTCAACTTTCTATTTTATTTTCTAACAAAATAAAATTGAAATCACAAAATTTAAATATTAATTAAAAAAAGTGAGTTTCTTACTCATAATACAAGAAAAAGTGTGACTTCCTTAATCATAATACAAGAAAAAGTGCGAGTTCCTTAATCATAATGTCATATCTAATCTTAATCTTATAATAAGCATCATAATGCCAAAAAACTGCAAGATCCAGTCATTCTTGATAATAATCATCATAATACAAAAAACTGAAATCATATCAAATCTTAATCTCTAATTAGTTCTTGTTGTTACATTATCTTCAACTTGGTAGCTAGACTCAGAAGAACGTCTACCATCTATAGGTGATTCTATGTAGGATCCCTGAAAAAAATTAAAATAATACTCATTAAGATAATACTCATTTTCTTTTAACATTTAAGCATGATTTACACTATTAAAAATTTCAATAAGAGTAGATGCATCTAAAAGAATATACCTGTCTTCCACTAGAATTCAGCATTTGCATTAAAAGTGCAATCTCCTCCTTCCTAGTATTGTCCATTTGCTTTAGTAATTCAATTTGCTCCATCAACCCATCAATTTTTGAATTCTTTTCTTTAAGTGCGACAATTTCTTCTTGCATTTCCTTGATTTTTTCATTTGCTTCAGAAGACGCCAATCTCGTAGATCTATTAATTCGAGATGACGTTACTCCAAGTCCCATACAACGAACATATCCAGGATGTTCTTTTCCAAAGACTTTCTCAAATGCTTCATTTTCAGAAAGAGAGTCTTGGATTGCAGATTGTAATTTCTCCTGCACATGCAAAAGAGCAAATTGAGTAACCAATATCCTAATTCCAAATTAATTACTTAGGAATTAGTATAAGTTTCAATGAAGATAAAGTCTTATGTATCTTTTAATTAATCATAAAGGGACATTTTGAAATTTATACATGTAATTCAATTAATCATAAAGGGACATTTTGAAGCTTATACATGTCATGGAAACAAATAGAGCTTATACGTGTGGAGTAAAATTCATATTGTCGAAACACTTACGGACCACGCACAAACCTTCCTGATAATTCAAATCAAGAAAATCAAAAACATGAAAAGTTATGAATATCAAGTCAGAGGCAGCAAGTGAATCAAATATTCATTACGGTTTCGGCGAATATTATCATCATCATCAAATAAGATCAGAGTTAGGAGCTTTAACGGCATGAAAACACATTTAACTCTTTTCCAAAATAGGATAAAAACATATCAGACATGTTCCAACAAACTTCAAATACTTTCCAAAACCAGTTTCGACATGATTCAATTTCAAAATCAATGTGTCAGATTCCATGGCCTATATAAGACACAATTTCAGAGCAAGAGAGAGGGGGGCGAAATACACAGAGAACACACAACGCATTCACAACATATCAGGCGAGAGTCATCAACATCACATACATACACAAGGGCATATCAGTATTCACATGATTTCAGAGTTCTCACATACACAAAATATTATCACAAATTCATACCTCAGTTCACACGCACAAAAAAAAGAGGGCAGAGTTTACAGTGGACAAAATCATCAGAAATCTCACAAGCATACCAACAACAGAGAAACAACGCATTAGAAATCACCATTCCGACAACTCTCATACACACACGGTTTGAGGGTTCACAACATACAACACAAACATTCAAATCTCACACTATTAAAAGAACAAATAAATATAATTTCAAACAGATTCTCCCCACCTTTAAGAGGTGCCAAAAGGTTTGATTTTTTCTCAAACCTTAAAGAGTCTAACAAGTATCTCAAAAGAATTAAGTTGCACTTACATTATTGTTGTAGGCATCTTCATTGACAAAAGATCCGTCAATTTTTTTATGACAAATTGCATACATTTCTCCTCTGCTATATGTTCGTCCATCTCTTAATTCCTACAAATAAACATCACTGTTAACTATTTTTACTATTAAGCATACAATCACCAATAAATAGATTTAGTCATACCAACTCATGTCGCTTCCTCGCAAGCGACTTAGATCCGAGTGTATGCGGAATCTTCAATTTTTCTCTATTTCTAGTATTTGTTCTTGCCATTTGCTACATTGGTAAAAAATAAAAAACCATTAAAATACTTATGAAAGCCTCATTTCTATATTAAAAATACAATAAAAAACACTAATATTAATATTACATGTGTTTTTTCTTTCCGCCTATATTGAACAAAAACAGCCCAATCGTTTTTGACAATACCTTCTGGAGAATTTTTAAGATTTTCATCCAATGCGAGATCCCACTTATAATATCGAGAAAACAAGTGACATCGAGCATCTCTCCATTTCTTTCCAGCGGAAAGAAGAATCAATCTTTTGTCCTCTCCATCTTCATCAACAACAAAATGAGTCTAACCATAAAAATAAAAATTAGTTGAGAAAACAAATAATATATAAATAATATTTTGTTGTTTATTAATGATACCTTTATTTTTTAATTATAAAAACTTGTTTTGTTATCCCCTGGAAGTTTCTTCCAACTATCGAACATTATAGGAAGGTCGATAAACATTCTGACAAGTCTACCTAAATATCCTGCTAACAAACGAGATGTTGATCCAACTAGAAGACCATCTGAATCCCTATCAATTATTATCCTTGTTCCATCAGGAGTTTTTCCCATCAAATCTTGCACACATAAACGTGTCTTTGAAATATGACCTGCCTCATCTATCACATAATAAAAGTAAACAAAATAATGTCATAACTCAACTATGTAAAACATTTAAATTATGTAAAGATACTTGAACTATAAATTACTTAACGATAACATTTACATCCCAATATTCAGAGCTATTGACCTGATCAATTTCGGTCTCATCTTCTTCGTCATCTTCAGAGTCAGGGGATGAAATGTCATGGTTAGGAAATGTCTCTGAAGAAAGTGATGGTTCTGTAGTTTGGATTGGCAGAGGGGATATTGTTGTTGTTGGCGTAGTAACATGGGTAGTTGGTGTAGTTTGGATTGGTGGAGGGATTTTTGTTGTTGGTGCAATAACATGGGTAGTTGGTGTAGTTTGGATTGACAGAGGGGCTACTGCAGTTTGAATCAAAGGACTGGTTATTGTAGTTTTGGTTACCGGAGTTGCCGCTGAACGTAGGTGCTTCCTGGATATTTCAAGATCTCCAGGTTGTACAAACTTTGAACGACCCTTAAGAGACTTCATACAAATTCATTAGTGAATATTAATCAACAATCAAAACAATTAATTTGTATAGAGTAGTATTGAGAGTTTATTACTAACCGATGATGGTTTTGAAGATGACGAAGAAGACTTGTAAACGGATTGAGAGAGATGTTTTAGATTGAGCTCGTGCATCTTTTTTTGATTCCCTTCTATTTTTTTGCGACGAATATCCTCATATGATGAATTCATTCTTTCACAACAAAGTTAAACTGTCACTAGTTGAAATTTGAGTTGCAACAAAGCCACTTGAAGTTCACAACAGAGAGTTGTGATTCTTGTTCAACTGAAATTAAATGAGAAATAAATATCAACATCCTGTTGAATATATACAACATCCTGTGAAAGTTAAACAAAATTAGATTAATTTTAATACTTGAATATATACAACATATGTTAATGTGAGCATCAAGTGAAACTCATTACTCCTCGCAACCCTTGACAAACCAAATTGTAGTAATAGATGGTGACATAAACAATTGAAGTAACACTTGATAACTCAATATAGATACCTTGTCGAGCTCCAGTTGCCTTATCCCTTAAAAGAACAACCTAGACAATAGTTCCATATCCTTCGAACACAAGTCGGAGCTGATTATAAATTAAAACGTATTAAATGAAACGAGAAAGAGGAGCAAGAACTACAATAAAAAATGAAAGAGAATAAACAAATATGGTGTTTATTGTTTATCATTTTGCTAAAAAGACGATTCAATGTCAAAAGATAAATGAGCAAATTAATTAAAAAAAACTATCACTCTTGATGCGAAAGAGGGAAAGATATAAGTGATTTGAAGTATGAATTTCAAAATAGATCATTTTCAATAGTACGCCATATGAAAGGCCTTCAAAAATCTTCTATACACAGGGACATGATATGTCTTAATGGTTGAAATCATAATACCCTACATTATCATGTAAGGAGGGCCACAATGACGATTACAACACATTTGGTGTATACACAGATTTTTGAGGAATAAGAATGGGAATATCGTTTGAGTGAAATGATAATTTCGACTTAGGTGTTCGGTTATTCAGAGAACAGAATTACATTAATTTCATTTTAAATTACAATCAGTGTGGTACATGGAACAGATCATAAATGTAGCAAAATGAAGATAAAGAAGGTCATAAACTACAACAACAAAAACCACAAACAAGCCTTAACCCTTTCTTCACAGCACATAATCAAGACCTAATAAAATTGAACTCACATGTGTATTTTAAGCATTGTTCTAAACCAAAAAGAAGGACTCCACAATGATTATACCCTTTTCTATGTATCTATCTATCATATCTGTGAAATTCCATTACGCTAGAAAGGTTTCATACTGCTATAACCATTAATTGACAACACTGTAAACTAAATAGTGTATAGCAAAACAATAACAATTAGTTCGATAAGTTCAAATATCGCAGTCTGCAGTGTGCTATGGCGATATAGCACACCAATAACCACTATTTGACAACATTGACAAGCATACATACAAAAAAAAACTATATATGCAGAAATTGAAATGAGTACAAAGTTAAACTGCCACTATTTAAAATTTGAGTTGCAACAAAGCCACTTGAAGTTCACAACAGAGAGTTGTGATTCTTGTTCAACTGAAATTAAATGAGAAATAAATATCAAGCCACATACTTTAATTCATAGGAGAAAACATATATAATAAAATACACAAATTCTTTCAATTATACTAACTAAGCTCATGCTACAAGATTGAGGGAGTACAAAATAGCATATTACGATACAATACCGATTTGTTCAAATAGTAACACGTTATAGCTATTTCAATGAAATTGATTATTACAATGTGAGTTGAATGCATTTTATATAGTTATTCTAAGGTAACTAACATGACCAACTAACAAGTAATTATAACTAACTAGTAACTTAATCAATATCAAACTAATTCTAACAAGTCTCCAATTATAAGTAACAGGGGCAGTTTATTGTATGGTTTATGAAGAAAATAGAACCAAACTCAACTGGTGTTATTATTAGGTGAACCAGTTCTTTATTTTCAAACTAAATTTTTTCCAATTTGTAGAGTGTAAACAACAGGGCTGTTTTGAGGAAGCATAAAAACAAGGATAATTAGTTTACCCTGTAAGTTTTTGCCACTCTACAATCAACTCTAAAAGACAAAACCCCATTGTAAGTATTTACCACTCTACAATCAACTCTAAAAGGCACAACTCCAAAGGCAAATTATGAGACTAAAATATAATTATTGTGCTGAATTTGATTCCTCAAGAAACTTTATTTTGCAGAACTACAATTGAGGAGCAGTTGTACAATTAATAATGAATTGGAGTTTGAGAATCAAAGTTTGCAGCTCAAAGTACAATATAATGTGTGTGGTGATTGTGTGCAAAATACTTAGAAAAAGATATATTAACAACCCAAAAACCAAACCATCGCATATTTACGAGCTATTCACTATATTTCCAATTAGGATCTCGAGTTTCTTTAGGATGATGTTACAAACCGTAACAAGTCTTTTTAACGAGTTATTTGAAGAGGTATTTTGAAACAACATGATTCAATAGTGGTTTTGGAAAAGTTACTTCAAAATCAATCCAAGATATTTCAGACAACATTAGTTCCAAACTTGCTTATCCAAACTTAGTTAAACATCATTGGCCAAACTTGCTTATCCAAGAATTTTTTCAAGTTTTAAGAAGGCATAGCTTATCCAAACTTGCTTGCACTAATTTCTAACATCATTGGCCAAAACGTATATACAGTGTAACATTTTTTGGCTTAAAACATAAGCTATTATTTTCAAATAAGAAGGTATAAACACGTTAGATTTAGATATTACAAACAAGAAATTAGCATTTGAGGAAGAAAAAGGAGTAACTTTGTCTATGTTTCCAAGTTCACGAAACTCTAAGTTTAAGAACAGAGCAGTGTGGAATCAAATTTAAGAACAAAATCCAGTCAAGTAACACTAACTCACTTACACGTACACAGAGAAGGAAGATGAATAAAGTTTTTCAATTTAGTGAAAACAAAGTGTATCAACAAAACCCTAAGTTTCAATGGAAAACGAAGAGATGAAAAAGAAGAACTAGCCTGTTATCAATCGGCTTTCCCTCTTTCACAGTGAACGCGGTGTGGTGTCTTTCCTTCTTCCAATCATAGAGCACAGTGAAACGAGTGTGATTTCTTTTCCCTCTTTCAGTCACAGAACTGTTGAAGGGGTTAAAATTTCTCCCGCTTTAATTAGTGAAAATTAACATAAGTTTTTTTTTTTTTTTTCAAGTTCTTGGGCCACAAAAATACTAAGGCGGTTAGGCTTTCAACCGTCACAACCCATGCGGTTGTTTTAATTGTTCTAATATATATTTGGAAAAAATAAGTAGGACGGTTAAAATAACCGTCGTAATCCTATATGAGGGCGGTTTTTTAACCGTCGTAACAAAATGTTGGGGGCGGTTTTCAAAGGAACCGTCGCAATCTTATATGAGGGTGGTTTTTTAACTGTCGCAACAAATATGTTGGAGGCGGTTTTCAAAGGAACAGTCGCAACATGTATAATTTTTTTCTAGAATTAAAGGGCGGTTGTATAAAACGGCCACATGAACCGCTGTAATACACATATGAGGGCGGTTTTCAATGAACTGTCGCAACCTATGTGTCGTAAAATGATATTTTTCTTGTAGTGACACCAGTCAACTCTCTTAAATTAAGTGAAAAGGTTGTACAAGTCTATTCCCAAAGTGATAAAAAGGAAGGATCGTTAAGAAATCCTTACTCGAGGAATGAGCCGAGTCCCTTTCAAGGCAAAAGCTAAGAAAGATGGGAAGCTCAAAACCTTGCCTTATATAAAAAGTTTTGTATGGCAACCAAAAAGGGAGGACCACTAAGAAACCCTTACCCAAAGAATGAGTTGAGTCCCTTTCAAGGCAAGAGCCAAGAAAGATGGGAAGCTCATGACCTTGCTTTATACATAAAGGCTTGTATGACAACCAAAAAGAGGATGAACTTAAAGATTTCACTCTAAAAAACCTCAATAGAAAAAGACAACCAAATGTTGTAAGGGAGTAATGACTACCCTAAGTGTGTGAATCATCACCAAATATCATATGTTCAATTCCTAGCCTGAAGGAACCTGAATGTATAGCCTGAGTTAACTGAGCGTAGGATTGAAGTTCATCACGATGATTGGGTTGGGATAAACAAACTTTGAGGCTTTATCCTTTGTTTCATGAGCCGTGAACCAAGCCACGTTACAACCCTTAAAAGACCTAATTGAGGTAAGGTTGTTTTGAAAGCATACTATAATAAGGATTGGATAACCTGACTCCTAATGATCTTTGCTAATTGTGTGTGTTGATCACTTCATCTGTCATTCCGTAAATGACTAGATCCGCGTTGTGTTTGATTATTTAATCACTCCACTATTTATTTTATCAATAAACTTTGATTCCAAAAGCTTGCATAAATTTTGCATTGAAATTGCCAATTTTTGCGAAACAAATCAATATCAAAGGAATCCCAATAAATGCAGACAGCTAGGGAATTTGACTTGGTAAAGGAAGCTTAGTCTGGGGCAACCGATTTGGAGGATTTGATAATCAACCATTCCAAGAGCTATTGAATCAGGGGAAGAACTCTTCAAAATTTAGAATATTGGGGCAAGCCTTCTTGAGGTTATATTATGACAAGTTAGGACTCCAATGGCCCACCAACAGGACAAGTTCGTTTCCCAATTTGTTATTCCCACTGTCTGAGGACTTTGTATTGCGAATACAGTTAATCAGGGGAAATCAGATCGAGATTCAGTAAATCTCTAAAAGGTGAATTAGACTGGGGCATCTCCTTCACAGATCAACCGGTCTAAAGAACAAGTTCAAGGATTTTGTTGTGTAAATGCAGTTAATCTGGGGCAGTTACGTCAAGATTCATGAATCTCTCTAAGATTTTGAAGATATTGAAGCATCTTGTATGCCAATTTTTCTGTAAAATCCTCTTGGTATTTCCTTCCAGTAGACCAGGTAATCTGGGACAGAGAAGATTTAAAGATTACTTGTTGCAAGAGCCGTTGTTCATTGTGATGATCATCATGCAAGTTAGAATGTAGAATTACTCTATCCGTGTGATATCCCTTGCCAACTCCCCAGCAAGTTGTTACTTCAATTGATCTTGGCCATTCTCCATGGATCTTTCTCCCCAGCAAAGAAATCAAGCTCGTGATGGCAATCTTAGTGAAGTCATGATGCTATACCCTGAGTGGATTACTCTTTTCCCTCAGAGAAGGTTGTAACCTTGAAGTAGAGTTGTTGATTCTTCATGTCCATCCCTAGTGATGGTCCAATCTGATGAGGTTGGCTGGGTATCCTTGTCGAGATGCTTATTTCATCTCCGATTGTGTTTCCTCTTGTCTGTTTTGTCAGCATAAGCATAAGCATAAACATGGCATGCATGCATTCATACATGTGCATGGCATCTGAGCATTTTGCTATGTTTCTGGTGTTTACCTATTTTGGTTCACTTTGGCGTTTATTTCCCCAAGTGAATGGGTTTGTCTATTCTCTACAATAGAGTTGTTAGCCCTTAGGCATAAAGTGCTCATCCTTTCTATATTCCCCAGCGAGTTTGCTCCTCGTGGATGATGGTTGCTTCAGTTATCTTCTCCTTGTTTGGATAAGATAAACCCCATTTGAGTTTATTCCTCAATGGTTGGAGTTTTGTTTAACCGTTTCTTGTAGCTTGTTCCTGGATTAAACTTTGGTATCTGGCAGGCATTACTTTTGAGCCTAATTAGGTCCCCGAACCTAGTTTGGACGTGCATTTATTTTGCACGGGGTCTCGCAAGAAGAATCTATTACAAATCCTCATTAAAGACATAATTCATTCTCTGTCATTGTTGTGATAACAACATCTCCTTGGAATTCATACCCAGACAACAAGTGATAATCTCTTGGAGAAGCTTGTTTTCTATGGCGATAAGTGGCAGTCTCTTCTGAGAAACTTATCTATCTCTGGTGTTATTCAACTTTCTGCAGTTACAATTGGTATTTCCCTAGTGGAGACCATACTTTCGGTTTAATCTTCATTGAGGATCATTTTCCTTCTGGGATGTCTCAGGTCAAATATGAACCCAAATTCAGGTCAAATATGAACCTAAACCTCAGGTCAGATATAAACCTAAAGTCCAGTGATTGCTGGCATTGTTTGAAAATCAGGTCAGATATGAACCTAAAGTCCAGTGATTGCTGGCGTTGTTTGAAACTCAGGTCAAATATGAACCTAAACTCAGGTCAAATATGAACCTAAACTCAGGTCAAACATGAACCTAAACTCAGGTCAAATATGAACCTAAACGTAGGCCAAATATGAACCTAAAATCAGGTCAAATATGAACCTAAAGTTCAGTGATTGCTGACATTGTTTGAAAATCAGGTCAAATATGAACCTAAAGTCCAGTAATTGCAGGCATTGTTTGAAACTCAGGTCAGATATGAACCTAAAGTCCAGTGTTTACTGACAGGCCAACTTAAATTGGTGTCTAAAGTCCAGTGATTGCTGGCATTGTTTGAAAATCAGGTTAGATATGAACTTAAAGTCCAGTGATTGCTGGCATTGTTTGAAACTCAGGTCAAATATGAACCTAAACTCAGGTCAAATATGAACCTAAACCTAGGTCAAATATGAACCTAAACTCAGGTCAAATATAAACCTAAACTCAGGTCAAATATGAACCTAAACTCAGATCAAATATGAACCTAAACTCAGGTCAAATATGAACCTAGACTCAGGTCAAATATGAACCTAAACTCAGGTCAAATATGAACCTATTGTCCAGTGATTGCTGGCATTGTTTGAAACTCAGATCAGATATGAACCTAAAGTTCAGTGTTTATTGACAGGCCAACTCAAATTGGTGTCTAAAGTCCAGTGATTGCTGGCATTGTTTGAAAATCAGGTCAGATATAAACCTAAAGTCCAGTAATTGCTGGAATTGTTTAAAACTCAGGTCAGATATGAACCTAAAGTCCAGTGTTTACCGACAGGCCAACTCAAATTGGTGTCTAAGTCCAGTGTTTGCCAACATGATATTGTTGTTTGTCAAGTCCAGTGTTTACTGGCGTCATTTTAAATATTAATACTGTGAGTCCAGTGTTTACTGGTGTGTTATTTCCAAGTTCAATCATTGTTGACACTTTAAACTTATCCCCATCAGAGGTTTGGTCGTTACCGATATCCCTTTGAAAGTCCTTGCGATGATCATCATATGGCGCACGCAGAGTTTGTGTTTGTCTCTGTCTTTTCTGGCTTTTTCTTGAAGATCCCGTTTGAACTTTTCAGTATAAGAAATCCCCAGAAAATCTTTTGTTGGGTGTTTTTCTTTGTTCAAATTGGTCCCTGGTGGAGATCATGCCTTCTTTCTGGTTTCATCCCCAGTAAAGCGTGTGTCTTCCCCTTTTTGTTGTCCTCACTGTCGTTCGGTCATATCTGAACCTGTCGTCCTTCTCCCTGGACCTTTCCCCAGTGGAAAATATCTCTCTAACTCTTATCTCCGGTGAGGATCTATGGGGTTCCCCTTGTTATTTTTCTATCCCCAATGATTTCTTAGTTACTCCCCCAATAAGTCTCTTTTGTTGGTTGTCAACCTGCATCCCCAGTAAGTCTTGTCTGTGGATGCTAAACCTTTGTTCCTCCCCAATGAGGCTCGCCTGTGGATGTTTATTCTTTGTCCTTGGTGTCTTGTTTTTGTCTGCATTTTTGCACTATCATGGCATCATATCATTATATCATCATATCATCACATTAGAAGTTCATGGCATGTCAGCATTTGCATGTTTGTTGCTTATCCTTAGCATATGCATTCCATCTAAGGGCAAAATTTTCGGTTTACTATATTTAAATACCTTTCACCTTGATTTCCCGAGGATTACCTTCTCTCGTGCCATCAGGTAAAGTTATTTAAATAGGGTCAACTGTTATACCCCAAATTTTACCCCTTAGATGTCATGACATCTTGCACTTACATTTAGGGTTCAATCATCTATGCATTGTCTACTAACCACTATACCTTGTTAGTTTGTTTCTTTTATGTAAAATTCAGGGTTTGCACAAGAAAGAGGGCAAGATCAATAAGCCAAATTCTCACCTGTTTCAAGGTTTCCTAAGACACTCGTTGGCTCCATACAACCATCACAAGTGTTCACTAGTTGATTGAGGTTGGTGTTTGAAGCCACTTGTTCAAGTTAACTGAGGCTCCAAGGTTCAACCATTTGGTCTTGGAGGCTCATGATGAAGTTCTCAAATCATATGCCATTATCTCATGAGATTGGATCTAGAGAAATCAAAGAGAGATCATCAGATCAAGAGTTGTGGAATTAGGGTTTTAACTTGAAGAATCACTAAAGAATCTTGTTGTGATAAGTCAATGTCTTGATTGGTTCATCAACCAATTGAGCTTACATGCATTCAAGAGGTCTTATTCAACAAGAAACCAAGTGTGTTTGGCTCCCATCACAAGTGCAATGAGCCACAAGTTCATCTAGCCCCAGATTAGGGTTTTGTCAGGAAAAGTCAACCATTGCCTTTGATTTTGATCAAGGTGTGATCCCAAGCCATGGGACATGATTCCATATGTTAATAAACATCCTTAGAGGTCATCCATTGGAATTTGAAGAGATTGAGGAAGCAATATCATCAGAGATAATCCAGTTGAATTCCTGAAGAAAATTAGGGCTTTGACTGAAAAGTCAAACCTTTGACTTTTGACATTTTGATCCAAGATGAAGTGTTCAAGCCACATTCCATCAAGACATGTTTAATTGTTGAGTTAGAGCATGAGAAGTCATTTTTTGAGAGGTTTCTTGCAAAAAGGTCAAGGTTTGATCCTTAAAATTCTCTAAGTAAGGAAAAGTTCACTCCTTGTGCAAACTTGGGAAAATCATAACTTTCAAACCACACATCCAAATTTTGTGACTCAAAGCTCAAATTGAAGCTCTCACCATGAACTTCAAAGTGTATTAGAGGACCTTTCTTCAAAAGAAGACTTGATTTTTAAGTTATGAGACTTGGAAGAAAAGATACATTTATGACTTAGTGAAATTTTGCTCATTTTGCCCTAGTCTTTATACAAATTTTATGGCCATTGTTTTCATTGTTCCAAGCTTCAAATCCAAAATTTTTGGACATGAAAGTTGTTCCTTGTTCTTCAAGCTTTCCAAGAATGTGTAGAACTCCCCATTTAGATCATTCAATCTCAATTTATGTTGCTCCAAAGTTGGTGTTTCAAAATTGGAAAAGACTTATAACTTAGAAATTTTTCTAAGTTCTTTTGAACAGCATGGTGTACACGATTTCATTGCATTTTTTCTCAAGTTTCAAGGCTTCAAATCCAAAAGTCATCCACATGAGAGTTGTTCTATTATCTACCTACTTTACATAGAACCAAAAATCTCTCAAATTGGATTAGTGGTCACCAAGATATCGTGCCCTAAAGTGGTGATGTTGCCATGATGTTTTACACTTAGAAAATTCAGGTTTTAGTTCTTTGTGATCACCAAACTTTACTACAATTTTTCACATGTTTCTATGCTTCATCCGAACCTTTCCCCCAACATCAAAGTTACTCTATTACCTTCCATCTTTCAAGAGGAAAAAGAACCATTCCATTTGGTTCATTGGACAAGGAGTCATCGTGTGGCAAAGTGCATAGCATGGTTTTGTTTTCACTACACAAGTGCTTTCATTTTGAGCCAAAATCTGATCCAAAGATCATAACCATGTCTCAAGTACCTACTTATCCTATTACCAGTTTCCAAAGTGCACCTTTGTACCATAAAAACCATGAAAAGACCAGTGTATCTTCAAGACATTAACCAGCTCGCTTTGGCTATAAAAGGAGACCATTTCCTTATTTCAAAACACAAGAGAAAATTATCACTTCTACTTACGTCAACACACTAACATATCATAAGATAAAGGGAGAGCTCGTTAGAAAACTAGGAACAACCACAACCACCATTTCATCAGTAGCTTGCACATTATCATTGCTGAAGAATGAGGGTGAACTGGTTGGATTCCAAAGCTCATAAGTTCAAGAAGCAGTGGACTGTCTCCACTTGGTAAGCTTCTTCCGAATCCCCATGCTCTCATGTTTAAGTTCCATTGGTTTTAAATGATATTATGTTGTATGTATTGTGCATCCATATTGATTTGAGATGGTGACATGGTTGTTTATTTGTAGTTCTGATTGTGCATCATCACTTAGCTTTTAGTTTCAGCGTGGATACCTGACTTTCATGACTTGTTGCTATGTGTTCAAGCCTTTGTTTCGAACCATTTAAGGTCTGATGTTATTCTACTCTTTGGATACTACACCATGCTGCTTTGTTTCATTAATTTTGGTTAAGAGTTGATGATGGAAATGATTGAGCAAGAGGAGAGTTCGCCATGTGTTTGTCTGGTTCTTCACGATAAGGTTTCAAGTTTTGTGTAGTATGCATGAAGAGGGTGATGGCGTGGCAATGTAGGATAGGTTGAGACATGGTTTTGTCGTTTAGTCACTTAAGTGACTAAGTGACCGATTGTTATGATGTTTACATGATTATTTTTGTATCATAAGCGTGTAACATAACTCTGCTGAATAATGTTGCTTCATTTGGATATGGGCCTTGGCAATTTCGCTAACCACACACCCCTGCCAGAAGGCCCATGCGCTTAACAACTTAAACTACTTCGTTTCAGTCTTACTAATACACCCCCTGATTTAGTTCATTCCAAAAAAATTTTCTTTTTATTTTCATTCCAATTTTATTTTATTAAAAATATTTTATTTTGAATAAAATTTCCCAAAAAATTCATACTAACATTTTAAGGTTTAAATTAATTTTCTGAAATTTTTATTTTCATTTTTATTTTATTTTAATATTAATTTATGATTTTATGAAATTAGGAGTAATTTTCAACCTAGTTTGTAAACTTCTTTCAAAATAACCACATCTCTTCATCTCCTTGGATTGAATCTTTAGAGTGTCTTAGGACACATTAGGTGGTTGTTTTGAGGTTAATTGTTGACCTTGTTTGAGGTCTTTTGGTTTGGTTTTAGAAGCCTTTATTTGACCCTCGACTTAGGCTCGATATCCTTGGTACTTCACCTTGAAGTTTGATTTTGAGATGTCTATTTTGCCAATCTTTGCATGACACTTCACACACACATTCTTAAGTGTTTTAACTTTAGTTTAGGCTATGGTTTTAGAGTTGTCTATCCATTTTCCTAATTTTGAACACCTCATTATTGTACTCCTCATTTCACCTATGTTTTCAATCTGGTTTTGACCTAATTTTCTTTGTGGCACTTCTTAAGGTGTCTTGTGAGTTGAATATGTGTTGATTTATGATTTAAAAAGCTTGTTTCACTTCTAACTTCATGGTTCAAGAGTGTTTTGTCTTGCCTGTTTGACTAATTGTTCATGTTAAAGTTGTTGTGCATCACTTCATTATGATTTGTCATACTTAATCATGCTCATACCCAAAGGTAATTCACATGGAGGTTTACCTTGACATTTCAATGTTGTATATATGATTTATGCTTGATTAAATGTCTTTCCCCTTTGAGTTCTTGAGCTCTTATTGCTTACTACTCATACTTTAATTCCCTTTCAATACTTGTCTTTACAAGGAATTGTCTTCCCCTCCTTCCAAAGGAAAGTCTCTCTATTGACCTCAAAGTCATAGATAGCTCATTACCATCTTAGCCTCATTAGAGCCATCTTCCACCCTTGACCTCAAAGTCATAGGTAGCCATCTTCCACCCTTGACCTCAAAGTCATAGGTAGCCATCTTTCACCCTTGACCTCAAAGTCATTGGTAGCCATTATCAACCCTTGGCCTCATTAGAGCCACTTACATCACAAATAATTAGGTTAGAGTTCTTAAACTCTATGTGATTCTCATCATCTTGAGTATTTACTTACCCTTACAACTTAGACTTAGAGAGTTCTTTAACTCTATATGAGTCAAACTCATTCCCCTTGGAACTTTGGCCATAGTCAATGATTCCTCACCCTCGTTGAGATGAACTACGAATGCTCTGATTCCATCCTATTTAGGATACGTAGGCACGAGATGCGATGTCTTGGCGAGCATACTTAGTGTACATACCCTTAGGTCTTTACCTTTAGCACTTAGGTATTTACCTTACCCTTTGCAGATCCTTTAGCAAGCAAACTTAACATAACACAAATACTAACATGAGGTTCCTGTAGAGTACCACCGATATCTAGGATGCTAACACCTTCCCTAGGTATAACCAACCCCCGAACCCCTGATCTCTTAGTTGTGTCTTCACATAGCGCAGTTAGGGTTTTCTTCGATCTTTACCCTTTCTTTTAGATAATTCAAAGCTCGGTGGTGAATTTCAAAGATCTGTGATTCAAGTTAATTAATAGCTTGATATCCAATTCTCACCGCAACACCTTTCTACAAACTCTCTTACTGGTGAGATTCCAAAGTTTATCGGGAAAAAGAGAAATCTGACACATGTTTTGCTCAATAATTTATCTGGATACTTGCCATCAAATAGTACCTTGATCAAATACAACAGTGCTATTGGAAATCCATTTCTAAGTTCCTGTCGTGGAGTTTCTCTAACTGTTTCATCAGCAAATCAACCAGGGCAGTGTGATGACAATGCTTCCAATACATCACAAACTCCAGGCAAAAATAGTGACAATGGTTTCAATGTTATTGAGATAGCAGCAATAACGTCTGCTTCAGCCATTGTTTCGGTTCTTATAGCACTTATTGTTCTGTTCTTCTTCACGCGAAAATGGAAGCCAAGGTCTAGGGTTGGTGGTTCTATCAAAAGAGAAGTTACTATGTTTACTGATATCGGTGTCCCGTTCATATTTGAAAATGTTGTCCAGGCCACAAGATGTATTGGGTGTGGAGGATTTGGTGCAACTCATAAGGCAGAGATATCACAAGGAATCCTGGTGGTAGTGAAACATCTTTCAGTTGGACGTTGCCAAGGTGATCAACAATTTCATGCAGAGATTAAGACCCTTGGAAGGCTTCATCATCCAAACCTTGTCATTCTTATTGGTTACCATGCGTGTGAAACAGAGATGTTTCTGATATACAATTATCTTTCAGGCAGTAATCTAGAAAAGTTCATCTAGGAGAGATCCACAAGGGTTATAGATTGGAAAATTCTATACAAGATTGCATTGGACATAGCGTGTGCACTTTCCTATCTACACGATCAATGTGTACCTCGTGTTCTTCAACGTGATGTCAAGCCTAGCAATATCTTATTGGACGATGGTTTAAACACTTATCTATCCGACTTTGGGAACTTCAGAGACACATGCTACAACAGGTGTGGCAGGAACATTTGGTTACATTGCTCCTGAATACGCTATGACATGTCGTGTTTCCGATAAAGCTGATGTGTATAGCTACGGTGTGGTGCTTCTTGAGTTGCTCTCAGATAAGAAAGCATTGGACCCTTCATTTTCTTCTTATGGAAATGGTTTCAACATAGTAGCATGGGGATGCTTCTTCTTGAGCAGCAACACCAGTTGTTGGCATCTGAAGGGGCCATCAGGTTTCCAATTGAACCGATTACAGAAGCATGGAAAGAGAAGATTAAACGACTGTACTTGTTGTTTACAACTAAAGAATCAGCAATGGATGTACAATCTAACTTAGAAACCAAAAGGCGTATTTCATTTTTCTCAAATTCACTGTTCATGGATATGCCTACAACTCCCAAATTTCACAACTAAAAAACCAGTTTCATATATGAAAACGCAGGTGCAAAATTATAAAACGAAAACACCAAATTGAGAAACAGTAGCGGAATAAAAGAGTTCCTTGAAGCAAAACTAATTTTCATGGCGCGGGAAAATTCAGAATAAAAAGTACATAGCAGCTTAAA
Source organism: Lathyrus tuberosus (assembly GCA_022829125.1). NCBI lineage: Eukaryota > Viridiplantae > Streptophyta > Magnoliopsida > Fabales > Fabaceae > Lathyrus > Lathyrus tuberosus. The sequence goes on from JALAZF010000183.1 coordinate 3,695,119, forward strand.
AAGGGAAGAAAATTAAAGAGCAGAATATATAACTCTTAACAGAAATATAAAAGGATAACAGAATTCATAAAAGCTCCTAACAGATCACTAATCCTTTCCCTAACGGATCCTAACTAATAGAAAATCATTACAGAAAATTCTAGCAAAAATTCCTAACAGAAAACAAAGTTCTCTAATAGAACTGCTAACAAAAAAAAACTCTCTCTCCCTCACTCTTTAGTTCTTCAACCTTCAACATCTTCAATTCATCTTCATCGATTCAATATCTGTAGAAACCGCATCAACCTTCATCGCCTTCAATCATCTTGAATCCACAATCCTGCAACAACGAAAAACTCACGCAACCGTCAATCTCAGTAATTCAGATCTATCCGCATAAAGCCAGAACAAATTCACAGCACAACGAGCAAAAAATTTAGAATTGAACAAAAGTCCTACACCACTCTCAAGATTCACGCAATCTTTCACAACGCAGAAGAATTACAGCAGGAAGAAGAAGAAGATGTGGATGTGGGATCGTACCTCTAAAGCTTCATCGCCAACATCTTCATAGTCATAACGGATTCGCGAATTCACCTGCGAGCAAAATTCATTCCTGATTCAACAAGAACCTGCAATTTAAATTAGCAGTATCGCATCATCATCATCATTAATTCACCAGTAAAAGAAAACTCACACACACACAAGAAGAAGGAGATTTGAAGCACATCAAGAGGAGGGGGAAAGAGTTCAGACCGAACCAGCATACCTGAGAATTCATCTGCATCTTCGAACAGATTGTCACCTCGAAGGTGTGTACTTCATCTTCACTTCGCGTCATATTTCAAAGTATGAGAATTCCATTGTTGTGGCTTTTGGATCTGTAAGTTTAGGGATCGTGCAAAATTGTGAACGAATCTGAGAGACGAATGAGTGATGAACGGAATCGTGGCGAGTTGAGAAAGTTGCATTGAAAAGGGATAAAGCGGTGAAGGGAGTTGCGTCGACGATGCGATTGATGAGCGAAGGAGAGGCTGAAGCCATTAAGAGGGGAGGATGAAGGACGGCGAAACGAAGGTGGAGGCGAGTTGGTTGAGAAACGAATGGAAGAGGTTGAGGTTTGGAAGAGGAAGTAGGTTATGGAGAAAGGTGATGGTGAAATGGCAGTGGCTGTCGGTGGCTGTGTAAGAATGATGAGGAGAGGATAAACGGCAATGGAGATGAGGTATTTAATTATTAGGGTTTTTCATGCCTTATAAGTGCGGATTGGGCTCGGCCCCATGGAAATGTTTCCCACACACACCATTCTTCCCCTCATGCATGTCCAGGTTACTTTCACACCCCCCAATAAAACTGTTGCACCATTCTCTTTGGTAGTTTTTGTATGGTTATTTAGGTTATTTTTTCTTTAGAATTGATGTAGATTTATCTAGATCTTAACTTTGGATAAATCGAGATTAATGTTAATCTTTATCATTAGAATCAGATTCTAATCTTCTTTTTTTTGTTCTTATTTTGATTAAATGTTTTTAGATATTAACCTTAATCAGATTTTGCTAGATAATATTAGCAATTAATCTTGATCTAATTATAATCTTAGCTTAGCTCGAATTAATTTTTGTTTGAGGAATTAGCCTTGTTTTTTAACCTTGACTTTTAACATGGATTAGTAGTTGATTAACTGTGGATTGATTTTGGTTAGGATTTTGACTAATTAGGAGTAGATTTGTAATCCTAGTTTTATTCTCTTTATAGTTGATAAATCTCGTGGAGATTTGGTGTGGAATAATTTTCATAACCTTGTTTGGGCTGATGAGATCTCTTGATGCAGATTATGCTTAGTCCCTGATATCGTTTGGATCGATTCCTGATGTTAATCCTGGTTATCCTTGTTGATTGCTTTTGATGATAGTTGCTTACATTTGATGCTTGCTAGATTCTGACATGTTTTGAACTTGATGTTAGATACTTGACTGTTGGACCTTCTTACTTGCTTGAAGTACTTGATGGCATGGTTCTCTTCCACCTTGGAGTTTTCTTCCTTCGAGGCTTGAGCTTTTGCACGCTTTGAAGGGGCAACAGACCTTCTCCGTTAGGTACCACTTGCGCCCTTGTATGAAGCATGCTTAGGGTTTTGAATTATTGCTTACTACTTGTTGTTGAGTGAGGAGTTTTCACTCCTGGTTGTATACTTGGCTTAGGTGTCGATTCATTGATACTTTGATCTTGTTTGCTCCCCTGTTTGTCTTACTTTGTGATGAACAAAGAGTCACTCAACTTCCTTATAGTTGAGATCACGACATCGCTTTCATCTTGTGGTTGACGAAGAGTCACTCAACTTCCTCATAGTTGAGATCATGACATCGTCCGTTCATGTTGCACTTTCTGTTTGAGAACGAGGAGTCACTCAGTTTTGTTCCTTAGCTGAGATCACGACATCGTTCATTTTGTGATTGAGTTGTCTTGTGTTTACTTGTGATGTTCATATGATCCTTAGGATTCCTAGCTCCACTTAATTTCTGATTAAGTTGGAGGTAGGAGAGACATTAGGTTTGCAATCCATGCATGATAATAAGTAGGATAGTCCCCTCTACCTCAACCTTAGGACCATCGGCATGACAACATTAGGACTTAGTTTCCCTTAGTTGTTTTCTTTGCAACCTTTGAGTCCTTTCTCTTCTCATCTCTAAACAAATTCAAAACACCTAATAAATACAACGAGTATTGTACGCCACGAGCCTTAAGTACATGGGAAATAAAGAATGAGGGGTCTCCCTTCACTTTTCTAGAGTGTTTAGCATACGTCCTGTTTGGGAGCGACCATGCGACGCATTCGCTCCTATGTCATAGACTTTAGTGCAATACAAGTTTCAAACTAACTTAAGCCACTTCTGTCTAAAAAACACAAACAAAGTTCAAATCATTTTATCCTTCGGGATTAACAATGGTTTCAAATCATTTTCAGAAAAGAGCATGTTATTTCCGTTTTGTCGCAAACAGGCATCGACCCTAACTGCCGAACGCGAACTTAACGTCGCTCATAAAAAACACAATGACCTTGTAGGTCAAACTATGACTACTCTGATTTCCTCTCTCTGGTACAATTGAGGATACGTAGGCACGAGACGGCGATGTCTTGGCGAGCAACCTTCCCCCACAATCCCGTAGTCCCCCGAACTACGTTGACTCTGACTTTCCCATTCCCAAGGGAATACGTAAGCCTAGGACGGTGATGTCCTACCGAGTCACCTTTTGTTTTCCATTTCTAGTTAGCATTAGAGCTTTAGATACCTATGCCCTTTGATCAGAACAACAAGCATGGATCCCATCGAGTACGATGGACGCGTGGGGGTGCTAGTATCTTCCTCTCGCGTAACCGACTCCCGTACCCAGGCTATAGTTGTGATGACCATGTCTTTCCCTTCCTTCAAGTTTTCTTCGATCGTTTCCTTTCCCCACGTCGGGATAAATAACGTTCGGTGGCGACTCTTCTGTCTTTTCCGCCGGTTGATTTTCGCAGGTGCGACACATTTTAATATGCAAAATTAATTATTTTTGAATGATTTTTTTGCAAACTTGTCATTTATCCCCTCTATTTTGAGAATAACTAAAAAAATACCAAAAATAATATTTATTTTATATATTTATGTGTAGTTCAAAACTAGTGCCTTTTATATGTTTTTAAACCTTTTAATGGTGTTCTTTAGATTATTTCTTTGATCTAATTGGACATATGTGTTTATGTGACCATAGTATGCTTTGATTAAATCTTGTTGATGACTTATACCATGTTTAGTTGTCCTTTTTCTTTGAAAAAAGCTTTGATTAAATAGTTTGTCTAAGTGGTACCTTTAGGGTTTAGTCTTACTTGATCTTTTGAAACACCTTGATGCATGACTAGGGCTTCCATTTAAGTTTGGATTCCCTTAGCCCTTGATTCAACCATGTTTGAATATCTTGTTTATGTGCTTACCTTGATTAATTTTTGAAACAAATAACATGTTTCCTTCATAAACTCTCTTTAGAGTTTTGCCTTACCATGTTCATATGATCCATGATTCATTTTGAATATGTACTTGCTTAAACTTGTTTGTGATGTTTCAATTGATTAAATCTTTGTTCACATGTTCATGTATTTCCTTCAAAAACTTCCATAATGTCAATCATGTCTATTTATCTTATGATTTGCCTGTTATACACATGTCTTGATACCATGCTTAATCATACTTGTATATTCATTTCATTATTGATGCTATACTTCTACACTTGATAAATTTTGTCTGATAAGTTTCTCTTGACATTAGTGTTTATGTTCATCATACCCTAAACCCTAATTTGATAGAATCATATTGCTATGTGATTTTCCTCTTAGCATTTAAACTGTGATTAATCTTAGGCTATAACACTTCAATTGTAGCAAATCCAAGGGAAAAGATATTTGTTTACTTCATATCATATGCATACATATAAGTTATTGTATTCCCCTCACCCTTTGTTTAGACTTAGTACAAACATTAGAATTCTCCTCAAAACTCAACTTCAATCAAACCCAAGCCATCTTTGGCTTCAAACTCAAAACTCTTACCCAAGAGATTAGACATGAGTCATCTCTATAGAAGAAATGTCTCTTCTATCCCCACAATATAAATCAAAATTTTGAAACTTTCTTTCTCATTTAAGTGATGTAACTGGCATACTTGTTGATTCTATATCCAAGTTGATGTCCCTCTCTTATTATGGTTTAGAGACACTCTTTCATTTATGTGATGTAAGTGGCATACTTGTTGATTCTATATCCAAGTTGAAGTCCTTCTCTTATTATGCAAAAATCCTCTGTCTTTCTATGTTTGTGGTGGTATAGTCGAGCAGTCCCTCTTAAGATGACAACTTGTCTCTTCTCCTAAAAACCCAACAACCATTGCTTTTACCAGTAGTTCCCCGAACTACAAATGCTCTGACTTCCTCTAAGGATATGTAGGCATAGGATTGCGAGATCCTAGCGAGGACACCTCTTTATTTTCACCCCCCCCCCTTTTATTCATATACATTACAAAAACAACAAAAACATTTCCCACTCCCACCACTCACTAAAAAACAATCAACTCTCCCAATCAAAAGCAAATAACATAAATATTTTAAGAGGTTCCTATAGGATACTATAGATACTTAGGGTGCTAGTACCTTCCTTTAGTATAACCAACCCCGAACCTTAGATCTCTTATTGCATTGTTTCACATTGCATATTTACAGGTTATTTAGATCTTTTCCCCTTCCCTTGGATAAATTAAAGTTTGGTGGCGATATTTGATTTGTGAGTCAAGTTAATCCAATAGCTTAGTCTCCGATTCTCACTGTGCTACAACAACCATATACCTTCAGCCTTCACACTTCATTTTCTTGACCTCATCCCTTTCCACCACAAATAATATGTTCACAACCTTGCTACACCAACCCTTCATGCGAAAATAAATCTCAACCTTTGAATACCCTCTTCTTGCTACAGACTCGATTTAAACACACACTACAAAACTGTTGCCTCAATAAACCTTCTTAAGTCTTCAACTTTCCTCATTCTTCAAACACCTCTCCGACTTCCTTCATCTTCCATGAATCATCTCAACCGCAACACACTCCATCATCATCCATGAAATCGAGATTAAGAGAGGTTAAAGCCAAAAGTGAGCGAAATCAAGAGAGGTGAAAACGAAATCAAGGAGGTGAAAACTAGATGAGAAGTTCGCACAGAGCAAGTGAAAGTGAGAGAACAAGATCGAGAGAGGAGAGGGCGAAATAGAAACAGTGATAGAGAATTGCATGAGAAAGAGGATTTCGCGTGCAAAAACATGAGAATCTGAGGGTTTTTTTCTACAAGGACCTTGTTTAGTTTCTTTGGTTGATGGGCTTTCAAACCCAATTGATTTTTTCATATCCACACACACTGATCCGTACCTCACAACTCTCTCATTTGCTTGTGTGAATTGGATTGGGCTCAGCCCATCCATGTTTTTTCTTTACACCCCCTTAGGATCAGCACGATCTCTCTTTTATCTTCCTCCTTATTTCTCTTTGTTTTTTTCTTTATTTTGTTTTTTAGTTTTTATGTTATTTGGTTTTCTCTAAATTTCCAATAGATTTTTATTTTATATTTTGATTTCATTTTTTTTATATTTTAATTGGTAAACCATTTGTTTATTATTAGCATTTTTACTTGCTTTTTTTATCTTTTTTTATCATTTTGGTTGATGAAGATCTTAATATCATGTGTAACGGGGAAATTTGTGAGTGTAAGTTATTGATTAACTTAACTCATAAAGCAAGAGTCGTCACCGCACTTTTATTTTATCCAAAAGGAAAGGAAAAAGAGCGAACAAAAGCTAAACAAATTCTAAACAAGAACAAATGAACATAGACTGGGTAAGGGGGTTTGTTACGCTAAGGGAAGGTGTTAGCACCCAAAACGTCTATAGTACTCTATAGGAACCCTTTGAAATATCTACGCTTTTTGGTTTGAAAAGGTTTGTTTGAAAAGAGATTGGGGAGGTGAGAAGAGAAATATTTTTTAAGATTTTTGTGTTTGGAGAGACTTATCGCCTCATGCCTACGTACTCACAAAGTGCAATATAGGATCAAAACCTCGTAGTTCGTGGTATAAATAACAAAAATTTTATTTTTTATGGTTGACTTTAAATGAAAAGACAAGTCGTTATTTTAAGGAGAAAACTACGACTAGTTACCCACAAGTATAAGAAAATAACATTTGCATCATCTTAAGATGGAGGATTTTGCTTGGATTAGAATCAACAAGTCTATCACACAACATCTAAGTAGAAAATCTCAACATCTTAAATACTATGGGGAATAGGAGAATTACATCTCAACTATGGAAATGACTAATGTCTAAACTTTTTGAAAAGTTTTAAATGAAAAAATGCACAAAGGCACAAAAAGTTTGGATGAGTTTTTGTATTTTTTATGTCTTTTTGAAATTAGTAAAAGTATGATTAACATTGATTGACATTATAAAAGAAAACAAGGTTTGAAAAATCACTTGACCAAAGTCAAGTTTTTTTTTATGAAAGTGATTTAATTTTTTAAAACAAGAAGGTTTTGAAAAAGAGAGAAGATTTTGAAAATTAAAGAAGGGGTGGAGAAGAAGTGACTACCCTAGAGCAAGAAAGATAAAAGCTAAGGATAAGAACAGTCTAACCACACAAGTAAGCTTCATAGCATAAGCATTCTTTCCTTTAGATTAGGCCTTGACCAAGATAGGTCTTCAAAAGGAGAACTCCAAGTACCCAAAAATTCAAAGTTTTTTGTCACAAACTCCCAAGTATAGGTTAAGATCCTAGTTCTAAGTCTAAAGTTTCATGTCCAATGCAAAGGATAGTAACTTTAATCCACCATTAAGAGAACAAATTTTTTTAGTGGTTTAAGCCTTTATTAATTTTTTGGTCGAAATGGACAAAAGAAAAAGAGCATAAACATAAATAAATGGTCCAAGTGGACAAAGGAAAAAATGGCGGAAACATAAAAAAATAATATAATATGATATGATAACATAAAGCAATAAAAAATAAAGAGAGACGGGGAGCAAGAAGGAAGCATAAACATGGCACAATTAATATACAATAGAGAGCAATAGTGATCCAACTCGGATAAAATCAATAAGTATGCCAACTAACCCCTATGGGTAACAAGAGAAATCCAATCTATTTCAAAAAACACCATGAAAGAGTAGAAGACTGATAATTCACTTACAAAACATAACGGTTTTCTGATTTCGGGACAATTTAGCATTATGTTAAGCAATCGTAATCGGACTTATATAGAAGCCATGACTATCTGAGGCCGGTCAATAACAACGTTAGTGCTAATACATGCTAGAGAAGTGATATGTAGATCCCTCTCCGAAAGCAATACCGTACGAAAAGAAAAGAGGTAACAATCTCATCTTCATCAAGAACTTAAAATAAGTTCCAATGATATTGAAGATTTTCATGGATCAAAAGAAAAAAGAAGAAGAAGAGGGAAGAAAGGAAGCCAAATTGAATCAGAATTTTAAAATCATTTCGTCTTCAAGTTCAACCACTCATCTTGGAGGATTAAAGCACTAAACATATAATTAACTCAAAGCACCTAAAATGAATTGAATAATTCACTTTAAAGATGGATTTGAATTAGTGAATGTTTATCCAACTTCATCGACACCATAAGTCCATTGAATTTAAATAGAAATAAGACCTTTAAAATTGCAAACCAAGGCAAAGATCAAAAGGAAGTGGAAGAAGGAGGAAAAGAACTCAAAACAGTCCCAAAACAAGCCAAAAACACAATTCTGGACTGTGTTAATCAATTAACCTCCTGGCGTTAATCTATTAACACAGTGAAAACAGCAACTCCAAAATACAGAAACAGGTGTTAATTGATTAACACCAGGAGGTTAATCGATTAACACTGTTAAAACAGCAAAAAAATCAGTTTGAAAAATGCAAAATCCTTGATCAATCATTTCTTCAAACACCTCATGATCAAAGATGCAATTGTGCACGAAAATTCAAGTAAAACAACAGCAAATAACACCAATGGAACACAATTTGCAAGATCCAAAGATCAAGCAACAAGAATCAACAAGAGATCACATTGTGGAAGATGAATCAAGCACAACAATGGTGGAATAAGTGAATTACCACTTCAAATCTGAAAATGCTTCAAATCAACTTCAAGAATCACACTCCAAAGCTTTGATCTATAGAAATTAATGATGAAAAAATGTTTTGATGGAGGTTTAGCTCAAAGATTAGTAAGCTTAAAAGAAAAGCTTACTAACTTTTAATGGAAAAAAAAAAGCTTTGGTGAATTTGGGTAGATGAAGAAAAGTGGGAATGAGGAAGAATTTTGACAAGGTGAATTTGACTATCAAAAGCTTGTAAAATGAATGAAATGAGGCCTCTATTTATAGAATTTAGGAATGGAAATTTTGGTGGCATGGAGCTTGGTTATGAGCCAAAATTAGGCTTAGAATTTGAATTTGGAGGTAAAATGAAGATCAAGTGGTGATTAATGAGGGTGTATGGTGGGAATTAATTGTGATTATGTAGGGGAATTAAAATGAGGTGATTTAGAATATTCTCATGATGAAACAAGTGAAATTTGGTACTAAATGTTGCAGAATTTGAATTTGGCTCATTTTTCACAATTCTGCGTGTGGTTAATCGATTAACCATATAGTGTTAGTCGATTAACACAGCAAAAATTGTGAAAATTTGCCTTTTTGTTGCACTATTGTGCCTCTGGCTCGATTCTTTTTGCTTGTCAAAGAAGGCATGGAAATAAACACATTAACCTTGAAGTCTCTTGAATAATAGACCATCAAATCTTGGGAAACTCTTGATCAAATGATTTTGAATTGTTTGTAGATCAATTTTGACTTTGTTCAGATGAATTTCAATCGAGCCGAGGAACTGGTATTTGAAATTCATGATCCCAATCTCTTCCTGAAAAAGTTAGTAAAGGGAAAACAAACATATTTTTTTATTTTAATTAGAGGTTAGTAAACATAAACATAAACAAACATAAAACAAACAAGAAAACATGGGTGTTTGGCAATCTCCCTCAAGAGAAAACCTACAGAGAAGGGTAAGAGAACTAAAGCTTGTGATCTTGTTTGTGGTATGAGATGCAAATGATATGTGGGCTCTTAGGGGTAAAAATTAGGGTATTACAGCTGCCCCTATTTAAGTTTCTTCTATCCGGAGATACGAAGATGAACATCTTTATCTCGACGAGATAGAAGAGACTTAAATATAATAATAAACCCAATTTTTGGCCCTAAGAGACCACAAAATGATATGATTGTGCAGATGGTATGCAGGCACAAGACCTCTGTAGGGAGAAAATGCCACACGAGACAAACAAATGCTGGGGAGCAAAAGAAAAGAGAACAAAATCCGCAGGGGAAAACTTAAAGAGTAAGATTCCATTGAGAGAAAATTACCAACACCAGAGATAAAAGAGGGAAAACTCATCCCAATGGGGGAGGTAAAAATCTTCGTTGGGGAAAAGATCATCTACTACCAGGCGCCCGATAATAACACGATCGAAAGGAAAGATTACCAACTACCAACCAAGTGGCAGCTACGACAAGGTAATCAACCAAAAGGGTACGAGAAATATTACCTACTACCAACTAAGGGTAGTACGACAAAGGTAATAAACTCAAAAAGGAGAGAGAAATATTACCTACTACCAACCAAGGGCAGTACGACAAAGGTAATAAACTCAGAAGGGAGAGATTACCAACTATCAACAAAGTGATAGCTACGACAAGGCAATCAAACCAAGCTATATTACCTAATACCAACTAAGGGCAGTACGACAAACGTAATAAGCTCAAAAGAAAGAGGGATTACCAACTATCAACCAAGTGATAGCTACGACAAGGTAACCAACTCAAGCTATATTACCTACAACCAACTAATGGGCAGGACGACAAAGGTAATAAACTCAAAAGAAGAGGGATTATCAATTATCAACAAATTGATAGCTACGACAAGGTAATCAACCAAAAGGATACGAGAAATATTACCTACTATCAACTAAAGGCAGTACGACAAAGGTAATAAACTCAAAAGGGAGAGATTACCAACTATCAACAAAGTGATAGCTACGACAAGGTAATCAACCAAAAGGATACGAGAAATATTACATACTACCAACTAAGGGCAGTACGACAAAGGTAATAAACTCAAAAGGGAGAGATTACCAACTATCAACAAAATGATAGCTACGAAAAGGCAATCAAACCAGACTATATTACCTACTACCAATTAATGGGCAGGACGACAAAGGTAATAAGCTCTAAAGAAACGAGAAATATTACCCACTACCAACTAATTGGCAGTACGACAAAGGTAATAGACTCAAAAAGGAAGGATTACCAACTATCAATGAAGTGATAGCTACAACAAGGTAACCAAACCAACAAGCCTCTGTTGTCAGAGAAAAGGACCAAAGTTCAATCCAGGAATAAACCGGAGAGAAACAGTCAAACAAGACTCTACCCGGTGAGGAAATATCTCAACTGGGGATTAATTCCATCCAGACAAATGAAGTGGGGAGGAATGTTAAAACAAATATCCTCCACAAGGCATAAACTCAGTGGGGATTTAACAAAAGTAGGCATTTTTTGCTTATGGGTCGACACTCTAATAGAGAGAGGCTACACACGCTCTGCGGGAATAACAGCACCAGAGAGCAAAGAAGCACCAACACAAATGCGAGAAGCACAATGCAACAACAATATGCTATGCACAACAAATGAATGCGCATGCAATGAATATGAGTATGAATATGCTGACAAAACAGACATAAGGATAAACAGAGGATGAATGAACATCACAACACCACTGAATACTCGGTTGATCTCAACAAGATGGAGATATCATTAAAAACTCTGCTAGGGATTTAGCTGAAGAAATCCTACAAGAGATAAACAAAAGCCATCAAAGGAAAATAAATCCTACTACAAGGCTCAAATCTTGCTGGAGAAAGGAAGATACTCCTTGGGGAGGAACCCAAATATCAATCTTCTAACATCAATGACCCACAAAGGAGAGAACATCGTGAACTCTGCTTTGAGGATGCAAGGAAAGCTGTTGGGGAATCATAACAACCCAAATCTTTCTGATTCTTCCTGGGGATAAGAAAAATTCACATGAACTTCCACTTCAATAATGTAAGTTCCTGGATTGGCTGGAATTTTGGTAAAACAACAAGGTGTTCAATGCTGATGTCATGGTGTTGATGTTGCAGCATTGAGTCTTAGTACTGGGCTGTACTAAGTTGTGAAGGTTAACTATGTTTGATGTCATGGGCTTGATGTCATAACATTGCACTTAACACTGGGCTGTGTTAAGGTTGCTAGTTGCTGAAGTGGATGTCTGATGTCACATAGGTGATGTTGTAACATCAGATCTGCAGAATTGAAGCTAATGACAGCATGGGCTTGTTGTTATTAGGGTCGCGTATTAGCTGGAATTGTGGAAAGTGTTGACTCGTTGGATGAGAATATCTTGGGCTAGATATTTTCTGTTACATGGGAGATTTGATTGCAGGTTTGTTGGAGAATTAAAAGGTGGAAGATTTAAAAAGATTTTGGGGATAAAATCTGTTTTAAAAGATTCAGTTTTTAATTAACAAATCTGATCAAATATTGTGACAAATTCAATCCAAATTCAAGGAGCTATATAAAGCGCACAAGACCAAGGAAGAAGGTACAGAAAACAGATTGAAGATCAAGAGCTGGAGGCTTAGAGTCTAGGGTTTGTTTAGAGTACTTGTAATCACACTATTCTAGGTTTGAATAGGTGTTGAATTTTCTGTCCTCTCTAGAAGCTGTGAAGCAATAGAGAGTTATTGATTGATCGAAGCTAGGAAGCAAGATCAAGGGATCTCAAAGAGGTTGTTCTTTGAGTGTTTTAGGGGATTGAGTAGTGTTCTCATATCTAAGTGGTTTCTTAGGTAGAAAGTCACTAGTAGAGTATAAGTTTAGGAGATTGTCAACTGGTGTGTTGAGTCTGTAAATTATATCTACAAGTAGTGAATTTCATCCCTGGCTTGGTAGCCCCCAGACGTAGGTAGTTAGACTGAACTGGGTGAACAATTCCTTGTGTTTTCCTGTTGCTTATTCTGTCCATTATTGCAGAGTGTATTGTTGTAACATCGCACCTTAACATCACACGTCTGGTACCAGAATTTCAATTGGTATCAGAGCAGGCATCCTGTCTGTCTCTGGGTGAGATCTAGGGAAGTTACTTTCTGGTGAAAGATGGACAAAGAGGTTGGAGGATTTGTCAACAGACCCCCTATCTTGGATGGCTCAAACTATGAGTATTGGAAGCCTAGAATGACTACTTTTTTAAAGTCATTAGACAGCAGAGCTTGGAAGGCTGTCATTAAAGAGTGGAAAGCTCCAGAGGTATGTGAGAAAGATGAGGCTGGCAAGGATAAAGAAGGCACCTCAAAGCCTAAGCCTGAAGAAGAATGGACCAAGGAAGAAGATGAGCTTGCCCTTGGGAATTCAAAAGCCCTAAATGCTATCTTCAATGGGGTTGACAAGAACATATTCAGGCTGATCAACTCATATGAAACTGCTAAGGCTGCTTGGGATATTTTGAAGGCTACTCATGAAGGCACATCTAGAGTGAAGATGTCAAGACTTCAGCTTTTAACATCTAAGTTTGAAAGCTTGAAGATGAAGGAAGAGGAAACTATTCATGACTTCCACATGAGTGTTCTTGAGCTGTCAAATGCATCCAGTGCTCTTGGTGAGAAGATGACAGAAGAGAAGCTGGTAAGAAAGATTCTTAGGTCCCTCCCTAAGAAGTATAAGATGAAGGTAACAGCCATTGAAGAATCTCAAGACATCAGCAAGATGAGAGTTGATGAGCTTATTGGATCTCTTCAAACATTTGAACTTGGGCTGAATGAGGAAGAACCAGAAAAGAAGCCCAAGAGTATAGTCTTAGTCTCCACTCCTGCAGCAGCTAAAGATGATGAGTCCCAGGAGGATCTGCCTCAGGCTATAGTTATGTTGGGAAGGCAATTCAACAAAGTGTTCAAGAAGATGAACTATAACTACAGGCCAAATGTCAAGAACACCTCCTCTGACATCAGTAAGTCAAAAGAGAAAGATGAAGAGAAGACTGTCCAAGATAAAGGTGTTCAGTGCTTTGAATGTGAAGGGTATGGACATGTCAAGAAAGAGTGTCCCACGTTCTTGAAGAAGCAGAATAAGGGCTTGACAATTTCTTGGTCTAACTCTGACAGTGAAAGTGAAAGTGAGTCAGCAAAGCATGTTACAGCTTTGACAGGAATTGTTGAATCTGATGATGATAGTGATGGAGAAGTCACTTATGATGAGCTAGCTTCAACCTACAGAGAGCTGTGTTTTAAAAGTGCTGAGATTTGTCAAGAGAACAAGTGTCACAAGGAACAGATTGCTCAGCTTGAGAATGAAAAAGCTGATCTAGAAAATGAAGTGGTGCTAGTAAGAGCTCATCTTGATCAAATGACCAAGTCTGTTAGGATGCTGAACAGTGGTACAGACACTCTTGACAAGATTCTTCAGACGGAAAGGATAGCTGGAGACAGGACTGGATTAGGATTTGTGGTTGAGGGAAAAGTATCTACTGAAGCAAGCACTTCAGGAACCAAAGTGGAGATGTCTCAACCATTGTCTCAACATCAGCCAAAGGTGCAGGATCCTACTCCTAAGAAAGCTGATGTTTCACAACCTAAGAGGATTGAGAAGAAGACTGGTCCTTATCAGAAGAGAAAACAGCCCCAAAGAACTAGTCAGTATATGCCCCCACAATACCATAAGAGCATGCTAGCTGCTAGGTTCAAACAGGGCATGTCACATCAGATGTCTCAACATCAGGTCAACGGGTATAGTCATGGCTTTAGATTTAACCATGATGTGCCTTATGTCTACGGAAGAAGAAAGCCTCACCATCATGGGAGACAATCCAGAAAACAGCATTCTCAGCCTTCTTATGTAAGAAGATATCAGCATAATAAAAGGCAGGTTAGTTATGGCAGGAGGAGACCACATTATGGATGGCAGCCTAAGCAATCTCATAATGGCAGAAGATTCAGAGATGAAAGGGTGAGATGTTATTACTGTGGAAGGTTTGGACATATGTAGTACTCTTGCTACAAGCTGCATGGATACCCTCAGCCTCAAAATAGAGGGAGAAAGCACAAGCCCAAAGTTGTTAAATAATGGGTACCTAAGGAGAAAGGGAAGTGCTTATTGGCTCAGTTGTCTGACAAAGAAGCAGAAGAAGGAACTTGGTACTTTGACAGTGGATGTTCAAAGCACATGACTGGATCCAAGGAGTATTTGGTGGAGATCATGTCTGGGCATGCTAACAAGGTTGTCTTTGGTAATGGAGAAGAAGGAGTTGTAGAGGGAGTTGGAAGAGTGAAAAATCTTGATGGACTCACTCTTGATAGTGTGATGCTTGTCCAAGGGTTGGATGCTAATCTAATCAGCATAAGTCAGCTATGTGATGAAGGGTACAAAGTCTGCTACTCAAAAGATGAGTGTCTGGTGACAAGTGAGAAGGATGAAGTGGTCATGAAAGGAGTCAGAACCAGAAACAATTGTTATTCTTGGATACCCATAAGGGTTAGCCCCACTGTGGATGACAAGACTGATGCTTTAACATTAGGTTGTGACATCAAGTATGAAGGGATACTGAAAGGTCAAACTGAGCTAATGAGCTCTAGGGTGAATCATTTTAAATTTTTAAAAGGAAAGGTTTCGTGGAAGGAAAACTGTAGTAATTGGAACCAAAATCAGGGGCCTTACCATATTAATATCACATCAAGACCTTCCAAAACCATCTCATCACAACGCCTCATCTTCCTAAATCTCAACAACATAGAGAGTTTTGTTCCAAACCTGGTCTGTTTCAAAGGAATGATGTCTTCCAAGAACTCTGAACCGGCACGAACTAGGGTTCCCTCCGAAAACGACCTAGGCAATGATGAACACGGTTCTGGTGCTCCTTCCGAGTCAGATAACCCTAAACCCTCCCCTACGAATGAAACTGAAGGCAGGACATCATCATCCCAAGCTGTTGAAGAGAAGTTTAATGTAGACTTGGAGGTGGAACAGCTTACCACCAAAATCCTGGAGAAGGGGATACGCGTAAAAGGGATTTCTGTCCCTCTAAGGCAAATGGCTGCTGAGAAGGTCGCCACTCAAGAGGACAAAGATCTTCAAAAGGATGAGGGTAAAGATCCTGAT
Source organism: Lathyrus tuberosus (assembly GCA_022829125.1). Classification (NCBI taxonomy): domain Eukaryota; kingdom Viridiplantae; phylum Streptophyta; class Magnoliopsida; order Fabales; family Fabaceae; genus Lathyrus; species Lathyrus tuberosus. Next base: position 3,710,915 of record JALAZF010000183.1, read on the forward strand.
GTCAATGGTAATGTCAGAACATCATCCCCTAGGGAAGCTAGTCACAAGGGTAAAGAGAAGGATCAGGTCGAGGTCATTGAGATTGAGGACTCATCTGGTGATGAGAAAATTGGAAGAAGGAAGGACAAGAAACGGGCCTCAAGTAAAGATTCTCCAAAATCGTGGAGCAAAGTTGACAAGGAGGGCAAAAAGAGGAGAATTAGTAAAGAGTCTGAGTCTGAGAGCGATGCTCAAGACATCGATCCAACTGATAATCAAGTGCAAAATCACTATGGAGCCATGTGGAATTATGTGCCTTAAAGAAAGATTGCACTGGAAAGAGAGGTAGCTGCAGAAGACACTGAAATTACTGACCTCATTGAGTGTGCTGGTCTGCGAAGGACTGTGACGGGGTTGACCAATTGTTATGATGGGCTGGTCAGAGAATTCATAGGTAATATCTCTGAATCTATAAACAACAGCAAGAATCGAGCCTTCAGAAGAGTTACCATCAGAGGAAAATGTGTATGGTTCTCTCCTAAAGTGATCAATGGCTACTTAGGAAGAAGTGAGGAAGAATGTGAAGAATTGGAAGTCTCCAACAATGTGATATGTAAAGAAATCACTGGTGGTCAGGTAAAAGTTTGGCCAGAAGATGGAAAGCTGCAAACCAGGTTGTTGAGTGTCAAATATGCCATTCTGCACAGAATTGGTGCTGTCAACTCGGTTCCTACTGAGCACAAGACCACAATTTCGGTTGAATTGGGGAAGATAATCTATGTTGTAGGGACAAAGCAAAGAATTGACTATGGCTCCTACATCTTTGATTACACTGTTAAGCATGCTGCTACTATGAAGATACCAATTGCTTTTCCCTCTCTCATTTGTGGGATTATCTTATCTCAACAGCCTGGAATTCTACAGCATTGGGATATAGCTTGCACAAGGAAGTCTGCCTTGTCAGTCCATTCCAAATTGTTTGAAGTGAAACATGTTTCTGACAATGTCAAGACATCTGCTTCAACATCACAACAGCAGCCAACCAAGACAGGGTTAATTTCAGAACTGGAAGAGGCTTGCAAGGAGTTGGATGAAGTCATCAAAGTTAGTACTGAAAGGAAACAAAAATTTGAAAGACTTGTCATGACTCTGAAAATGGCAGCAAAGGAAGGTGGAGCAGTCAACACTAGCAAGGATGATGATGGACCTGGTGATAAAGGAGAAAGTGAGGAGCTCAGCTCTGATGAAGACTAGCTTACTACCTTGCTGTTTTTGGTAGTTAGTAGTTTAGTTTTCTTGTTTTGTTGTTTTGCACTTAATGTGCTTGCCTGTGTAATTGGAATATTGTGCTGGTTTATGCACCTATTTTTGTTCTATGATTTGTTTTGCCTTTTTGCTGACTGTGAGGCTAACAATGAGGGCTAGTTTAGGACTAACTTTTTTGGGATAATTGTCTAATTATGGCTAAAAAGGGGGAGAGTTAATAAATGCCATAAAGAGAAGAGTAGTAAAAATAAAAGGTGTTTAGTTGAAAAGTGGAAAGTGTGCTGATGTTGTGGAGGGGGAGTATAGACAGCATAGTTATGGAGCTGCTAGTGAAGAATTCATAGCATTGAAGAGTGCAGAGTGCAGCAAAGCAGACATCAAGGGGGAGATGTGTTGCACATTGTGAGCTACTGAACAGTTGTGATGCTGGTTCAAGTTTTTGAGGGGGAGCACCAATTGGCTGTTGTCAATAATGAAGATGGTGCTGCAGTAGATCAAGTAATGAAAACTATATGAAGATTGTCAAACTACTGCAAGTTATTGTTTCAAAATATTGAAGATATTCCGCTGCTGAAGTCTCTGAAGATGCAGAGATTGTTTTAGCCAAAATTAGCCAAAGGGGGAGATTGTAAGTTCCTAGATTGGCTGGAATTTTGGTAAAACAACAAGGTGTTCAATGCTGATGTCATGGTGTTGATGTTGCAGCATTGAGTCTTAGTACTGGGCTGTACTAAGTTGTGAAGGTTAACTATGTTTGATGTCATGGGCTTGATGTCATAACATTGCACTTAACACTGGGCTGTGTTAAGGTTGCTAGTTGCTGAAGTGGATGTCTGATGTCACATAGGTGATGTTGTAACATCAGATCTGCAGAACTGAAGCTAATGACAGCATGGGCTTGTTGTTATTAGGGTCGCGTATTAGCTGGAATTGTGGAGAGTGTTGACTCGTTGGATGAGAATATCTTGGGCTAGATATTTTTTGTTACATGGGAGATTTGATTGCAGGTGTGTTGGAGAATTAAAAGGTGGAAGATTTAAAAAGATTTTGGGGATAAAATCTGTTTTAAAAGATTCAGTTTTTAATTAACAAATCTGATCAAATATTGTGACAAATCCAATCCAAATTCAAGGAGCTATATAAAGCGCACAAGACCAAGGAAGAAGGTACAGAAAATAGATTGAAGATCAAGAGCTGGAGGCTTAGAGTCTAGGGTTTGTTTAGAGTACTTGTAATCACACTATTCTAGGTTTGAATAGGTGTTGAATTTTCTGTCCTCTCTAGAAGCTGTGAAGCAATAGAGAGTTGTTGATTGATCGAAGCTAGGAAGCAAGATCAAGGGATCTCAAAGAGGTTATTCTTTGAGTGTTTTAGGGGATTGAGTAGTGTTCTCATATCTAAGTGGTTTCTTAGGTAGAAAGTCACTAGTAGAGTATAAGTTTAGGAGATTGTCAACTGGTGTGTTGAGTCTGTAAATTATATCTACAAGTAGTGAATTTCATCCCTGGCTTGGTAGCCCCCAGACGTAGGTAGTTAGACCGAACTGGGTGAACAATTCCTTGTGTTTTCCTGTTGCTTATTCTGTCCATTATTGCAGAGTGTGTTGTTGTAACATCGCACCTTAACATCACACGTCTGGTACCAGAATTTCAAATAAGATGAGGAGATCTGCTATGGAAAAATAATGAATTCGCTGGGGATTGTAAACATGTAAACAGTTACACAAACTCCACTGGGGAAGCAAGGCAGATCTACTGGAAATATAAGAAAAGCTCTATGGGGATTAACCAATTCTGAGAAAAGCATCCTGGATTTGTTGACAAATATAAGAAGTCAACATTATAGTAAAAGGTCAAGCTACAGGGGATTTTAGATCAATACTCAATATAGATGAGAGAAAAACCCAATAGGTGACTACCATATCAATACTCCTTAAATATAAACGTCATCAGTGACTTCACTGGGAAAGATCCTAAGTAGTGATACATTACCTTCACTGGGGAACAACGAGGATAAATCACTGAATAAGAACAATCTGGAAAGAAAGACATCCTGGACTTGCCGAGGAAAGTAAGAAATCAACATCATAGCAGAAAATCAAGCTATAGGGAAATTTAAATCAATACCCAACATAAGGCAAGAGAAAACTCGACAGGTGACTACTATATCAATACTTCTTAGAGAGAAATAGCATTGCTCTTCGCTTGGAGGACATCCAAAGCAACAATAACACATCTAGAGGGTAAAACTGTGAGTGGGGATTCCTCATATAACTTCTGTTGGGGATAGCAAAAGATGAATCTCTGCGTGGGGGTTATCATCATGGAGAGGTGGAACTCAAAAAACTGCTAAATTGCCCGATCATAACATAATCAACTGGAGAAGATCTAGATCAAGACCTAGCTGGGGAAAAACCGAATAGTATTCGTCTGGAGAAAAACTCAAACTGGTATTCAACTGAGAAATACTGGATCTTATGAGTCCAACGCATCATAACAAAACTTTGGGGGAACCCATCCTCTTGTTAACAACTAAAAGGGGAAACCTGGTTATACCCATAGGAACAAACTCTGCTGAGGAAATATCAACAAACTCTACTAGGGAGTAAGAACGAACCCTGCTGAGGAAAACACTAAGCTTTGTGCTTCACGATCTTATCGTTCATGGAGTAACTATTGACATTCCTTTTTGTATTCATCAATCAAAGGAAAATGATTTTATAATTTCTAAAATTTAAATCAATTATTCACATTTTGTTTCAAAAATCATCATCAACAATAAATGAAATTTTGCAAACAGAAATAAAGTAATAATTGCAACTAAAATGACAAAGGCCCAAATTTTATTAATAGATGGTAGTCCGCAAATGGCGTTACTCCATGGATCATCACAATGTTTGAAAAATGGTAAATACATGAAAAAGGCTACATTGAAATACAATGACCACTATTCTCCCTAACAACTTTGAATTCCATTGTGCTCAAAATTTCCGTCGAGAATGATTGAAAGAGAATCACTGACAGGCAATGTTGCTTCAAGTGATAAAGACTGGCCAGATGAAGTTACTTGCCATAATCCCTAACTTTTGCCTAGATTGCCTGAAATTCTGGTATCAGATATGTGATGTTAAGTGTGATGTCACAACATCAATATCTGCAGTATGAACAAGACAATAAAAGCACTGAATAGCACACAAGAATTATTCACCCAGTTCGGTCTAATAACCTACATCTGGGGGCATACCAAGCCAGGAAGGAAATCCACTATTAGTAGTATCAAATTATAGACTCAACAATCCAGTTGGCAATCTACCTAATTTATTACTACCCAATGACCCTTCTATCTAAGTCCTCCCTAGATAAGAGACTCCATCTCACTCCCAATTATCGCAATGATGTCTAGCAATCAACATCTCAGTCACTGCATCAACAACTTGATTTCCAAAAACTCTCCAAACAGTAGAAGTCACACTTCCATGACACATCTTGGAGTTGCTTCAAAGCTTCCTCCAAGAACAATACAAAACTCATTACCTACAGGTTTCTGAGTAAGAACACAGTGACCATCTCACAACCCGAGTGGTTCACTTAGACAAAGCCCTAATGATCTACATCTTGGACCCGTGCCTATTCTAGATTACAAGCATACTATTTATAACTTTTTCCCAACTGGATTTGGGCCTTCAAATCACAACAAAACTTCTGTACCAAATCTGCAAAAGATTCTGCTACTAAATAGATCTTCAATTAAATCTTCAATCAACTCTTCATAATTAACTCTGATTATTCTCCATATCTTTTTGCATTAAATTAGCAACAAACTAATCTTCTTCATAAATGATTTCAACAGAATATATCTAACCCATGATATTCGCCTGCAGTCTCTGATTCTCTTCAGCAGAATATCTTATTAAAACCAGCAACACGCGCAACCCTAATAAATCATCTCTGACTTATGTTCACAACTGATGTCAAGACATCGGGTTTAACATCAGCACACAACTGCAACCCTTACACCTTTAACACACCAGAATGTTAAATAAACATAACCATAATGTTAGAAGCTCATGTTGAAACATCAACCATGACATTAACATTTATTTTACCAAAATTTCAGCCAATCACAAGAACTAACAATCTCCCCCTTTGGCTAATTTTGGCTAAAACAAATATATAAACATTACAACTCATATTACAGCCGCAATTACAACCCTATATTACTGTTAGTAGTCATCAGCAACTACTGAACCTAACAGTGACCATCAGTAGCTACTGTGTACAGCAACCATGGAGAATCCTCTTCTTGGAAAATTTTGAATGATGTCAGGATATCATGTTTGACATAACATCACCACAGCACAGCAACTTCAGGCAGCTTCTGGCAGCACATTAGGACCTAAGAAGTAGAAAGTCCTGAAGTCATTTGGTGCACATGAGGAAGAAGATATCTGACACTCCCCCTCAATACAACACATTTCTTTTTCCTTCCAGGACAGACCCAAAACAAATGTAGAAGACTCCTCCAGAAAAGAAATGTCTGTCTATACATAAAAGACCAATGGTGGCATAAGAGAATTTCAGACACCTTCTTTGATCAGACACTGGGTTTAATCTGTGGCATAAGATGAAACTTAAGAAGTGCCATTCTGCCAACCCAGGTAACTCAGAACACAAGTCACAACTGTGTTCATAACTCGGGACACAAGTCACAACGACTCAACACCAACTTAAGGATAGGACATCCTCTTCGACATCTCTGAACCACATCTGGAACTGCAGACTCCAGACATAGCATCTGCGCAAACCATTTAGCAAAACCCTTTCCTTTCTCCCCCTTTTTAGCCACAGATTGGCAAAGAAAGCCCTCACAGAACCAGACCCAAGTAGTGCTCACCCAAAAACTAACAAACGCCATAAGACTTATGAAACAAGAACACTCTCTGGCTGAAGGAGCAAAGAATAACCTCTATAAATAGTTGACCAGTTACTTTGGAATTAACGAGCCTTGAATAGTCAAAGTTCTTGGTCATAGAAACGCTATTTTAGGAACTAAAAACTCCATCCAAATTCAATGTCTACCATCCAAAACAGTCTTGATCGCCGTTATTGCTACTAAATTGATTCTTACCATAAATTGTGCCAAAACAGTTCCATGCATAGTCGAAGACACGTGTTTCACCTTATCCTTACACCACCGTCCAGAATAATTCCTTGTTTGGCTCAAGAAAAACATGTCCTGTACCATGTTCTGACATCTTATCACACAATGTCTGCTTGCTCACAACTAGGGCTGGAAATGAGTCGAGTCGAGTCGAACTCGCCTTAACTCAGTTCGACTCGTTAAGAATTAGCCGAGTTCGAGTTCATCACGAACTTTTTTTTTAGCTCAAACTCGACTCGTTAAAAATTTGCCGAGTTCGAGTTCGAGTTCGAGTTCATCACGAACTTTTTTTTCAGGTCAAACTCGACTTGTTAGAAGTTCACGAATATCTCGGTTCAACTCGTTAGGTTTATCTTGTTAGGTTTAACTCGCTTATTTCACAGACTTAAAAGTAATTTTTTAAAGTCTATATATATATATATATATATATATATATATATATATATATATATATATATATATATATATATATTTGACATTTTAAATTAATATTTTTTAAATAAAAAATATAGAAATAAAATAAAAGTTATAAGATTGGAATTTATACGATGTTAATTTTATTTGTATAATTATTCGTAGAAATATTTTACTCACTTTAGAATATAAATTATCAATTAAAACCGTTAGATTAAAAGAAAATATGAGACTAAGATTTTGAACAAATCTTTAAACCTACTCTTACAGACAATATACTCTATCTCATATATAATTGAATTGACTCATGAACCTAACGAGTCGAACTATGTATAGTTCAAGTTCAGATCATTTAGTTAACGAACTTAGTTTTTAGCTCATATTCAGCTCATTTGGTTCATGAACCTAGTTCAACGATTTAATTTTCGAATCGAATTTCGAACTATTTTCGAGTTGGTTTGGTTCATTGCCAGCCCTACTCACAACATTATCAACCCAAGACTTCCGCAGAAGATTATTCATACCAAACCAATAAAAATGTCTTCAGACTTTTCCTCAGAAGTATGTGCACACATGATTCAAATACTTAGCTTCACATGGCTAGAACCCTCCAATGCCAACCTACACCCTAATGTCATGACATGTTATCTGACATTATATGCAAGCTTCTCTACATATGCACCTTTGCAGCAAGATCCGCAGACACGTACTCCCCCTGTCATGGTTAACTAATGCTCTAGATGGAGATAAACATTTAAGCACACTTGCTGAACACATTTATTTTGGTACCACTGTCCCAGCAGTCACTCACACGTGAAGTCACAATTAGGCTATTCATAAGGATCACCAACCTCCTTCAAACAGTTAGATAAAGATCAAAGTCACATAGATCACCCAACTCTCCAAAGGCAGTCACTCTCTATCATACTCTTCGCCTTCAGACTTTCAATCAATACCTGATCTACTTCAGTCTTCTCTACAATCTCCATCCAAGGCAGACCTTCTACTTCATCATTCTCCTGTATGACTATGTAGACGCTCCTTAGGTATACTGTAGGCACCAAGCTCCTGAACCAGAGCAAAATCATCCTTCACCAAGGATATTCAACCAGATAATGTCCCAACACAAGTTGGAACATCTGCTACACACCAAGATATCATCACCATGATTCTTGACATGTTCCACCAACTGGACTAACTATAACATAGTAATCCAAAGAACTAGAGAAATAAACTCTTATCCATCTTCAAGAAGAACAATCTCCTTGAGTCTTCAACTCATCACCCTTCTGCCCAAGAGTAACTTATTCCAAGACAATAGCCAGCTGCCACACTTTGATATTTTTCACGTTTGTCAGAACTCTCACAAAGATATCTTGATCCACCAAGGAAATTTGATCTTCAAGTCACATGTTCCACTTGCTCCAAAGCAAACACACTTAGACTCCCTAAGTCATGGTCATGTAACATCTTCTCCTTCCTGCAGCTCCCGCAAACTACCATGAGAACTATCTTTTTGAAGCATCCTATTGTTCATTTCTGTAGATCACCCTATCATTTGCTGATGTGCCACATCACCAGCTGAGACTCCTGATGTTAAGCTAGATGTCAAAACATTATGTCATCCAACTGTTGAATTCAGCTCTACCTTCTGCCACTTAGAAGAACCTCCTCCCTTTGCAGAAACAGATTTCCATGCTCTCATAGACTTGATTCAACAATCAAGTTTGAGTAGACAACCTCCATCCTGCTTAGAAACTCCAAAGACTTAAAACCTACCACATCTGAATCTTCAAAAAATAAGTAGTCCAAGACTACCCCGTAGCAATACTAAAGAAAGTCACTTCCCTTAGCAGAGCCGTCAGTAGAAAGCCAGAGATAACTGCCACTTATCCTCGACCTTCACAACCAGAGCAAACACCATGCTCCAAACCACTTAGATCAGAAATAAACTGATCCAAGCTGTAACCATCAAGATTATGATGTCTTCATAGTCTTCATCTTCAACAGCACCACCATCTGGACAAGTCATTCACAATACTTTCAGATGCTAAGCAATAATCCCAGGTCAACACCTAGGCGACTTGTGAGCGAATGTAGAACCCCTCCCATGATTCTCCAAACCTCTGATGAAAAGATGTTAAAACAATAGACAAAACATCCTTAATCTTGTCTTTCAAGGATAATCAATTAAATACTTATGAATTTCACAAATAGCAATTGATCCCTGTGGTTTAACCCTTCTTCAGATTCCAGCATCTTTTGAATCTTTTTCATGACAGACCACAAAAGCCTTCCAGGTTAGGTCAGTGTCTTGATATTTTACTTCACTCTGAGCAAAGAACTGAACTGATGTTTCAACATCAGTTTCGACATTAGTCTAAATCAACTCCTATGGATTTGGAGACTACAACCATATTAATCCACACATATCTCTTGTAGGGAACACACGAGAACATATCAATATTTGATCAATTTCCAAGATCAGACCAACAGCAGTAACTTGCATAACACACTCTTCCAGAAGCTCCTTCTTATATGCACAAGGTCCAGACCTCTTGCCTAACTTAAGAATGATAACTGCCATACCATAGACAATCTGCTACTTCCAATCCACAAAACTGAAAGAGCTCATGCAAACACCAATTGACCACAGGCTGATTTACACTGCTACTGCACACAAACTCTTGGATGCATTTTCTCTATACAATTGTCCTCAGGCATTTTAGTTTAAACAAGGATCATTTCCTTCTCTTCTGCTATCAAGATAACTACCTTTTCTTCAATCAGCTCCAACTGAAATGCTATGACATTATGAATAGCATCTCAAAAATTGTTCAACTTCATAGCTTCAGTGATCCTTCGAAACAGCTACAATCTAATAGGTCTTTGACTTAGCATTTACCATAAACTGCTAATGTGTAGCGCGATGTCGAGACATTAGAATGGACATATTAAGCTCAGCTTCTTTCTTGATGAAACTTCCTCCAGTTCATGATCAGAACCATGTATCTTATCATAACCAGGAAGATCCTCCTCATTAGGTCACCACAACTAAGCTTAAGAGATAACTTATCAAGATCTTCACTCCCGCATGAAAAATTTGACATTGATACTCTTTTGCTTTGGCTCTACCCTCTTCTTTCACCATCAAGAAAAATGATAAAGAAGGAATCACTGTTCTGGACAGATTGGTCTTCAATGCCTTTTAATCACTTCTTTCCTAAAGATATGAGATAATCCTCAAGTATCTTTGGCATCTCTAACCAAACGGTTGAAGCTGTCTTGCATAACCTACAACATCATAGAGTATCCTGCTGAGGAGACCAAACCCTAATGTCTTTCCAAGAGACTACCTTCCAAGAATCTCACCACCAGAGATACAAGAACCAACCAGGGTTACATCAGATACCATGCAGCGGAACACACAACAACTCCTCAACAACCTTCAGGCACTACTCAATAATCCTTGCACAACATCACCATAAACCAAGTGCCAACAAATCAAACTCACAACAGCAGTTCTCCTGATAACAACAGACAGGTCCATACCATATCATGAATAGTCCATCCTTGTCTTCAAGGGATCATACAAACAACTATATGAACTGACCAAGTCCATAACTCAGCAAAACTATCTTCCTTGCTCATGAACCAGAAAGTATCTTCCCTAGATCTCATCCAGAAACATACAGGATGTCTGCTCTGATATCAATTAAAATTCTGGTATCAGATATGTGATGTTAAGTATGATGTCACAACATCAATATCTGCAGTATGAACAAGACAATAAAAGCACTGAATAGCACACAAGAATTGTTCACCCAGTTCGGTCTAACAACCTACATCTGGGGGCATACCAAGCCAGAAAGGAAGTCCACTATTAGTAGTATCAAATTATAGACTCAACAAACCAGTTGACAATCTACCTAATTTAATCACTACCCAATGACCCTTCTATCTAAGTCCTCCCTAGATAAGAGACTCCATCTGACTCCCAATCATCGCAATGATGTCTAGCAGTCAACATCTCAGTCACTACATCAACAGCTTGATTTCCAAAAACTCTCCAAACAGTAGAAGTCACACTTCCATGACACATCTTGGAGTTGCTTCAAAGCTTCCTCCAAGAACAATACAAAACTCATTACCTACAGGTTTCTAAGTAAGAACACATTGACCATCTCACAACCCGAGTGGTTCACTTAGACAAAGCCCTAATGATCTACATCTTGGACTCGTGCCTATTCTAGATTACAAGCATACTATTTATAACTTTTTCCCAACTAGATTTGGGCCTTCAAATCACAACAAATCTTCTGTACCAAATCTGCAAAAGATTCTGCTACTAAATAGATCTTCAATTAAATCTTCAATCAACTCTTCATAATTAACTCTGATTATTCTCCATATATTTTTGCATTAAATTAGCAACAAACTAATCTTCTTCATAAATGATTTCAACAGAATATATCTAACCCATGATATTTGCCTGCAATCTCTGATTCTCTTCAGCAGAATATCTTATTAAAACCAGCAACATGCGCAGCCCTAATAAATCATCTCTGACTGATGTTCACAACTGATGTCAAGACATCGGGTTTAACATCAGCACACAACTGCAACCCTTACACCTTTAACACACCATAATGTTAAATAAACATAACCATAATGTTAGAAGCTCATGTTGAAACATCAACCAAGACATTAACATTTGTTTTACCAAAATTTCAGCCAATCACAAGAACTAACATTGCCCTTTCGGATTTTCAATCTACCGGGATAATTATTTCTGTTTTTGTCTCTAATTTTTGCCTGGACCGCCCATTCGGGTTTTCAGCCCACCGAGACGTTCATTTTTGCCTAAGTTGCCCTTTCGGGTTTTCAACTTAGCGAGCTGTTATTTTATTCTTTTTAGGCGAAGTATTTCTTGACTGCATCGGTATTCACACGACGAGTGAACTCTTCACCATCCATAGTTGTAAAAATTAATGCACCGCCAGAGAAGGCTCTCTTAACAACATATGTGCCTTCATAATTAGGAGTCAACTCTCTCAACAACAACATTGTCTACCTTCTTTAGAGGCTCAGAAGCATAGACACGACCACTCTGAGTTACTCTACTAACATCAGCGCTGCTTATCACAGAAGACAAAGAAGGAATGGGCACTTCCTTACCATCTTCTAACATGGTAGCATTATATTTATACGGAAAAGCCTTGTCAGATTCATACGGTACTGCACCGGGTAACCGAATAACCAATGGTGTAATAGCGGACTTCTGACTATCATAAGAGATAACAACCCATTCAGAAATATTAAAGTGTGACACAATAACATTCACCTCATTCTCATATTCATCTCTCTTTGCAGTGACCTCAATCAAATTTTGATCCATCATCTCTTGAATGTCCCTTTTCACTATCACGCAACCACGCGGGTTCATAGAACAGATGCAACAAACTGCATAATCATGATCAATATCATGGTATTCACTCAAAAGTGCATGCATTTCCACAAGCGATCTTCGAATCCAATGGATATCATAAATTTTGAATGTACCAGGACATCCTTGAACCATATTAACAGATGCCTTACCATAATTGGGAAACGAGTTCGATTGCACATTAGGATTGGTGTCTTCGAAAGTCAAAATACCACTTCTAACCAACCTTTGTACTTCCATCTTCAATGGATAACAATTCTCAGTGTCATGCCTAGCTCATCCCTGATGGAAAGCACAATGAGCCTTAGGCTTATACCACCACGACTAATCTTTTGGAGTAGCAGGTGTTGCACGGGTTTAAACAAGGTTCTTTTGAATCAAACCAGGAAGCAATTCTGAGTAGGTCATCGGAATTGATCAAAGTCCTTCTGAAAACGGCCCCGTTGATTATTTTGTTGGTGAAAGCGTTGTTGGGCAGGAGTTTCCTAAACAACAGGATTTGAATTAATAACAGGCGTAACAGATGCAATATGTTACTGATGACTGTTTCTATTGCGAGATCTTCTATATTTCTCTCGAGAAACGGAATTGGTCTCTCCTTCTTTCTTCTTGGCAAATCCTCTACCATATTTCTTGGAACTTCCAGCAGAATTACCATCTTTTGGCAAACGTCCTTCACGGACACCCTCTTCCAATCTTATCCCCATATTTACCATCTCAGTGAAGTCACTCGGAGCACTAACAATCATACGCTTATAATAAAAAGGACTCGGAGTTTTCAAGAAGATTCTGGTCATCTCTTTTTCTTCCAAAGAAGGATTAATCTGAGCAGCAATCTCGCGCCACCTCTGCGCGTATTCTCTAAAATGTATCTTTATCTTTTTTAGCCATTGCTCGAAGCTGATCACGATCAGGAGCCATATCCACATTATACTTATACTGCTTTACAAAAGCCTCACCCAAATCTTCGAAAGTGCAAATTCAAGTGTTGTCGAGTCCCATGTACCATTTCAAGGTTGCGCCAGACAAACTATCTTTAAAGTAATGAATGAGAAGTTGATGATTATCGGTTTGAGTCGACATCTAGCGAGCATACATAGTCAAATGGCTCAACGGACAAGAGTTACCCTTATATTTTTCAAAGTCATGGACTTTGAACTTATGTGGGATCTTCACATTAGGAACCAGACATAACTCATGGGCATTCTTCCCAAACAGTTCTTTACCCCTCAAAGCTTTGATTTCTTTCTACATTTCAGCAAATTGATCTTGAATCTCTTCCATTTTCTCATAAGCACTAACATTCTTGCTCAAAGCAGTATGGAAAATCTATTCTTCACCAAAAGGAACAGTATGAACCATAGGCGGTGGTATAGACATCACAGGCTGGACGGCGGGAATAACTAGATCTTCAGGAGGTGGTGATGGTTGATAACCTTTAGGAACAATGTTATGAGGCATGCCCCAGGGGAAGCCATGAGGCATGGAGTGTTGAGGAACACCAGCAGGCGCCACAGAGATGGGCGTAGAGACAATCTCAGAAAGGATTGTCCTTTGCACAGGAGTCGAAGAAGGAGGATGTGACGCCCCCAATCTATACCCCCAATTAACACGCAATTAAAGCGGTAAAAGAAAATTCGAAAATTGATCAGAGTATAATTGAATTATCATGGCATAGAAAGGGAGAATCACATCAAAGTAACCAAACAACTAACATGCAACACCTGCTCATTTAGATATGCAACGTGGGGTAACAATCATACAGAGGAAACTTCGTTCCTTACACCCACTTTTCAGAAATTAGAATTAAAGCGGAAAGATCTAAAATCTGAATAACACATATACATATATACATATAAACTTGCCCGTCATACATCAAGTTATACATGTACAGCCAAAATATATCATCAGATAAACAAAACAATCACACACGGCCACCCTATGCTACCCGGAGTCACATATCAGAGCCGACCGACCAAAATAATGAAGACGCAACTCTTCACAAAAGAATACCTCCAGCAACTCTAATCTGCAACGCCTCATAGAGCGTTATAAAACAGCAGAAGGGTGAGAAAAACAACCATAATATAATTGAATAAAATTATATATATAACCACAAAAATGTACAATAACACATTCTCACCACAACCACATATAAACATAATGCCGCACAATTCTCAAGCATCGAATACCATTACACGCCACACATATACCATACAATCATCAATCACATTCACAAATTCACACACAATTAATTCATGATTTAATGCAATGCACATAGACAGACACCACGACTCTATGCACATGCCATGCGGTACCAACTTCCAATGTCTCTTGTCTCATCATCAGTTCACTCAGGAACTATTGGAACCATCGCTCGTTACTGAGAATCTCAAGTAACTCCCCGTCGGGCCTACGATGTTCACCCGTCGCTTTAAGTCCTCAGGCAACGCCTCATTTTTTCGAGGCACACGACGTTAAGGATTGCTTTAAGTCTCCAAAGGAGCCCACAATCATCTATACATATCGCTTTAAGTCCTCAGGCAACGCCTCGTATTTTTGAGGCACACGATGGTATAGTGGATTCCCTCAAGAATCAAATCGTCACTCAGGACGTTTCAACAATGCACAATATGATGCTTGGCATACAACGACTCATGACTTTCACATTGCATGCTCACACACATCAACAATCATGCATATATCATCAAATATCACACATAGCATTTTCTTGCCTTTCGGCCACAAATCATCATCACAACATCTCATCAAAAACAACTATTCACGATTAATCGATAAAGTCGGCCAAAAGTCGGCTAAAAATAATATATTTCTTCACCAAATCATAGAACGTATTTTTAGCTTCACATCCATATAAAGAACACTTAAATCGGATAAACAACGAAGAAGATATGAATATTTCAAAATAACGTAAAAACATAAACCGTACGCCCGACACTACGAAACGGTTCGAAAAAACTGTACCGATTGGACTAGGTTCAGACCTCAAAACTATTTTTCCTAGAAAGAACATCTCGTTAGCTTCCCAACGCTTCGAACGGGGACCAAAACCGACTTACGGTTCAAGAGATATGAATTTCCGAAGTTTCCCCGACAAACCAGAATTTTATGGTTCAACACAGTATGTATCGATACATAGGCTTTATGTATCGATACAAAAAGACCTCATGTATTGATACATAGCACGCATGTGTCGACACATGCTGTAGTGAAAATGTTGTTTTTCCCAATTTTCACAGTATGTATCGATGCATAGGGGTTATGTATCGATACATAAACCATTTCGTATCGATACATAGCTGTTATGCATCGATTCATGCTCTGTTTTTCCTTAAAAACCAGAATTTCTCAAAATACACCATTGCTGTCCCTTTTCCAAAATGCCCAGAAACTCGACTAAATCGAACATTTTCACCGAAACAAACATATACGCCCAACCACCAAATACATAAGAACAATTTAGAACACATAAACGAAATTTCTACGACGTTCGATTTTTCGATTAAATTTCAACCTTTCAAAAACCAGATTTTTCAAACCTCACCGAATCGAATAAAAAGCACGCTATACGACGACCTAACATTGCTCGATACAACTACGTAATTTATTTCGAATTCTAACCGTGAAAACATCGGTTTCTATCGATTTCCTACAATTCGACCTAAACGGACAAAACAACGGAAACATAACGAAAACTAACCAAAACATAACCGAACTTCATGAAACTTTAAACAGCAGCTCACATACATATAACCAACCCACACATGTATTTATACGACTTTTCGACCGTAAAAACATTGGTTTCTATCGATTTCGTCAAATACGGCATAAACGGAAACACATGGAAAACCAACCAAAACATCCACACAAAACATACATAATCATACACAATCATAGTATAATCGAGTTTCGCACCCTTACCCGATAAATTCGCGTTCAAGAAAGTCGGGAGATTGATTTCTTCCTTCACAAGTTTTTTTCTCTCTTTTCTTCTTTCTCTTCTCTTTTCTTCTTCTCTATTTTTCTGGTTTTTCTTTCTTTTTTTTTCTATACTTTCTATTTATTCTAACTTAATCAAAATACACCCAAATGCCCAAAATACCCCTACACTCAAATTTCTCGCAAACGATCCCAAAACGCGATAAAATATATTCCCGCCGAAAAATAACATATTTTCACATAAAAGTCGAAAATACAATAAAATAATAATAAAATAATCAAAACGACCCAATAAACAAAATTGGCAAAACGGGGCGTTACAATTCTCTCCCACTTAGAAATTTTCGTCCTCGAAAATCTTACCTGATACAAACAACTCCGGATACGACTCCCGCATCCTACTTTCCAACTCCCACGTCAGATTACCATCAGCAGCGCCTCCCCACGCCATTTTCACAAGTGCAATCTCTTTACCCCTCAACCGCTTCACCTCGCGATCCAAAATACTAACTGGTAATGCCTCGATCGTAAGGTTATCCCTTACTTCCACCTCGTCCATCGGAATCACATGTGAAGGGTCCGGAACATACTTCCGAAGCTGTGAAACATGAAAAACGTCATGCAATTTCGACAGATTCGGCGGTAACGCCACACGATACGCTACAGCACCCACTCTCGCAGATATCTGGTAAGGACCAATAAATCGAGAAGTAAGCTTCTTAGATTTCAAAGCACGACCAACACCCGTTACCGGCGTAACTCTCAGAAATACGTGATCACCCTCTTGAAACTCAAGATCCTTTCGTCTCCGATCATGATAACTCTTTTGTCTACTCTGAGAAGCTTTCATTTTCTCACGAATAAACTTTACCTTTTCCGTCGTCTGTTGCACCAATTCTGGTCCAACTACAGAACTCTCACCAGTTTCGTGCCAACACAACGGCGTTCGACATCTTCGCACATATAAAGCCTCAAAAGGTGCCATTCTGATACTAGAATGGAAACTGTTATTATACGTGAACTCAACCAATGCAAGATAACTGTCCCACGCACCACCTTGTTCCAAAACACACGACCTCAACAAATCCTCCAACGACTGAATAGTTCTTTCGGTCTGACCATCTGTCTGCGGATGATAAGCCGAACTCAACCTCAATCTAGAACCCAAAGCCTTCTGTAAACTTTCCCAAAATCTCGATGTAAACCTAGGATCTCGATCAGAAACAATACTCAAAGGAACCCCATGCAATTTCACCACCACACAGATATAGATCTCAGCTAACCGTTCCAAAGAAAAACTGATGTCAATCGGAATAAAATGCGCCGATTTAGTCAGCCTGTCCACAATCACCCAAATAGCATTATGCCCTCGCTGAGTGTTCGGTAATCCCGTCACAAAATCCATCGAAATGCTATCCCATTTCCACTCAGGAATACCCAACGGTTGCAACAAACCACTAGGTCTCAAATGTTCCACTTTCCATTTCTGACAAGTCAAACATGCATACACAAACTGAGCCACATCTCTTTTTAAACCAGACCACCAGAAAATCTTCTTCAAATCTTGGTACATCTTATTCGCTCCCGGATGAATACTTAAATTACTTCGGTGTCCTTCCTCCAAAATCATTCTTTTCAACTCCGCATCATCAGGAATACAAATACGACCACGAAATCTCAAAACACCAAAATTATCCACCTTGAAATCCACATTCTCATTCATCATCAACTCAACGAATTTCAAATCCAGCTTTTGTTTCTCACTAACCGACAACAAAAATTCATTAGTAACTTTCAACATTCCAAGCCTCACACTAACCGATGTCACTTCACATACCAAACTCAAATCTCTAAACGATTCCAAAAGTTCCAACTCTTTCACCATCAATGCGGACATATGCAACGATTTCCGGCTCAATGCATCAGCTACCACATTAGCTTTACCAGGATGGTAATTCAAGCCAAAGTCGTAATCTTTCAAGAATTCCAACCATCTCCGTTGTCTCATGTTCAACTCTTTCTGATCAAATAAATATTTCAAGCTTTTATGATCACTAAAGACCTCGAACCTCGCACCATAGAGATAGTGCCTCCAAATCTTCAACACAAAAACTACAGCCGCTAATTCAAGATCATGAGTAGGATAGTTTTTCTCATGAACTCTTAATTGCCTCGAAGCGTAAGCTACCACCTTACCTTCCTGCATCAGCACACCACCCAAACCAATTAAAGAAGCATCACAATACACAATAAATGGTTCATTAGGATTCGGTAAAATAAGAATCGGAGCTGTCGTCAATCTTCTCTTCAGCTCACAAAAACTCTCTTCACATTGAATATCCCAAATGAATGCTTTGCCCTTACAAGTCAACTGCGTCAAAGGAAGATCTAGCTTAGAAAAACCTTCAATGAACCTCCGGTAATAACCAGCCAAACCTAGAAAACTTCGAATTTCAGTAACGGATCTAGGAGCCTCCCATTGTAGAAATGCTTCCACTTTAGATGGATCCACAGCAATACCATTACCAGAAATTACGTGCCCAAGAAAACTCACCTCAGACAACCAGAATTCACACTTGGACAATTTGGCAAAAAGCTTCCTTTCCTTCAAAACCTGCAAAACGATACGCAAATGCTCTGCATGTTCTCCACGAGACTTAGAATAGATTAAAATATCATCAATAAACACCACCACAAAACGATCCAAATGCTCGTGAAAAATCCGATTCATGTATTCCATAAACACACCAGGCGCATTAGAAACCCCGAACGGCATCACCGAATATTCATAATGACCGTAACGTGTTCTAAAGGCCGTCTTCTGAATATCCTCTTCCTTCACCCTTATCTGATGGTACCCCGATCTCAAATCAATCTTACTAAATACATAAGCACCAACCAACTGATCCATCAGATCATCAATCCTTAGAAGCGGATACTTATTCTTAATCGTCACTTTGTTCAACTGGCGATAATCAATACATAACCTCATACTCCCATCTTTCTTTTTCACTAACAAAACTGGAGCACCCCAAGGAGAAACACTTGGCCTCACGAACCTCTTTTCCAACAACTCATTCAACTGCTTTTTCAACTCCACCAATTCAGATGCCGACATTCTATAAGGTGCCATAGAAACAGGTCTAGTACCAGGAACTAGATCTATCGAAAATTCCACCTCTCTCTCTGGCGGTACATCTGAAATATCCTCCGGAAACACCTCAGGAAATTCGCACACAACAGGAAACACATCAAGTGAAACTTGACTATCCACCGATAACAATGCAAACACACCAAACAACTGAGCTTCATCCGCTAAAAGTTTCTTCAACTCTTTGGTAGATAAGAAACTCGAGTCTTCATCTTCCTCAAGAGAAGGAAACCTTACAAGCTTATGATAACAATCAATGTGCACCCGATTAAATTGCAACCAGTTCATTCCCAACACCACATCTAAACCTTCCAATGGTAAACACACCAAATCCATCACAAAGTCTTTGCCATAAATGGCCAAAGGACAACTTAGACACACCAAAGAAGTAGTTACTGACCCCATCGCTGGAGTATCAATAACCATCTCAAAATCCATTACAGACAACACAAGATTCAAACTCTTCGCGCACTCAGACGAAACAAACGAATGAGTCGCTCCAGTATCAATAATAGCAATTAAAGGCATATTATTAATAAAGCAAGTACCTCTTATCAGACGATCTGCCTTTGAAGTCTGAGTTCCCGCCAACGAAAACACTTTCCCACTAGTCTGAGCCTTCTTCGGATTAGGACACTTCGAACTAATGTGACCAGGTTCTCCACAATTGTAACACTTCACGACATTCTTCCTTTTACAATCAGCTAAAACATGCCCAATACCACCACAATTAGAACACTTAATCACATTCCTCCTACATTCATGCTGGCGATGACCCAACTCACCACATTTAAAACACCTAGGAGAATTAGACATACCACCTCCACCTGACCTACGATCAAAAGTACTCCTTTGTTTACCTTTATCAGTCGGTGACACATACGGTCCACCACGGAACTGTTGCTTCCCTTTCCTGTCACTTACACTTTTATAGTGAGCAGAACGAGCCTTACTGTCTTCATCATAGATCCTACAACATTCCACCAAATCAGCAAACCTGCGAATCCTCTGATAACCAATCGCCTGCTTTATCTCAGGACGCAACCCACTTTCATACTTTACACACTTAGAAAATTCAGCAGTCGCTTCCACATAGTGAGGATAAAACTGCACAAGTTCCACAAACTTAGCAGTATACTCAACAACAGATAAATTACCTTGTTTTAGTTCCAAAAACTCAATCTCCTTCTTTCCTCGGACATCTTCCGGAAAATACTTCCTTAGGAACTCTCGACTAAACACCTCCCAAGTAATATCTTCTTCCTCCTCCTCAGCTTCCAACACTTGACGAGTACTGATCCACCAGTCGTCAGCCTCTTCATGTAACATATGAGTGCCCAGCCTCACCTTATCCTCCTCGTCACAATCCATTACCCTGAAAATCCTCTCAATCTCTTTCAACCACAACTGTGCACCATCCGGATCATGTTTCCCTTTAAAGACCGGCGGCTTATTCTTTCTAAACTCGTCATTTCCTGCCGCATTCGGTGCACCCTGCACAGCTCGTGCCATTGCCTCCATCGCAGCAGCCAGAGCAGCAGCATTACGACCAGCCATATTCTATTCGTCCAAATACAGAAACTATGGTTAAACAACCACTTGCTCAACACAACTCGCCCAATATGCCAGACTCAACAGACCCAACTGACACAACAAACACAACTGACACGGACTGGCTCTGATACCACTTAATGTGACGCCCCCAATCTATACCCCCAATTAACACGCAATTAAAGCGGTAAAAGAAAATTCGAAAATTGATCAGAGTATAATTGAATTATCATGGCATAGAAAGGGAGAATCACATCAAAGTAACCAAACAATTAACATGCAACACCTGCTCATTTAGATATGCAACGTGGGGTAACAATCATACAGAGGAAACTTCGTTCCTTACACCCACTTTTCAGAAATTAGAATTAAAGCGGAAAGATCTAAAATCTGAATAACACATATACATATATACATATAAACTTGTCCGTCATACATCAAGTTATACATGTACAGCCAAAATATATCATCAGATAAGCAAAACAATCACACACGGCCACCCTATGCTACCCGGAGTCACATATCAGAGCCGACCGACCAAAATAATGAAGACGCAACTCTTCACAAAAGAATACCTCCAGCAACTCTAATCTGCAACGCCTCATAGAGCGTTATAAAACAGCAGAAGGGTGAGAAAAACAACCATAATATAATTGAATAAAATTATATATATAACCACAAAAATGTACAATAACACATTCTCACCACAACCACATATAAACATAATGCCGCACAATTCTCAAGCATCGAATACCATTACACGCCACACATATACCATACAATCATCAATCACATTCACAAATTCACACACAATTAATTCATGATTTAATGCAATGCACATAGACAGACACCACGACTCTATGCACATGCCATGCGGTACCAACTTCCAATGTCTCTTGTCTCATCATCAGTTCACTCAGGAACTATTGGAACCATCGCTCGTTACTGAGAATCTCAAGTAACTCCCCGTCGGGCCTACGATGTTCACCCGTCGCTTTAAGTCCTCAGGCAACGCCTCATTTTTTCGAGGCACACGACGTTAAGGATTGCTTTAAGTCTCCAAAGGAGCCCACAATCATCTATACATATCGCTTTAAGTCCTCAGGCAACGCCTCGTATTTTTGAGGCACACGATGGTATAGTGGATTCCCTCAAGAATCAAATCGTCACTCAGGACGTTTCAACAATGCACAATATGATGCTTGGCATACAACGACTCATGACTTTCACATTGCATGCTCACACACATCAACAATCATGCATATATCATCAAATATCACACATAGCATTTTCTTGCCTTTCGGCCACAAATCATCATCACAACATCTCATCAAAAACAACTATTCACGATTAATTGATAAAGTCGGCCAAAAGTCGGCTAAAAATAATATATTTCTTCACCAAATCATATAACGTATTTTTAGCTTCACATCCATATAAAGAACACTTAAATCGGATAAACAACGAAGAAGATATGAATATTTCAAAATAACGTAAAAACATAAATCGTACGCCCGACACTACGAAACGGTTCGAAAAAACTGTACCGATTGGACTAGGTTCAGACCTCAAAACTATTTTTCCTAGAAAGAACATCTCGTTAGCTTCCCAACGCTTCGAACGGGGACCAAAACCGACTTACGGTTCAAGAGATATGAATTTCCGAAGTTTCCCCGACAAACCAGAATTTTATGGTTCAGCACAGTATGTATCGATACATAGGCTTTATGTATCGATACAAAAAGACCTCATGTATCGATACATAGCACGCATGTGTCGACACATGCTGTAGTGAAAATGCTGTTTTTCCCAATTTTCACAGTATGTATCGATGCATAGGGGTTATGTATCGATACATAAACCATTTCGTATCGATACATAGCTGTTATGCATCGATTCATGCTCTGTTTTTCCTTAAAAACCAGAATTTCTCAAAATACACCATTGCTGTCCCTTTTCCAAAATGCCCGGAAACTCGACTAAATCGAACATTTTCACCGAAACAAACATATACGCCCAACCACCAAATACATAAGAACAATTTAGAACACATAAACGAAATTTCTACGACGTTCGATTTTTCGATTAAATTTCAACCTTTCAAAAACCAGATTTTTCAAACCTCACCGAATCGAATAAAAAGCACGCTATACGACGACCTAACATTGCTCGATACAACTACGTAATTTATTTCGAATTCTAACCGTGAAAACATCGGTTTCTATCGATTTCCTACAATTCGACCTAAACGGACAAAACAACGGAAACATAACGAAAACTAACCAAAACATAATCGAACTTCATGAAACTTTAAACAACAGCTCACATACATATAACCAACCAACACATGTATTTATACGACTTTTCGACCGTAAAAACATTGGTTTCTATCGATTTCGTCAAATACGGCATAAACGGAAACACATGGAAAACCAACCAAAACATCCACACAAAACATACATAATCATACACAATCATAGTATAATCGAGTTTCGCACCCTTACCCGATAAATTCGCGTTCAAGAAAGTCGGGAGATTGATTTCTTCCTTCACAAGTTTTTTTCTCTCTTTTCTTCTTTCTCTTCTCTTTTCTTCTTCTCTATTTTTCTGGTTTTTCTTTCTTTTTCTTTCTATACTTTCTATTTATTCTAACTTAATCAAAATACACCCAAATGCCCAAAATACCCCTACACTCAAATTTCTCGCAAACGATCCCAAAACGCGATAAAATATATTCCCGCCGAAAAATAACATATTTTCACATAAAAGTCGAAAATACAATAAAATAATAATAAAATAATCAAAACGACCCAATAAACAAAATTGGCAAAACGGGGCGTTACAGAGGAGGAGGGGGTGGTTGATTCTGAGCAGCCACCAATGCTTCCATTATAACAGTGAGTATTTCCAAACTATCCTTCAGAGTTGTCACTTCCTCACGAAGCTCACGGTTCTTTTGTTGCAATTGGTTTTTCCTTAGATTAGCTCGAGTATTATATTGGTGCGACAACTTGGCTGAATGAAGACCAAAAGAAACATCAGACACCTGGAAAAGGCAAAAAAAAATGCATAATAATGCGAATGCAAATGAAGAATGTAAATGTTTCATTCAGCTTTCAAGGATCTTTAAATTATAAAGCAATTACAAACATCTTAAAGAAATAAAGCTTTTTGAAATACTGATAAACACCTCATATTATTGAATATTGGAAAGAGCTACACTTGGAAGTACGAGTTACAAATGATCAAAATACAAGAAGAAAAAGCTAGATCCTAAAGATCTTAAAGAGTATCGATGACGATCCAAGATGATACTTCCTTCGGAGTCTCTTAATCTCTCTCTCATAGTTGTCCTTCATGGCGGTCTTCTCTAATACGAGCTGATCCACAATACCCTTCCAAGCACTTGGAGTATGAGTACGCGATGATGAATTAGTAGAGGAAAATAAATCCTCTCCATGCCTCTTCACAACACTTTGCTCAAGTAACTCAATCAAGTTATCTTTCTCCTTCATCTGCTTTTTCAACTCTAACTTCTCACGGTTTGAAGCGAGAAACTTGGATTCCCAAAGATCTTTTTCTTCCTTCATCTTGGCCAAAACATCTTGAAGAGTTTTCACATCATCAGAAAGAATAGGAAGTGGTGTAGCGACCATTGTAGACATGGGTTTCTCAAAAGGATAAGGCATTTTGAGCTCCTTAGCTCTCCCTCCTTCACCCAAAGCGTATAAGGTTCCAAGGCAATGCAAACTTGACTCCCAAGCTGTCCTCTACCCATCCTATGAATCTTAGTCCAAGCACGAGCCATTCTTCCCCTCAAACCAAGAGAATCATCCCCTCCTTGGAAAAACAAACCCACTAATAGAATATTTTTAGGCTTATCCTTCAACATATAACCAAGCTGACGGCAAGCTAAACTCGGGTCGTAGTTAATTCCACCTTGTGTGTCAAGAAGAGGCACATTGAAGAATTCGCCACAACTATCATTATTCTGGACATTCTAAAAAACAGAAGAAGACCTAGTAATGTCAGCATGAGTAAGGTATATGATCCTCTGAGACCACCTTAAACAATTCTTGTTCTCCATGAAAGCAAATGACTGTGGCAAGTGTGAAATAAACCACTTGTACAACAAAGGTGTGCAACAAACAATGGTACAATTCCCTTTAAAATTCCTATGATGGATGGAGAAATAGGTATCACCAAGTAAAGTCAGAACAGGGTTCCCAATCAAGAAAATCCTAATAGTGTTAACATCCACAAAGTTGTCAACATTAGGGAATAATACTAGTCCGTAGATAAGCAAGGCAAATATAGCCTTAAATGCCAACGTGCTACCAACATTAGCAAATAAAGTGGCTTTCCCAATCAAGAACTTAGAAGTCAAACCCTTGATGTCTCCCTTAACCATAAGTTTAACATCTATATCAGATTTCGTCAAATGGGTGGCTGCACCAATATCTTGGGGCTTAAGAACTTCTTCCAAACCAGTATACGGAACCTTATCAGAAACTGGTATATCCAAAAGATAAGCATACTCTTATAGAGTAGGCATGAGCTGATAATTAGGAAGAGTAAAGCATCGGTAGACAGGATCATAGAATTGCACAAGGGTGTTTAGAATTTCGTCTTCAATGTTGGTAGAAAGAACAAATAGAAGTCTTCAATGACGAAATCTGAAGTCTGCTCGATCAACTACCAAGGATGCTAGCTTTTTCAAATTACTAAGATCAGGAGCTCGGAAACCATACTTCTGAGTATCTCTCCTCCCAATATCCATGATCACAATATCTACGATGTTTGCAAAGGAAAATCTCTAAGATCCTTGAAAACTGATTGAAACAAAATGTCTATGAATGCATGAGTGCATGATCCAACACCCACAAACAAGATCACATAAAGCACATGGGTTCAAAGGTTCGGCGCGAGCATAGAGCCAAGGTTAAGAACCAACCCACAATGGTATGTACTAAGGTTTATATCCACCTGTAGAGTAAGGTTCTAAAAAGTTCCCAGAGTCATAATTCCATCTTTTGGATATTATCGGCTTAAACGACTACTCATCAGCCAATAATATTCTCAAGAGAAACTCGTCTGAGTGTGGTATCGTGTAACAACTAATTCAAGTCTACACCTGAACAGCCACCGCACCACGTCCTAATAAGGCCAAGATATGTTAAAGGCTTCGAAGGTCCTCAGCTTCTCAGGCTCCTAGGTCGGAAAAAGTAATGCCAAATACAACTACTCGTATGACATCAGTAATCCCAAAGGGGCCTCCACTGAGCGGGGGATCTCAAGTCAGCTTAGTAAGGACTACTCCACGTAAGCTAAACAAGACTATACCACCCTCCTATCATAAGTGCACTCAAGTCCGATTATAGGACTTATCTTACCACACAGATCACCAAGCACCCAAACAGAACAAGCAATAACAAACAAATCAAACAAATAAACGCAAATAAATCAAAGTAGGTTGAACCCGCTAAAAACCAGAGATCCCCATCAGAGTCACCACTTTTCTGTAGCGAGGATATTTGTGAGTGTAAGCTATTGATTAACTTAACTCATAAAGCAAGAGTCGCCACCACACTTTTATTTTACCCAAAAGGAAAGGAAAAAAGCGAACAAAACCTAAACAAGTTCTAAACAAGAACAAATGAACAAAGACTGAGTAAGGGGGTTGGTTACGCTAAGGGAAGGTGTTAGCACCCAAAACGTCTATAGTACTATATAGAAACTCTTTGAAATATCTATGCTTTTTGGTTTGAAAAGGTTAGTTTGAAAAGAGATTGGGGAGGTGAGAAGAAAAATATTTTTTAAGATTTTTGTGTTTGGAGAGACTTATCGCCTCATGCCTACGTACCCACAAAGTGCAATATAAGATAAAAACCTCGTAGTTCGTGGTACAAATAACAAAAATTTAATTTGTTATGGTTAATTTTAAATGAAAGGACAAGTCGTTATTTTAAGGAGAAAACTACGACTAGTCACCCATAAGTATAAGAAAATAACATTTGCATAATCTTAAGATGGAGGATTTTGCTTGGATTAGAATCAACAAGTTTATCACTCAACATCTAAGTGAAAAATGTCAACATCTTAAATACTATGGGGAATAGGAGAATTACATCTCAACTATGGAAATGACTCATGTCTAAACTTTTTGAAAATTTTTAAATGAAAAAGTGCACAAAGGCACAAAAAGTTTGGATGAGTTTTTGTATTTTTTATGTCTTTTTGAAATTAGTCAAAGTATGATTAACATTGATTGACATTTATTAAAGAAAACAAGGTTTGAAAAATCACTTGACCAAAGTCAAGGTATTTTTTATGAAAGCGGTTTAATTTTTGAAAACAAGAAGGTTTTGAAAAAGAGAGAAGATTTTGAAAATTAAAGAAGGGGTGGAGAAGAAGTGACTACCCTAGAGCAAGAAAGATAAAAGCTAAAGATAAGAACGGTCTAACCGGACAAGTAATCTCCATAGTATAAGCATTCTTTCCTTTAGATTAGGCCTTGATCAAGATAGGTCTTCAAAAGGAGAACTCCAAGTACCCCAAAAATCCAAAGTTTTTCATCACAAACACCCAAGCATAGGTTAAGATCCTAGTTCTAAGTCAAAAGCTCCATGTCCAATGCAAAGGATAGTAACTTTAGTCCACCATTAAGAGAACAAGTTTTTTAGGGGTTTAAGCCTTTATTAATTTTTTGGTCCAAATGGACAAAATAAAAAGTGCATAAACATAAACAAATGGTCCAAGTGGACAAAGGAAAAAATGGCGGAAACATAAACAAATAATATGATATGATATGATAACATAAAGAAATAAAAAATAAAGAGAGATAGGGAGCAAGAAGGAAGCATAAACATAGTACAATTAATAAACAATATAGAGCAATAGTGATCCAAAATGAGAGAACAAGTTTTGTTTTTTTCCAGAAATGCTCAACTAATCATCCATGAGAATGAAAACATGGCCTCATATATCACCATGGGGAGGCCTCCAACTCAGATAAAATCAACGAGTATGCCAACTAACCCCCAAGGGTAACAAGAGAAATCCAATCTATATTAAACTACGCCATGAAAGAGTAGGAGACTGATAATTCACTTACAAAACACAACAGTTTTCTGATTTCGGGATAAATCAGCGCTATGTTAAGCAATCGTAATCAGACTTATATAGAATCCACGACTATCTAAGCCCGGTCAATAACAATTTTAGTGCTAATGCATGCTGAAAGCTCAAATGTTTTGGACAAAATTTTGGTAAAACTCAGTGCTGAAGAAGATATTCCAACACAAAGAACAAGCTCAAGAATTCTGCCAAAGAACAAAGATGTCGAAGAAGATGCCTCAACTTGAAGATTCGACATCCTGGACTATTATAACAGATTATTATAAATCTGTTTCAAATCTGTTCCAAGATCCTAGGGGCGCTCAGCAGTGGATCAAGGAAAGATTTAAAGCCCAACTGAAGACTATAAAAGAAGACTTAGTCCTAGGGTTTATGCATGTACCTTGAATGTAACTATAGTAACCTAGTTCTCTTGTGTAAAAATAAGGGCTTAGGGTTTTGAGAGTCGTTGGCTCTAGGTTTGTAAGTCTCACTCTGTATCGGTTTGATACATTATGGAAGACTTAGGTACTGTACATATTCAAAAGCCTTTAGGTAATTAATCTTGTATTGTTCTTGGATGAAGCTTTTAAGCAAATCCAAGTTAGCATGTTGGTCAAGTATGCTTGACAGAATTCTGTATTGACAGGGATGGTTTAGATATCATAGATTGTGATTAAGGGAAGTGAGCGGTGATTCTCATATCAAAGAGGGTGGTCTTTGATAAGGATTTCATCGGGTAGATATTAGGAGATAAAGTTGTAAACAGGGGAGTTTAGCTTTATGATAATTCTACAGATAGTGGAGTCTTCTTCCTGGATTGGTATCCCCCAGATGTAGGTGAATTGTACCGAACTGGGTTAATAATTACTGTGTTCTTTTATCATTCTGCAGATTTATATATTCAGTTATTGGTCTTGATGAACATGTTGTAACAGATGTCAAAACATCTGTGTGTCTACATTTCTGATATTCAAAGTATCAGTCCGCTGTTCTGTTCTTATTTAAATAATTATGCAGAACAATGCCTTGACATGTGTTATAACATCTGTTGTCTGCCTTGCCAGAATTTTAATTGGTATCAGAGCAGGCATCCTGTCTGTTTCTGGATGAGATCTTTGAGAGATACTTTCTGGTGTTTAAACAAGGAGAAGTTTTGAAGATCAGATCAATCAACTCAGACATACTTAAGGGTATTAATGGATGGGATGGATGTTTTGGATCGAAGGTAACAACCTGGTGGTTCTTCTTGTTGCTGAGGAGTTTCTACAACAACTGCATGAGAAGTGGCTAGTTCTCTTGTTGGGATGTCTTATAAGATGTTCTGACATCTATTAGGGAAAGCAGAGTTTATTCCTTGGTGGTTCCGCTGCATATGTTTCTGATGGAAGGGCTCTGGAATTATGGGATTCTGGAGTTGTTGCTGAAGATAAATGGTGGAAGATCTCAATCGTCAGCCTCTATATGTGAAGATATCTGCATCTTTTTATTCCAAAGTCGGGAGCGATGGAATGGAAAGAGTTGTTGGAAGATGTCTGTTATTGTGACTTGGTACTTAGAAGCTTGGTTCCATGGTGCAGTTTGAAGTAATTTGAAGAAGAGTGGAGTTGAGTTTAGGTTTATCAAGCTCTTGCTCTGGGAGTTTGATAAATTATTGATCGGCTAAGTTATTAAAGATACTTGAGAACTCTCTCAAGTCCACTCATAAAGGCGTCTCAGTCGTGCATCTGGAGTCTTCTAGTTATTCTTCTGGCTAGAAGGTGTTTTTGTGAAACACAAGTCTGAAGAAAGTGGAGGTGATTTATTTTCACCATCCAAAACAGCAAGGAATGATTCATCTCTCTTAATCCTAAGGGTGGATCCAATCTAAATGGAGTTTTCAGAACTGTTGAGGTAAATAGGGTTCGTTCAGAGAGAATCTTAGTTACTTGAGTCAAGGGTGGCAGGGTTGGTATCTCAACAATGTGTTTGTCAAAGAAGATACTTGCAAAAGATTAAATACTAGATAAGTGTTCATGAAGTGATCTGTTGGAGTGTGCTTCAAGAGTGAAACAGAATTATTAAACAGGGATTTAAGATCAATTGTTATTTGTGTTGCTCACAAGTATTTAATTGATTATCCTTGTATGTGAAGTTCAAGATTGCTGATGTTCAACACGATGTTGGAACATCTCTTCATCTGGTTTGTGCAGATCATGGGAGGGGTACAGCATAAGCTTTTGGTTTTTCCTTGGGTGTTAACCTAAGAATCTGCTTCAGTGTGGTGTAGCAGAAGCATCTAATCTCTGGAGAGTTTCCTGGCAAGAAACTGGTCTAGACAATGGTGATGTGGAAGATGAAAAAGAAGACATCATAATCTTGATGGATAGTTTTTGGATCAGTTTATTGATGATCTAGGAGTATTGGAGTGCAGCAGGTGTGTTCAAGTTGTTACTAGAAGCATCTGGTGTTTATCTGGAAAGTGTCCTAGCAGGAGACTTGTCCAGAATGGAGTGCTGGTGAGAGCACAGCTTGGATCAGTTTATTTCTGATTTAGGTACTTAGGAGCATTGGATCTTGCTCATCTTAGAGTTTAAGGCTAAGTGGCAGTAATCTCTGACTTTCACAGACTGCTCTACTAAGGAAAGTGGCATTCTTTGGTATGGCTATGGTGTAGTCTAGGACTACTTATCTTTTGAAGAATCAGACGTAGCAGGCATGAGTTCTTTGGAATTTCAAAGCAATTATTCATCAAGGTGTGAGCTTGAATGGAATATCTGTGATAAGATTAAGCAGGATGGAGGTTGTCTACTCAAACTTGGTTGTTGAATCAAGTCTATGAGAGCATGGAACTCTTGTTTTGTAATAGGGAGGAGGATCTTCTAAGTGGCAGAAGGAGGAGCTGAATTCAGCAGCTGGATGTCTTATCAGAATGTTCTAACATCAAGTTTAACATCAGGATCTCAGTTGGTGATGTGGCACATCAGCTTAAGATAAGTTGATCTATAGGAGAATGGAAGTTGTGGATGCTTCAAAAAGGTCTATCTCATGCAGTTTGCGGGAGCTATGGATGGAGAAGATGTTACATGTCTAAGGCTTGGTGGATCCAAGATGTCTTGCTATGGAGCAAGTAGTTCATGTAACTTGAAGATCAAATTTCATTGGTGGATCAGTGTATCTTGTGGGAGTTCTGAAAATGGGTGAGATTAGTCAAAAGGTGGCATTTGGGTGATCTTTAGAGTGCATTCAAGCAGGGTGCTTGGAACTAACTACTTTTGGGCAAAAGGGTAGTTGGTTGAAAAAGTCAGGAGGTGTTGATTCTTATCTATCTTGAAGCTTGTGGCAGAAGTTCTCAGTTTATGGAAGATTACCTTCTTTTGGTGGATGAGAGTTTATTTCTCTCTTTGGTATCTGGAGTTCTTGTTGATCAAGTTGGAGGCGCAATGTTGTTTGAAGATCTTCAGTTGGATTACTATGCAGATAGTAAGTCCAGTGGTGGAACATATCTAGAACTATGTTGATTGGTATCTATGATATGTGATGGATGTCCTAACTGATGTTGGAACATTTTCTGGGTTAGTTATCCTTGGAGAAGGATTCTAAGTTCTGTGAGGAACTAGTTACTTACATCGTTTCTAAGAAGTATCTACAATTGTCATATGGGAGAATGATGGAGTAGGAGAGTTGTATTGGATTATGGGGTGTCTATCAAATTAGTTGGCCTAGCTAAGGTCAGTGTAAAAGCTTGTGAAGGGGATACCGCCCCTGCTACGAGTCATGCTAGAGAGAAGTGGATCAGTTTGGCAAGCTGAGAAGTTCTGGAGCATGTATACGATATCTGACATAGTTAAGAAGATAACAAAATAAGAGGTAAGGTATCTCTTTGAGGAATGTGGAGCATTCCAGATCAATTGGGTTTCATCTCAAGGAACATGGAGGTCTATACATGAGAATTCAAGAGGAATTCGTGTGGTGTATAGATGGGTTCAAGAAGAGAGGGATCAATGGAGCTTTGGTCTCAATCCAAGACTTTGTTGATTTAGGATGTTGATCCTAATATGATCTCACGGGAAGCATGATAGTGTTCATGTGTGAGTGATTATTGTTTCTTGTCAGAAGAAGCAATAAGTGCAGTTAATGATTGTGTTCAGTAGGTGGGTTGGATAGAGGGTGCGCTCTTGAAGACATGAAGATGTGTCTTATGTTTTCCATTCATCAACATAAGTGTTCATTGGAGGAACACTAGTTATCTTAGATAGGGGGAGTTGCTCCTTGATCTAAGATGTATTACTGCAGGGGTGCAGTTCAGAATCAAGATTGTTTGGAGGACAAGCAAACTATGATTATTTTGGAGATGGGATGTCAAGAAGGATGTCTTGACATTATATTGTTGTTGCAGGTCATGGGGGACTTGACAGTTCAAGGTGGATCCTACCTTTGTTGGTTAGTTGTGATTGATAAGAAAATGTTGTGAAGCCCTGGTCAAATCAGAAGATGAACTTATCTGATGTCAGGACATTGTTTATGACATGCTCCCTATTGGGTCATTATGGACGGTGTACCTTGGATAGTGGAAAACTTGCACGTGCAAAACATGTTCTTCGGTTTATGCAAAATCTTTGGACGGTGTTCTTTATAGGAGAAACAGTCAAAACTTTCTTGGACGGTGCACTCTCGTTGTTGGAGAAGTCTCATTCGCTATAAATGTTCTTATTAAATTGACCCTTGGTTCGTTAATTCTATGAAGACCGCTTGGGTATTTATAGGAAAGCCTTGGTCACTTTTGTCTCAAGATATGTATCTAATATGTGTTCTCATGGCAGTGTTCAGAATTGTTTCTTGGTTGTGGTGTGTCTGGGTTAGCATGGGACAGTTTTTTGTCAATTTTTGGCAAAAAGGGGGAGAAAGGTTTTATCCTCAGTCTCTTTTGTGTCTTGTGTCTTGAGTTAAGATTTATACCTAGGAATTTCAGGAGTCTCCAATCTCTTGGGTATGTATGTGGGTGTGTACTTCTAGATACCTCATTGTTTCAGGGGGAGTCACATCAGTACTCTAATCATAGCCGACACTCTGGGTGAAGAGACTTTAGGAACATCCTGGTCTTATGGTACAAAGAGTTTTAGCCAAAATTTGCCAAAAGGGGGAGATTGAAAACTCAAATGTTTTGGACAAAATTTTGGTAAAACTCAGTGCTGAAGAAAATGTTCCAACACAAAGAACAAGTTGAAGAATTCTGCCAAAGAACAAAGATGTCGAAGAAGATGCCTCAACTTGAAGACTCGACATCCTGGACTGTTATAACAGATTGTTTTAAATCTGTTTCAAATCTGTTCCAAGATCCTAGGCGCGCTCAGCAGTGGATCAAGGAAAGATTTGAAGCCCAACTGAAGACTATAAAAGAAGACTTAGTCCGAGGGTTTATGCATGTACCTTGAATGTAACTATTGTAACATAGTTCTCTTGTGTAAAAATAAGGGTTTAGGGTTTTGAGAGTCATTGGCTCTAGGTTTGTAAGTCTCACTTTGTATCGGTTTGATACATTGTGGAAGACATAGGTACTGTACAGATTCAGAAGCCTTTAGGTAATGAATCTTGTATTGTTCTTGGATAAAGCTTTTAAACAAATCCAAGTTAGCGTGTTGGTCAAGTATGCTTGACATAATTCTGTATTGACAGGGATGGTTTAGATATCACAGATTGTGATTAAGGGAATTGAGTGGTGATTCTCATATAAAAAAGGGTGGTCTTTGATAAGGATTTCATTGGGTAGAGATTAGGAGATAAAGTTGTAAACGGGGGAGTTTAGCTTTATGATAATTCTACAGATAATGGAGTATTCTTCCTGGATTGGTATCCCCCAGATGTAGGTGAATTGCACTGAACTGGGTTAACAATTGATGTGTTCTTTTATCATTCTGCAGATTTACATATTCTGTTATTGATCTTGATAAACATGTTGGAACAGATGTCGAAACATTTGTGTGTCTGTAGTTATGATATTCAAAGTATTAGTTTGTTGTTCTGTTCTTGTTTAAATAATTATGCAGAACAATGTCTTGACATGTGTTAGGATATCTGTTGTCTGCCTTGCCAGAATTTCACATGCTAGAGAAGTGATATGTAGATCACTCTCCGAAAGTAATACCGCACGAAAAGAAAAGAGGTATCGATCTCATCTTCATCAAGAACTTAAAATAAGTTCCAATGATATTGAAGATTTTCATGGATCAAAAGAAAAAAAGAAGAAGAAGAGGGAAGAAGGGAAGCCAAATTGAATCACAATTTTAAAATAATTTCGTCTTCAAGTTCAACCACTCATCTTAGTGGATTAAAGCACTGAACATATCATTAACTCAAAGCACCTAAAATAAATTGAACAGTTCACTTTAAAGATAGATTTGAATTAGTGAATGTTTATCTAAGTTCATCGACACCCTAAGTCCATTGAATTTAAAGAGAAATAAGAAATTTAAATTGCAAACCAAGGTAAAGATCAAAATGAAGTGGAAGAAGGAGGAAAAGAACTCAAAACAGTCCCAAAACAAGCCAAAAACACAATTTTGGACTGTGTTAATCGATTAACCTTCTGGTGTTAATCGATTAACATAGTGAAAAAAGCAATTCCATAATGCAAAAACAGGTGTTAATCAATTAACACCAGGAGGTTAATCGATTAACACTGTTAAAACAGCAAAAAATCAGTTTGAAAAATGCAAAATCCTTGATCAATCATTTCTTCAAACACCTCATGATCAAGGATGCAATTGTGCACAAAAATTCAAGTAAAACAACAGCAAATAACACCAATGGAACACAATTTGCAAGATTCAAAGATCAAGCAACAAGAATCAACAAGATATCACATTGTGGAAGATGAATCAAGCACAACAATGGTGGAATAAGTGAATTACCACTTCAAATCTTAAAATGCTTCAAATCAACTTCAAGAACCACACTCCAAAGCTTTGATCTACAGAAATTGATGATTAAAAAGTGTTTTTATGGAGGTTTAGCTCAAAGATTAGTAAGCTTCAATGAAAAGCTTACTAACTTTTAATGGAAAAAAAAAAGCTTTGGTGAATTTGGGTAGATGAAGAAAAGTGGGAATGAGGAAGAATTTTGACAAGGTGAATTTGGCTATCAAAAGCTTGTAGAATGAATGAAATGAGGCCTCTATTTATAGAATGTAGGCTTGGAAATTTTGGTGGCTTGGAGCTTGGTTTGGAGCCAAAATTAGGCTTGAAATTTGAATTTGGAGGCAAAATCAAGATCAAGTGGTGATTAATAAGGGTGTATGGTGGGAATTAATTGTGATTATATAGGGGAATTAAAATGAGGTGGTCTAGAATATTCTCATGATAAAACAAGTGAAATTTGGTGTCAAATGCTGCAGAATTTGAATTTGGCTCATCTTTCACAATTCTGCGCGTGGTTAATCGATTAACCATATAATGTTAGTCGATTAACACAACAAAAATTGTGAAAATTTTCCTTTTTGTTGCACTGCTGTGGCTCTGGCTCGATTCTTTTTACTTGTTAAAGAAGGCATGGAAATAAACACATGAACCCAGAAGTCTCTTGAATAATAGACCATCAAATCTTGGGAAACTCTTGATCAAATGATTTTGAATTGTTTGCAGATCAACTTTGACTTTGTTCAGATGAATTTCATTCGAGCCGAGGAACTGGTATTTGAAATTCTTGATCCTAACCTCTTCCTAAAAAAGTTAGTAAAGGGAAAACAGACATATTTTTTATTTTAATTAAAGGTTTGTAAACATAAACATAAACAAACATAAAACAAACAAGAAAACATGGGTGTTTGGTGATCTCCCTTAAGAGCAAATCTACAGAGGAGGGTAAGAGAACCAAAGCTTGTCATCTTGTTTGTGGTATGAGATGCAAATGATATGTGGGATCTTAGGGGTAAAAATTAGGGTATTACATCATGGAATGATGATTTTCAAGGAGATTGAATCTTCATTATTTCAAATATGTTGATGAATGATCATTTGGATCATTCTCTACACTTTGAGATAATGATTGGTTGCTCTTGGTTGATCATTTGAGACTTTTGGTTAAAGATGAGACCGTTCTTTTTTTCTTTTCGTGTGGCATAGCTGTAGGAGAATGATTCACATATCATCTCTAGCATGTTTTAACACAAATATTGTTATTGACTGACCTCCAATAGTATGATCTCTATGTAGATTGTGCTACGATTTCTTAACATAGCGCTAAATTGGTCCCGATTCGAGAAAGTGATCATTCGATCAATAACCATTAACAACTAACTTCTAACTTTACTTTCTGCTCTTTATTTTTCTTCTATTTACTTTCCACCATTTGCTTTCTGCAATTTATTCATTGGTCATTTATCATTATGTCATATTCTTCTTCTTTGATTCTTTATCGGATGAAAACACAAAAATATGATAAAAATGATTCAAACCCTAAAAGGCATTGAATCTGGACTATGGTTATTATCCCTTGCATGGAGTTTTGGACCTTGTACTCAACCCTAACAAAAGGAGACTTGGAGCTGGATTATTTATTTTCTCTGTCTTAGCTTAAGACACTGTGCACACACATGGCTTTCTCTTGGGCTACCTGACAACGAGACCCTTTATTTCTCGCTTCATCTTCCCTTGTATTTTTCATGTATACCTCTCCCCATATTAATGTATTTTCTTTACTTTCTCGTTTTTCTTTGGTTGTGGTTTTGCTTGTTAGATTTCCTTAGGAACTAGAATCGACCTTACCTTTCCTTGAACCCTTGATCTAACGTCAAGTGGCATCCTCTCTTAACCCCTGTAAGTCGATCGCCTTGTGCATTGCCATCAACCAACTCCAAAGCATTCTTGATCCATATATCAAGCCATATCCCATTTTGTAAGTCGACCGCTTCATGCGTCGCCGTCAACTTTTCCCATTTCCATCTCAAACCTTTTTCATACTCATCCCGCGATGAACTTCAAAAAAACAAAAAAGGCAATTAGGATTATGTGCCACGAGCCTTAAGTGTGGAAAAAGAGTAAGAATGAAGCTTTCCTACACTCACTCTGAGTATTTTAGACACAAGACGTTTGACTTGGTGATTCGAAATATTCAACTCTACCCATAATCTTTAGCATATTCCAAATAAAAAACAATCTCTTCTCAAAACCCTAAAATCAACATCAACACATCAAACTTCTCTTTTCTCGCCCCGTGCGATTGAAACTTCTCAAGACACTAATTCCTCTCCCCTGTACGATCCATAAATCAAACAACTTTTCTCAAAGAATATTGTTTAGTCCCTTCTATCACGCATGTAAATTAGTGCTTCAACCTCTCCTAGTGAGCAGACAAACCAATGTTTAGCAGTTAGAATACGACCTAAATAATCGTTCATTAAAAGACACAAACCAACCAACCATAGTCCCCCGAACTACGATTGCTCTAACTTTCTCATTGCACTATGAGGGTACGTAGGCACAGGATTACGAGATCCTAGCGAGCTACCTTTTCTTTTTTATCTATCCAAACCTTTTCCCCGTAGTCCTCCGAACTACTGATGCTCTATTTTTTCATTTCATAATGAAGGTACGTAGGTACAAGGGCCCCAATCCTTGGGGAGCACCCTAACATATAACCTTCCCTTTTTCCCATTTAGCAATTTCCTTTCCTTTCTCTTTAGTTATTTTACCATTCGAAGAAAGTAAATGAACATAAGCTAACATTCGATCACAAATCAGACTAAGAGGTTCCCATTGGGTACAACGGACGTGAGGGGTGTTAATACCTTCCTCTTGCATAATCGACTCCCGAACTTAGAATTTGGTTGCGATGACCATTTTCTTATCTTAAAGGTTTTATCGATATTTTCCTATTCCTTCATTGGGATAAATAAATTTTGGTGGCGACTCTGTTCGAACTAAACTTTTTCTGCGTCCATCGCGAAGGATTGTATTTTTCGAGGTACGACGGGTTGTATCCACTGCCTTCAGGTCGCCTCAGATAGGCCGGCCTAAGACCTTTACAGGTCGACCTATTGCTTTCATAGGCCGACCTATTCACTTTAAAATTTAAGAA
Source organism: Lathyrus tuberosus (assembly GCA_022829125.1). Lineage (NCBI taxonomy): Eukaryota > Viridiplantae > Streptophyta > Magnoliopsida > Fabales > Fabaceae > Lathyrus > Lathyrus tuberosus. The sequence goes on from JALAZF010000183.1 coordinate 3,749,011, forward strand.
TTTGTTTTTCCTTTTAATGTTTCTTGCATTCCTTTTGCTTAATATCTTTCATACACACACACACACACACATATATATATATATATAGTCATACATGCATCATTTTCTAGAAAAGTACTTGAGTAAAACCTAAACAAAACCAGAAATACAAAGTAAACTCATCATCTTCAACTTCTCTATACATACAATCAAACTACACATAATCATTTTTTGATTGGGTGACCATCTAGATTAGGGTTGATAACGTCCAATTAGGTTGGTGTTACCGAGAATATTGGGTTGAGTTCTCTGTGTGTTTCAAATAAGAAAGCCAAGCTGGGGTTTTCCTTCAAGGTCATTGAGGATTTGAAGTTTTTGGACAAGATCACACAAATACAGATTCAGTCGAGTGAATGCTTTGGAATAAGGTAGGTGGTACCTTGTAAGGGAGTAGCGTGAGACGGTGAAATGTGTTCGTGAATCTTGGGTTCAACAAGTGCGTGTTTGGGATTAATTTGACTGAGTGAAAACCTTGAGACGAGAGGTCTTGCAAGGTAGTAACTATAACTGGTGGATTGAAGAGGCATTGTTGGTGATTTGATCAAACTTTGATCAAGGGTTTTGGAGGTGGTAGAATCAACAACAAATCATAGGGTTTGTAGGGTTAGAGTTCTTCATCTCTTGTATATATATTGTTTGCAAAGTATGGTTCATTGCATGCATCTCAATTTGATTTCGAATTTATGGAAGACATAGCCATAGTGACGCTGATTGGGGAACTTCCTAAACAAATCCTTCTCTCTCTCTCTCTCTATCTATCCATCTATCTCTCTTTAATTTTTGTTTTTGCAAATTATTGAATCTTTTGTTGTTTTGATCAATTAGTTTGGAAATCAACTTTTTGACTACGTTTTGAATTATAGTTTGTTGATATAATCATAATCACTTTGATTGTTATTGACTTTAACATCAACAAAACAAATTAAATTTCCAAATGTTATCGATTGCACACAAGGTGTTCGATAAATTGTCTTTATTGCTTTTAATTGATTTTTGATCATTGGAAATAAGCTCTACGTGTAACTTAACATTTAATTTGTTTGTGATTAATCGTTGTTGAACAATTTGTGTTCATTATCATTTAATTATGTAACTTTATGCATATCTGAGCTTTTCAATAGTAGGTTCGATTCGGGTTGTTTTCGTTGTGCCATAAAAATTTTGAAAATCATTTTTCCCAAAAGTTTACATTTTAAATTTGTGATCTATTCATCCCCCTCTACATCGAAGCCTATTGTCTAACAAAAGTGTAATACAAACATTAGAACAATGACTAATATTGTATTATACAATGAAGTGGAATATAAACAAATGATAACTAGCCTAAAACAATGCATACGCTTATAGAATTTGGAACATTGATAGGGTAAACAAAATAAGTTATAACTTACTACAGGAAACTCATTGACAAGCATTAAGCCATCAAAGCCATATTTCAAAAGTAGTAATTATACAATGAGCTCTAGTACACAACACTGTGAATCTGTAATAATTATTCTAATGCATATACTTTTCTTGTTGCAATAGCTATTATAGATGCACATTAGATGTACCAGATTCTGTGTCAAATGATGGAACTAGTATATCTTGTGTCAAAAGATTTGATAACTATTTAAACTCCATATCAATTTTCAAAATTCAAGTTATACTTTTTATGCTTAAAACTAACAAAATTCTAGTGACATTTTTAATATTTTCAAAATTCGAGCCAGGCTCAAATGCAGTACAGTTATATCTGAATCCATTAGGCATGCCTTCACTTTTCAAAACATATCAGGTTGAGAGCTTCAGAAAGGAAAGATATATTCATTAACATGGCTTCTTTTTCGGCCAGCTCGTGAGATATATTTCAACATTTAAGTTTCCCTTTTCAATCATCTAAAACACAAAAGTTCATAACTTATTGGAACCATTATAATGATGATTACTAAAGCATGATTATTTCAGACAGGTTTATAAGTAAATACCTTCGATATAAATAAATGTATGGATAGTAAAATAGCAGCAGCTTCACAAGAAATATGGAGGCAACAATGTTGAACACATTTGTCTTTTTCTGCATAAATCAAGAAACCAGTTAATGAATATTTTACTTAATTTCATAGCTACAGCTCAACAAGTAGTAGCAGAAAAGTGAAAATGACTTCACAAACTATAACCACCACTACCCCTCTTCTGTTATTTTTTTTTATTTTGTGAAGGTTTGGAAGTGGGAAACAATAGAAGGGGAAACATTGACTCTAGATATTGCAACAAACAACAATCCAGCAACCTTGACATAGAAGTACTTTACACCATCTGCATTCTATTGAGATAATGAAAAAATAGTAAATTAAATTCAATACTAAAATTATTTAAACATGATAAAATTCAACATGACACAGGAAATACCTATAAAAACAGGTGAAGCATCACCATCAGCGTCCTCTTTCCAGAACTTGACTTTTCGGAAAAATGTTTCAGCGCTTCCCTTTTGTATTTCACCAGGATCTACATTTCATTTGATTAAGCGAATAAAAAAAGTGAGTTCCTTTTGAGAATGATAAAAAAACACATTTCATGAACCAAACAAGCCCTAGATAGGTAATGAAGTGAAGAGGATAGAAGAATAAACACTTACACTTTAATAGAAGACAACCCTATAAATTGAGATTCACGAAATGGTTGTGACACAAAGCAGTTGAAGATGGTAATTAACGATGATGTAGAAGTGGTCACAGAGGATTTCGAGCGACAATTTGTTATGGTTGGAGATCTGATGCGATTCGCGATGGCAAGAAGAGAGAAACAAAGGTTATGCGTATATTAAGGTTTCGTCTTTGTTTTCTGAGTGATGAGAGGAGAAGAGAAACAGTGGCACTACGACAAATAATTTTTTTATGATGAAACTTTCCCCATGAACAATATAAAATTGAGGGTGTATATAATGGGAGCGCCTCCTTTAATTTAATAAAAAAATAAATCAGTTATCTCGATTTTATGAAAAATTGACATAAATATATGCTCAGGGTTTGAGCTTTGATTCCTAGCTCTTACACTTTTATGTTTTATATGGAACCAAAAAGGCGCCTTTAATTTTTATAGTTTTACATCGGATATGTTACCTCGGTTTTCAGTATAGCCGAGATGCATACTCTCTAATTTTTATTCTTTTTGGAACTAAAAAGGCACCTTTATTTTTTATATAGATTTTACGTCGGATATGTTACCTCGATTTTCAGTATAGCTGCGATAAATACTCTTTATATTTTTTATTCACTAAGTATCTACCTCATTCACTTCTCGAGCCCTAACGAAATAACACTTCTTATCCAGCCAACGAAAGAACACTTATTCTCCAAGGAGCCCTAGCGAACGAAAAAACTCTCTCACCATTAATCTCCGACATGTTATTATTTTTGTTGTTGTTGCTTTGGTCCATTACTGTTGTTCTTGTTATTTTTCATTACTGTTGTTCTTATTATTCTCTTTACATTTAATTATTCCCTCAGTGTCTACCTCATTCACTTCTCGAGCCCCATCAAAAGAACACTTCTTCTCCAGCCAACGAAAGAACACTTATTCTCCAAGGAGCCATAGCGAACGAAAAAACTCTCTCACAATTATTCTCCGGTATGTTGTTATTGTTGTTGTTGTTCTTGTTGTTGCTTTGGTTCATTACTGTTGTTCTTGCTATTCTCCATTACAGTTGTTGTTGTTGTTCAGAAACTTTATTTTTGTTGTCTGTGTTCTATTTTTTTCTTCTATTTTTCATTGATTAAACGGAAATAGTACAAGATTCTTGGATTACATAATTTTTTCCACATCAGAACAATATCCTCTAGCACTACATGAATCTTCCCAATCTACGACTCACTCCTCACCACCCTCATATAAGTCATAGTAAACAATCCTCCTCGACACCTTTCTCTTATTCTTCTTCAGCATCTTCTTCTTTTTGGCATTTCTCACCCTCAGTGCATTCCTGACAGCAGTCGACCTAGATGGCTGGACCTCTCCAGTTGACTGCTGATGGTGTTGTACTGTGGTGATGATTTTGTTCTCGACAGTGACTTCTATTGAGATAATGCTCTTAGCCTTCTCAGATGTAGAACTCGTGTTACTAGGAAGTTAAGAATAGTAGGTTGAAGATGAGGGAATTTAGTATATGAAAGTGTGCATTTATAGAAGAGGTTGAGTGACTCATGCGTCGCTCATGGAAGATGAAACATCTGGTGATTTAATGCTTGCAATGATTAATTCTGATGGTTGATATTCTTGAATGACATGTGACCGTCTTGAGAAATAAAGAATAATTTCAATCATTATAGTCGTTTCTCTCTTTTGGGAAGAGCAAAGGTTGTTTCTTTTTTTTATCAGAATTCAATTTTTCGCACATATTTTTCATTTGGAAAGATAGTAGTTTATCAGATCTTTGCAAATGGTTATCACGTATACCTAAGTTTAATGTAATTACTTGGAGTGCATACGACATTTCTAAACAAGTTTTTTATGTCACTGATCTTTCTAACACTAGATGGTCACTTGTTCTTCAAGGTAAACATCTTCTCGATAGTACTAATGAAAATCAAGATTTTAACTATGAGACGCCTTGTTTAGCAACACATGTACGTAAAGCATCTGAAGAAAATGATTCAGATGATGTGCAGGCTATTCATCGTGATCATGAAGAGGGGATATGGGAAAACTAGTAAGTGAATATTTTATATCCCTTGGAAATTTATAATTAATCATTTTACTCCTTTTTAATCATTGTATTATATATTTAAGGTTGTTGTTGATTGACCTAATTAGTTTTAAATGTTGTTCAAACTATAAGTGCTTAAAGACCAGTGACAAATCATATTGGACAACCTACAAAACTTTCCATTTTGATTATTGCTTTTGTTTCATAACCCTTTGTTTTAGTTTTGATGTAAAATTATAAAGTGTGTGTCATTTTGAATGCATTTGGTTTAACCAATGAATATTTGTGGTACAATCTTTTAGATTGAGAAATTGACAAAATGTACAATATTTCTGTTTCAGGAATATGCAAAATATGGTTATATATTCAGGAATATGGTTCTGTAAATGGTTCTGTAATACAGGTGCAAACGACAGTAAAAAAAAACTTATCCCCTCGGTGCTTACATAAAACCGAGGTAATAACATTGAGATATTACATCGGTTCTATAAAACACCGAGTGTTAATATTGGGCGCGCCATCCAGTTTTGAAAATAATAAATATGCTGACGATGTGGATCGAACTCACGACCTTTTAATTTCTAACCTAGGTTTAAAAAACTCCGAGATGACAAGTGATTACTTTTCATGTTGCCCTTCGTTACCTCGCCTGTGTAGCTGATGTTAAATGCATTTCACGATCGATAGTAAATGTGTTATTTGTAGTAGTGTAGTGAGTGATGAGTAGATATGCTAGGGGTTTCACTTGAGAGAGAGGCATTGCGATTTCAAAATGAGTGGTGTGTGTGGAGTATAATGAGTCTCAGGGTATAACGATAACGTGTTTGTTTTGGCTAAGTGGGGTCCTCGGACGTGTCAGGGTACTCGCGGTTCAATCTTTCTTACCCGACTCGCCAATTTTAACCAGCTAAACTCGTCTTCTTTACCTGTTGGATCAGTTTGACCGTTTAGACCCGTCCAACTTCATTTTTTTTCCTTCCAATTTTTATCAAATTGAGCTGGGTGTTTAATTTTTGTCCACAAACAATCCCAAAATATATCCATATATACAGTATGACAAATCAAAACTTTAGCTAGTTATGTGAACTGCGAGATTATAGCAGTACTCTATATCCTTTGCTTTATGTAAAACTAGTGGGAAACCAATGCGTCCGCACGGGTTCCGGTGTGGACCGCGGATACGTCATCAAATTATGTTATGAAATATAAAAAAAAAACCGAAAATATAAAAATTTTGTTGTAAATAAAAAAAATAAAAATCATAACACCCAGTAATAAAACAATCGTGTTCAAAATTTTGATCAGCAACTTTATGTTCATTTTCCAGAACTAAGAATTTTGATCAGAAACTTCATGTTCCTATTAATTTTCAATATTTTGATAAGTGAGTTCATGTTCCCATTAATATTCAATCTTTTGATCAGAAACTTCATGTTCCCGTTAATTTTCAATGTTTTGATCAGTAATTTCATGTTCCCGTTAATATTCAATATTTTGATCAGTAACTTCATGTTCCTGTTAATATTCAACATTTTGCTCAGTAACTTCATGCTCCCATTAATATTCAATATTTTGATAAGTAACGTCATGTTCCCGTTAATATTCAATATTTTAATCAGTAACTTCGTGTTCCCATTAATATTCGAATTTTCTATCAATAACTTCAAATTCGCGTTAATATTTAATATTTTGATCAGTAACTTCGTGTTCCCGTTAATATTCAAATTTTCTATCAGTAACTTCAAATTCCCGTTAATATTCAATATTTTGATCAGTAACTTCATGTTCCCGTTAATATTAAATATTTTGATGAGTAACTTCATGTTCCCGTTAATATTTAATATGTTGATCAATAATCTCATGTTCACGTGATAATTATTTTAATTTTGTGTTTTAATAGTATGTATAAGTTGTGATATGTTCAAAAATTGTTTTCTAGCGTTGATAAACATAAAAAAAATATGGATTATAAAAAATAGAGTAATGAAAAAAGATTTATGCTGATTTAATGAAAAAAAAAGCAATTAAAATCAAAAGATATGGACTAAACAATAGAGTAACATTTGATCATAAATTAAAATTTTAATACAATTTATTATGTTTACAATTTAATACAATTCCTTTTTAAAATTGAGAATTTTGAAAAATGCTCATAAAAATTATTAGTCATAATAACATCTAATAGAAAATATGAAATATATATATATATGGGGCATATCAAGTGAGAGTGATTTTAAAATGAGAGATGAGAGGAATAAACAACAGCCATTAGATTAGATTATCAAGAGAGAGAGAAATTAATAGTCACATTAATGAATAAGTTTAATCATTATTGTTTGATTGATCTAATGGTTGTTATTTATTCCTCTCATCTCTCATTTTAAAATCGCTCTCACTTGATATGCTCACTATATATATATATATATGGTCATTAAAGTATTGTAATTTTACACCATTGATCGTGAAGACTTGATCAGATCCTGTTGAAGTGGGCCACCAAGTACGTCTGAGATGCTGGACGTATGAAGAGGAGGAGGGGGTGTACCTGCAAGGCACTCTGACGCTCAATTAAGAAAGAGTCAGAGAAAAGGGGCAAGTACAAAGCATGAGTTTCAAGGGTGATTATTCGATACCTGACCCTCTCAAGTGAAAGGGTTTATATAGTGCCCCCAGCGCATGGCCAACGGTCCTATTCTCGGGGCGAAATAACGGTTTTCCCAAAGAATAGATAACTGCCCAAACTAGCCGTTATGTCGGGCAGGGTGCCCAAAACCAGCTGTTATGTCGGGCATAGACATAGTTTTGGGCACATGCCCTTAGCTGTTCGGGGAGTGAAGAAGTCGTGCGGAACGGGCAGCTGTTCCGGGGAGGAACGATGCATTCCATGCCCGGTTGGAGGGGCAAAAGGGTAACTTTTGCCCCTTTGTGGATTGGACTTAGGCAATTGGGCCGTTCTGGGAGCAGAAGTGGATTGGGCCATGCCTGGCCATTGGTCCAGTCCAGAACAGGAGTCCCCCTAAGTCGTTGCTCCTGAGCATGGGAGTGATGGCTTAAGACAGCTCGTGGCTCCGAGGAGCTAGCGTGAAGTCGTCGTTTGGTGACGAAGAAAGTTGTCTCGTGGTGCTCGTGGCCCTTGATGTTCATGATATTTATGTTTGTGTCTGGATTGCCCGTCATACGAGGAGACTAACGGTTAGGAGGAATGGGAAACGTTGGGTGCCACGTGCGCCTCCAGCCTTGGGCAGCAGTTACTAGGCAATGATGGCTAGTTAATAGCCATTATGACCTACGAGGGTGTGCCACTGCACGTGTCCCTCAGTATAAAAGGGGAAGACTCAGTTCATTTTGAACTTTTTGATTTTTCTTCTCTTCGTCTTCCTTAGAGCATCTGTTCGTCGCCGCCGTTCATTATTCCGGCCACCGTACCAAGTCTCGAGCAACCGCTTTTCATCTTTTTTTACCAAGTAAGTTTGCTGATTTTGTGATCTTTTGTCCTTTTTGATGGTTATTTGTAGATTGCATGCAGTTAGGTTTAGGTTTAGAAGATGAATTGTTTCATTTCCGGCGGTTGTTGGTGGTGGACGGTGGTTATGCCATTTTCCGCCGCCGTCGAGGCCGCTGGGTTTTTAGGATATCTCGCGAGTAGGGCGGTTTCTGGCGTTGTCGCGATGACGATGCAAGTGTAGTCGTCGCGGTTGATCAGATTCTGACGTTACGATGAAGTTTCTGGTTAAGCGCTTGCAGTTTTCGGTGAAGATTTGCAGTTTTCGGTGAAGCTTCAAACGGAAACTGGGAAGTGGCTCAAGGAAGTTCCTCGTACGGAAGCGGTTCGTTCCGAGCGTCTCCTCGTGGGAGACTCTTGAGTTTTTCGTTTGATGTTAGGGCTTAGGCCGGGGACGTCGTCCTCAGCCCTTTACGCGCCCTTTCACTTGACTAGCGGTGGAAGGGTGGATTTGATTCTTTGTCGAATTCACTTTTTTCTCTGCTTTTCAGGTGATTGACATGGCGACAGGGCCAGACAGGGAAGTTATACTGGATTCGTCTGAGGAGGAAGTGAGTTCCTCGAAAAGCAGCAGTTCTGAGGCCTCGAGTGTCCCTAGCGAAGCCGGGGAGGAAGAGGAAACTGAGGAGGAGATTGTCGAAGGCTCAACGGAGGAGTGGTCGGTGGCTGAGCCTGTCGAGCACGTGTCCATTTTTGCGACGTATCTGGGGGATGTCTTTACGGTCGTCAGGCCAGAGAGGGAGTGGAAGGTGCACTTCCCCTCCGAGGATGATAGGGTCTGCATAAATTTCGGGGAGCATTTCGCCATGTATGAGTATGCATTCAAAGAGCTGGGACTGAGGCTGCCATTCACTGATTTCCAGCAGTTAGTGTTCGTGCATCTGGATTTGGCCCCGACGCAGCTGCACCCGAACTCGCTGGCCTTCATCCGGGAATTTGAGCTGACGTGCGAATATTTAGGGATAGGGGCTACTCTCCCTTTATTTTTCACTGTCTTCCATCTTCAACGGCAGCTGACGGGGAGGAAGTATGGTTGGGTTTCATTGAAACAGCCTCGCAAGTTGTTCAAGCCCTTTTCAGAGTCGATTCGGACGTTCAAGGAGAGGTTCTACATTATAGAGCCTGTATCGGGAGCCGCCCAGGATAACACGTATGTCTGGGCGATTGAAGTTGACGAGGAGGGCAACGACAGGCGTGGTGAGGCTGAGAGGTTCATCGGGGAAAGAGAATTCAAGTTCCCTTTTCACTAGGGACCTGGCCATTTTGCCAAGGAGGCCAACAAGTATGTTCTCCAGCCGACTTTCTTTTTTTCTTTCCCTTTTCACGAAATAGATGTCGTTGGTTATGATACGCTGGTGAAGTACGTTAGCTCTTTTCGTCTTGCTGAATGCTGGACGAAGAAGGGTGACCCCATCTTCGAGGATGATGGTAGCCAGAGGGTGGAGTGTCATTTCATTAACCAAGGCGCTTTTGGAGTGCAAGACTCCCGTGGAAGCTTACAAATTGCTTAGTAGTTTTAGTCATTTGACTTGTCTGACATATTTTTTCTTCGTCGTCTAACGCTCTTATTTTGTTTGTGCAGGTGAGATGCCTCTTGCTCACGAAAGGATGGTAAAGAATGCTCTCGCAAGGAACAAGCCCGGAACGGTTGTTCCCAAGACTCAGTTTCCTCAACGTGCTCCTCCTCCTCCTCAAACTGCGTCGGGGAGTGCTTTGGTTGTCCCTGCCCAAGGATCCCCATTGCCTCTGGCCTCAAGGTTCAAGTGGTTCAGGCCTAGCGAAGCGGTAGACCTCAGTCGGGCACCAGAAAAAGGGAAGTTGAGCTTCCTTCGTCCATCCTTGACAGAAAGTTCTTTGAGGGGACATCCCTGGTTGTGCCGTGGGCAAAATCTCTCCGGCTGGAAGGCATGGATCGCCCGAGCAAGAGGGCGCTGGTGGCCCAAGATGCCTCTGCACTGGTCAGAGTTTTGGAGATGGCGGCCATCTATGCCGAAGGGGACTCTGCAACCGAATCTGAACTTAGAGCCACCCGGGCTACCATGGCATCTCTGAAGAGACGGCGAGAAAAGCCAAGGAGGAGGTTAGGAGTGCTGAGGATGCCCGGAAGAAGGTGGACAAGGAGGTGACCAAGCTGAAGGGGGAGAATTCTACGCTGGTTGCGGAGAAGAAGGCGGCTGAGGAGCTGGTCGAGCAGCTGAGGGCGGCCAATGCTCCGGGCGAAGATGAACCTGAGGACGTGAAGGAGCTAAAGACAAGGTCTGAGCTGGTTGCCCGTATGTTGGCTGCCGAGGATGACAACATCATCATTGCGGACGAATCCTTCAGAAATGTCGTGTCTCAACTGCGAGTGGTGAACCCCGAACTTGACATTTCCACCGAGGGTACTCACTATCTGGCGCACGTCGAAGACGCCCAGATAATTAGACCGGACTCTCTCCTCGAAGAGCATGCCGAGAATTAGACCGTGGAAAGCCAGGAGCCTCAGCCTAACGCCGAGCAGACTGACCAGATGGACGAGTGAAGGTTTTTGTTGTTGTTGTAATTTTGTCCGGCATGCGTGTCGTGTAATTTGTTGTAACTTATTTTGAATGGGGGTGTGGCCCCCAGTTTATGTAACAAGCATAATTGTGGTCCTTGCGGCCACTCATTACTTTCAATTATGTATGTGTCTGACCCTCGTGGCCGGTTTTGTGATGTGCATGGTTTTATCTACTTTAAATTCTGCTAAGTGTTGTACTTTTGCTCGATATGCATGTGTGCCCGTAATAGGGATTATTTTGATTTACGTTAAGTTTCAGGGAATTGCTCGTTGTAGATGTGTTCGGCAGTGAGGGGTACTGGTCGAACGACCGGGGAATATCCGGGCTAGGATGCGGAGCTCAGGTCGCGTTTGAGGCCTGAGTTCGTGGTATGAACCTCCCATCGCGAGCTGGGTGTTCTGCTTGTCGTGGTACTTTGACGACGACGGTGCTCGATTGAGGGACCGCTGTCAAGCAGAGACCCAGCTCGTTCTTGAGCGGAGTTCTGGTTCACTGGCATGTGAAGCTTGTACCTAGGCGTGCACCATGGTCGGTAGGCGATGCTCGTCGTCGTGACGGATTGAACCGATACTTAAGGCTTTAGCTGTAGTATTGTTTCAGCTTTTCGGCATTCCATGGTCGAGCAAGTTCTTCCCCGTTGAGACGTTCTCGGTAATAGGCCCCATTCTTCATTTTTGCCCAGACACGATAGGGTCCATCCCAGTTGGCGGCTAGTTTGCCTTCGCGAGAGTCTTTATGGTTTCTCCTTAGGACGAGGCTACCCACGTCGAACTCTCATCGTATGACTTTGGCGTTGTGCCTGATGGCAATTTTTTGTTTTAACCAGGCTTCGCGGAGGGTTGCCCCTGTTCAGATTTCCTCGATGAGATCGAGTTTCTCCCTTAGTACCTCATCATTCATTTCTTCGTCGAGTGGTGACTCTGTCCGCCTGGAGGGTACATGAACTTCGATGGGGATCACGGCTTCGGTCCCATAGGCTAGACGAATGGGTGTTTCCCTGGTTGAAGAGTGTGTAGTTGTGCGGTATGCCCATAAGACGATGTGCAGTTCCTCGACCCAAGTTTTCTTTATTTCATCTAGCCTTCGTTTGAGGCCTCGAAGGATGACTCGGTTTGCCGCTTCAGCTTGCGTGTTTGTCTGAGGATGTTCGACGGATGCAAAGTGTTGCTTCGTGCCGAGCTGGGCGACGAAGTCCTGGAACTTCCTATCCGTGAACTGTGTCTCATTGTCCGTGACTATCGCCTGGGGGATGCCAAAACATGCGAGGATGTTTCGTTTGTAGAAACGCATATGTTAAGGGCAGTTATCCTGGCTAGAGCCTTCGCTTCTATCCATTTTGGGAAGTAATCCACACCTACTATTAAGTATTTGTTATGGTTTGATCCTACCACGAAGGGTCCTAGGATGTCCAGGCCCCACCAGGCAAATGGCCACGGGGAGGACATAACCTTGAGCTTGTTAGGTGGAGCTAGGTGCATGTCCCCGTTGTAACGCCCCATTTTGTCCGATTTATTTAATCGAGTCGATTTAATTATTTTCGTTTTTATATTATTTTATTCTTGACTTTTATTTGACAATATATTATTTTTCATCGTTATTATGTTTTATCGCATTTTGAGAGCGTTTGGGAGATATTTGAGCTGAGGGGTAAAATGGTCATTTGATTAGTTAGATATTTTAGAAAATATAAGTTATTTTATTTATAAGAGAAAGAGAGAAAAAGAGAGAGTTTATGAGAAATAGAGAAAGAGAAAAGAAGAGAAAGAGAAAGGAAGGGAAAGAGAGGAGAAGAGAAAATCATCAGAACAAAGCTTGGATAATCGATTAATCGGGTAAGGGTGAGAAGTTTCGATTATATTACGATTGTATATGTATATGTGTGTGATTGTGTGAATGTTTTCTTGTTTTTATAATGTTTTTACATTTGATAAATTGATGAACAATTGATAGAAATCGATGTTTTCACGAGTGAAACTTGATATAAACTGCGTAGAATACTTGTTGTTATGTTTGGAACATGTTTTGGTTGATATATTGTGATTTGGAAGTGTTTGGGTGGAAGAAATGATGAATTTTGACCCAAAATGACCCATAACAGCGCTGCTGAGAATTTTTGGGTTCGCAGGTTTGCTTTGCGAACCACAACGAAGGGGAAAGCGAAGGTTCGCCCAGAAGTTCGCATTGCGAACTTTATGCTGTTTTTTCTCTGCCACGGTTCGCTGGGGGTTTGCATTGCGAATAGGAAAGCGAACGTGACAGATTTCCCATTTTATTTCCTTCATAACTTTTGAACCGTAAGTCCGTTTTGGCCGCCGTTCGAAGCGTTAGAAAGCTAATGAGATATTCTTTCTATTAAAAATGGTTTGGATGGCAGTAGATGATTTATTTAAGTCTTGGTTGTGTAAAAGTGTTGGGTTGTCGGGTTTTTATCTCGTTAAATGCGTGCGGTCGGTGTTTTACAGTGTGTTATGCTATTGTTATATGACGTGGAGCTTTTATGTGGTTTATATGATGTTGAAGCATGTGATAAGTTGTTGTAATTGTTGTGGCTTTATGGCAAAATACTTTGTTGACTTGAATACAAATGTATGGTATTAATGTATGTTATTGTGGGTAGTCTTCGTGGCGTGAATCCTAGTGTTGTGAGTATCATTGTATGATTGCAGGATTGTTGTGGTTGATGGTGAGTAATTCTTGATGTGAATTGATATGAGTGTATATGCTAAAATGCTAATTGTTATGGTTTATGGATTATGATGAAATGCATTGTTTATGTGAAATTCAATGTGTGTTATTTGGTGGCCTTATGGCAAATAAATGCATTGTTTTGGGTTTGATTGCAATGCATGATTATTGATATTGAGAGGGTCCACATGGTTATATATGTATATGCATTTGATTGTCGTAAGTCATTTGTATGGCAAGCATCATGATATGCATCTTGTGATGTCGTGTGCCCTTGTGGGGTGTGAGCGACGAAACGATTCCAGAGGGAATCTGCTGTAACGGTCGTGAGCCTTAAACAAAGAGGACCTAAAGCAATGTTATAGATGATCGTGAGCCTTATACAAAGAGGACCTAAAGCGATCAGATCGTGAGCCTTATACAAAGAGGACCTAAAGCGATCCATAAACGTCGTGAGCCTTATACAAGACGACCTAAAGCGATGGCGAACATCGTTTGCCCGACGGGGAGTTACACTAAGTAACAAGCGATGATTCCAATAATTCCTGAGTGAATTAATGATGAGAATGATGGATGGATGGTACCGCATGCATAGAGTCGTTGTGTCGGTCTCTGTGCATTTGCATAAATCATGAATGGATTGATTATGTGTGGGAGATTGTGAATTGATTGATTATGTGTTGAGCTCGTGATAACATTGCTGATTTGATATGCATTTGTGATAAATGCATTGGTTATGGATGATATGTTTTATGTATAGACATATGCTATGTTTTGTGGGGATGTTGTGCCTTACAATGATTGTATTAATTACCTATGATATGCTATATATGAATATATGTGATGTGTGGGTGTGTTTCTATATGTCATAACTTTGGTATGCCTTATGTTTGAATATGTGATTATGTTGGTATAATTGATATATGCTATGTGGTTGGATTATTAGAAATAAGTTATGTATCTGTGTCATGCTATATGTAATAGTATGTGATGCTTGTGGTGAGAATAATTATGCATGTGAATTTATATGTGTTTGCATATTATTATGCAATCTTGATTTAGGTGTTATTTCTCACCCTTCTGCTGTGGTTTGTTGCTCTATGAGGCAATTACAGATTAGTATCTTGGAGGCTTTTGTGAAGATTAGTTCTCCATCCTTTTGTCGGTCTGTCTGTTCTGATACGTAACACGGGAGTCGGGGAACGCTTTTGTTATATATGTATACATTTGTTGGATCTATTTTGTATTACCTTTGTATGAATATTTTGATGTTATAAAATAATTTATTTTGTAAAACAAGTCAGTTATGGATCTTTCCGCTTTATTCCATAATTGAACTTTCCCTTTATTGGAAAAAGTTTCCCTTTTAGGTTTATTTCATTTTGTGTTATGTATCAAATTTATGAGCAGGGATTATGTTTTCTTTCTTTAAATGTGGCATCCTTATTTCTGTCTAAGAATAAATTTTTATTTACTCTGATTTATTTATGTATTATTTATCCGCGATGGGAATTGGGGTGTTACATTAGTGGTATCAGAGCAAGTCGGTTTGTCCAGCTAAGTTGTTGAGTCAGTTGGTGTGACAGTTGAATACTGTCGATGTTGTTTGTTCCTTAGTATGTGATATGTGTGTGAAACACTGTCAATGCTTTCTGGTTTTCTAATCCTTTGTCTTCAGGATTGAGAATGAGATAAGTGGGGGAGAAGTTGGTGCTTCTCCAAGTTGCTTCAGGTGTGGAGCGTTGGCTCAGTGTGTTGTAGATTGCAAGAGTGTAAGTGTTGTTTGGACAGTGTTGTTCCCGATTCCGGAGGGAATGCGGAGGTAAGGTTTATGTCAACTACGGATTTGTGCCTTAGGTAGTTTTGTGCACAAGATGCAAGAAATGCTATTATAGTTTGGTCAAGACAGTTTATGCCCCATCATGATTGTCGGCTGTCTATTGACAAATTGAGGAACTGATCACCCTTAATCTCTTGTTGATAGTAGACGGAATTATGTTGGATGGAATAGACGTGTCTTTCCAGCTTTGATAGTGTGTGCAATGAATTGTTTGGAGTTAAGAAAATGATTACGGATTGTTTTGTTGAGTCGATGAAGATTCTTATATCGGAAGATGAGACGGATTAGAGGTTTTGGTATGTTGGTTCAGTTGGGAAGTCATTGAGAGAGAACGATTGGGTATCGTTAATGGTTGTTCTCAGAGAGTATAGTGTGAACTCAAATTTGACGAAGGTGAGGATTTGAGGTTTGGATCTGCTAAGTAAAAAGAAGAACTTTTAGGAAGTGAAACTCAGATGTTTGTCATGTTTGTGATGATAGTGTTTTGGATTTTGGCAGGAAGCCACAGTGAAGGGCTTCCAGTTGTGCGTGATTCTAGATGTGTTTCCGGATGGAATATTGGATGTTGGTGTTAGAATTACCCAGTGAAGAATTTTGCAAAAACTTTAAGAATTTATATCTTTTGGAATTTGGTTGGGCATTACAATGTACAGTGATGTTGTTTGGGTGATAGTAATGCGTCTGGAATGTTTGTGGAGTATATGAACCATATCCTCGATATTTGATTGGATAAGTTTGGAGTGGTGTTCATTAGGGATATTCGGATCTGTTATAAACTCAGAGGAAGGACAAGTAGATTGTTTGAGAATTGAATTACAAGTGTTGAAAAGAGACGAAGTTTTATGCTAAGTCATTCAAGTGAGAATTTTGGTGGAAAAAGGTTAGTTTTCTTAGATATGTTATTTCGGATGAAAGTATGGTTAATGGATTCATCGGAAGTAGATGCAGTTCTACAATGAGAGGCTCCAAAGTAGGTTAAGGAGATTAGAAACTTTTGGGCTTAGTTGGTTGTTACTGCAGGCTATGGAAGACTTTGCTAAGTTCGTACTTCTGTTATCTCAGTTAACTTGCAAAGGGTGAGTCATTTGTTTTGGATGTTCGTTGTGAGTAAGTTTTGGTGAGCTGAAGTAGAGATTGACTACGGCTCCAATTTTGATTCTGCCTGATCCTAATAAATTGTTTATGGAATATTGGGATGCGTCCTTGATGAGTGTAGTTAGTGTGTTAATGCGAGAGGGTAAAGTCATTTCTTATGCTTTACGACAATTGAGGATTCATGATTTCAAGATGGCTGCGGTTACTTTTGTGCTGAGAATCTAGAGGAATTATTTTGAGGGTTGTAGGTTCAAGGTGTTTGGTAATCACAAGAGTATTGAGTACTTGTTTGGTCAGAAGGAATAAAGTAGGAGACAACGAGGATGGTTGGAATTCCTTATTAGTTATGACCTTGGCTCGAATTATCCTATTGGTAAAGTTAATGTCGTGCCTGATGAGTTAAGTCGAAAGTTTTTACATATGTCTGTTTTGATGGTTAAAGAGTGAGAACTTCTGGAAGAATTTAGGGATTTGAGTTTGGTGTGTGAATTGACATCTGATGGCGTGAGGCTTGGTCTGTTAAAGGTCACTAATGATTTTTTGTTGACCGTTAGCGAGAAACAGAGGATGGATGTGAAATTTGTTGAATTAATGACGGTTGGAGATAAAGGTGTGAATGGTGACTTTAAATTGGATGATCAGGGTGTTTTGAGATTCCATGGTAAAATTTGTATCCCTGATGGTTCGGAATTGAAATAGATGATTTTAGAGGAAGGACACCGGAGTAGTTTGAGTATACATCCGGGAGCTAATAAAATGTATCAAGATTTGAAGAAGATCTTGTGATGGTCAGAGAATTAGAGTTGGTTGAGCAGTTCAGAGACTTGTGTCTGTGTGTAAGCTAACACAGCAGAGTGTGAGGTTGGGTATATTAAAAGGGAACAGTGATTTTTGGCGAATATTAGAAAGAGTTAGACTTTGGACGTGGGATTGATAGTTTTTATGGTTACGAGTAATCAGAGTACGTAGCGAAAGTGTGATGTGGCACATTTCGTATATGCATGTGTGACTTGTAAGAGTTCATAGATTGAACATTGAAAACATGTAGGAATGATGAGACCATTGGACGTTTCAGAATGGAAGTGTTAGGTGAAAGGTTTAAATATTATTCATGGGCTACTATGTAGATGGATGTTTTGGTTATATGTTCGATTGGTGAATCGTAGCATTGTTGTAATAATGTTGTGTGACAAAGATGTTGGTATTGTGGTTATGTAGAGGTTGTTGAAACTATGTTGGGTCGTGCAACTTTATGTTCTTGTTTTGTTGTTGCCTCGTTTCTATCGTGAGGGTTCGAGTGCGAGTAGCTAATTCCTTTGTGGGGAATTAGGGGAGTGTTACCTACGGTGATGGTAACGATCTTGTTGTGTTTCGGTTCAAGAGTGAACCTGTGTGTTCGTAACTTAGGTATTCCTTGAGTCGTGGGTTGGTCGTCAAGTGCATTGTATGGGCATTACATCTTGTCGTTGTCATTATTACTGTTGTCGTGTCGTTGTAGTAGTTGTTGTTAGCAAGGTGGTTTGTCAGTTTGTGTTATTCGTGGTGTGCCTTTGTTGGCATGATAGTTTGTTAGTCGAATGCGAGAGTCGTATCCAGAGTTGTTCGTATCAGTTATATTTTCGAGGACGAAAATGTCTAAGTGGGGGAGAATTGTAACGCCCCGTTTTGTCCGATTTATTTAATCGAGTCGATTTAATTATTTTCATTTTTATATTATTTTATTCTTGGCTTTTATTTGACAATATATTATTTTTCATCATTATTATGTTTTATCGCATTTTGAGAGCGTTTGGGAGATATTTGAGCTGAGAGGTAAAATGGTCATTTAATTAGTTAGATATTTTAGAAAATATAAGTTATTTTGTTTATAAGAGAAAGAGAGAAAAAGAGAGAGTTTATGAGAAATAGAGAAAGAGAAAAGAAGACAAAGAGAAAGGAAGGGAAAGAGAGGAGAAGAGAAAATCATCAGAACAAAGCTTGGATAATCGATTAATCGGGTAAGGGTGAGAAGTTTCGATTATATTTCGATTGTATATGTATATGTGTGTGATTGTGTGAATGTTTTCTTGTTTTTATAATGTTTTTACATTTGATAAATTGATGAACAATTGATAGAAATCGATGTTTTCACGGGTGAAAGTTGATATAAACTGCGTAGAATACTTGTTGTTATGTTTGGAACATGTTTTGGTTGATATATTGTGATTTGGAAGTGTTTGGGTGGAAGAAATGATGAATTTTGACCCAAAATGACCCATAACAGCGCTGCTGAGAATTTCTGGGTTCGCAGGTTCGCTTTGCGAACCTCAGCAAAGGGGAAAGCGAAGGTTCGCCCAGAAGTTCGCATTGCGAACTTTATGCTGTTTTTTCTCTGCCACGGTTCGCTGGGGGTTCGCATTGCGAATAGGAAAGCGAACGTGACAGATTTCCCATTTTGTTTCCTTCATAACTTTTGAACCGTAAGTCCGTTTTGGCCGTCGTTCGAAGTGTTGGAAAGCTAATGAGATATTATTTCTATTTAAAATGTTTTTGAGGGCAGTAGATGATTTATTTAAGTCGTGGTTGTGTAAAAGTGTAGGGTTGTCGGGTTTTTATCGCGTTAAATGTGTGCGGTCGGTGTTTTACAGTGTGTTGTGCTATTGTTATATGACGTGGAGCTTTTATGTGGTTTATATGATGTTGAAGCATGTGATAAGTTATTGTAATTGTTGGGGCCTTATGGCAAAATACTTTGTTGACTTGAATACAAATGTATGGTATTAATGTATGTTGTTGTGGGTAGCCTTCGTGGAGTTAATCCTAGTGTTGAGAGTATCATTGTATGATTGCAGGATTGTTGTGGTTGATGGTGAGTAATTTTTGATGTGAATTGATATGAGTGTATATGCTAAAATGCTAATTGTTGTGGTTTGTGGATTATGATGAAATGCATTGTTTATGTGAAATTCAATGTGTGTTATTTGGTGGCCTTATGGCAAATAAATGCATTGTTTTGGGTTTGATTGCAATGCATGATTATTGATGTTGAGAGGGTTCACATGGTTATATATGTATATGCATTTGATTGTCATGAGTCATTTGTATGCCAAGCATCATGATATGTATCTTGTGATGTCGTGTGCCCTTGTGGGGTGTGAGCGACGAAATGATTCCAGAGGGAATATGCTGTAACGGTCGTGAGCCTTATACAAAGAGGACCTAAAGCGTCGTTATAGACAATCGTGAGCCTTATACAAAGAGGACCTAAAGCGATCGAATCGTGAGCCTTATACAAAGAGGACCTAAAGCGATCCATAAACATCGTGAGCCTTATACCAAGATGACCTAAAGCGACGGGGAACATCGTTTGCCCGACGGGGAGTTACACTAAGTAGCAAGCGATGATTCCAATAATTCCTGAGTGAATTAATGATGAGAATGATGGATGGATGGTACCGCATGCATAGAGTCGTTGTGTCGGTCTCTGTGCATTTGCATAAATCATGAATGGATTGATTATGTGTGGGAGATTGTGAATTGATTGATTATGTGTTGAGCTCGTGATAGCATTGGTGATTGGATATGCATTTGTGATAAATGCATTGGTTATGGATGATATGTTTTATGTATAGACATATGCTATGTTTTGTGGGGATGTTGTGCCTTACAATGATTGTATTAATTATCTATGATATGCTATATATGAATATATGTGATGTGGGGGTGTGTTTCCATATGTCATAACTTTGGTATGCCTTATGTGTGAATATGTGATTATGTTGGTATAATTGATATATGCTATGTGGTTGGATTATTAGAAATAAGTTATGTATCTATGGCATACTATATGTAATAGTATGTGATGCTTGTGGTGAGAATAATTATGCATGTGAATTTATATGTGTTTGCATATTATTATGCAATCTTGATTTAGTTGTTATTTCTCACCCTTCTGCTGTGGTTTGTTGCTCTATGAGGCAATTGCAGATTTGTATCTTGGAGGCTTTTGTGAAGATTAGTTCTCCATCCTTTTGTCGGTCTGTCTGCTCTGATACGTAACACGGGAGTCGGGGAACGCTTTTGTTATATATGTATACATTTGTTGGATCTATTTTGTATTACCTTTGTATGAATATTTTGATGTTATAAAATAATTTATTTTGTAAAACAAGTCAGTTATGGATCTTTCAACTTTATTCCATAATTGAACTTTCCCTTTGTTGGAAAAAGTTTCCCTTTTACGTTTATTCCATTTTGTGTTATGTATCAAATTTATGAGCATGGATTATGTTTTCTTTCTTTAAATGTGGCATCCTTGTTTTTGTCTAAGAATAAATTTTTATTTACTCTGATTTATTTATGTATTATTTATCTGCGATGAGAATTGGGGTGTTACACCCGTGCCATTGGCATTTATCGCATTTCTTCACGTGCTCTTTAGCATCATGCTGCATGGTTGGCCAGTAGTATCCTGCTCGGAGGGCCTTTCTGGCAAGGGACCTTCCTCCGAGATGTTGGGCGTTGATTCCTTCGTGGATTTCACACAAAATATGGGAGACCATTTCTTCCTCGACACACTTGAGCAGTGGGATGGAGAACCCTCACCTGTAGAGTTTGCCCTCGATCAGGACGTATGAGCAAGCTCTTCGCCTAACTATGTTGGCCTTTTTAGGGTCGGATGGAAGTTCATCTTTAGCGAGATAGTTGTAAACGGGGGTCATCCAGCAATTATTATCGCCGATCACCTGTACGTCGAGGGTCGGGAAAGCCTTCTCGATACTGGGTTGAGGAAGTACCTCCTGTATGACGGACTTGTTTCCGTCTTTCTTCTTCGTGCTTGCCAATTTGGACAAAATGTCCGCCCTAACATTGTGTTCGCAGGGAACATGCTTCACCTCTACCGCTGCGAACTTCGTCATCTTTTCCTTGACCAGGGCTAAGTATTCGGACAAATTGTCATTTTTGGCTTGGTATTCTCCTCGAACTTGAAGGGCCACGAGTTATGAATCTGTGCAGATGATGACTTCTTCCGCGCCGAGATCTTCGGCCAAGCGTAAACCGACGAGGAAGGCTTTGTACTAAGCCTGGTTATTAGAGGTGGGGAAGGATAGGGTGAGTGATACTTCAACGATGATTCCCTCATCGCTTTCCAGTATGATGTCTGCCCCGCTCCCCGCCGGACTGGAGGCCCCGTCCACGAAAATGGTCCATTTGCACGCTCCGCAGGCGAGGGAGTCGGCGAACGTCATTTCTGCGACGAAGTCATCCAGAGCCTGGGCCTTGAGGGCTATTCTGCTCTCATACTGGATGTCGAATTCGGACAGCTCGAGCGACCATTTGAGCATTCTACCGGCCATGTCTGGTCGTCCCAGTAGCTGCTTTACGAGTTGATCTGTTCGAACCACAATCGTGTGGGCTAGAAAGTAGTGTCTCAGTCTTCTAGCTGCGTTGATGAGGGCCAGCGCCACTTTTCCAATCTGTTGGTATCTCAACTCTGGTCCCTGCAGTGCTTTGCTCGTGAAGTATATGGGCTTCTGCCCGTCAGGGATCTCGCGGATAAGAGCGGTGCTTACTGCCTCGGTTACTACGGCGAGATACAGGTACAAAGTTTCACCGTTGTCCGGGCGAGAGAGAACGGGAGGTTCTGAGAGTGCTCGTTTTAGATGGAGGAGAGCCTGGTCACATTCCTCGGTCCATTCGAACGCTGCCTCCTTGCTGAGGAGTTTGAAGAATGGTAGGGCGTGTTGGACGGACTTGGCCACGAAACGGGATAATGACGCGAGCATCCCGATGAGGGACTGGATGGATTTCTTTGACTTGGGCGTTGAAAACTCGGAGAATGCCTGGCACTTAGCGGGGTTGGCTTCGATTTTTCTTTCCGTCAAGTAGAAGCCGAGGAATTTGCCTGCCCGGACGCCGAACATGCACTTCTCCGGGTTGAAACGCATTTGGTACTTTCTGGCCTGTTCGAAGACCT
Source organism: Lathyrus tuberosus (assembly GCA_022829125.1). NCBI lineage: Eukaryota > Viridiplantae > Streptophyta > Magnoliopsida > Fabales > Fabaceae > Lathyrus > Lathyrus tuberosus. The sequence goes on from JALAZF010000183.1 coordinate 3,771,355, forward strand.
TCCTCAGATAGGCAGTTGATCAGTTTCCTCGTGGGATTTAACGATCATGCCGTCCATATAGACTTCGAGCATGTCGCATATCTCTCCCTGGAAGACCTTGTTTATTATCCTTTGATAGGTCGCGCCGACGTTCTTCAGGCCGAAAGGCATTACGTTGTAGTAATAGTTGCCTGATTCGGTCATGAAGGCCATGTATTTTTTATCGCTCATTGCCATTGGTATTTGATTATAGCCCGAGTAGGCGTCCATGAATGATAAAAGTTTAAAACCGACAGAGTTATCAACAAGTTTATCAATATTGGGGAAGGGGTAGACATCCTTCGAGCATCCTTATTAAGATCGGTGTAGTTAATGCACATTCACCATTAGATTTTTTCACAAGTACAACGTTGGACAACCAAGTGGTGTACTTGGCTTCCGAGATAAATTTGGCCTCGAGGAGGACCTTTACAGCTTTTTCTGCAGCCTCCGTTTTCTCTGGAGACTGCTTTCTCCTACGTTGTGCTACCGCTTTAACGGTCGGGTAAATCGTAAGTTGATGGCAGGCGACAGACGGGTCCAAGCCGGGCATCTCGGCGACGCTCCAGGCGACCAGACCAGCGTTTTCACGGAGGCAGGCTTTGAGTTACTTCTTCATGATGTCGGGGAGATCCACTCCAATCTTCATTCCCCGCTGGGGGTCTTCGCCGAATAAAACGAGCTCGAAGTTGCCATCCGGGATTGGGCGCATTGGATGGGAGCAGCTGTTGGACGGGGCGGACGAGCTGGTTAAAGCTGCTTGGTCCTCCTGCTGGTTCTCTTCGGGGAAGCTGCTGTCGAGGTCAATGGAGTCGACCTGAGGCAGAGGCTTGGCCTCCTCAGAACTGTTGGATAAGGTTGGCTTGTTCGAAACCTTTGGCTTGGACGCGATGGCGTTGAGTCCCTTCGTGGCTGCCTCGAAACATCGTCGTGCGGCTTCGATGTCGCCGTGGAGGGTGGCGACCATGCCCTTTGAAGTGTAGTACTTCATCTTGAGGTGGACGGTCGAAGACACAACTACTAATTCGGCCAAGGTTGGTCTTCCAAAGATGCACTGGTACAGAGACGGGCAGTCGATCACCAGAAACTGCACCTTAACGGATCTGGCCGTCTCTGCTGATCTAAAAGTGACGATCAGTTCGACGTATCCCCAGAGTTTGGTCACTGATCCGTTGAATCCATGCAAATCAGACCCCACATAGGGGGTGAAGTGTGATTTGTCCAGCTGAAGTGTTGAAAACAACTGGGAGTACATAATGTCGACCGAGCTGCCTTGGTCGACGAGGATTCTGCGAACGTCGAAGTTCGTCATTCGTGCTCTGACGAGTAAGGGTATGCTCGAGTTTGGAGATCCTCCGAGGAGCTCTTCCCGGTAGAAGGAGATGGGGACAAAGCCCTTATGGGCTTGGTCGAGCATGGTTACCTTGCTGGAGCTCGTGCTTATTAGGTGCTCGAATTTCCTTTTCACGAAGCCCACTGTGACTTTGTTGAAGCCTCCGCCCGAGATGACCATGGTGGAGGGGAATGTTTCCCACGGGCTGTGGGCCGCGAAATAGGCAGGAGCGTTGAGTTCGTCCGGGACGTAGAAGTCTTCTAGTCGCAACACGGACATGGCAACCTGGATGTTGGCCTCTTCCGAGGAAGGCACTCCTTCCTCTATCTTTTTGGACTCCTGGGCGTCTTGCCGGGGAGCATCTTTCTTTTTCGTGAACTGTTTCAGGTGGCCATCCCTGATCAGTATCTCGATAGCATCCTTCAAATGGATGCAGTCTTCGGTAGTGTGGCCGTGACTCTTATGGAAATGGCAGTACTTCGATTTGTCGGCGTTGGGTTTGGTCGGTATTTGTTTGGGGAAGCGGACCCCTGCTTGCTTGAATTCCGGATTTGCGCACTCGAACAGTATCTTCTCCCTGGAGACGATCAGGGGGTGTAGTCGTGGAATCGTCCGGAGGGTCCCTTGCTGTCACGGGAGTCCCGAGGACGGTCTTCACGCTTTCGTTCTCCTCGACGGGATGTCGAGGCTTCTTCGCCTCTGGAGGCCCGAGCGTTCTCCTGGTGGCGGGAGTCTCAGACGAAGTTGGCCGCTTCTTTCTCCTCGTACTGAATATGTGATTGTGCCTTGAGGAGGAGGGCATCCAGGTTCCTCGGAGGTGCGAGGCCGGCGGCTTTAGAAAATTCTGAGCCCGGGCGGAGTCCTTGCTCGAGCGGAAATTTTTTCATCTCGTCCGTTGTAGGGACCTGTACCGCTTCTTTGTTGAACCTCTCAATGTATGCCCGGAGAGGTTCGTCCTTCCCTTGGATTATGGCCCCAAGGGAGGCTTCAGTCTTGGGGTAGCGGCACGATGTTGTGAAATGCCGTGAGAACATTCTTCCCAGTTGCTTCCACGAAGTAATGGACTCTTCAGGCAGCTGCTTGTACCAAGTCATTGCCCCTTTTCAGAGCGTGGTTGGAAATAGCTGACAATTGATGGCGCCCCGGACGCCACTGTAATCCAACAGCGCATCGATGTTTTCGATGTGCTCGTCGGGTTCAATCGTACCGTCGTACGTACCCAGTGCTGGGGGCTTCTCCAGGCCCTTGGGGAGGCGTGTTGCCAAGATTTCTTGGGATAACGGGTCGTGAGGCTCATCATCGCTGCTGGAACTGGTTGGTGACGGGGACCGGACGACTCGCTCGTGTCGACGACTTCTTCGGGGGGAAGGTGAACGGGCCCAACCCTTTAACCTGACCGTAGGTGACTACTCGTCTCTTCGGGTCCTCTTGTGGCCGGGATAGTGCTGGTTCTGCGGGGAAACCTGGTCGCGTTTTCGAACAGAACGAGATTCTGGTTCTTGGCGCAGCCTTCGGTCGACTTCTCGCCGAGGTTGCGGGCTCTTGGATCATCGATGGTTCTTCCTCAGAGGAGGGGATCTTGGACGGGCGAATTCCTCCAATGCCCCGATCTTTTCGTTTTGCTGAAGGATCAGGAGGTTAATCTTGTTGATCGCCTCCAGAAGGGCCACCCCGGCCGGATCGGTGTTGGGTGGAGCAGGAACGGGCTAGATGGCCAACGAGGGCTGGTCTTCTTCGCGATCAGCAGGAGTAGGGGAAGGAGAGGTTGTGGCCCTGTATCTCAGAAAACGGGGATCTCCGAGGAGAGAAGATGGACCATCAATGTCAGTCTTGTTGACGAGGAGGACTGCGGATTGGAGAGTACCTTTGGTGTGATCTTGAGAGGCCATGATGACGATCTTGAAAAATTGCTTTGATCTTTGGTTTTCGGGGAAAGAAATAAGGGGAGAACAAGAGTTCCCACAGATGGCGCCACTGATCGTGAAGGCTTGATCAGATCCTGTTGAAGTGGGCCACCAAATACGTCTGAGATGCTGGGCGTATGAAGAGGAGGATGAGATGTACCTGCAAGGCACTCCGACGCTCAAGTAAGAAAGGGTCAGAGAAAAGAGGTAAGTACAAAGTATGAGTTTCAAGGGTGATTATTCGATACCTGACCCTCTCAAATAGAGGGTTTATATAGTGCCCCCAGCGCGTGGCCAACAGTCCTATTCTTGGGGCGAATTAACCGTTTTCCCGAAGAATACGTAACTGCCCAAACTAGCCGTTATGTCGGGCAGGGTGCCCAAAACTAGCCGTTATGTCGGGCATAGACATAGTTTTGGGTACATGCCCTTAGCTGTTCGGGGAATGAAGAAGCCATGCGGAACGGGCAACTGTTCCAGGGAGGAACGATGCATTTCATGCCCGGTTAGAGGGGCAAAAAGGTAACTTTTGCCCCTTTGTGGATTTGACTTAGGCAATTGGGTCGTTCTGGGAGCAGAAGTGGATTGTGTAACGCCCAAATATTTAATTATTTATTTAATTGAATATTTAATTATTTGTTTGTGATTATTCGATCGATTTTGTGTTTTGATAAATTAAGTCGGAATAGTAAGTCGGAAAGTCGTGGAATAATATTAGTAGTAACATTACCGTTGTTGGAGTGTGTTGGTTTCGTGGGCTTGGATCCGTGTCAGAGTTAGTAATAGAGGGGTGTATGTTGTTAGGCCCATTAGTAATATTAGTAGAATAATAATATTATATGATAAAAACAAATAATAGGAAAAGAAGAAGTTAGGTTGTATTAGTAAGAGAAAGAGGAGAACGTGAGAAGTTGAGAACGAGAGAAACCGCTACCGGTGCCAAATACCCGAAATCCAATCGATTGCGAGCTGCCTTCAATCCAAGGTAAGGGTGAGGTTCGACTTTTATAATCTGGATATGCTAATCGATACGTAAGAATTGGGATCGGGTAGTGTTTATGTTATTGTTGTTGTTGATTTGTTCGATCTTGTTGTTCTGATGTTGAATTGAATATTACTGTTTCTGTGAAAACATTGTGTTGTTGTGTTGATTGAAAAATTGTATTTCTGTGTTCCTATAAAAATCTTGCTTCTGGTTGATTTTGTGTGTGATCCGGTGTTAAAAACGAGAGTGAAACAATTCTGGAAAAAGAAAAAAATGGAGGATTATACAAGGAAAGGGGTGGCTTGCGCCACCCATGTGTGAGAAAGGGGGTGGCTTGTGCCACCCATGGTAATGTGGGGGTGGCTTGCGCCACCTATAGCATGTTGAAGGTGGCTGGCGCCACCTGATGGTTAAGGAAAGGTGGCTTGCGCTACCTGATGATGTGGGGGCCACCTGGTTTTTTTAGTTTTGTCTGTTTTAAGTAAAAATCCATATTTTAATATTTTAGGTGTTAGATATTGTTTTGACTAATTAAAATACATAGTTAGATTAATTAGTAGATGGTTTTTTTATGCTGATGAAGGGAAATACATGGTAGCAACTCAGGACTATCAGTAGTGTTGATTCTAACAGAAAAATGAATTTTTAGCAGGATGGTATTTTGACAGAATTGTGATAACAATGTTAATTTGGTGACAGAAAAATATTGGGATCGGTAAAATAGAATTTAACAGGAATAGTAGGAAATTATTGGTAGCAGTAATAGTAGTAAAAACAGTACCGATTTAGTCAACCGGGTGAAATTACGCGGTAAAATCAGTTGCTCGGAATTAAATGAAATTTGTCGGAGAGGTTCGTAATAATTAATAGATAAATTGGTTGGCTTATTTTGTTGAAATTATGTCGGAAAAGTTGATTTGCAGGTACAGTTGAATTGTGTTGTTTCGTTCCGGTATACGGACAAGTTTTAAGTTGTAGGCTTGATAGCCAACGTTGTATAAGTTGTTATGTTGTTTTAAGTTGATTATGTTGTGGATGTTGTTGAGTCGTCCATGTTGATGAGTTGTGCATGTCATAAAGCATACATTGCATTTTATGTCGGAGCCGTTGCTCACACCACGTTGGTCTGGATTGGCACAAGTTGAAAGTTGAAAGTTGAAGGCTTTTGCCTTGATGCCTCGATAAACTGGCAATTTTAAGTTGGGAGTTTTACTCCAATGGTACCACATGCATAACATAGTCGAGTCGCATTAAAGTTGCATTTTTCAAGTTGTTGTTGATTTTGTTGGTTGTTGATGTGAAGCGGTGATATTTGTATGATTCCTATCTATGTATTGTTTATCATACTTCGTTTATAAAATTTGATATATCACCCCTTCTATTTGAATGTTGTCCCTATGTTGGCAACGTGCAGGTAATCAAGAGGAGTAGCCGGTTACCTTAGTTCGAGTCGGTGGTTGTCGCTCTGATACGTAGCACTCGGGGGGATGGCGCATGTCTTTTGTCTATTTGTTTACATGCTGAATTTTTAGTGAAATTGCTGAAAAATACTTTGTTGTTTAATTTAAAGTTGTTTTATGTTGGATAAAGATGCTATTACGATGATTATGAATCCGCTGCGTTGCATTTGCTAAAGTTGAATAAAGTTGAAGACTATTTGTTGGTTTATGTTCCCTTGAACTGCTATGTATCTTTCATGATTGTCTACTATGTTAATGATTTTAAAGTTGAAAAAAAATGTGTGACATCCTGTTTTAAGTTGAATATGATGACTCTGATTTTATTTATAAATATCGGGTAGAAAATGGGGTGTTACATTAGTGGTATCAGAGCAGGTCGGTCCGTCCGGCCAAGTGTCGAGTCGTAGTTGTTTAACAATCGAGTATTGTTATTTGGTTCTAACTTTTGTTTGTGTTGTTGTGATAACTTGATATTGCTGGAAGGAACGATGCTGCAATGGCTGCTGCAATGCAAGCAATGGTTCAGGCTGTGCAGAATTTACCGAACGCTGGAGAGAATGATGGATCTCGTAGTCTGGCAACTTTTTAGAGGGAGAATCCGCCTACCTTCAAGGGCAAGTATGACCCTGATGGAGCGTTGGATTAGTTGAAAGAGATTGAGAGCATTTTCCGTGTGATGGACTGCACTCCAGCGCAGAAGGTTCGTTATGGGACTCATATGCTAGCAGTCGAAGCTGATGACTGGTGGCTAGAGACTCGTCAGAGGTTGGAGACTACAGGTGAGGTTATCACCTGGGAGGAGTTCCGAAGGGAGTTTCTGAGGAAGTATTATCCAGAGGATGTTCGTGGTAAGAAGCAGATTGAGTTTCTTGAGCTGAAGCAAGGAACTATGTCGGTTACCGATTATGCTGCGAAGTTTGTTGAGTTGGCTAAGTTTTATCCATACTATACTGGGGATGATGCTGAGTTTTCTAAATGCATCAAGTTTGAGAGCGGGTTGCGCTCTGAGATCAAGAAAGCTGTTGGGTATCAGAAGATTCGTGTCTTCTCTGATTTGGTTGACAGTTGCAGAATATATGAAGAGGACAACAATGCTCACTACAAAATTGTTAGTGATAGAAGGGGCAAGCAACAACAGAACTGTGGCAAGCCTTATGATGCTCCAGCTGGAAAGGGCAAACAGAGAGCGACTGAGGGTAAGAAGATTAGTGGGGGAGATGCTTCTACTAGCATAACTTGTTTCAAATGTGGAAAACCTGGTCATAAGAGTAATGTATGTACTGCTGAGGTGAAGAGATGTTTCTGATGTGGTAAGACTGGACATGCAATATCAGATTGCAAGCACAAGGAGATGATCTGTTTTAATTGTGGTGAAGAGGGGCATATTGGTAATCAGTGTCAGAAGCCAAAGAAAGCTCAGACCAGGAAAGTGTTCGCATTAGCAGGAACTCAGACAGCTAAAGAGGACAGACTTATCAGAGGTACATGCTTCATTAATAGTACTCCTTTAATTACTATTATTGATACTGGTGCTACACATTGTTTCGTTTCTGCTGATTGTGTTCAAAGATTAGGTCTTAAGTTATCTGCTATGAATAGAGAATTAATCGTCGAGATTCCAGCTAAGGGATCGATGACTACTTCTCTTATGTGTTTAAGGTGTCCTTTATCGATCTTCAATAAAGACTTTTATGTTGATTTGGTATGTCTGCCGCTGACCGGAATGGATGTAATCCTAGGTATGAACTGGTTAGAGTATAACTACGTTCATATAAATTGTTATCGCAAATTGGTGAGGTTTTCTTCTACGGAAGAGGAAGGAGTTGGATTGTTGTTTTTCAGAGAGTTACAGCAATTGATGAAAGAAGAAGCTCAGATGTTTTCGTTGATGGCAACATTGTCTATTGAGAGCAAAGCTAAGATTGAGGAATTGCAAGTGGTGAGGAATTTCCTGAAGTTTTCCCAGATGAAATTCCTGATGTACCGCCAGAGAGAGAGGTTGAATTTGCAATTGATCTTGTACCTGGCACCAGACCTGTTTCAGTGGCACCGTACAGAATATCGGCATCCGAGTTGTCTGAATTAAAGAAGCAGTTGGAGGAATTACTTGAGAAGAAATTTATAAGACCAAGTGTATCGCCGTGGGGAGCTCCAGTGTTGTTAGTAAAGTATAAAGATGGAAGCATGAGACTTTGTGTTGATTATAGACAGCTGAATAAAGTAACAATTAAGAACAAGTATCCACTTCCGAGAATAGATGATTTGATGGATCAGTTGGTGGGTGCTCGTGTGTTTAGCAAGATTGATTTAAGATCGGGTTATCATCAGATTAAAGTGAAGGATGAGGATATTCAGAAGACGGCGTTCAGAACACGGTATGGACATTATGAGTATTCAGTGATGCCTTTCGATGTTACCAATGCACCGGGAGTATTCATGGAATACATGAACCACATTTTTCATACTTATCTGGATCGTTTTGTGGTTGTATTCATTGATGATATTCTGATTTATTCTAAGTCAGAAGAAGAGCATAAGGAACATTTGAGAACAGTGTTGGAGGTTTTGAAAGACAAGAAGTTGTATGCAAAGTTGTCCAAGTGCGAGTTCTGGTTGAAAGAAGTTAGTTTTCTTGGTCATGTGATTTCAGGTAGTGGTATTGTTGTGGATCATTCTAAAGTAGATGCTGTGTTGCAATGGGAAACTCCGAGGTCGGCTACTGAGATTAGAAGCTTTTTGGGGCTAGCTGGTTATTATAGAAGGTTTATTGAAAGGTTTTCTAAGTTGGCACTTCCGTTAACTAGATTTACTTGTAAAAGTAAAGCTTTTGTGTGGGATGTTCAGTGCGAAGAAAGTTTTACAGAATTGAAGAAGAGGTTGACGTCGGCTCCGGTTTTGACATTACCGAATCCAGGAGAACCGTTTGTGGTGTATTGTGATGCTTCGTTGATGGGCTTAGGGGGAGTGCTTATGCAGAATAATAAGGTAATTGCTTATGCGTCACGACAATTGAGAACTCATGAAAAGAACTATCCTACGCATGATTTGGAACTTGCTGCAGTGGTTTTTGTGCTGAAGATTTGGAGGCATTATCTCTATGGTTCTAGATTTGAAGTTTATAGTGACCATAAAAGCCTAAAGTACATGTTTGATCAGAAGGAGCTGAACATGAGACAACGAAGGCGGTTAGAGTTGCTGAAAGATTATGATTTTGGTTTGAATTATCATCCGGGCAAAGCTAATGTTGTGGCTGATGCTTTAAGCCGAAAGACCTTGCATATGTCAGCAATGATGATTAAGGAATTGGAATCAATTGAGCAGTTTCGAGATATGAGTTTGGTTTGCGAAGTGACACCGCAGAGTGTTATGCTGAGTATGTTGAAGATTAACAATGATTTTATGGACATTATTCGAGAGGCTCAGAAGCGGGATGTGAAACTAGTGGACATCATGAATAATTATGGTCAATCAGATAAGAGTGACTTTACGATTGATGCACGAGGTGTGTTGAGACTGGATGATCGAATTTGTATACCAGATGATGCATATATGAAAAAGAAGATTCTTGAAGAGGGTCATAGAAATACTCTGAGTATTCATCCGGGAGCTACTAAAATGTATCGAGACTTGAAGAAGATATTTTGGTGGTCCGGAATAAAGGAAGATGTGGCACAATTTGTGTATGCATGTTTGACTTGTCAGAAGTCGAAAGTTGAGCACCAGAAGCCTGCGGGGTTGATGCAACCGTTAGAAGTTCCCGAATGGAAATGGGATAGCATTTCTATAGACTTTGTGACAGGGTTGCCTATTACTTCAAGAGGACATGATTCAATTTGGGTGATTGTTGATAGGCTTACGAAGTCGGCTTATTTTATACCTATTAACATCACATATCCAATTGCGAAAATGGCAGAGATTTATATCCGAGTAATTGTGAAGTTGCATGGTGTTCCTTTGTGTATCGTGTCGGATAGAGATCCGAGGTTTACGTCGGAGTTTTGGAAGAGTCTACAAGAGGCGTTGGGTTCTAAATTGAGGTTAAGTTCGGCATATCATCCTCAGATGGATGGTCAAACTGAGAGGACTATTCAATCGTTGAAGGATTTGTTGAGAGCTTGTGTTCTTAAGCAGGGAGGTTCGAGGGATACTTATCTTCCATTGACCGAGTTCACTTATAATAATAGTCACTATTCTAGTATCGGAATGACACCTTTTGAAGCGCTGTATGGTCGGAGGTGTAGAACTCCGTTGTGTTGGCATGAATCTGGTGAAAGTGTAGTACTTGGACCGGAGTTAGTTCGAGAAACTATCGAGAAAGTGAAGTTGATTAGAGAGAAAATGAAAGCTTCTCAAAGTAGACAGAAAAGTTACCATGACAAGCGGAAGAAGGATTTAGAATTCCAAGCGGGTGATCATGTGTTTTTGAGAGTCACGCCTGTGATTGGTGTTGGGAGAGCTTTGAAGTCTAAGAAGCTCACTCCTCGTTTTATCGGTCCGTATCAGATTTTGGACAGAGTTGGGAAAGTTGCTTACCGAATGGCGTTACCGCCAAATCTTTCGAATCTGCATGATGTGTTTCATGTGTCACAACTTCGGAAGTACATTTCAGATCAGTCTCATGTGGTTAGTATGGATGATGTGCAAGTACGGGATAATCTCACGGTGGAGACGAAGCCTGTGCGAGTTGCAGATCGTGAAATGAAGACTTTGCGAGGGAAAGAGATCGTGTTAGTGAAAGTTGTCTGGTTGGGAGCTACTGGAGAAAGCATGACGTGGGAATTGGAGAGCAAGATGCGAGACTCCTATCCCGAGCTGTTTGAATCAGGTAAATTTTCGAGGAAGGAAATATTCTAAGTGGGGGAGAGTTGTAACGCCAAAATATTTAATTATTTATTTAATTGAATATTTAATTATTTGTTTGTGATTATTCGATCGATTTTGTGTTTTGATAAATTAAGTCGGAATAGTAAGTCGGAAAGTCATGGAATAATATTAGTAGTAACATTACCGTTGTTGGAGTGTGTTGGTTTCGTGGGCTTGGATTCGTGTCGGAGTTAGTAATAGAGGGGTGTATGTTGTTAGGCCCATTAGTAATATTAGTAGAATAATAATATTATATGATAAAAACAAATAATAGGAAAAGAAGAAGTTAGGTTGTATCAGTAAGAGAAAGAGGAGAACGTGAGAAGTTGAGAACGAGAGAAACCGCTACCGGTGCCAAATACCCGGAATCCGATCGATTGTCGAGCTGCCTTCAATCCAAGGTAAGGGTGAGGTTCGACTTTTATAATCGGGATATGATAATCGATACGTAGGAATTGGGATCGGGTAGTGTTCATGTTGTTGTTGTTGTTGTTGTTGATTTGTTCGATCTTGTTGTTCTGATGTTGAATTGAATATTACTGTTTCTGTGAAAACATTGTGTTGTTGTGTTGATTGAAAAATTGTATTTCTGTGTTCCTATAAAAATATTGCTTCTGGTTGATTTTGTGTGTGATCCGGTGTTAAAAACGAGAGTGAAACAATTCTGGAAAAAGAAAAAAACGGAGGATTATACAAGGAAAGGGGTGGCGCATGTGTGAGAAAGCGGGTGGCGCAGGTAATGTGGGGGTGGCTTGCGCCACCTATGGCATGCTGAAGGTGGTTGGCGCCACCTGATGGTTAAGGAAAGATGGCTTGCGCCACCTGATGATGTGGGGGCCACCTGGTTTTTTTAGTTTTGTCTGTTTTAAGTAAAAATCCATATTTTAATATTTTAGGTGTTAGATATTGTTTTGACTAATTAAAATACATAGTTAGATTAATTAGTAGATGGTTTTTTTATGCTGATGAAGGGAAATACATGGTAGCAAGTCAGGACTATCAGTAGTGTTGATTCTAACAGAAAAATGAATTTTTAGCAGGATGGTATTTTGACAGAATTGTGATAACAGTGTTAATTTGGTGACAGAAAATGTTAGAATCAGTAAAATAGAATTTAACAGGAATAGTAGGAAATTATTGGTAGCAGTAATAGTAGTAAAAACAGTATCGATTTAGTCGACCGGGTGAAATTACGCGGTAAAATCAGTTGCCCGGAATTAAATGGAATTTGTCGGAGAGGTTCGTAATAATTAATAGATAAATTGGTTGGCTTATTTTGTTGAAATTATGTCGGAAAAGTTGATTTGCATGTACAGCTTTATTGTGTTGTTTCGTTCCGGTATACGGACAAGTTTTAAGTTGTAGGCTTGATAGCCAACGTTGTATAAGTTGTTATGTTGTTTTAAGTTGATTATGTTGTGGATGTTGTTGAGTCGTCCATGTTGATGAGTTGTGCATGTCATAAAGCATACGTTGCATTTTATGTCGGAGTCGTTGCTCACACCACGTTGGCCTGGATTGGCACAAGTTGAAAGTTGAAAGTTGAAGGCTTTTGCCTTGATGCCTCGATAAACTAACAATTTTAAGTTGGGAGTTTTACTCCGATGGTACCACATGCATAACATAGTTGAGTCGCATTAAAGTTGCATTTTTCAAGTTGTAGTTGATTTTGTTGGTTGTTGATGTGAAGCGGTGATATTTGTACGATTCCTATCTATGTATTGTTTATCATACTTCGTTTATAAAATTCGATATCTCACCCCTTCTGTTTGAATGTTGTCCCTATGTTGGCAACGTGCAGGTAATCAAGAGGAGTAGCCGGTTACCTTAGTTCGAGTCGGTGGTTGTCGCTCTGATACGTAGCACTCGGGGGGATGACGCATGTCTTTTGTCTATTTGTTTACATGCTGAATTTTTAGTGAAATTGCCGAAAAATACTTTGTTGTTTAATTTAAAGTTCGTTTATGTTGGATAAAGATGCTATTACGATGATTATGAATCCGTTGCGTTGCATTTGCTAAAGTTGAATAAAGTTGAAGACTATTTGTTGGTTTATGTTCCCTTGAATTGTTATGTATCTTTCATGATTGTCTACTGTGTTAATGATTTTAAAGTTGAAAAAAAAAGTGTGACATCCTGTTATAAGTTGAATATGATGACTCTGATTTTATTTATAAATGTCGGGTAAAAAATGGGGTGTTACAGATTGGGTCATGCCTGACCATTGGTCCAGTCCAGAACAACCATAAAAATTGATTATTATATATTTTTGGTAATAATAATAAGAATTATTTGATGCATGATAAAAAAAAGAAAATTATAAATTAATATAATAAAATTGTTTACATGAAAAATTAATGACTATATTTATAGTGTGATGTTTTTTAAAAATATAAGTAAGTTAAATAGACATCATTTTTAAAGAAACATTTTTGTTTTCTCTATTTCTCTATTTTATTTTTCAAAAAATAAATTAAAATATTTTTATATATTAATTACTATGACTGTAAATTATTAAAACTTTCTATAACATTAAAACATTAAAACTTTCTTATATATTAATTCCTTTTTGAAAGTGAGAATTTTAAAAAACTGTTTATAAAAATTATTAGTCAAAAAACATTTAATAGAAAATATAAAATATATTATACCTATATTAAAAAAAAACAAAATTCCTTAGAAAATAAAATTGGACTAAAACTTGTGAACAGAAATATATTATAATATAACCTCATCATTTTATTATATTATAATATATTATATTTCTTAATATTTTCAATTTTATTTTAATTTAAAATTTATTAATATTTTAAACTAAGATATTATTTACTTTAAAAATATTTTATCTTAAGTTAAAAAGAATTTTGAATTATTTTTCTTCGTTCTAAAAATTCAATTACTCGTATAGGTTCACAGAATTTAAAAAAAAATAAATACTAACTTAAACATAAATTAAAAAACATTTAGATGAACATAGTTTCTCTTTTAATTAAAAATAAATTGTAATAATGATCATAAACAAACACATTAATTTTTTTTAAAACTTATAAATGAGATGACAAATTTATTAAAACTACTATAAATAAAAATAGTATAAAATAATTTCTTTAATTTATGATAAATTTAAATTATAATATCATTAATTATATTAATAGTAATTCATTAATATTTCAATATTAATTAATTAAATAATTAATCCAATAATTTATCAGAAAACACGGCAAAGAGACCCAAATTTTCACAAGTTCTTTACATTCACTGATAGAAAGAACGGCGTACAACATGGACATGTGAACTTTTATTTTAAAAAATAGATAATAAAATTGTTAATAAAATATTTATAGTATCAATCTTTTTTTATTTATTTATAGGTGTTATATTTAAAAAATCATAAACATATTTAATTTTATAAGGTAATGTTATTAAACAATATATTTATATTAAAAATAACTATTTAATAAATTTGATTGGAATTAATTGAGTAATTTAATAAACAATATATTTTATTAATTGGAATAAAGTTGACATCTTTTTGAGAAACATATTGATATCTTAAGATAAATTTAAGACATAATAATATAAAAATAAAATAAGTATGAGATTCTTACTGATCTAAAACAGAGTAACAACTGCAACACGTTTTACAAAATAGTGCTAATGGTATATAAAAGAAAAAAAACTCTAGAAATATGTATATGTGTCTAATATGCAAATGTCTTATTTATCTCTATATGACTCTGTGCACACTTGCATGTATAATGAAAATGTCTCCCCTTGTCCATCTTAAATGAATGTTAGGATAATTATATTTCCAAAAGCTCTGCATAATGACCAACCTTAAACTCATTTTCAATAATAGTAAGAAGCAAAGAAAGTTTGAAGACCATACTACTGTATTAGCATAATATAAATCAAATTTAAACTATCCCATTTGGATTATGGCTATAGAAGTCACACATTTGCTAACAGTTTCAAATTTACTAATGGAGTGTAATGCAGCAGCATAAACATTACTTGAGTGATGAGAAGGTTAGTATAATTGAATAAGAGATTTGAAATCTATAATTTATGCATCGATTAGCCAACACCAATACACTTTGACCTCAATGAGGAAACTGCAGTTATATTGGAGTAGAGAATAAAGTAATATGCATCAATCAGAAATAATTAATCAAATTTCACGTGGAACTTATACCATGACAACATTGCTTTTCACAACAGTTTTGAATTAAAAATAAGCAGCCAAAGCAATGACATTTCATCTCAACATTGTTACTATAATACAGAACATCTAAGAAATAGTTATCCATTTACCTCCAAGAACATCCTCATCACAACCCTGGCAATCTCCCTCATTCAAAACTATATCCAAACCATTGTTGCTTGTTAAATAATATATTTGTCTGCACATATATTCACCATGACATTAGAATATGGCAAATCATAAACAATAATCTATTACTAATCATAAGCATTGAACATCAAAATTGACTTATCAGTAACATTTAACTTCTGAAATAGGCGAACCTAATCACTGATAGCCAATATAAACCACAGCCGAAGAACAAAATACCTGTAGAAGAAGATAAGGATGATTATTTTAGCATAAAAAAAAGTAAAAAAGGGATAATAACAACGAAAAAAATCTATCAACAGTTACGGAAAACCACCTGTTGCTATCAATAACAGCTTTCACAAGATGCGACTCTCCATTTCTTAAAAATGTCCGAGCATATAATTCACCTAGTTACATATAATTCATCTAAGCAATAAAATAAAAACGATTAACTATAATCTAATTAGAGGAAACCTATGAGACAACAACACATGAGAGGCTGAACAAAGAAAATTTGTTCTTCATTCAACATCATCATCATCATCCTGTATTTGAATGAAGAAAAAGTATTAAAACTCCACCGACAAAAAGCGTAATAGACATCAACACATGTTAGCCGTCAGTTTCTCAATTTCGGTTAAGTAATAACAAATCGAAAGATCACATTTAGAGCTGATATCTCATTATTCTAAGAAAATTTTATTCATGTCGGGTAGAAATTGTTCTTCACTAAAAATAGACAAAATCTTAAAGCAAGCTCTGAGACAACCAGCTCCATCCCATGCTGTCCAAAACTCTGGAAGACAAGGAATCATCTGTGGAAAAAAATTAGAACTTTGGGGTTAACAATAATATAGCAGAACTTTGAGAAATACTTTGGGTTAACGATAATATAGTGAGCATCCTCAGAACTACTTTGGGAATCTGCATATTATAATAACATTATCATTCACTCACTCAGAAAATCAATTAAACACATATAACCAAAACATTAAACAATAATATAGCAGAACTTACAACTACTCCATTCATAATGCCATGAACAATTTTCGCCGCCATATGAAACATCCAATTAGAAATATAAACAATCACATAAAAAGATAGGTAACAAAATCTTACAATATCTCCAGCTCCTTAAAACCATTGAGCGGTAAAAAATAGATCTTTGTCTTCAGATTCGAAAAACTCGACAATCCTTGCAATATAATTAGGTTTATCATCTTCAGCCTAAAACATTCCAAAATTTATCCTCTTCACGTATCACTATGTACAACAAAGTCAACTTCTTTCCAAAACATTCCAAAACATTCCAAATTCAACTTCAACCAAACAGAAAAACGAAAAGGACCCAAAACACAATTATTAGTTAGGGTTGAACAAAAGGAGGCTCAGATTCGCCTTTTCTCAAACAATAGAGGAAGTTTGCAAAGGTTGCGTTAATAGTATATGTGCAAAGAACCCACACGATTTCACACAGACACAGAGCCACCATGCCTTGAAACAGATCTTCACTCATGTTTGATTCAATTGTTGAAAACATCAATGCCTTTTATTGATATCTATTATCGGCTACCACAACAACAAAGAGGCAACAACTCTCAAATCAGATCTATACCTTGATAGAAAAAAGACAGAATCACGAGCAACAATAAAAAAGAATATAAGTGAATGAACTATTTATCATTTCTAATTGTTTTTGTAGAGAAATAAACTATTACCAGAGACACATCTCATCAACATGAATTCCAAAGTATGAAACCTTAAAATCTACACATATAAAGAACGCCTGTAAAAAATATGCACATATAAACATCATCAAACATTAACAACAACAACTTTTTCAAGTAACACCAAAGAACATTATTGATGGAAAGTCTCTAAATCCACCAAATACCAAACATATTAACATAGAAAAGAAAAAAAATAAGGTTGAGATCAATCCTGTTTCAGAATAATCATCGGCAGATCTGCCACCATTACCTCACGAAAATGCAGATCTGCCACCGAAATGCTAAGCCAGCCACCATCATCCCGCGAAAACGCATATCTGCCACCGAAATGCAAAGAGATGATATATTCAAAGAGAAGATAATAAAGAAATTTGAAAGAAAGAAGATGCAATGCAGATTAGGGTTCAGAGCAAAGAGAGAAGAAGATGAAGAATGTTGAGAGAATATATAAAATACGTTTAGAGTGAGCAGATAGAAGAGAGAGAAGATGGAAGGTGTTGTAAAACAAATGTGGTGTTAACAACTTGTCACATGTCGAGCTGTATAAAAGGACAAACATGTAGTTTCACCTCACTCATGCCTACACCACTTATACAATCACACAACGCATTGCCACGTCAATTTAAATTACCAAAATAACCTCACCCCTTCACTATACAAATCCAAAATATCCAAATTCCCCATATTACCCTCTTCTCTTACCACTTAAAACAATCACGCAGAGCAAAAGATCTTGATCGACTTCAAAAATCACCACCACAAACCACACGACTGGTTATTTCATAAGGCAATGCCTTGCTCTTCAACGACTCCAACTACAACTGGTAGCGATAGCAGCAACAGCAATAACAGATTCAACAACGAGAAGAAGAATACGGAAAACGATGGTTCTTCTCTCCGCGATTTAAAATTGAACGAATCTACCTTTTTAGCTTCACTCATGCCGAAGAAAGAAATCGGAGTAGACCGCTTCCTTGATTCTCACCCTAATTACGATGGTCGTGGTGCTCTCATCGCTATTTTCGGTACTTTTACTACTCCGTTGACTTTCATATCATTACTCCGTGGTGCTAAATTTTTCGTGAAGAATTTTGAGATGTAAAATTAATCTCAATTATGCAAAGGTTTAGTGTGTGTGAATTCATAGTTTGATATTGAAGTTTTAGGAATGTATACATTAACAATATTCCAAAATGATCTCTGAAATTGTAAAATGTTAATCTGATAAGTTCCTTTGTTGTGATGACATTAAGTTGGTAGTGTCTGCGTGCATGCATTTTTGAGTAAGTGAACAATATCAAAAATGCATTTGATTATAATAGATTTAGGCATGTTTGGATAAACACCTTATTAGTAGCTTATAGCATATAAGTGCTTATCAAAATAAGCTCACATAAGCTATTTTTATAACAAAGATAAAATTAATTTAAATTGTTTTTATATGTTATAAGATGTTTTCGTTAACTATTTTGAAGAATTTACAAAATTAGTTCAAAAAAATTTATGAAAAATGTCATAGGCTGTTTTGATTAAATCTACTAAACATTGTCACAAAACTTATGGCAGTAGATAAGCTTAAATAAGCCTATCCAAGCAGACCCTTAGACATACCTTGATTAACAGTTTATAATTCTAAGGATAATTTTGGAATATTAAGTGTGCTATTGTATTGAGTTTTCACTAGCACAACCAATTCATATTCATAAAAAGTGTCCTATTTTGAGCAATGGATTGGTTGAAAATGGATTGGTTGTGCTAGTGAAGTAAATTTAATGCTTGTTTATCAGGAATGTTGGGGATTTTGTGCAGTGTTGAGATTCACATATTAGGGATTTGTTGCCTCTTTATTTTGATCTATGATGCATAGGTACGGGTACGTACCCGGTGCGGGTACTGGTACCGGTACGGGATATGACATTTAAAAAAAAAATCAAGGTACGGGGTACGTTAATAAGAAATAAGAATTTTCTATAAAATGTATGAGTAGAAAACTAAATTGTTTGGTTCATAACAAAATACCATTATAAAAAATTGAAAAAACTAAAAATAATGTTAAGATACAATAACAAAAAAACTAAAACACATAAATATACTATATTAATATTTGAGAAACCACAAATTTCATTCAAAATCGAATAATGAAAAAAAAATGAAGTACACGAGTACGGTACGAGTACCCGGTACGGGTACTTCACCATTTTAGAAGTACCCATGCTTCAGAGATTTTGATTTATTCAGTTTCAGAGATGAATATATGCATGCTTGTGCGACTCGAGTACTGCAAATTTGTAATATTGTCTGCATTTTTTGACTTCTTTTCTTAGTCTGGATAATTTTTCTTAACTATTATTTTTCTACGGAAGTTTCTTCATTCTTGTTCATTGTCCTCTGTAGTCTGTGGAATCATTTATTAACGTTAATTTTGCATATGCATAATTGTGTAAAGTGCTTTTTGGTGTAATAAAGATACTGCTTGTATCCTAAATTGTTTTGCTGCAGTTGTATTTGTTTACGGGGTTACATTACATATTTGTTCAATCATCGAATCTGGCATTTGCATGTATACAGATTCTGGCATAGACCCGGCTGTTGATGGATTACAGGTTACATCAGACGGGAAACCAAAAATTCTTGATGTCATTGATTGGTAAATAGAAAGCTACTTCAATTCATGTTGAATTTTAAGCTGATAATCCTTTTGAGTTGTACTTGATTTCTAATAATAATACTATGCATTTTCTTCAGTACTGGGAGTGGTGATATTGATACCTCAAAGGTCGTGAAGGCTGATGCACATGGTTGTATTTGCGGGGCATCAGGTTAGTTCTAGGAACTATCAATTAGGCTGTAAATACAAATCATAGTAGTGAGACATTCTTTAATATTCTTAAAATTATGCCTCCAACTTATAAATACCTTTTCAGGCCTATCAGTTTATCACATGATCTATTGCGGGACTTTTGACAGATATATAGTAGTTAAATAAAAAAACAAATATATTGTAAATTGCTTGTATGGAGGTATTCTTTAAAGAAATCAACATGTACAGCTATTGATGACCTAGCTCCTTGTTTTGGGCTGAGTTTAGACAAACAATATTGTTATTCAATAACAATGAACCAGTGTTCCATTTTTATATTTAAACTCTGAACAATGAGAGGAAATAATCAACAATTGTGTATGACATACCAACCAGAGAAGATATAGAAGAAAATTTATAATTGTCCTTTAAATTCAATAACAATGAACCAGTGTTCCATTTTTATTTTACAGAATCAGAATACAATAATTTAAAATACTTTGAAACTGATATTATTGTTTTTATTATTATTTTGAAACACCTGCCTTTTTTTATGTTCCAAGGAAATTAATGTCAGCAAACTTTCTTCCAGCCAGTTTAGTTATTTTTTAAAAGAAAAATTGTTTTCGTAAACAACAGCCAAACAAACCAGCTCTAAAGTTTTCTTCTTTCAATTTAGGACCTGTTTGGATTAGCTTATTGGAGCTTATCTACTAGCATAAGTTTTATGACACTGTTTTGTAGTCCTTATCAAAACAGCTTATGACATATTTCTTATTTTTTTTTTAGTTTATTTTTATAAGTTCTCCAAGATAACTTACAAAAATAACTTATAGCATATATAAAAACAATTTAAATTTATTTTATCTTTTGTTATAAAAATAGTTTATGCAAGCTTATTCATAAGCGCTTATTTTGATAGGCACTTGTGCTATAAGCTGCAAATAAGCTGTTTATCCAAACAGACCCTTAGTACTTGTATTATTTAATTTAATTTTTCTTTCTATTTTTCCTTTGAGTGTATTTTTGTTTCTTAGCTTGCACATATCTCCTTACTTCATAGTTTGTTTCTTCCTTTTTCCCTTGTTGCTGATGAAAAATTATTTACAGGGGCATCTTTGGTTATCAATACTTCATGGAAAAATCCTTCTGGTGAATGGCACGTGGGTTATAAATTGGTTTACGAGCTCTTTACAGAAGATTTGACCTCTCGTTTGAAGGTAGCATTGCAGTTCTATGAAATATTTTAGTTCTCTTTAAGACTCTTACCTCTGGCTAATAGTATTAATTTCCGTTTTCCTCTCTTAATTTTTCATTGGCAGAAAGAAAGAAAGAAAAAATGGGATGAGAAAAACCAGGAGGAAATTTCCAGAGCTGTAAAACAACTTGATGATTTTGATAAGGTTTCATTGTAAAATTTGATTGATTCTTAAATATTCCAGAATCGTTGAATCTCAAATTGCATATTATGCACTCATCATCTTTTTAATATTTCATATGTAGTAAGCACCAGATAATACAGGGGCAAGCTGTTCACATGCTCTCTTTTTCTTATTGTAGTTTGTTAACTATGTCCTGTTGTATTTGCATGCATTAATAAATTTTGTTTTTGAGAAAGAAAGAAAATCCTCCTTTCGTATTCCTACCTGCTGTATTTGTTGTATATTTTATACATTCATTTCGGAAGTACTCATCCGAAGTAGTATATTATACTCTCTTATGAGCAGAAGAGAGGAAAAGAAGAAAGAATAACAAAATCGAATGGAGCCTATGAATATGAATGATGTTGGAAAGGGAAAAATACGAGACATGTGATGGAATCTATATGCATTTGAGTTACACACCTGGAGAGAATATACATAGAAAGAGTCATAAATGCATGGATTTTTTTACTTTATCACTTTTAAAAGTTTAATTAGCAGATTAAGTTGCATGTATTACTCATAATTTTAAATACCGTCACACCTTCTATATTTGACAAGTTGTTTTGTTTGCATTTTACTGTATCATGCATTTTCTAGCAACACACCAAGGTTGAGGATGGAAAACTTAAGAGGGTCCGTGAAGATCTGCAACATAGGCTTGATCTTTTGAGGAGGCAATCTGAGGTTGGTGTTGATCACGTCACATGACTTTGTTGCTCTTTGGTTATTTCTGCATTTCTGGTCCTTAAATAGGAAATGAGTCTCATTTATTTCAAATTATTTCTCATTATAGAACTCTTAAGGATTGGAATGATGATATTGATAGAATGCTCATTGCTAGGAAATAATGTTGGAAACACCATTTTAATTTCCCTTCAGAAACAATGAAATTCATGTTTTTTTTTCTCTGACTCTTATGTTGAACACTCAAACTAAGGCATTGTTGTTTGTGTTTGTGCTTTTTCCCCAAATTTTATCAATTGAAATTCCTTACTTTGAAAAGGGAATGCCGTGTTTTCCAGAGTTATGATGATAAAGGACCCGTTATAGATGCTGTTGCCTGGCATGATGGGGAGGTCTGGAGGGCTGCCCTTGACAAACAGAGTCTTGAAGATGATCCGGATTGTGGAATGGTTGCTAATTTTGTGCCTTTAACTAATTATAGGTACACTTACTTTCTGGTTTTAGTTTTGTTTTTATGAATATCTACTTTTATTTATAGCTTTTGCAGAGATATCTCGTGAGATCAGAGAGATACTTAGTTTTGGCAACATATTTTCTAACCTAACAAAATTATACTTCACCCGTCACTGCATACAGCCCCTGATTTGAAAACCATATAATCCTACTGATTCACAACTTGCTTTCTTGATATATTTCTTTTGCAACAAAAGCCTACCGTAAAGGTTGTAGATATGAAGATTTATATCAGTGTGAATCAGTTGCATGGAATTGGCACCTGAGTGAGATGTTCTTGTGTTTTATTGAAATATTTATTTCTCTTGAAACAATTCAACACCGACCTTTTTATAGTATGTACATAATATATATTAAACAGATCTGTTTATTTATTTTCGGCTGTACAATCATATCAAACAGTTTAGATGACATTCCACAAACCGTACTTCTCAATATATTTGGTTTCTCACTCTGCCTATTTAAATTTCTACACTGTTGTTTATAACTTAATTAAATCACATAGATGCTGTTGTTATTTCCTTAGAAAGGAACACGCAACTATTTAGCACAAAGAGCTCAGTTATTACCCATATTTTTCCTAATTGAGATGTTCCTGAATTTATATAATTTGCCATTGAAGAAATTTTATGTGGTCTAACTATTGAATCAATTGCCATTTTATTTCTTATACAGTATAATCTTATACATTTAATGCTAACTATGACAGCCATTTATTTTAGGATTGAGAGGAAATATGGCGTCTTCAGCAAATTAGATGCTTGTACATTTGTTGTTAATGTCTATAATAATGGGAATGTTTTAAGTGTTGTAACGGACTGTTCTCCCCATGCCACCCATGTTGCTGGTATATCTGCTGCTTTCCACCCAAAGGTACTGATATGTAATTTGATCTGTATATTGAATTTCTTATGAGGCATAGTATACCTATTGATACATGATTTTGTTTTTAGGAGCCTTTGTTGAATGGAGTTGCACCTGGTGCACAATTAATATCTTGTAAAATTGGGGATTCCCGCTTAGGTTCAATGGAGACAGGAACTGGTTTGATTCGGGCACTGATAGCTGCTGTGGAGGTGCATAAAATGTTTCTTTTTTATCTTCAACTGATTATACTGGATATTCCCATTGGTGATATATGATTTTCCTCTTATATTTGTGTTTGCTAAACTTTGTTAATGTATCGTATGAGCAAGTAAGACTTATAGGAATGACCATTCCATGATTCTTTTTCAGCATAATTGGGATGTCATTAATATGACTTATTCCGTTCTTTTTTAGCATAAATGCGATCTCATTAATATGAGTTATGGTGAAGCAACTTTACTGCCCAACTATGGACGCTTTGTTGACCTTGTGAATGAGGTATTTTCTTGAGTTTTGATTTTAACTAGGAACTTATATCTTTTCCATTTTCTATTTTCTAACTATAATTGCTTTGGTTGTTTTACATCTAGGCGGTGAACAAGCATCGTCTGATATTTGTGAGCAGTGCTGGTAATAGTGGTCCAGGATTGAGCACTGTTGGTGCACCTGGTGGTACATCTTCGAGTATCATCGGCGTTGGTGCATATGTTTCTCCTGCTATGGCTGCTGGTGCTCATTGTGTTGTTGAACCTCCATCAGAGGGGCTTGAATACACTTGGTATATAATATTTGTTGTAAACCACCTATCCTTATTTTTTTTAATTCTGATTTTGCGTTGTTATTATTGCATGATTGATTGGATTATTACAGGTCTAGCCGTGGGCCAACGGCTGATGGAGACCTTGGTGTCTGTATAAGTGCTCCTGGTGGTGCTGTTGCTCCTGTTCCCAAGTGGACTCTTCAACGGCGCATGCTCATGAACGGGACATCAATGGCATCACCATCAGCCTGTGGAGGAACTGCATTGGTTATAAGTGCAATGAAGGTTTTCAGTTGCATTTCTTTTGTAGCTTGTTTTATTTGATTGGTACTACTGTGATTGCATATGCATGATATTCTGATGTGTATGATCCCCACGCAGGCTGAGGGAATATCCGTGAGTCCATATAGTGTGAGGAAGGCTCTTGAGAATACCTCAGTTCCTATAGGCGATTTGCCTGAAGATAAATTATCCACTGGACAAGGGCTTATGCAAGTTGACAAGTTAGATAATTTACTCATTCTTTACATTCACAGAAACTTAGTATAAATGATAATTTTGTAAGATTTGTATTGACTTAAATCATATATTCTACGACAGGGCTTTTGAATACATACAGAAGTGTCAAAACTTTCCATGTGTTCAGTATCAGATAAATGTCCATCAATCTGGAAAAACAAGTGAGTTTACATTCTAGTATTCTACCATGGATATTTCACCTTTCCTTATCTTTGTAATCTTTGAAAGTGCATGTTAGTAATAAATTTGAGATACTGAGATTCAGAATAAATGAATAATTCACGCTCCTTCCCCTAATAACTTAATTATTTTGGGATACATGTTATCCGAGGCTCTATATTCACACAGTCTTGAATATGGAGTTTTTCCTTAAAACTGTTGCATTTTATGTTCTTTTTAAAAATATTGCAACCACTGTTGTATTGGGAATGTTCGGGTGTAAAATAACATTATGTTTAGATTCATTCAAGTGCCTCAAAAGGCCAATTCTATGTTAGAGTATGTGAGTCAACGTGATTCTATTTGAGTTTATGGAGTACAATTTTGATAGTCCGGCTACTTGATTTTAATACCATGAGTTGTAGACTTGTACAATTGTGTTAACTCAAGGGTTCGACAACCATGCTTTATATGCAAAGCGTGTTCTAAAAGAGCCTCCTTAAGTATTTCTATATAGGTTCAAACAAGTATGTTTGTGAAGGTTGTATGGCTTACATAATAGTAGTAGTATACTTCCGTGGATGTCAAGATTTTTTTTTAATCGTTGAATAGTTGCTGTATTGCCCAAGTAAATCTATAATCAGCTGAATTGTGCGACTAAGGTTAAAAAGCAATATAGTATGGAAGTTTACATGTTTCTAAGAGCAAGCGTTTGAAATATTGGCAAACTTACGTCCTTTATGTGATTGCTGATGGAAGTTCCTACATCACGAGGCATCTACCTGAGGGAGCCTAGTGCTTGTCGACAGACTACTGAGGTGAGATCTCATTCGTAAATTTGGTGTGCATCACAATGGTGATGATTATTGAGTCAGGAGTTTCAAAATTTGTAAATGATTAATTAAGTGATGCATATATTAGTGATTTCCAGCTGTAATATGCACATATTAGTGATTGCCAGCTCTAATATGCACATATTAGACATATATATATATATATATATATATATATATATATATATATATATATATATATATATATATATATATATATAGTAGAAACTAACCAGCTGAATAAATAAAATACTCTTTTCCTATCTCTATTCTCTATATATTCTATCTCTATTACCTCTCTCTCTATTCTTCCTCTTCTTTCCTATCATTGGTATCTAGAGCCTGCGATCACGGAACACCATTCATGGCAGAAGCGACGCGGCTGCAGAATGTCATTCGTGAGGCGGAGGAACGCATTATGGCGACGGTGGAGCCATGTATCACCAGACAAATCCGTGAATTGGAGAATCGTTTCGACCTTCAATTCACCAATGTGCAAGAAACCATGCGCGGAATTAGGGGTGTTCATTGGTTTGGGCAAATCCGAACCAAACCGGAATCCAAACCAAACCATGGTGTTTGGGTTGGGCATTTTTTTAGTTCGGGCAAAAACCAAACCAACCCAATGAAATCCAATGTTAATTGGTTCGGGCAACGGATTTTCAAAATTCTACCCGCGAGCCCGTCTACCCGAACCAACCATATTAATTCACATAATTTATATCATTATAATGGAAACTAGTATAAGATATTAAACTTTAAAAAGGAAGAAAAATGAAACATCATTTATAAAATTCATAATCTATATGAAAACACGAAAAAAAATATAAAATATATATTATTATAGAAAATTAGTGGATGTACATTAGAAAATTTTAAAAATATTTTCGCGTATTTGTTTCTAATGTATCCGATCAATCCAATCCAAACCAACCCGTTATTTCTCGGTTTGGTTCGGTTTGGGTTTTATAGAAAAAATGTGAAAATCCAATCCAAACCAATCTATATATTTTTGATCGGTTTGGGCATCGGATTCACTTAAAACCGAACCAAACCGGCCCGCGAACACCCCTTCGCGGAATTGGATTGCAGATGTCGGAGTTAGCGGCGGCGCGTCGCCAAGGTAGCGCCAGCGACAGAGCAACTCGACCACCACCACGATTAACGCGTTTGGATTTTCCAAAATTCACTCGCGACGATGTGGAATCTTGGATTGCGAAGTGTGAACGTTTTTTTGCGTTGGATGGAACGCAAGAAGGGGACAAGGTCTCGAATGACCGATTGACATGGCCGAATTTCGCCGAGGCATTGAAGATGCGATTTGGCCTCGAGTTCGATTCACCTATGGAAGAACTCAAGAAGTTGGTGCAGACGGGTTCGCTAAAGGTGTATCAAGAAGCGTTCGACAATTTGGTGGGTAGAACAGCTTTGACGGAATCTCAAAAGCTACAGTGCTATTTGGGAGGCCTTCAACAGGAATTGTGTAATGGTGTGAAGATGTTCGCCCCTCGTACGGTGTTGGAAGCTACTCGTATGGCTAAGCTACAAGAACGAAGCTTGGACTTGTTGCAGAAACGGTTGGGGCCTGCAAATTGAACCCACAGTTCTTGGAGTGACAAGAAGACCACAATTTCTAACACCATTGACAAGAAATTGATGCCTCAGGAGAAGAAAGGGATAGTTGAAGATTCTCAAAAGAGCATTTTGGGAAAGCCGCCATATACGTTTCAGAAGAAACTTACCCCTAAGGAAATGGATGAACATAGGGCTCAAAACTTGTGTTTTTTCTGTCATGACAAATTCTTTCCTGGACATGATTGCCCGCAGAGGAAAAAAATGCAAGTTTTCCTTATGGAAGTGAGGGAAGAAGACTATTCGGACTCAATTGAGGTTGAGTCTGTTTATGAAGGAGTGTCTAATGATCCGACTCATAGTGTTGATCCTACTGTTTCCCTTAATACCATTCAGGGAGACTTTTCTCATCCTATGATGAGATTGATAGGCTGGCTGGGCAGAAAGAGAGTTCATGTACTCATAGACACAGGAAGCACACATAATTTCATTAGCCAAAAATTATGTAAGGAGGGGCTCAATACTCTACAGCCTATGCACCCTTTGCGGATAACAGTAGCTAATGGCGGGCTTATACACGGTGCAGGACGGTGTGAAGGCATCCGGTTAAAGCTTCAAGGGTATGACTTTCTTACTGATGCTATTGCTATACCATTGTCTAGTTGTGATGTTATATTGGGCATGCAATGGTTAAGGCAATGAGGTTCATACAATGAGATTTTACCAATATGGCTATGGAATTTTCTATGAATGGTATGAATATGAAGTTGCAGGCTGTTAAAGAAAATAAAAGTAGGGTGGTTTCTGCTTCTAAATTGCATTAGTTAGTGGTTGAAGATAACTTCTGTTATATGCTACAGTTGTTACCTTGTTCCACAGAGGCAATGTGTTGTTCGGTGACCACGGAAGAGCTAGAGGATCCTGTGATAATGGCTCATAGAGAGTCGGTTTTACATGAGTTCCAAGAGGTCTTTGAAACACCTACTCAGCTGCCGCCTTTTAGGGGTATTCATGACCATCAAATTGTGCTAACGGAGGGTTTTAACCCAGTCAGTTTAAGACCTTATAGATATCCACCAGCTCAGAAGGATATCATTGATGGCATGGTGAGGGAGCTCTTGGATTCGGGAGTAATTCAACCAAGCTCTTCCCCTTTCGCTTCTCCAGTTGTGTTAGTCAAAAAGAAAGATGGCAGTTGGCGAATGTGTGTGGACTATAGGAGGTTGAATGAAATGACGGTGAAGGCTAAATTTCCAATTCCAATGGTGGAGGATTTATTGGATGAATTGGGTGGTGCCGTGGTGTTTTCTAAACTGGATCTTAGGGCTGGTTATCATCAAATTAGGATGAAAACTGAGGACGTACCGAAGACAGCTTTTCAAACTCATGGGGGGCAGTATGAATATGTGGTGATGCCATTTGGATTGTCCAACGCACCAGCTACTTTTCAGGGAACAATGAATACTATTTTTTCGGGTTTATTGAGGAAGTGTGTTCTTATTTTCTTTGATGATATATTAGTGTACAACCCATCTTTGGAGGCACATGTAGATCATCTTCGACAAGTATTTCAGATCCTCAAAGCTCACACCTTCTATGTAAAAAGAAGTAAGTGTGCATTCTTCACTACACGGATCAAATACTTGGGTCATTTCATTACACCTACAGGAGTCACTACTGACCCAATTAAAGTTCAAGCTGTGAGAGCTTGGCCGACACCTCAAACAGTTAAACAATTGAGGGGATTTTTGGGATTAACGGGTTACTACAGGCGGTTCATTAAGGGCTACAGCATCATTGCTTCTCCTCTTACTGATTTACTCAAGCGGGATTCTTTCCATTGGCCTCAAGAAGCACAAACCTCCTTCACTACATTGAAAGATGCTTTGAGTAATGCCCCGGTGTTGGCCATCCCTAATATGCTAAAGCCATTTGTGGTAGAAACAGATGCTTCAAGCACTGAAATTGGTGCTGTGCTAATGCAGGACAGACACCCTGTGGCTTTTATTAGCAAGGTTTTATCTCCTAAAATTAGGCTTTTGTCAGTTTATGACAGGGAACTATTGGCATTGGTTCATGCAGTCTCTAAGTGGCACCAATACCTTTCTCTGAACACATTTACTATCCTTACTGACCAGTATAGTTTGAAGTACCTTTTGGAGCAACGTTTATCTACCCCAGCCCAATATAGATGGGTCACTAAGCTCATGGGTCTTTCTTATGAAATTCTGTATAAAAAGGGTAAGGATAATGTGGCTGCAGATGCCTTATCTAGAGCCTCTCATGGTGAAGTTTTACAGTTGACTGTCTCTTCTATTTCTTCTGAGTTATGGGATTCTCTCCTTAAGAGCTATGAACAAGATTCAGCTTTACAGAACCTCAAGCTGCAGGTTCTCTCTAGTCCAGCCTGGCATCCCCATTTTTCTGTGTTGGACAATTTGTTATATAGGAAAAAGAAGCTGGTTGTTCCTAATGATGGACAAGTACGGTTAGTGATTCTACAATGGCTTCACTCTTCCCACCAAGGAGGCCACTCAGGCATCCGGGCTTCTATAGCACGAATCAAGAGCATGTTTTATTGGAAAGGCCTTGCCAAGGATGTCACAAAGTTCATTCAGCAATGTGAGACTTGCCTTCGATGCAAGTATGAACCTAGAGCTGTTCCGGGTTTACTTCAGCCCCTGCCAGTTCTAGAGGGAGTGTGGCAAAGTATAGCCATGGACTTCATTGAAAAGCTTCCTAAATCTCATGGTAAAGACACAATTTGGGTAGTTATTGATCGGCTGAGCAAATATGCCCATTTTATTCCTATTGCTCACCCATTTACTACATCCAAATTAGCTGAAATTTTCATTGCTGAAATTTACAAGTTACATGGTGCACCCGCCAACATTGTGAGTGACCGAGATCCATTGTTTACTAGTAAATTTTGGAGTTCTTTCCTTGGTCAGTTGGGCATTTCTCAGAGCTTAACTACAGCCTATCATCCTCAATCGGATGGTCAAAGTGAAGTCCTGAACCGTTGCCTAGAACACTACTTGCGGGCTATGACGTGGCAGCGGCCTAAGGAATGGGTTAATTGGTTACCTTTGGCAGAGTGGTGGTACAATACCACTTATCATTCTGCTATTCAAGCTACCCCTTATGAGATTGTGTATGGCCAAGCACCCCCACTGCATCTTCCTTATTGCCCTCAAAGTACTAAGGTTGAGGCGGTCGATCGAAGCTTCATTGTAAGGGAGGAGATGATCCAGAAATTACAGGGTAATTTGGTCCGGGCTCAAGCACGTATGAAGCGCCAGGCTGATAAACATCGCAGTGATCGGGAATTCAAGGAAGGAGATTGGGTTTTCCTAAAGTTACAGCCCTATAGACAATCGTCCGCTCAATATCGTGCTTCCGAAAAGCTTTCTCCTCGGTTTTATGGACCTTATCAGGTGCTTTATAGGGTGGGAAAGGTTGCATACACCTTGATTCTCCCATCTACTTCGCGGATTCATCCTACGTTCCATGTGTCTCTTTTGAAACCGTGTCCTGATGCGAACATTCCCATGGTTGCACTTCCTGAAGAGTGGGGAAGTTTAGATGACCCTAAGGAGCCATTTAAGATTTTGAAGAGGCGCTCCATTCAGAGGCACAATCGGGCTGTTACTGAAGTTTTGGTTCAGTGGAAATGGGAGGCTACGGAAGAGGCTACTTGGGAGCTGCTATACAAACTCAAGCTCCAGTTTCCTTATTTTGATGTTCCTTATTTTGATGTTGCAGCTGTTCCTTGAGGACAAGGAAGCTTTTAAGGGGAGGGATATGATGCATATATTAGTGATTGCCAGCTCTAATATGCACATATTAGTGATTGCCAGCTGTAATATGCACATATTAGACAGATATATATAGTAGAAACTAACCATTCAATGTATCTTTTTGCTGAATAAATAAAATACTCTTTTCCTATCTCTATTCTCTCTCTCTCTATATTCCATCTCTATTACCTCTCTCTATTCTTCCTCTTCTTTCCTATCATTAAGTGAGAAAGCTAATTACTAATGTCTTGAATCCAATCTTGGTTAACCCGTTCAGGGGGCAAATCATTCTCTCTCTCTATATTCCATCTCTATTACCTCTCTCTCTCTCTATTCTTCCTCTTCTTTCCTATCATTAAGTGAGAAAGCTAATTACTAATGTCTTGAATCCAATCTTGGTTAACCCGTTCAGGGGGCAAATCAAATGATGACTAATTAAAGACTAGATAATCCTAAACTAATTTACATTCCTTGCTAAGATATTGATGAATGAACACCAACAAAAAGTTATGCTGTTAAAAATTGATGAGGAGTCATATGATGAAATTTGATAAGTCCTATATTAAGAGCCTAGAGCCTTGAATTGGTATAGACGTAGGAAAATAGCCACAGAAAATGGGAAAGGTTGTAGTGTGAAACACATTGAATCTGGTGCTCACCTCCATCTAATTTATACAAAAGAGTATAAAATAGTGGAAATTTGGATTATACTTCTGCTTTACAACCTTATGTAATTACATTTACTTTAAATGCCTTTTCTGGTTGCTTCTGTTTTATCTATATTACTCACAGCCACTAGCTTTTTAACTTATTCATAGTGGATAGTGCAAGTTAATCCAAAGTTTCATGAAGATGCCAGCAACTTTGAGGAAAAGATTCCTTTTGAGGAATGCATTGAGTTATATTCTACTGAAAAGACTGTTGTGAAGACCCCTAACTACCTCTTGCTCACTCATAATGGCCGCACCTTCAAGTTAGTATACGTTTCTTTACCATTTTATTTTCATGCTTATATATTGCCATAAACAAGATAGTAAAAATCAGTATCTTACTTAGGAATAGGGAAGGGGAAGATCTTGTATCACATAATGGTTAAATATGTTTTTTTGTCAAATCTATAAGAATAAGGGGGATATACAAAATTGTACAAATTATAGGGAGATTAAGCTTATGAGTCATACCATGAAGTTATGGGAAAAAGCGATTGAACAAAGACTAAGAAAAAAAACTCAAGTCACTGAGAATCAATTTGGTTTTATGTCTGGGAGGTTGGCCATGAAAGCGATATATCTAACACGACAGGTGATGGAGCGGTATCAGATGGCCCAACAAGACTTGCACTTAATTTTTATTGATTCGGAGAAGGCGTATGATAGAGTGTTTAGAGAGATTTTGTGGGAAAGTCTTAGAAAAGAAAGGGGTTATGATTGCATATAGTCGAGCTATCTAAGATATGTATGAAGGGCTATCGACTAGTGTGCGGACCCAAGGTGGAGAGATGGACGATTTCTCCATCACAATAGGTTTGCACCAAGGTTCAATCCTAAGTCCATACCTTTTTACTTTAATTTTGGATGTACTCACTGAGCACATCCAGGAGCTAGCACCGAGATGGATGTTTTTTACGGATGATATAGTCCTATTGGGTGAGTCGAAGGAGGATTTAAACGGGAGATTGGAGACGAGTTTTGGAAATGCATGACTTTCGCCTAAACAGAAGTAAGATGGAATATATGGAACGTAAGTTTAGTATCTTGGGTCTGTAATGCAAAACGATCAAGAAATATACGAGAATATAAACCATCGAATTCAAGCTGGGTGGTTGAAATAGAGGAAGACTTCGGGAATTTTATGTGATAGAAAGGTATCACTCAAGTTGAAGGAAAAGTTTTATCGGACTGCGGTAAGACCTGCGATGTTGTATTGGAGAAAATGTTGGGCGCTTAAGAATTAACACGAGAATAAAGTAAGCGTAGCAGAAATGATGATGTTGCATTGGATGTGTGGTAAGACTAGACATGATAAGATTAAAAATGACAATATTAGAGAGTGTTGGAGTAATACCTATAGTAGTAAAAATGGTGGAGAATAAACTTCGGTGGTTTAGACATGTAAAGAGAAGACCTTTAAATTTTGTGGTAAAGAGAGTAGATAAGATGAAGAAGGGTCAAATAGTTAGAGGTAGAGGAAGACCTAGGAAAATTATAAGTGAAGTTATTAAGAAAGATATCGAGCTTAACAATTTAGATAAAAACATGGTCCTTGATAGAACATTATGGTCGAAATTGTTCCATGTTGCCGACCCCACTTAGTGGGATAAGGCTTGGTTGTTGTTGTTGTATAAATATTGTTGTAAATAAATTATTTTTACTACTGTTAGTAGTAATTTATATTCGGGCTTTTAGTTAATTAGTTATGCCCATTAGATTATAATAGTCTTATATAAAAAGATTAGTGCTTGTAGTTTTAACACACTTGAAATATATTATTGAGTTTCAAACATGGTATCAGAGCCGCATAGAAAAAACCTAGCCGCCTTAATTGTTGTTTCTTTTTCAAAACCCTAGCCGCCTTAAATTGCGGTTCTTTTTTCAAAATCCTAGACGCCTTAATTACGATTCTTTTTTCAAAATCCTAGTCGCCTTAATTGCGGATTTTAGGTTCAGAAACACTATTCACCAACAGGGATGTTCATCGCTGAAAACACTGTTCACCCGAAACACTGTTCATCACAGAGACACTATTCACTTAAAAAAACTCAATTGAAGGTTGCAAGCTTTTTTACGACTAGTTTGCTTGTTCTTTTTATTCTATCGAGTCAGACACATTCTCAAGACATCCATCAATATGTCAGAAGGAGAATTGTTTTAACTCAACAAAGACGAAGTAGAGAGACTAAGATCCCTCCTTAGCAAGTTAGAGAAACCAACAGGTACTTATATGTTGATACATTCAGGTACTTTTCAGTTTTCATTTCCTCTTGGTAAATGTCAATTTTCTTTTGGATTTAATGCTTTAGATAAACCCTTTAACCAATATTGGATATTGGATTCTAGAGCCCCTTACCACATGACACCTTTACCTACACACTTTTTTACTTATTTACCATGTCTTAGCAGCAAAAAAATATCCACTGTAGATGATACCCTTATAACTGTAGTTGAGCAAAGAGATATCTAAATAAGCCTATCTATAATCCTTCAAAATGTTCTTCATATTCCCAAATTGTCTACTAGCCTAATTTCCATACAAAAACTCACAACCGACCTATCATGTAATGTTATTTTTTATAACAATGCTTGTGTTTTCTAGGACAAGAATTCAGGGACGATAATTGGAAATGCTAGAGAATGGAATGACCTTTATTATTTGGATAATCAAAATATTCCTCAAAATCTATTCAACAACAACAAATTCCTTTATTCAGAATCAATTAAAATCAACCATGAGATGGTCCTTCTGTATCATTGTCGCCTTGGTCATCCATCATCTAGAGTCATAAAACAATTATTTCTTTCATTATTTAAAAGTTTAGATGTGGAGAGTTTTTGTTGTGAGGTGTGTTAACTTGCTAAACACAAACATGTCTCTTTTCTCGTCAGTAATAAAATGAGTATTTTTTCGTTTTACTTAATTCATATTGATGTTTGGGGTCCGTCGGATGTTCCAAATATATCAGGTGCTCGTTGGTTTGTAACATTTATTGATGATTGCATCCGGGTTACGTCTACTTGTTAAAACAAAAATCTGAAGTTTGTTGTGTGTTTCTTCACTTCTCTATGGTTAAAAATTAGTTTGGTGCGAGTATTAAGAGAATTAGGTCCGATAATGACAAAGATTACTTTAACTATATAGTCTTATTGATTTCTGTAAAAAAGAAGGTATTATTCACGAGTCTTCTTGTATTAAAACCCCTAATCACGTGCTATGATATTCCAAAATAAAGTCCCTAAGAAATATTAGGGCAAGACTGTCTTAATTGCATTGTATCTCATATTGTTTATCTTCTATTATCCTTGCCTCCAAGACTCCTATGGAAGTGTTATCCTCATTCTATCCTGATGTGTCTACTTCAAATAATCTGACCCCTAGAATATTTGAGCGTACGTCGTTTGTCAATATCCATAGTGATGGTAGCGGGAAACTTGATCCTAGAGCGATAAAATGTGTCTTTATAGGATACTCTTCTACCCAAAAGGGTTACAAATGTTATCATACACCATCTCATAAATATTGTCTTTCGAGATGTTGTAACACCTGAGGCCGAAGACGGCGGAGAGTGATTGGAACCCGAGGCCAAAGAGGGTGGGGATTGGTCGTCTGAATTCACATTGGAATGAGAGGATCCTGAGGCTATGCAGGTATGAGAGTGCATGGTTGAAGGAAGACTTATAAGGATTGATTGATACTACCTATACCAACAAGATGCATCTTTTTTTCGGTAGCCTAAACATAAGAACTCCACAGTTAAGCGTGCTTGACTTGAAGTAGTATTTGGATGAGTGACCTACTGGAAAGTTTTCCGGAAAGCGTGTTAGTGAGAACATATCATGCTGAAAAGACTTGTGTTGGTTTGTGGGGTTAGTCGGTAATCCTGAAAGCAGTTTGGGACATTACAGATGTCACACTCCATGAACAAGAAAGTTACTTTCTTCAAACTCATCTTCAAGGGGAGAATATAAGTAAGGAAGATGAGTTTTCTCTACTTTCTGACCTTACTTTCGAACCTGAAGTTGAGACTGAAACTAGTGGTGACAATGTTGAGACTGAACTTGATTCTGAAAAAAATGGAAATGTTGAAATTGATGTAAGATTTGGAAAGAATTTAGTATATACAAGAAAGAAGAACATTCGTGAATCTACTCATATCCAAGAATCCAATCCAACATTACACGAGGTAACTTCTCCTGATCCTTCAAACACTAGTGATTCATTTTTTGAATTTTCTCGCGAACAAGAAACAAAATCCAACTCAATACTACAACCACACTACAAGGATTTATATCTTGTAATTTCCCTTGGAAAATATACTAGAAATGTACTAAAAAGGCACTTTATCCTATATCTAACTACCTAAGTTTTAAACATTTTTCATTGTCCCATAAAGCATTCCTCACAAGTCTAAACACTATAACAATACATAACTCATTATCCGAGGCATTGTCTGATAGAAAATGGAAACATGCCATGGACTTGGAGATGGAGGCACTGAATAAGAACAATACTTGAGAATTGGTTTCTCTGCCAAATGGAAAGAAACCTGTAAGGTGCTGATGGGTACATACTGTAAAATACAAGGCTGCTGTATCTATTGAGAGTTACAAGGCAATATTGGTTGCCAAAGAATTCACCCTAACTTATGGAGTAGATTACTTAGAGACATTTGAAGAGATCTATATAGATGTATCCCCTGGATACTGCGAACTGACTACCACAACATTGTGTGCAAATTAAAAAAGGATGTATGTGGGCTAAAGC
Source organism: Lathyrus tuberosus (assembly GCA_022829125.1). NCBI lineage: Eukaryota > Viridiplantae > Streptophyta > Magnoliopsida > Fabales > Fabaceae > Lathyrus > Lathyrus tuberosus. The sequence continues at coordinate 3,807,393 of JALAZF010000183.1, forward strand.
AATCACCACGAGTATGGTTTGGAAGATTCACCAAAGTTATGATAGGTTTGGGCTTTAAACAAAGTCAAGGATGCTGGGGGAGTAACAATTTTATTAGTGTATGTGGATGGCATTATAGTAATAGGTGATGATGAGAAGGAGAAACAATTGTTAGGCGAACACATAGCCAAGGAGTTTGAGATTAAGACCTTGGAAAATTTGGAGTACTTTTGGGGAATTGAAGTTGCCCACTCTAAGAAAGGAATCTTCATATCACAACAAAAATACATTATTGATCTTCTACAAGAGACGTGAAAGACAGCCTGCAAGTACACCAATTAATACAAGTGTAAAGTTGGGGAACACAGAAGAAAATATTCTGATTGGTTAGGGAATGTTTAAAATATTAGTCGAAAAACTTATATACCTTTCACATACTAGACCAGATGTTGCTTTTGCTGTAAGCTTAGTCAGGCAATTCATGCACCAATTAAAGGAGATTCATTTACAAGCTGCACTCCTAATTGTGCAATATTTAAAAGGAACTTCAGGTAGAGGAATTTTGTTTGAAAGAAATGGAAGTGTGAGTCTTGAAGCATATAGTGATGTTGACTATGCAGAGTCAATTGTGGATAGAAGATCAACTACAGTATATTGTACTTTTCTAGGTGGGAATCTTGTGACTGGAAGAGTAAAAAATAAAGTGTTGTATCTAGATCTAGTGCTGAAGCAAAATTCATCACTTCATCAAAGAAAAGTTAGATAGTGATCTTATTTGCACTCCATATGTTTCTTCTCAAGACAACGTTGCAGATATTCTAATTAAGGGCTGAACAACAATAACTTTGAAAAGATTGTTTTCAAGCTAGAAATGATAGATATTCATTTACCAGTTTGAAGGGGAGTGTTGTAATTAAGTTATTTTTACAGAGGTAAGTAGTAATTTATATTTGGATTTTTAGTCCATTAGTTAGATCCATTAGATTAGAATAGTTTTATATAAAAATATCAGTCCTTGATATTTTAACATACTTAAAATATATTATTCAGTTTCAAACAAATATTTCCATAAACAAATATGTTTTTTTCGTCCCTATAAATATAGGGCTGAATTTGTGATTATGTGTAAAAGATGAGAGAAAAATATTATTGATAATGATTGTTGATTTGATACAAAAGACTCAATACTAATACTAATTCCTATTTATAGGTATACATACTCAATCTTAAATAAAAAATGAATCTTGATAATAATAATAATAATAGCAAATCTTATACTAATAGATATTCTAAGATACTTTAAATTAATATAAGACATTATATAATATTCCAACACTCCCCCCGTCAAGTAGAAGCTTTAAGATTGTTACAAATATATACCCTTTACAAGAGAAAACCAAACCAACTAGTATTATAATTTATAACAACGAAGAACCTTTTCAAATTGCATCCAAATAAAGTTGCAACTATATAAACAAAGTTGCACCGGTATTTGGTGAGACGTTGTGCTCTGCTTGAAACAACTAGTTTAACTATGTGATTGGTGCCGGTGACTCTACTTTGACTATAGTTGGACATCAGGACTACAAAAAAGAAAAAGCTTACTTGGTGGGACATGTCATGTGACTGGTGCCAACTAAACGGGATTACCAGAGACTATTGACAGTGTGATGAGATCAATGACCAGACTCTTCCATTAGGGTGTGTTTGGAATGCAAGAAGTAGACGCGAGAGAAAGACAGACGAGAGAGTAATGAAAGAAAAGTTACACTTCTCCTGCATGGTATTGTAGAGAATTAGAGAAGAGTGATTAAATTGGTGTGGGATCCACACGATTTATCTTCTCCTCAATACTGCGAAGAAAGAGGAGAGAATACTCCGAAGAAAGAGGAGAGAGCGCTTCAATTTTTTGCCTTTTCCTAATGTGACCTTTAATTTTGCATCATAATTTTTCCATATTTGATTTTTTTTGATAAATATCTACATCTACACTTTGTTAATGCATTACAATTTTTTTACATTGTAATTTTTACATTTTGTAACTTATTTTTGTCCGTTATTTAAAAAAAAAATCAATCAATATGACTTGTTTCATATTAATTAATTAAATAGTTTTAAAAAAACTAATCAAATAAAGTAATTTATAAATGAATTAAATAATTTACTAGAATTGACTTCAAATATTTGTTTGTTTTTAAAAATAAATTCACAATTTATTTTATTAAATTAATGTAATTAAATATGGTTAAAAATAAATTAACTTCAATAATGTTGTACACCTTTTAACCAAGGGGTATTTGTGTCTTTTAAAAAATAACATATATTTCTTTCTCTTCTATTTCTCACTTCTTTCTTTTATACCAAACAATACATCAAATCTACTCTACTTATCTCTTTCTCTCTTCTCATACTCTATCTTATGTCTCTCTTCACACTTTCTCTCTACAACCAATCACAAACCCTTAGAGAATAATTTGACAAAAGACAAAAAAAACTCACAGTGACATATAACTTATTTCAAACTTTTTTCAGAAAAGGGAAAAACTATTATTATATTTCCAATCGTTAGGGAACTCTACAACAGAGGAGTGGCAAGGCGCTTTAAGGAGGATCAAACCAAGTTGAATTTGTAATTATATGTAAAAGATGAGAGAAAAATATTATTGATAATAACTATTGACTTGATACAAAAATTCATTACCAATTCCTATTTATAGGGATACATAAACTCAACCCCAAGTCAAGAACAAATCATGATAATAATAACTAATATCAAATATGACACTCTATATTTTATAAGATATTATATACTTCCTCCGTCCCAAATTATAAGACATTTTGGACATCTGGAATTAAGAAACATAATCAATGTAGAGAAATTGTGCATGACTTTACAATATTGCCCTTCATTTATTATAGATGAAAGAGAAAATTAAAGAACTGGAAGAAGAATAGTAATAAATGATAGAGGATATATTGGGGAAAATGTCATTAATGTTGCATTGGAATTGTAAAATGGCTTATGATTTGAGACAATTTTTTTTGACAAAGTGACTTATAATTTAGGATAGAGGGATCAATATTCTAAGATATAGTACTAATTTTTGCTTAGTCCTTACAAATATTATCTTTACACTTTTGTCCTCCACATATTTTATATTTTATGTTATTAAAATTTATGTTCTTGCATTTAAATATAGTGACACATGTCTAACGGGGAGGTTCATAGGGAAAGTCCCACATGGCGTTTTTGGATGATGCTGACATTTCTAAGACCTTGAAATATCATAACTTGACATTTTAACGATTGAATGATTATGTTAATGATATTTTAAGGCCTCAAAATTGCCACCTTCATAAAAAAAGCCATGTAGACTTCTGTTAGATAGGTGTCACTATAGTTAAAAATGAGAACTAAAATAAAAAACAGAAAATATGCAAATAATGAAATGTTGAACGGAAATTGAGGGATAAAAAAACTAGTAGTATTATACTTTTAGGGATGAAAAACTTATTTAAATCAGAGTAGTCAATAGCGGCGCTATAGCGGGATAGCAGAGCAATGACGTAAGCAGGTGGATTCTGCTGAGTGTGGTGGCTGAAAATTGTGCAAATCATCTGGTACTAGAGAATAAGAAGGAGGAATAAGATTGGAAGCCATTATTAAGCTTCATTTGCTCTAAATATACCATGAAAGTATCTGGTCTAGGTTTTGTAGATTGAAATTATGGTTGTGTTCTAATTACGAGACTGAGTTATGGAACTAAGATATTTATAGTACAAGGTAGTTTCATAAGAAATTATTTAGGAGATGTTTACAGCTGTCGACAACTTTATGTACATAATAGTGTTAAACAGAGTACTGCTGCAGAAGCTATGTAAAGTACTCTTTTAACTCATTTACTGCACAAATTTAATATCGTGTGAGTAATTAATTAATTCTTTAAGGAAACCAGACCAAATTAACCCATCAGAAATCCAGTCAAAATCATAGTTAAAGTAATTTCCTCAATTCTAAAAATGAAAATATATGCATTATGACATCATCCATGAGGGTGAGTTCACTAGGCAGAAGTAAAACAAAATAAGTGTATTGCTATTGAGTTTCTGTTAGATGATTTTATTCGTAGTTTTGTTTTTGTATGACATAGAAATTGTTTTCTTCTTCTCTCAGTGTAGTTGTGGATCCTTCCAATCTATGTGATGGTCTTCACTACTATGAAGTCTATGGTATTGACTGCAAAGCGCCATGGCGTGGTCCTATTTTCAGAGTTCCTATTACCATAACAAAGGCTAAGGCTGTAACTAACCAGTCTCTACAAGTTTCATTTTCAAATATGTTATTCCAGCCAGGTTTGCATTAGTCCATGAAGTCGATCTCCTACTTTCTGCTGTCCTACTGCTTAAGTTTAAACTGGGCCTACGTTAAATTCATTCCAGCCAAAACATTTGAGCTGCTTCCTAGGGGATCTTTTCGTTTCTCCCATACTGCTAATATTTGAAATTTGTCTTAAATTATTTATGAAATTACATTCACAATGTAGGTATAGTACCTCTGGTATCCAGTCCTGTTAGAATATATGAATATTATTAGAGTTATATCTTAGGATATGAAAAATCAGCACTATAGAATAATTAAGGCCAACCTTAATTTAATAGAATAAGAAAAGTTCAGCACTATAGAACAATTAAGTTTATCCTTAAATGTAGAGTTTGAATGATTCAACTCTTGAATGTTCAACCCCTCTTGTATAAATAGAGCATCATGCTCCATTCCAATTCAGAAATAACAGAATTAGCTTTCCCTCTATTCTCTCTCATATCTCACTTTCATATGGTATCATAGAGCTTCGGTTCTATCCATGGCAGCGACTCCGGTAACTACAGCTCCGGTCACCGCAGCATCTATGTCATTCCAACTCAAAATCACAGAAAAACTTGATGAGAAGAATTTCCTACTTTGGCGCCAACAAGTAGATCCTTTCGTTAACGTGAATAATCTTCAAAACTACCTATACCTTCGTGACATACCGAATCAATACCTAACTGAAGAAGATCGTGCAGCTGCTCGTGAGAATCCTGCGTATCGCACCTGGATTACGCAAGATCAGTGGCTTATGACGTGGCTTCAATCCACGCTTTCACCTTCGATTCTTTCACGCGTTCTTGGATGCGTTCATTCCTACGAGCTCTGGGAACGTATTCTTGCGCATTTTCAAAAGCTTACACGTGCGAAAGCAAGACAACTACGAGCAGAACTCAGATCTACAACACTTGAAGACAAATCTGTTGGTGATTATCTGGTTCGCATCAAAGCTCTTGTTGATGCGCTTGCTTCAGTAGGAGATCCAGTTCTAGATCAGCAACACATTGATGTGATTCTTGAAGGTCTTCCTCAAGACTTTGCCTCTGTTATTTCAGTCATTGAAAGCAAGTTTGATTCAGTAGAACTTGAAGAAGTTGAAGCTCTTCTTCTTGCTCATGAGATGAGATTCAACAAGTATAAGAAACACTATCAAATGGAGGTGGCTGCCTCAGTGAATCTCACTCAAGCCAATTCTCAACTTGAAACTGATAACTCCAATAACAAGAACACTGAACAAGCTGTGAATTCAACCTTTAATCCAACCTAATCAAGAGGAGGTCGTGCATCTGGCCGTGGCAGTGGACGCGACCGTGGGAGAGGTAGGTTCAGCAACATTCAATGTCAAGTTTGCTTCAAATATGGTCACCTTGCTGCTGCTATCACAAGTTCAATCAACAGTTTCAACCTAACATACCTGCTGATTTTCAAACAATGAACCTACAAAATTTCTACAATCCGTATCAACCAATTGGTGGACCTCAGTTTGCTCAGCCCATGGTTAACACTTGGTCACGCCCAAGCTATCAACCAAGACTTGCTCCTCTCCCTGTTCCTCAGTCACAGATCACTCCCAATGCTATGATTGCTAACACAGCTTCAGTTCCAAGCAGTGCCTGGTTTCCAGACTCAGGAGCTTCTTATCATGTTACCAATGCCTCTCAAAACATACAGCAGACCACACCTATTGAAGGTCCTGATCAGATCTTCATTGGTAATGGTCAAGGTTTGCACATTCACTCTTCAGGCTCTTCTTATTTTCCCTCTCATTCTAAATCCAACACTCCATTAGCTCTTCATAATTTACTGCTTGTTCCTTCTATTACAAAGAACCTGATAAGTGTCAGCAAATTCTGTCTTGATAATAGAGTTTTCTTTGAGTTTCATGCTGATATGTGCTATGTCAAATCTCAGGCAACCAATGAAATTCTGCTCCAAGGTCGTGTAGGAAGTGATGGCCTGTACCAATTTTCCCATCTTCAGCTTCTTAAGTCTCCTTCAACAAGTCAAGTCTCATGTCTCACCTTAGACTCTAATGCTCCTGTTTCAAGATCTGATTCCAGCACTATTGATAGGGTTTCAGTTTCTAATCAAAATGTATCAGCTAATAACTCATGTAATTCTCAACATACTTGGCATTTACGCCTTGGTCATCCAAATTCTAATACTATGAGACTTGTTTTAGCTCAATGTAATATTCCTTATTCTAATAAAGCTGAATCTGTCTTTTATTCTGCCTGCTGTATGGGAAAGGCACATAGGTTGCACTCCCCTCAGTCACAAACTCAATATCACTCTCCTCTTGAATTAATTTTCAGTGACCTATGGGGTCCTGCCCCAGTCAAATCCTCCCAAAACTTTACCTACTACATCACCTTTGTTGATGCATACTCTAGATTTACTTGGATCTATTTGCTCAAAAATAAATCTGAAGCCTTAACTATCTTTAAACAATTCAAAGTCATGGCTGAATTACAATTTGGATTTCCTATTAAATCTGTCCAAACTGATTGGGGTGGGGAATTTCACCCATTTACAAAGTTTCTTTCTGATCTTGACATTATTCATCGTCTAATTTGCCCTCACACTCATCACCAAAATGGTGTAGTGGAGAGGAAGCATAGACACATTGTTGATCTTGGTTTAACCCTCTTGAGTCATGCCTCTTTACCTCTCAAATTTTGGGATCATGCCTTTTTAACTGCTGTCTACCTAATAAATAGGTTACCAACCATGTCTCTCAATTAACATATACCATATGCTGTCCTTTTCAATCAAAATCCTGACTATAAATTCCTCAAAGTTTTTGGGTGTGCTTGTTTTCCTCTCCTTCGCCCATACAACTCTCAGAAATTTGACTTTAGATCCCATGAGTGCCTTTTTCTAGGGTACTCTACAGCTCATAAATGTTACAAATGTCTCTCCCCAAGTGGTAGAATATTCATCTCTAAAGATGTCCTTTTCAATGAGTCCAAATTTCCTTACAATGATCTTTTTTTCTCTAATGTTTCTCTCCCCTCATCAACCATTCCATCCTCCTCCTCATCTAAAGTAACCCTTAACACACAAGCTCTCCCTAATGTTTTTCCCGTTCCTACTGCTTCCACTACCTCACACTCCTCTTCTTCTTCTCAATCCAATTCCAGCCACACACCTACTGCCTCTGTGTCAGCCAACCCTGTAACACAAACAGCCAACACTAATCCTACTTCTTCACCTTCTTCAAATGCCAACAATCAGCCTACTACTACCACTTCACCATCTTCCTCCTCTATTTCTGCTCCTAGGGATCCTAACCTTCAGCCTCTCCCCACCAATACTCATCCTATGACTACTAGAACTAAATCTGGTGTACCCTTACCTCGTCTAAATCCTTCTATTTTTCTTGTCAATTCTGAGCCTAAGAGTGTTAAAACCGCTCTCCAAGATCCTAAGTGGTTTGCTACTATGCAAGAGGAGTATGGTGCCTTGATAAGGAACAACACTTGGTCTTTGGTACCACTGCCTGCTAACAGGAAAACAATAGGCTGCAAGTGGGTTTTTCGTGTAAAGGAAAATGCTGATGGGACAGTAAATAAGTACAAAGCTAGGCTTGTTGCTAAGGGGTTCCATCAAGTCCATGGATTTTACTTTAATGAAACTTTCTCCCCTGTTATTAAACCGGTCACAATTAGAATCATTTTGACTCTTGCTCTCACTTACAATTGGCCTCTGCAGCAGTTGGATATAAACAATGCCTTTTTGAATGGCATTCTTGAAGAGGAGGTCTATATGATGCAACCCCCTGGATTTACTGCCCCTAATTCATCTCTGGTTTGTCACTTGCACAAGGCCTTGTATGGCCTCAAACAGGCCCCAAGGCAATGGTTTGAAAGACTCAAAACCACTCTTTTATCCTTTGGCTTTCTGAACAGCAACTTCACTGTTCATCTACAAGCATCAAAGTGTTGTCATTTATATGCTAGTTTATGTTGATGATATAATCATCACAGGAAACTCTCCTCCTCTCATCAAGCAAGTTACTCAACAACTAAATCATGTGTTTTCTCTCAAACAACTTGGTGACTTGGATTATTGTCTGGGCCTTGAGGTGAAGAAACTGTCCAATGGTAATCTCCTTCTCACTCAATCTAAGTACCTAAGGGACTTGCTAATCAAAACTGATATGGAGAATTCCAATCCAGTTGCTACTCCTATGGCATCCACCACCAAACTCATCAAAACAGGGTCTGCTGCCTTGTCTGATGCCTCTCACTACAGGTCCATTGTAGGGGCCCTGCAGTATGCAACAATTACACGCCCAGAAATCTGCTATGCTGTCAACAAAGTATGTCAGTTCATGGCACACCCCTTGGAGTCCCATTGGCTAGCTGTCAAGCGTATTTTGCGCTACCTAAAAGGCACTATCACCTCTGGTTTATTGTTCACTCCTGCCTCCACTGTTCCGTTCTCTCTGCAGGCCTACTGTGATGCTGACTGGGCTGCTGACCCTGATGATAGAAGATCCACCTCTGGGTCAGCTGTGTACTTAGGACCTAATTTGATCTCTTGGTGGTCCAAAAAGCAAACTGTTGTTGCTCGTTCTAGTGCTGAGGCAGAGTATCGCAGCTTGGCTCACACCACAGCTGAAGTTTTATGGGTTCAAACTTTGCTAGCTGAACTAAAAATTCCCTTGACAACTCCAGCCATCTATTGTGACAACCAGAGCACAGTTGCTATGGCTCATAACCCTGTTCTTCATGCAAGAACAAAGCATATGGAAATTGACCTCTTTTTTGTAAGAGAAAAGGTCCTTAATAAGTCTCTCACTGTCTGCCACATTCCTGGTGTTGACCAGAAGGCTGACATCCTCACCAAGCCTCTCTCAAGTTCAAGATTTATGGAGCTCAGCAGCAAGCTCAACCTGTCTGCCTCAAGTCAGCCTTTGCAGCCACCTTGAGCTTGTGGGGGAGTATTAGAGTTATATCTTAGGATATGAAAAATCAGCACTATAGAATAATTAAGGCCAGCCTTAATTTAATAGAATAAGAAAAGTTCAGCACTATAGAACAATTAAGTTTATCCTTAAATGTAGAGCTTGAATGATTCAACTCTTGAATGTTCAACTCCTCTTGTATAAATAGAGCATCATGCTCCATTCCAATTCAGAAATAACAGAATTAGCTTTCCCTCTATTCTCTCTCATATCTCACTTTCATAAATATAATATTCGTTTACATTATAAATTATTTTAAATAATCTCTTAAGGTTAGCTTTCATATTTCCTTATATATAACCACAACTCAATGCTTACTCTATATTTGTGTGTGTGGATGCTTCCAACTTATTAGCTAGTCTGTCTGTTATAAAAACACTATTCATGTTAGAGTGAATGCAAATATTTATAAGTGCAAACAAGCAAGTGCACAATACAGAGTCCAACACTTTCAGTTAATTCCTTATATTTTTTGTTTTATTAGGTCATATAGAAAGGAGATATATAGAAGTGCCACATGGTGCATCTTGGGCTGATGTAACAGTGAAAACATCAGGGTGTGACATACCTCGAAAGTTTTTTGTGGATGCTGTTCAGGTAAAATTTGTAGCTTGAAAATTTTGTTTGATTGTGTAGGGTTCTTTTTCACATGCTTTCTATGTCCAGATGTGCCCATTACAAAGACCTCTTAAATGGGAAAAGGTGATAACTTTTGCTTCTTCGGGTGCCAAAAGCTTTACCTTTAAGGTAATAAGTGGTCAGACATTGGAACTAGTCATTGCTCAGTTTTGGTCAAGTGGCATAGGGAGTCATGAAACTGCCACTGTGAATTTTGAGGTAACAGAATTACTATTTAAGATAAATTTGTTTCCCCACCTGATATTGGATAGACTTTTTAGTGTTTCTTATAAAAACTGAAAAATATTCCTAAATTTAGAATTGATAGGTCTATGATGATTGTTCCTATAACTGTCAGTAGTTTATCCTGATGATTATCTTAATTCCTTACATTACCCTTGAATGATATGATAATTTGTTATATTTCAACTATATAACACTTCAAGGAAATGGCATGTTGACATGAATGGACTTTTAAGGCCATTTACAGGATTTTGTCCTTCCCTTAGTCCATATAGATATTTGTGGCCTCTGTATATAGAATCATGGGATAGTCTTCCGTGGAGGGATTCTCAGTCTCTTGCATGTATGATCTCTGTTGAAAAGCAGGGATGTGATTTGTGTTATTTTCATTCCTCACTCAAGATACGTTGGTGCTAACATGGAATTTCAGGTTGTTTTTCATGGGATAAAAGTTAATCATGAAGAACTTATACTTGATGGAAGTGAAGCACCGGTCAGAATTGATGCTGAAACATTAGTGGTATCCGAGGAACTTGCTCCAGTGGCTATTCTAAACAAGGTTATATTTTGAAAGCTTGAATGCTTTTCATTTTGTGCTATTCCATTATGCTGGTGACATGGGATACCGATGAGTTTAACATTTTGTTTTTATGTGTACAAAACATGCAGATTAGGGTTCCTTATCGACCAATAGATTCTAAGATTTGTGCACTCTCAGCAGATCGTGATAAACTTCCATCTGGAAAACAGATACTGGCGCTGACTTTGACGTGAGTTTTGTATTCATTGTGTCGTGTCTATGGATTATTTAGACGGTCTTTTCTCATTAATCTGATATTACAGCTACAAGGTCAAATTGGAAGATGGAACTCAAGTAAAACCTCACATACCATTGCTAAATGACCGGATATATGACACTAAATTTGAGTCTCAATTTTATATGATTTCTGACTCCAACAAGGTATGTGCACTCATAAATGATATGTGCCTAGAATTCTCAACTTGTATATTTTTCTAGGCACTCATAATTTTTCTAGGCACATATCATTTATGAGTTATTAACTTCAAACTTGTATATTTTGAAAAAGTGTTTGAATTCCATGGGACACTGGTTAACTCCTAGTTTGGTTTAGAGGACTCAAAAGCTTGTTTTATTTACCACTGTGCATTCTACTTATTTACATTTACAATTAGTTTATTTGTCTCAGGCATGACAATGTGCAAGTTTTGGAAAAGATGAGGCATTTGGTGTTATTCCTTGAGAAAAATTTGGAGAAGGTAGTTTATTGTTCAATTTGATGTCTCTCTCAAATGGTCAATTGTTGTTTAAGGTTTTTGAGATGAGATTATGCAAGTTATATTACTCTTGATAAAGTTGGGATCACCTGATGTGTAATAAAACATATATACACTCCTTTCATTTGATCTGCCACCCCACACAACCTTTTTTTAGGTGAACCTTTTCCAGGATCTGTATTGACTACAAAGATCCACTGATGCTGTTGGGGTTAGATGTGTCAAAATTGGTGAATCTTTTCCAGTAGTTCTGAAGTATTGTAACTCTGCCATCAATTTATTCTCCTATTTGAAAATAATTTGTAATCTTGAGTTAGACATGTTTCCATCCAATAGTGCTTCAGTAGAGTGTAAAGGTTGCATCTATGTTAGTAAAATTTCGATTATATACATTCTTCTATTAACACTTCAATTATTTACTACTTAAGTTTAAAATTTTGTTTCCAGGATGTTATTCGTTTAAATTTTTTCTCTCAACCTGATGGCCCACTGATGGGAAATGGTTCCTTTAAGTCCTCATTATTAATTCCAGGGTACATTAGTAGGTTTATAGTCCTAATTTATTAAGTATTAAATGTTTTCTTGTGAAGCGGTATTGACTTTTTTTTTTTTTTTTTTTTTTTGTATTTATTTATAGTATAAAAGAAGGATTATATCTTGGTCCACCGCAAAAAGAAAAGCTTCCCAAGGTATAATGTTTTCTGTTGTTAACCTCATATCTATAAGCATTGATAGTACATAATGGTATTTATAATATTTCTGCAGAATTCTCAACAAGGATCTGTATTGGTTGGGGCCATTTCATATGGGAAACTATCATTTGCTGATCAGGAGGAGAAAAAAAATCCCGAAAAGCACCCTGCTTCATATCGAATTTCTTATGTAGTTCCTCCAAATAAGGTCACCTTCTGTCTTATAAAGATACCTCCCTTTGTATCACTCTTATACTTTGTAATAGTTGCGTGGTAGGTTTCAACATGCACCATGCTATGGTTGAATCTACTTTCATGTTAACCTTGATTAATGTCTATTAAAGGAATTGCTTAACTCAAAGCTTATGAGAGCTTGTATAGACTCTCCCATAACACATAAGGTCCTTTGCAACTAACGCAAGCTCACGAGAGCTTGCATAGACTCTACTATAGCATATATAATAATCACTCTGTAGTGTTTTTCAAAACACACGGGTTATTCAAATGTCTCTTAGTCTCTTATATTTCAACATGGTATCTAGAGCCTACTGAGAAACAATCCTTCACCGTGTTTTACTTGGTTGAACCACTGTCTTCCAGTGAGAAATTTTTGGCAAATCGTGTCATAACTCCGGTTTGGCTTCCATACACTGCCACCCGCCGTCTCCCGCCGTCGCTACTGTTCCCGATGACCTTTCGACAAACTTAACCTACCGGCTGAAGCATGTAACACCCGAGGTCGAAGAGGGTAGAGAGTGGTTACATGTAACACCCGAGGGCGAGGGAGTGGTTGTCGGTGCGTGAGGCATGACAATGAGACACTCCTAGCAGCTTCTAGGGAAAAACCGAATTCACATCAGAATGAGAGGGATCCTGAGGTTGTGCAGATATGAGACTGCATGTTTGAAGGAAGACTTATAAGGATTAATTGGTACTACCTATACCAACAAGATGCATCTTTTTTTCGGTAGCCCGTTCTGTAAGAACTCCATAGTTAAGCGTGCTTGACTTGGAGCAATTCTGGGATGGGTGACCTTCTGGGAAGTTTCTTGGAAAGCGTGTCAGTGAGGACAAAACATGCTGAAAAGACCCGTGTTGGTTTGTGGGATCAATCGATAATCCTGAAGCTAGTCTGGGGCGTTACAAATGGTATCAGAGCCAGACCTCTCCCAGTACGATGTGGTTCGGGGACGAACCAAGCGGAAGCTGGTGGGCATGTAACACCCGAGGTTGAAGAGTGTAGAGAGTGGTTACATGTAACACCCGAGGGCGAGGGAGTGGTTGTTGGTGCGTGAGGCATGACAATGAGACACTCCTAGCAGCTTCTAGGAAAAAACCGAATTCACATCGGAATGAGAGGGAACCTGAGGTTGTGCAGATATGAGACTGCATGGTTGAAGGAAGACTTATAAGGATTAATTGGTACTACCTATACCAATAAGATGCATCTTCTTTTCGGTAGCCCGTTCTTTAAGAACTCCATAGTTAAGCGTGCTTGACTTGAAGCAATTCTGGGATGGGTGGCCTTCTGGGAAGTTTTCCGAAAAGCGTGTCAGTGAGGACAAAACATGCTGAAAAGACCCGTGTTGTTTTGGGGGGTCTGTCGATAATCCTGAAGCTAGTCTGGGGCGTTACAAAGCGCCTCCTCTGATCTGGCTGTTTCCCACTTTTTCCCCAGAAGAAACCTCCGCACGCGCCACCTCTGTCTCCGCGCGTGGGCCTCATGCGCCGCCACCTGAACCGCACGTGGCAGCACGTCCGGCGGCCAATCGCGTGATATTTTCTCTCTTCAGATACTCATGGCTACTCCTCAGAACTTTATGCCAAACTACGATGATTTTCTCAGGTGGTATTAGAATTATCGGAACTCAGATTCTACTGCTACGGTAGCCCACAACCATCTTCTTTTGGACCGTGGGTCCTTGATTCTGGTGCGCCTGATCATGTTACCGGTGATAAAAATCTTTTCTCTTCCCTCTTTACCTATGGTTTCTTACCTACTATAACTTCTGCCAATGGTTCTCAAACCCGATGTGAAGGGATTGCTACTGTTCAAATTCTACCTCCTCTTTGTGTTACTTCTTTCCTCTGTACATAATTGTCCATTTAATTTACTTTTAATCAGTCGTTTAACTCGTTCTCTTGATTGTAGTGTCACCTTCACTAACAATAATGTTACCTTGTAGGATCGGAGTTCGGGACGGACAATTGGCGTCGGATGTGAGTCTTAAGGCCTTTATTATCTCTCAGTGTCATCTTAGACATGCTCAACCAAAGATTCTCAACTCACTATTCATGCTCAGTTAGGTCATCCCAGTCTTTCCAAATTACATAAGTTGGTGCCAAATTTATCGAAGGTATCTAATTTACATTGTGAGTTGTGTCAGTTAGGGAAACACACTCGTAGTGAATTTCCCAATCGAGTCATTAAACAAGCTTCATCCCCTTTTGCTTTAGTTCATACCGATGTTTGGGGTCCCTTGCGTACTGTCTCTACTCATGCGTCTAGGTATTTTGTCACATTTATTGATGATTTTTCATGTTGCACATGATTATTTTTAATGAAGAATATATCTGAATTATTTTCTATTTTTGAACAATTTTATCGAGAAATAAGAACTCAATTCGGTGTGTCTATCCGTACCTTAAGAAGTGACAATGCCTGTGAATATTTATCCCAACAATTTCAAAATTTTATGTCACAATGGTATTCTCCAGCAAACATCTTGCCCTCACACACCTCAACAAAACTGGGTAGCCGAACGCAAAAATCGGCATTTTGTAGAAACCACTCAGACCCCACTTCTCCATAGTAATGTTCCACTTTGGTTTTGGGGGGATGCTGTGCTAACGACATGTTACCTTATAAATCGCATGCCCTCATCTGTCATTAACAATAAAATCCCTCATTCAATCATTTTTTCTAATTTCCCACTTCACTCAATTCCTCCTCGAATCTTCGAGTCCACATGTTGTGTACACAATCTCTCTCCTGATCTTGATAAACTATCAGCTCGATCACTAAAGTGTGTCTTTCGTGGTTATCATTGATCCCTAAAAGGTTATCATTGTTATTCACAAACTCTACAACGATACCTCATATCGGTTGATGTTACCTTCTTCGAGTCTGTTCCATATTTCGGGTCCAGCCAAGCAACTCCGAAACTCCTTCAGGAAAGTACTCCCACACCTCTTCCAGAAGTCCCATTTGCCATTGTCCCTCATCATTGGCCCACTAGATGCCCCTACAGTTGACCCCCCCACATCTTGCCCACTTCAAATATATTAGCGTCGTCAACCAACATCTGTCAAACCTGTCCCTGAGGTCATTGCAGACTTTCCTCCGACGCTCTTGCCATCACCAAATCCGATCCTGCAACCCTAGTCCGATCTTTCGATTGCCCTTCGATAAGGTATACGTCAAACATGAAATCCTTCTCCACATTATATTGATTTATGTTATCATCGTCTTTCCCCTTTGCAGTACACTTGTTTGTCTTCTTTGTCTTCTGTTTCTATTCCTAAAACTCCAGGTGAAGCATTATCTCTCACCTTGAATGGAGGCAAGCAATGATTGCTGAAATGAGTGCTCTTCAAAGCAGTGGTACCTGGGAACTGGTTCCTCTACCCCTTGGAAAATCTTTAGTAGGTTGTTGTTGGCTTTATACAGTGAAGGTTGGTCCAGATGGTAATATTGATTTATTTAAAGCTCGTTTGGTAGCCAAAGGATACACTCAAATTTTTGGGTTGGATTATAGTGATACCTTCTCGCCTGTGGCCAAGATGACATATGTTAGACTTCTTCTAGCCATTGCAGCCATTTGACATTGGTCTCTTCATCAACTTGACATCAAAAATGCTTTTTTACATGGTGATCTTGAAGAGGAAGTATATATGGAGCAACCACCCGGGTTTGTTGCTCAGGGGGAGTCATTGAATATGGTGTGTAGGCTGCACAGGTCTCTTTATGGTCTTAAGCAATCTCCGAGAGCATGGTTCAGCAGATTCAGCACTGTAGTACAACAGTTTGGTATGGTCCGTAGTGAAGCTGACCATTCTGCTTTTTATCGTCACTCAGCCCAAGGGTGTATTTATCGTATTATGTATGTAGATGATTTTGTCATAACTGGTAGGGATCAACAGGGAATACTCCAGTTAAAACAAATCGAATCAATTTCAGACAAAAGATCTTGGTAAATTCCGTTATTTCTTGGGTATTGAGGTAACCCAATCTAAAGATGGTTTGGTGATTTCTCAACAGAAATATGCTATGGATATTTTGGAAGAAACATGTTTGTTGAATGTTAAACCAGCTGATACTCCTATGGATCCAAGTGTCAAACTACTACTCAATCAGGGGGAGCCTCTATCTGACTCAGGATAGTATAGGAGATTGGTTGGAAAGTTGAATTATCTCACAGTCACTCGTCCTGACATTTCTTTTGCAGTCAGTGTGGTAAGACAGTTCTTAAATTCCGCTTGTCAGGAACACATGGATGCTGTTATCCGGATTCTGAGATACATCAAATGTGCTCCAGAAAAAGGTCTAGTGTATGAAGATAAATGACATTCAGATAGTTGGATATTCCGATGCTGATTGGGCAGGGTCACCCATTGATAGACGATCTACCTCTGGGTATTGTGTACTTGTTGGAGGAAACCTTATTTTCTGGAAGAGTAAGAAACAAAATGTTGTTGCAAGATCAAGCGCCGAGGCAAAGTATAGGGCCATGACAATGGCAACATGTGAACTTGATTAAAACAGTTGCTCAAGGAACTTCAAATTGAAGAAGTAAGACCAATGACACTTATTTGTGATAATCAACCTGCATTGCACATTGCTTAAAATCCAGTCTTCTATGAGAGGACCAAACATATTGAGATAGACTGTCACTTTGTCAGAGAGAAGATCGTGTCAGGTGACATCGTCACAAACTTTATTAACTCTAATGATCAATTGGCAAACGTGTTTACAAAATCCCTGCGAAGCTCCAGAACTAATTATTTATGTAACAAGTTTGGTGCATTTGACTTATATGCTAAAGCTTGAGAGGGAGTGTTGATATTTGTAAATATTTAGTGTTAAGAATATTTGTATATAGAATAGTCGCACATCGACTATATCATGTAATTAGTTGTAATCTCTCTATATATAATAATGTCTCTGTAGTTTTTTTCAGAACACGGTTTATTCAAATATCTCTTAGTCTGTTGTATTTCAACAGTTAGTTACACATGTCAGTCAGCTATCATCTACTAACCTACTAGAACAGTTCATAAATAGGTTGTTCTCTGTACTAAGTAACACAAAATCAATACAAAGAATTTCAGAGCAAGATTTATGAAATCTGCAGAGTTTGTATAATTCTAACATGTTGACCTTGATTAATGTCTAATTAAGATTTTCTTCTTCTGAAAGGTTGATGAGGATGACAAAGGAAAAGGTTCTTCCTTATCTACCAAAAAGACTGTTTCTGAACGTATAAAAGAAGAGGTATATTAGTCATCTTACTCAAATAAAAGAGTCCCCTGGTGTTTTTGTATCCTAGTGCCTGCTTCACTTGTGGTTAAATAACACTCTTTCTGCATTTTCTTCTTAAAAATTACATTGTTATCCATATTTTGAAATGTTTTATACTTTAAAACGGTATTACATGTATATTGATTGAATGACCGCAAACAAGGATAACTCAAGATTATTATGTAGTTTAGATATAAAATATGCCAGGAATACTTATACTGTTTTTTTTTTTCATTGAAGTATCTTTTAGTTCAACTCAAGGTCAGTATATATACCATTTTCTATACGTTGGTTTTGTTATTGAAAACCGGTATCTTGCATCTTCCATTATCTTATATTAATTTAATACATTATATAGGTTATTTTATGAAAAGTTTAATTTGTTGAATAATTCTATTAATGAACAAATATTGATTGTTTTAAGTGGATGATGTTTTTATTTCCTTTATTGGTAAAGTGATGTGGGAATTTTTATGCCTTTAACAGTTAAACTATTTTTGATGAGTATAAAAAAAGACTACTGTTAATGGCATAAAAAATAACATCACGTTACCAATCAAGAAAAAAAAAGTTGTGTATAGTTAAGCTGAACATGTATGTTTAGTGTTAGATTTATGAATGAAATGTTTGTAAATATCTTGTATATTTTAATTATGCCTTGAGTTTGTTATCATAATGTAGTTTTATTCTATAACTCACATTTTAGAGTGATGAACTTCAGTTATCTTTGCTCTTTAATTTTACCTTGAATTGTCCATCAGGTAAGGGATGCAAAAATAAAAGTTCTAGGAACCCTAAAACAGGAAAGTGACGAAGAGCGCTTGGAGTGGGAAGGCCTATCTGCATCGCTAAAAGTCAGTAAAGAAAGCTTATCTGTAGTTATAGATAATTAATTGCCTTTGTCATCATTTTTCTCTCTCTTAAATTTTGTGTTCAAATTAATATTGCGAAAGCTATCATATAATTTCAGCAGAGAAAACACTTCTTAAATAGGAGAATTACGCATAATATCTATTCCTTAGATTAAGGATTGGTAGGATAAAAAATAAAGAGGGAAATAAATAAAATAAAATATTGATCTTAATAATAATTGCAATTATCGTAGTAATAGGAAAGAAGATAAGGGAAAATTTGTTTCATTAAATCTTCACTATTTAATATTTTTTCTGGTACAAGACTATTGCCTTTTGGTTTTGGTGTTTTTCTAAATTCTGATAAATGCAATCTTTTGTCTATTCTAATGCTATGTTTTCTTGCAGTTAGAATATCCAAAGTACACTCTGTTGCTTGCAAAGATTTTGGAAGGTTTAGTTTCTAGGAGTAATATCAAAGATAAAATCCATCATGATGAGGAGGTACACATTTTCTGCACCAAACAATTAACATGCATTGTTCCCCCACCCCCTTTCTTCCTTCATCTCTCTGATTTTCCTTCCCTTTATCTCTATTTTGTATTTATACTTTGTCTTGAAAACTTGCATGCTATATGACTGGTCTCTGGAGTTCTCGGGTTCTACTTTTGGATTCTGTTTTTCTTTAACATGCATTGTTCCCCCACCCCGTTTCTTCCTTCATCTCTCTGATTTTCCTTCCCTTTATCTATATTTTGTATTTATACTTTGTCTTGAAAACTTGAATGCTATATGACTGGTCTCTGGAGTTCTCGGGTTCTACTTTTGGATTCTGTTTTTCTTTGTCACCTAGAAGTTGAAAATCATGTATTCAATAGTTTCCTATAATTTAGTATATTCCCATCTTATGGAATATATAAGAGTATCAGCTATATTATAACCATTATTGGAGTACGACAGCATAAATTCCATCTTGCGTCACCTTAGCAGCCAATCCTTGCTACCTCAATAATCTTATTATTAGTAATCATATGAATCCTAGAAGGTTTTCTTGTAGAAGTTTTTACTGGTGTGTGTATAACTCTAGATAATGTGATTACATTGTGCAGGTGATTGATGCAGCAAATGATGTGATTGCCAGCATTAACAGGGAAGAGTTAGCAAAGTTTTTTGCCCTAAAAAATGATCCAGAAGATGATGAAGCAGAGGTGCTCATTCTTGCCCCGAAGCACTAATTTGTTTTTGCTGAATGTTATAGCTACTTATATATTAAATAAATTTGAATGCTCACCTCTTTTATATAGTATTAGTATTTCTTGAGTTAAGTCAATCACAATATTTGAATTTGGAGTTAATAAATTTGAATTTTGGCACACTATTTCCAATCAGTGGGCATGTGTGATGGTGTGTCCCCATTCGCATAATTTCTCTTCATTATTTCTTCATAACATTCAAGTCTCATCTTACATTTCCTATATAATAAAAGGGAGGGAGTCAACTCTCGGGAGTGATAATATTTCTTGTGAGACTCTTTCTCTATAAGACACATGGTGCCATTAACTGATAATGCTCAAATTAATTCCCTTGGAATTCCTGTTGAGGGATTCATTACTCTTCGGAGTGAAAATATTTCTTGTGAGGCTCTTTCTCTGTAAGACACATGGTGCCATTAACTAATACAGCTCAAATTAATTCCCCTGGAATTCCTGTTTTTCTTTCTAAGATCCAGTGGTTCCCTATGCTTTCATAAAGCTTATTTGTTTCCCAAAGCTATAACTACCGCTATTATGCCTACCAACTTAGATATTTGAAATATGTTGGCATTAATAATCTTTTAATCTCACTGCAGAATACCAGGAAAAAGTTTGAGTCTGCCCGAGACCAGTTAGCAGAGGCACTGTATGAAAAGGGGCTCGCCCTGGCAGAGATTGAATCTTTAAAGGTTAGAGCTCTTATTCTTATTCCGGTAATCGTTTTAGCAATTTTTTGTGTATTTTCCGTATAATATGAATACATGCTAAACAATGTGAAGAACCAGGCTGTTGATATTGCAAAAGTTAGTTTCATTTGTCATGTCATGTTGGGTTGGTAGTGAACATATTTATCCTACTAGCTTTTTAAAGTAGTATTTTATCATCTAACATTAATTAATATTATCTCCTAGAATATGAAATTTATCTGCAAACTAAGATAAAAATGAAATTACTTTTATCTTTTGCACAAATGAGGACTTGTGCTTTTATGATGAATTGCTCGAGTAAAAAGCAATCTGATGTTAGTTTGATATAAAGGAACAATGATTACTCTGTACTATTAACAAGCGTTGATAGTCTCACATTATATGTGATATAAACCTAAAGAAAGTATTTATTTGTGAGAGACATCTATCACCTTATAAGTTGGTGTTGTGAGCTCCGAGTTATGCCCAACTCAAATTATAATAAGTAAAATACATCATAGAATATTATGGTGTAATCTGATCCATGAGGCCAACCTTACATGATGGGATATATAACTTGGTTTCATAAAAAAATAAGCTGAAAATATTTTCTAGCAAGCTAAGATTTGAATGTTTCTTGGAACTAGTTTCTTATATAAATATTTAAATATTAATTTCCAGTGCTCCTCTCCAAGCTAGAGCATAGATATGGCAAACACTGATATAACAAACACCGAGTTTGTCGCAAAGTAAAGTTATTGCCAGATCTTGGAGTGCGTTGGTAATGACTCTTCCCACTGGTCATTTGGTTTGACAAAAGAACTTGTAAATCTTTGCCAAAAACAACCTTCTCCTAGAAAACTGCCAATATATTTCAGTATGTTTTGATTGTTTGTGGAATATCGGATTTGGGAATTTATGAAGTGCAATATGATTATCATAGATTAGCACCATAGATCATTTTTCACCAAACATCACGTCCACCTGATTGATTTTAACCATATAAGTTCACATATAATGAGAGCCAAAAGTCTTTAGCCCTTGTTCTAGTAACAACATACTGTTTTGTTTTTTCATTTAGTAAAGTTTATCACAAGAAGAACTCAATGTCTAAACATTGATCTACTAATAGTAGATCCAGCGAGACTAAGAGACATTTAGATTAAACCGTGTGTTTTAAAAAGTAAGACAGAGACATTATTATATATATAGATAGATTACAACTAATTACATGATATTCTATATACAAATATTCTTAATACTATATATATTTACAAATATCAACACTCCCCTTTCAAGCTTGAGCATATAAGTCAAATGCACCAAGTTTGTTACATATATAGTTAGTTCTGGGGCTTCGTAGGGATTTTGTAAACACATCTGCCAATTGATCATTAGAGTTGACAAAGCTTGTGACGATGTTGCCTGACACGATCTTCTCTATGACAAAGTGACAGTCTATCTCAATATGTTTGGTCCTCTCATGAAAGATTGGATTTGAAGCAATGTGCAATGCACCTTGATTATCACAAATAAGTGTCATTGGTCCTGCTTCTTCAATTTGAAGTTCCTTGAGCAACTGTTTTAATCAAATAAGTTCACATGTTGCCATTGCCATGACCCTATACTCTGCCTCGGCGCTTGATCTTGCAACTACATTTTGTTTCTTACTTTTCCAGGATATAAGGTTTACTCCAACAAGTACACAATACCCAGAGGTGGATCGTCTGCCAATGGGTGACCCTGCCCAATCAGCATCAGAGTATCCAACTATCTGGGTATGTCCTTTATCCTCATACACAAGACCTTTTCCTGGAGCACATTTGATGTATCTCAGAATCTGGATAACAACATCCATGTGTTCCTGACAAGGGGAATTTAAGAACTGGCTTACCACTCTGATTGCAAAAGAAATGTTCGGCCAAGTGACTGTGAGATAATTCAACTTTTCAACCAATCTCCTATACCTTCCTGAGTCAGATAGAGGCCCCCCCTGATTGGGTAGTAGTTTGACACTTGGATCCATAGGAGTATCGGCTGGTTTAACATTTAACAAACCTGTTTCTTCCAAAATATCTATAGCATATTTCCGCTGAGAAAACACCAAACCATCTTTAGAGTGGGCTACTTCAATACCCAAGAAATTACGGAGTTTACCAAGATCTTTTGTCTGAAATTGTTTCGAGAGATGTTGTTTCAATTGGAGTATTCTCTGCTGATCACTACCAGTTATGATAATGTCATTTACATACACAATAAGATAAATACACCCTTGGGGTGAGTGCTGATAAAAAACAGAATGATCAGCTTCACTACGGATCATACCAAACTGTTGTACTGCAGTGCTGAATCTGCTGAACCAAGCTCTCGGAGATTGCTTAAGACCATAAAGAGACCTGTGTAGCCTACAAACCATATTCGATGACCCCCCTGAGCAACAAACCCAGGTGGTTGCTCCATATATACTTCCTCGTCAAGATCACCATGTAAGCATGCATTTTTTATGTCAAGTTGATGAAAAGGCCAATGTCGAATGGCTGTAATGGCTAGAAGAAGTCTAACAGATGCCATCTTGGCTACAGGTGAAAAGGTATCACTATAATCCAACCCAAAAATCTGAGTGTATCATTTGGCTACCAAGCAAGCTTTAAATCAATCAATCTTACCATCTGGACCAACCTTCACTGTATAAAGCCAACGACAACCTACTAAAGATTTCCCGTGGGGTAGAGGAACCAGTTCCCTGGTACCACTGCTTTGAAGAGCACACATTTCATCAATCATTGCTTGCCTCCACTCAGGGTGAGATAATGCTTCACCTGGAGTTTTAGGAATAGAAACAGAAGACAAAGAAGACAAACAGATAACATAAATCAATATAATGTGGAGAAGGATTTCGTGTTTGACGTATATCTTTTCGAAGGGCAATCGGAAGATCAGACTCAGGTTGCAGGATCGGATTTGGTGATGTCGATAGCGTCGGAGGAGAATCCGTATTAACCTTAGGGACAGGTACGACAGACGTTGGGTGACGACGCTGATATGTTTGAAGTGGAAGAGGAGTGGGGGAGGGGGTCAACTCTAGGGGTATTTAGTTGGTCAGGTTCCCTAGAATGATGGGGGATAATGACAGATGGGACTTCCGGAAGAGGTGTGGGAATACTTTCCTGTAGAGGTTTCGTAGTTACTTGGCTGGACTCGAAATATGGAACAGACTTGAAGAAGGTAACATCGGCGGATACGAGGTATCGTTGTAGAGTATATGAGTAGCAACGATAACCCTTTTGGGATCGATGATAGTCAAGAAAGACACACTTTAGTGATCGAGCTGATAGTTTATCAAGAATAGGGGAGAGATTGTGTACAAAGCACGTAGACCCAAAGACTCGAGGAGGAATTGGGTGGAATGGAGAGTTTGGAAACAGGATTGAATGAGGGATTTTATTATTAAGGACATATGAGGGCATGCTATTTATGAGGTAACATGCTGTGAGAACCGCATCTCCCCAAAACCGGAGAGGAACATTACCATGGAGAAGTAGGGTCCGAGTGGTTTCTACGAGGTGCCAATTTTTGTGTTTGGCTACCCCGTTTTGTTGGGGAGTATGAGGGCAAGATGTTTGGTGCAAAAAACCATTGGATGACATAAAGATTTGAAATTGTTGGGATAAATATTCACGTGCATTGTCACTTCTTAAGGTACGAATAGACAAACCAAATTGGGTTCTTATTTCTCGATTAAATTGTTCGAAAATAGAAAACAATTCAGACCTGTTCATTAAAAATAGCCATGTGCAACGTGAAAAATCATCAATAAAAGTTACAAAATACCTAGACTCAAAAGTAGACACGGTACGCGAGGGACCCCAAACTTCGGAGTGAACTAAAGCAAAAGGAAACGTAGCCCGTTTATTGACTCGATCGGGAAAGTGACTACGAGTATGTTTTCCTAACTAACAAGACTCACAATGTAAAGTGGATAATTTAGATAAACTGACACCAACTTTTGTAGCTTGGAAAGACCCGGATGACCTAACTGCGCATGTATAATGAGTGGAGAATCTATGGTGGAGCATATGGTAGATGATGTAGAGAAGTTGTAGAGGCCTTGAGACTCACATCCGACGCCAATCGTCTGTCCCAAACTCCGATCCTGCAGAGTAACATTACTATTAGCAAATGTGATAGAACAATTAAGGGAACGAATTAAACGACTGACTGACAGTAAATTAAATAGGCAATTAGGTACATAGGACATAAGTAACAGAGAGATGGTAAAATTTGAACGGTACCAATCCTTTAGGATCAGGTTTTAGAACCATTTGCGGTAGTTATAAGGGGTAAGAAATCAGAGGTAGAGAGGGAAGAAAAAAGACTTTTATTACCAGTAACATGATCAAACGCACCAGAATCGAGGATCCAAGGACCAAGAGGAGATGATTGAGAGAAGCAAACAGATGAATTGCCAGTGTGTGCAGTCGAAGCCGTGGAACCAGAGATCTGATTAGTCTGACTCCACCTGAGAAAACCCTCGTAGCTTGGCGTTTGATTCTGAATAGAAGGTGAAGTCTGCATAGCGTTTGGGTTATCCCTTTGAGCTGCATTTACCTGGCGGGGGGTTTGCCATGTAGCTTCCAACAACGGTCGATAGTATGCTCAAGCCGGTTACAATGGTCACACTTGGAACGAGGTTTGGAGTTGAATGACCCTCCTTGAGGGCGATTTTGATTGTTGCCAAGAGATGCGAGGGCAACAGTGTCACCTGGTGTCGGAGCCAACAGTAGATGGAGGGGAAACTGGACTAAATGCATGAGGTGCAGCCAAGTGCAACAGTTGTTCACTAATTGCATCATAGTCAAGAATAGTAGTACCTGATAAAATCTGGTTACGAACGGAGTCGAGTTCGGATGGTAGTCCTTTAAGTGCCATGACTATGAAAAATTTACTCTGTTGTTCGGCATAAGCTGTTGCATCTTTTGCGTACGGCATGGGGGTTGCATAACTTGCTTTTAAGGCATCAAGCTTACTCAGATAGGTTTGCATATCCATATTCTCCAACTTCAGTGTGTCGAGTTTGAGGATGACACTGTATAGACAATGAACGTCGTTGGAGAAGACTTTCTTTGCCTTTTCCCAAACCTCATAGCAAGTGGAGAAGACTTGAGATACTGCGCTTGGAGGTTAGGTGCTATGGAGAACCATAACACGGTAAGCAGAGAGGCATCAATTTTCTTCCTTTTAGCGAGTTTGGCGCGACAACATTAGTCAATTGTATGGTTAGGCGATCTTCATATCCCTGACCATGAAACCACATATTGACAACACGGGCCCATATGTTATAGTTTGCTGATCAGGTTAGTTTTTCACATGGGATAAGCGGAACTTTAGTAAACAAGACAAAATCAGCATCTCCCATGGCTTAATGACACAAAAAAATGGAGTGAAATCAGGGTTGTTTGCACTGGAGCACAATTTTCCGTAAGTCGGAAAGTAAAATAGAGGTCGGATCTGAAATGGGTGGGGAGAGGCGAGTAGATCGGTGGAAAAACAGACAGAATTGGCCGCCAGACGCGCTGGCACGGGCAGGGCAGCGGCGGGAAAAAGGGCGACGGCCGGATCGGAGGACGGCGAGTTGGATGGTGGGGTCGGTTTTGCAAAACGTTGCCAGAACAGTAACGGCGGCAGGGTGGTTACCGAAGAATTTTGAAAAGTGAGGGGAAAACCAGAGTGGCAACATGGTTTGAAAAAAAAATATTCTCACAGGAAGACAGTGTGTCAACCGGGTAAAGCACGGCGAAGAAAGAATTGCCTCTTAGCAAACTCTAGATACCATGTTGAAATAAAAGAGACTAAGAGACATTTAGATTAAACCGTGTGTTTTGAAAAGAACTACGAAGACATTATTATATATAGATAGATTACAACTAATTACATGATATAGTCGATGTGAGATATACAAATATTCTTAACACTATATATATTTATAAATATCAACACAATCTAGTCATTAGTGAAGCATCAGCATTAGTAACAGTATCTGTATAGCCGTTCGCATAAACTAGATTGTTTCCAAGACAGGCCTTGAAAAAACTCTGTTTGGTCTGTTAAGAAGTGGCTACGTGTTAGTTAAGTAGTTGGTTAGATTGTTAATTAGTTAATGGGTCTAGTTAGTAGTTTTGTTGAGAGGTAGCCGTTATCTGGAGTGTGAAAATAAATGGTAGATAGTATGATATCGGAAACCTTTAGCAGGTGGCTCAACAGATTTTAAACAAGGCTCTGATACCATGATAGAATTAGAGTTTGACCTAACTCATCCCTGCAAAATCGGCTCGTAAGATGAGAATTGTCTCCACTTATAAACACATCTTCAGGCCGTATATTGTCTGATATAGGTCTCTTAACGCACCCCCACACCCAGGATTGGACATCCGAAATATGAATATAAATAGTGGATGGCCCGATAACGGAAATCTAATAGCAGGTGACCAAACAGTCTTAAGAATTGTGGTTGAGCCTAACTCAACCTTACAAAACAGGCTTGTAAGGTGAGGCCCCCACTTATAAACATATGTATAGGCGATATATTATCCGATGTGAGACTCTTTAACATAATCAAAGAGGATTCTTTCCCATTTTCAGTACATTATACAGAATTTTTTTCATTGGACACGCGCCGGACCCTTGAACACAAGTAATCATAGAGGTGCCCGGGCTTTAGAGGTCAGATGATGCATGTGAGAATACTTATTTTTCACTATTTAAAAGAAGTAATAAGTCAGCTGAAAATATTTCCTAGGAAACAAAACTATCACCGACTTTATAAATTTTTTAGTTCAGACACATATACTTAGTAAACAACGTCTTAAAGCTAACATTGGGATGACTATATTTGTCAAGATTGTTGTCTACATGTACTACATAGAAATAAAAGTCAACAGATTTTCACATAGTCTCTTGTGGTTAATTTGAATTGAGTTATATCATTTTGCTTGTAAGGAAAACATCAGAGGAGTCAGTGACCCTCTTTAAGTGAGTCACTCTTATGATAATGGTAACATTTAATTATTTTTTTATCAAATAAAAGTTGGCAGACTTGACTTGGTGTATATTGTCAAAGGATTTGGATGCAACAGAAGATGCAAAAAAAGGTGTGGACAGTAAGCAATCTACAGATGATGGCAGTCATCCAGACTTGTTTGAAGAGAATTTTCTAGAATTGAAGAAATGGGTTGATGTAAAGTCATCTAAATATGGAATCCTCACGGTAACACGTGAGAGGCGTTCTCAGAGGCTTGGGACAGCATTAAAGGTATTTTCGTTTAAAAAATGTTATATTGGTTGCTGCATGGATGCTAACCCACCAATTTGAATTACTAACTGTATCATATGACTCTGGTGTCCACGAGGTAACATAGACTCGTAGGTTTCATTGCTCCTTAGTGAGATTATTTGTAGGTGTTTTCATATAATCAATGTTTTTAAAATCGATTTTTGAGTTAAACTAATAAACCAATATAATGAAGGTAATGTAGATTAATTATAAAGTCACATGATAGTATATCCAAAGTTCAGTAGACATATCATTCATAATTTTCTAATGTTACGAATAGCCATTTAAAATAGGTTTAAACAAATATTATATTAAAAATAATGTCTTCTAGTCATTTTAAGAAAAACCTTGACAAATAGCCGTTCTTTACGGACGCTCAGAAACGGCACTGCTGCTCTTTGATCAGTCAGTATTATGGTTGTATGAAAACCAAATTCCCAACCAGTTCATCTCATACTTTAGTTGTTTGGTCGAGTTTTTCATCATTTTACCTACCATAACTTGTGTGAATAATGTATACTACTAGTAGTGACATGGATCTTTATATTCATGCGAGGCTAAAATCATGAAGCAACTCTTGTGTGTTTTCCATGCAAGTGTATTTCTATTGTGATAGCTAGCTAAAGATTGTGCAGAAAAGATAAAGAATTGGTCAGATGAATTACCAATCTTATATGAACTTTTGCTTACCTGGTTTCAGGTACTGTGTGACATAATTCAAAATGATGCAGAGCCTGCCAAGAAGAAATTCTATGAACTAAAGCTCTCATTGCTTGATGAGATTGGGTGGAAACATTTAGCAACACACGAGAGACAGTGGATGCTTGTGCGTTTCCCTCCAACCTTAGCCCTTTTCTAGGGGGCTGCTGCATTTTGGAAAATAAGTTGGATAGCAATGTTGAGACTAGACTACTATGGAACCATATCCTCTACGTACAAACATGTAGCATTATTATTACATCTTTTATATTTATGATCTATCCTTTATCTTTTCTGCACAATCTTTAGCTAGCTGTGTTATGGTGTGTGGCAAGTGGCAACTATGCAATTCAACTCTCCTTTTATTCCTTTCTTGTGGCTGCGACAATAAGTTTATTTGGTAACTTCAGAATAAAGATAGTTGCTGCTGTCGTTTAATGTTGTTGTTCCTTTTTTTTATTTTTTAAATTCAATATTTTTAGCATATTTCTATGTAATGTTAAATGAGTATACTGATGTTTTTAATTTACTTTTAGAAATAGAGGAAACATGGCATGCAATGTTAGAGTAAATTAGTTTTATACTAGCACCTATAGTTTTAAATACTGGACCGGCTGGTCGGACCTGTTGAATCGGGAACTGGAGTGATAATCGGTCTGGTTCAATTGTTGGATCGGTCATGTAATTGAACCGATGAGAACCAATAAAAATCGGTAAAAAACAGAAAACTGGCGGTTCAAGTGCTTTTTTTTTTAAATTAAAACGTCATTTTTTATTATTTAAAAAAAATTAAAATTAAAATATAAGAGAAAGCAGATATTATTTCCTTTAAAAATTGGTGACTGTGATGTTAAATATAGTGAATAGAGACTATTGCAATGTTTGATAGATTGCATAATTCAAATATTATTGATTTTTATTAGTTGGGTTGAGGTGTTGCATAAAGTAAATGGTAATGTATGTTTGATAGACAAAAGTTTATATTTGAGATTGATACTTTGATTAAATTTTTAAATCAACTAATTGACTCAAATTTATAATTGACTCAAATTTGAATTTAAATTATAAACTTGTGAAATTATGATATTTTTAAATTTTTTAGGTGTTAAATTATGAACTTGTGAAATTATGATATTTTTGAAGTTTTTAGGTGATAGTGGTTTTTTTAGACACCAAGTCATTTGGTTCGACCGATTTAATACCTATATAATTTTGTTATAGTGATAAGTTTATTCAATTGAGTTTTTCAATTTTATTCGGTTTAGTCATGTAATTCGACTAGTGACTTAATGGTTCGATCAATAAATCAGTGACCCAATACTCTCACTAGTTCGATGACTAGTCCGATTTTTAAAACATTGCTAGCACCTAATGAGAATCCAATATTCAATGACATGTCCAGTTTTTAAAACATTGCTAGCACCTAATGAGAATCCAATATTTAGTAGTTATTTTTAGTATAATACAAGGTGGGCTGGTGTAGACTACTAGCATAAAAATTAACTTGCCACCCCCATATTATGCCTCACATCCTCGTATTTTCAAAATTTCAAAATTGTGCTTGCTATTGTTTACTGATCTAACCTATCGATCAGAAAGTGTGGTCAGTAACACGTCTGCTGCAGCAACGGTCAACAAGAGAGGATGGGGTGTACCTGCAGACACTCTGATACTTAATTTAGTCGGGTGAAGAGGTAGCAAGAAAGAGTAGAGAATATAATACCTGACCCTCCTGCAGAGGAGGGTATTTATAATGAGCCCCCAGCGCTTGGCCAACGGTCTCCGTAGTGGGTAAAGTATACAGGCCCACAACGGATAACTGCCAGGACTTCCACGTGGGAGTAGGGATGAGCAGCTTGTGCTAATCGTCCTGGGGTGAGGAGCACGTGGGAAAATGTCTTCTACTAGCCCCTAAGGGGTCGGGCAAGCATTCTTGATCGTCCTCGACGTAAGACTGGATTGGACTGTGCTCGACGTTGGGTCAACCATAGGGCTAATCCAGAACAGGAGCCCCCAAGTCGTTGCCCCTAGGCATGGGATCAATGACTTAGTGTCAATCGGTGTGTCGAGGAGCGGCAAGAAACTCCGCGTGAGGGGAGCCTTTGTTTGTGCTCAGGTTGTAAGCTCGCGAGATCATGCAGCTGCGAAATCTCGTTTTTGCAGGTGCGTCGCGCAGGGATTGTGGTCTACAATGATGTGTCGCACAAGAACTGTGATCGAGAGCTTTACTCGTGCTCGCATGGGGTGTTTGACTTTGCTCGCGGGTTATCAAGCTGCTCGTAAGTCTGCTTCAAATGTCGTCAAGGCCATGCTCGCGAATGGAGGTGAAGGTTCGTCGCCTTTGTTTGTCAAAGGGTGCCCGACGTCTTGGAGTCTGAAAGATTGATGGGTCTTAAAAAGGAAAATGCATCGTCTGCTCGAGCCACGTGATGGATCTTAAAGAGAAAAATGTGTCGTCTGCTCGAGCCACGTGATGGGAGTTGAAAGGACAAACGTCTTGCCTCATCGAACCACGTGTCAGAGTCAGTAAATGTCTATGAGTAGGAGCACTCAAGAGCTATGTGGTTGCACGCTTACCCATACCAGGAAGATGAATTATAAATAGGCAAAAGCGGGGGTCATTTGTTCATTTCGCTTTCACTCTTCCCACAACTTCCCTTCTAGCTTCACATTGTCTCTTTGTCTTCTGTCGTTGTCGTCGCCACCGTCACAAGCTTTCTTCAAATCAACTTCAACTACTTATTAAAACCAAGTAAGCATTCTTCATCTGATTTTCAGTTTGCATGTGGGTTTAGAACGTAGATTAGTTCTAGAATGTAGGTTGTTTTAGGATGCATGTTGGGTTCCGGGAGGTGTTGGTGTTTGGTGGTGGTTTAGCCATTTCCAAACACCGGCGGTAGGAGAGTATTATGCTAGAAAAGTTAGGTTTTGAGTAGAAAATCGCCCTGGCGCCACCGTTATGGCAATGAACATGACTTGCGGCGGTGGAGCTTGAGTTTTCCGATGAAGTTCTTGTGTCGAGGAGGGTCTTCCTCGTGAAGCTCATGAGTTTCTGACGAAGCTTCGCGTCGAGGAGGCTCTTCCTCGTGATGTTTATGGATTTTATGATTAATACCCGTGTATGTTTTTAGGAATCCTTGCGTCGAAGAGGATTTTCCTCGTGACGCTCGTGGACTTTAGGAAGAATGTCCGTTTATGTTTTGAAGAATCCTCGCGCCGAGGAGGACGTTCCTCGTGACGCTCACGAATTTTATGATGAATGTAGTTTTTTTTATGAATCCTTGCGTTGAGGAGAATTTCCTTATTATTTTTGATGGGTCGACCGAGACTTCCGTCGAGGAGAGAATCCTCGTGTCTCCATCGCTCGCTGTTGAGTAAGGGCCTTGGTCGAGGGATTCATCCTCGTGCCTTTCTTCGCCCTTTCATTTGATCTGCAGTGGAAGGGTGAATTTGATTTTATCGTCGAATTCACTATTTTCTTTTGCATTTCAAGTTTCAATGGCTCGCAGCACAGAAGGTCATTAGCTGGTCGACACCATCATCGATCCTAAACTGGCTTGGGTCGGGCTGGAGCCTCGAGGGATAGCCTCGCGCTTCGCAGATTTTTCGGAGAGCGCATTCATAATTGTCGAGGAAGGCGGGGGCGTTGAGGGAGCTCCAGAGAATTGAGAGGTCTATCAGCCTGGCCGGACCGGATCTGCTCGCGATTCTCGGGGAATTGCTTTGCCATATATAAGTCCGTCTTCAAGGAGCTGGGGCTCCGATTGCCATTCAACGACCTTCAAATGGGAATTTTCGACCGGCTAGAGCTAGCTCCTTCGAGATCGTGTGTTAGTATCTTGAGATTAGCACTACCATTCCTTTGTTCTTCCGCTGCTTCCACCTCCAACGACAAACCTTGCATGGGAAACACAGCCGGGTGTCCCTAAAGCAGCCGAAGAAAATGTTCAAGGCGTTCACATACTCTGTTCGTACCTTCAAGGACAGGTACTACGTGGTCAAGCCTGCGTCCCTAGTAGCCATCGACTCCATGTTCGAGTGTGTGCCCGTACTCGAGGAAGACGGAAGTGCCCGTTTTGACGGGGATGGGAATGCGGTAACGAAGAAGGCCTCGAAGTTCACTCTCCAATGGACTAACGCCCACTTCGATGCAAGCACAGACCGTTACATTACAAAACCCAACGAGCTGGACCCCGAGGACCAGCGTGGCTTTGAGAAATTAGTCAAATTTGTCGATAGCTTTACTCCCACTCAGTAGCAGACCAAGGACGGGGAACCTATCCTCGACGAGCAGGCGAAGCCATATTGGAGGCCCGATTCATTAAAACTAAGGAGCTCCTCGAGTGTAGTACCGCTGAGGAAGCTTGACTGCTTTTAGGTAGTTGTTTTTCCTTTAATTTGTATGTTTATTCCTTCTTGTGAATTGACTTGTGTTCGTCGTTTATCACAGGTTACATGTCGAACCTTCAGGAACGCGTGCTAAAAATGGCGATGGCCAAGGGGAATGATCCGAAAGGCGGGAAGAGGGGGTCCAAGAACATGCTCGTTACCCTCTAGATCTAGTCGAAGGTTGACTCCGACCTCAGCTCTTCTTCGTCCCCGAGTGTCGACTAGGCTTCTCCCCAACAGGACAGGGACACCCCGACCAAGAAGAGGCAGCGACCAGATGATGTCGAGGTGGTAGATCTGACAAGGGAAGGGGGCGCCGATGACAAGTTCGTGCTATCTCCTTGCTTTTTCGACAGGGGGTTCTTCGAATGGGGCCCTTCTCTAGCCGTTCCTCGAGCAGATTCTTCGGCCATCCTGGGACTTGATGCAGCGGGCAGGAGGAAGGCGCTGGCTCAGGATGTGTCCGCTCTGATGAGGGTCTTGGAGGTTGCCATTGTTCTCAATGTCGAGAAGACATGTCCTGTTGCCGAGTTGGAGAAGCAACGGGTAGCGTATAGAAAGCTCGAAGCAGAGGCGATCAAGGTGGAGACTGCCTTTGATGACTATAAAGAGAAATATAAGATCCAGATCGGGCTTATCATCAAGATAGGCCAAAAGAAAGAGGAGTTGGCCAAGTTAAATGCCTCCTTGAATGCCTTGAGGCTTAAGCATGTTGTTGAGAAGAAAATCCTCGAGGGCAAGATCTCCGCTTTGGAAGCCGCTGCAGCCCCTGCTGAGGATGAGGATGACGGACTCAAAACCTTGCAAACCCCTGTTGAGTTGGTCTCCCAGATCAAAGGTCTCGAACAGGATTGCGTAGATGCAGTCGAGATAATTTTCGGGAATGTCGTGGCTCAACTTTGAATTGTTGACCCCGGGGTCGATCTTTCCACCGAGGGGACCGGATTCCTGCATAGGGTGGTCGACAGTCAGATAATCGCCCCTCCCAGCGCCGACGAGGAGGAGGAAGAGGAGGTCACCAATGAGAGGGAACATTGTGTTTGATTTGTATACTTTGTTGTATTTGTTCCGGCCTGCGTGCCGTGGTTTGTAACCTTTGGGCGTCACCCCTTTTTTGTAATTATATGACAGCATCGACCTTTGTGGTCGTTTTATTTTAATCGTATTTCACTTTCATGATGTGCTGGTATACACCTTTAATTGTATGCTTTTTAATCGTACTTACTTTCTGATATGCTCGTGTATATTTTTGCTTGCTCGTAACAAGATGGTAATCTGTAAAAAAATTTGCAAAGCATTCGGGGCCTTGCTCGACAACTTTATTGCTCGACAGTGAAGGGAACTTGTCGAGTGGATGGAGTTGGATTCCGTATTGACAGCAGTGGAAAGATCTCGGTCGAGATCTTAACACTGCGACGTGAACTTCCCATCGCAAGCTGGGTGTTTTGCCTTACTGGTACAACGACGAAGGAGCTCGGTTGAGTTTTCATCGTCGGGCTAGGGATCTGCTCGTCAAAGAGTGGAAACCTGCCTTTTTGTTTAAGTTTGGGGCATTGTGCTTGTACCCGAGCATGCCTCTGTGGTCGGGACGTACCCCGTCGTTGTCGACTGAGGTGTGCCGACTGTTAGGCCTAACTGTAGTATTGTTTTAGCTTTTCGGCGTTCCATGGTCGAGCAAGTTCTTCCCCGTGTAGGTTTTCAAGGTAGTAGGCCCCATTCTCCATTTTTGCTCGGACACGATAGGGGCCTTCCCAGTTCGCGGCGAGTTTGCCCTCGCGATAGTCTTTGTGATTTCTTTGCAGGACTAGGCTATCGATTTCGAACTCCTGTTTTATGACTCTGATGTCATATCGTAAAGTTATCTTTTGCTTTAACGAGGCTTCGCGGAGGGCTGCCCCCGACCGAATCTCTTCGACCAAGTCAAACACCTATCTTAGTGCCTCTTCATTCATCTCCTCGTAGAGGGGGAATTCAGTTCGCCTAGAAGGTTCTCTGATCTCCACTGGGATCACTGCATCTGTTCCGTAAGCTAGTCGGAACAGAGTTTCTCCCGTGGTCGAGTGTGGTTTCGTTCTGTAGGCCCAGAGCACATTGTGTAGCTCTTCTACCCACTTCTTTTTGGCTTCGCCTAGTCTTTGTTTTAGGCCTCGTAGGATCACCCTGTTCGCAACCTCGGCCTGCCCGTTTGTCTGTGGGTGCTCGACCGACGTGAAGTGATGTTTAGTGCCCAGTTTGGTGACAAAGTCCTGGAAATTCTTGTCGGTGAACTGTGTCCTGTTGTCGGTGGCGAGTGCTTGTGGTATGCCGAATCGGGCAAGTATGTTTCTCTTATAGAAGCGGAGTATATCGTGTGCTATGATTTTGGTGAAGGCCTCCGCCTCTATCCACTTCTTGAAGTAGTCAACACCGACTATCAGGTACTTGTTCTGGTTTGACCCCGTGGTAAACGGTCTGAGGATGTCCATCCCCCACCAGGCGATATGCCACAGGGATGAAAGAGTTTTAAGCTCGTTGGGCGGTGCCAAGTACATGTCTCCGTGGCGCGGACACTTATCGCATTTTTTAACGTGTTCATTTGCATCTTGTTGCATGGTGGACTAGTAGTATCCTGCTCGTAAAGCCTTTCGGGCAAGGGACCATCCTCTGAGGTGTTGAGCGTTAATTCCTTCGTGGATTTAGTGTAGGATGCGGACGACCTTGGACTCTTCGACACACTTGAGGAGGGGGATGGAGAATCCCCGTCGGTATAACTTGTCTTCTACCAAAACGTAGGAGCAAGATTTGCGCCTGGCCACGTTAGCCTCTTTCTGGTCGGGTGGAAGCTCTCATGTGGCGAGGTAGTTGTATATCGGGGTCTTACAGCAGTCGATGTCGCCAATGGCGTTTACGTCGAGGTTTGCGGAAGGCTTTTCGATGCTCGGGTGAGAAAGTATTTCTTGGATGACGGACTTGTTTCAGCCCTTCTTCTTCGTGCTCGAGAGTTTTGACAGGATGTCTGCTCGTGTGTTCTACTCGCGAGGGACATATTTTACTTCTGCATAATCGAATTTTGTGATTTTCTCTCGAACGAGAGCTAAGCACTCAGAAAGATTGTCATTCTCTGCCTGATACTCTCCCCGTACTTGAGAGGCGACGAGCTGGGAATCAGTGAAGATTTTTACCTCATTGGATCCTAAGTCTTCGGCCAAGCATAACCCTGCGAGGAAGGCTTCATACTCTGCCTGGTTATTTGAGGTTGGGAAGGATAGGGCGAAGGAGACTTTGATTAAGATTCACTCCTTGCTTTCAAGTATGATGCCTGCTCTGCTTCCTGTCGAACTGAATGCTCCGTCCACGAAGATGGTCCACTTGTGGGTTCCACTTGTCGGGGAGGTCGGGGTGCTCATTTCTGCCATGAAGTCGACCAATACTTGAGCTTTAACAGCCTTTTTGCTCTCATACCGAATGTCAAATTCAGAGAGTTCCAGCGACCATTTGAGCATTATGCTGGCCATGTCGGGACGGCAGAGTAGCTGCTTTACAGGCTGGTCAGTTCGCACCATGATCGTGTGGGCAAGGAAGTAGTGTCTCAATCTCCTCGTCGCATTGATGAGGGCCAATGCTACCTTTTCGATCTGCTGGTATCTAACTTCTGGTCCTTGTAGGGCCTTTTTAGTGAAGTAAATAGGTTTCTGCCCCTCGGGGGTCTTGCGAATGAGAGCTGCGCTAACTGCCTCGGCTGCGACGATGAGGTAGAGGTAGAGAGTCTGCCATTTGTCTGGTCACGAGAGGACCAGTGGTTGTGAGAGAGCCTGTTTGAGGTGGAGGAGGGCTTGTTCACACTCCTCGGTCCATTCGAACGTTGCTTCCTTGCGCAGAAGTTTGAAATAGGGAAGTACGTGCTGGGCAGATTTGCCTACGAAGCGGGATAACGAGGTGAGCATCCCATTTAGGGATTGAATTGATTTCTTCGAGCTTGGCGTTGGGAACTTGGAGAAAGCTCTGCATTTGTCGGGGTTCGCTTCGGTTCCTCGTTCAGTTATATAGAAGCCGAGGAACTTACCTGCTCAAACGCCGAAGGTGCATTTCTCCGGATTGAATCTTATCTTGCATTTCCTTGTCTGGTTGAAGACTCTTTTTCAGGTGGAGCATGTGGTCGGATTCCTCTTGGGATTTCACGATCATGTCGTCTATGTAGACTTCGAACATGTCCCTAATCTCACCTCGGAAGACTTTGTTCATCATCCGCTGGTAGGTAGCGCCGACGTTCTTCAGGCCGGAAGGCATTACGTTGTAGTAGTAATTTCCTAACTTTGTCATGAAGGCCGTGTAATTTTTGTCCCCCTTTGCCATGGGGATTTGGTTGTACCCCGAATACGCTTCCATAAATGACAATAATTTAAAACCTGCAAAGTTTTCTACCAGTCTATCTATGTTAGGTAACAGGTAAGCATCTTTAGGGAAAACCCTATTAAGATCGGTGTAATCAACGCACATTCTCCATTTTCCATTAGCTTTTTTAACAAGTACAACGTTTGAAAGCCAAGTTGTGTACTGGGCTTTCGAAATAAAATTTGCCTCTAAGAGGTCTTTTACAGCTTTTTCAGCAGCCTCCGCTTTTTTGGGAGACTGCCTATGCCTACGTTGTACTACAACCCTAGTGGCAGGGTCAATTGTCAGATAGTGGCAGGCCATGCCGGGGTCTAGTCTGGGCATCTCAGCAACGCTCCACGCGAACAGATCAGCATTTTCTATTAGACAAACCTTCAGTTGCTTCCTCGCGAGGTCAGGGAGGCCAGTGTCGATCTTCACTCCTTTGTTTAGGTTGCTGTCGAGGAGGATGACTTCAAACTCACTGTCAGGAATGGGGCGCCTAGGATGGAAAGGTTCCTCATCGACATCTGGTACCGAGGAGGTTTCTGCTGTTAGCTGGACTCCTTTGTCTTTCTTCTTCTGCTCCTTCAGGTCATCCTTGGTGAAGCGACTGTCTAGGTCGACCGAGTCGACGTGGGGCATTGGCTTTGACTCCTCATAGATGTTGGGTCAACCCGACTTGTTGGGAGTTCTGGACGACACGTTGATGGTATTTTGTACCTTTGAGGGCGCTTCAAAGCATCTCCTCGTAGCTTCTATGACCCCGTGGAGGGTGGTGACGAGAACCTTGGTCGTGTAGTACTTCATCTTCAGATGGACTATGGATGGAACAACGATCAATTCAGCCAGAGTTGGTCTCCCCGGGATGCACTGGTACAGAGAAGGGCAGTCTATGACTAGGAACTGAATTTTGATCGACTTGGCGGTTTCAGCCGTTCCAGCCGTGACAATCAGTTCAACGTAACCCTACGGCTTTGTGGTAGCACCCTTGAAGCCCATGCAGATCGGAGCCCACGTAGGGTGTCAAGTGTGTTTCATTGAGCTGC
This sequence comes from Lathyrus tuberosus, assembly GCA_022829125.1. Lineage (NCBI taxonomy): Eukaryota > Viridiplantae > Streptophyta > Magnoliopsida > Fabales > Fabaceae > Lathyrus > Lathyrus tuberosus. The sequence continues at coordinate 3,845,687 of JALAZF010000183.1, forward strand.
AACTTCAGGAACAACTGGGAGTACATAATGTCGACCGAGCTTCCTTGTTCAAGCACAATGCGGTGAACGTCAAAGTTTGCCATTTGTGCTCTCACGAGCAAATGGATGCTGAAGTTGGGGGCTCCTCTGGGGAGCTCTTCGCGATAAATCACAATAGGGACTGAGCTTCCCTGGCCTTTGTCTAGGGTGGAGTTTTGGTTTGAGCTCGCATCAATGAGTTGCTCGAACTTCCGTTTCACCGATCCAACAGTGATCTTGTTGAACCCTCCACCAGATATGACCATGGCGGAAGGGAAGGTTTCCCATGTACTATGCGCCAAAAAATGGAGGAGGGGGTCTTCGGCCCCGTCGGGGACGTATAAGTCCTCAGGTCGGGAGATGGACATGGCGATCTGAAAGTTAGAGGTGTTTCCAGAGGGTGGCTTCTCCTCCTCGACCTTCTTCGCTTCCCGAGCGTCTTACCGAGGAGCCTCTCTTCGCTTGGTGTACTGTTTTAGGTGCCAGTTCCTGATGAGGATTTCAATTGCATCCTTGAGGTGGATGCACTCTTTAGTGACGTGCCCGTGACTCCTGTGGAAGCGAAAATACTTAGTCTTATCCGCGGTAGGCTTGGGAGATGTCTGCCTGGGAAAATGGACTCCAGCATGGCTGAATTCTGAGTTTGCGCACTCGGATAGAATGCGGCCCCGAGAGGCTGTCAATGGTGTATACTCGGAGAAACGTCCGGCATGTCCTTTGTACTCCCGAGATTCACGGGGCTTATCCTCCTTCCTCTTTTCTCCTCCTCAGCGAGGCGCCGTGGGATCATCATGCCTGGAAACTCTGGTGTTCTCCAGATGCCGCAAGTCCTGAGCATTGTTGGCAGTTTCTTTCTACTCGTATTGAATATAGGCACGGGCCTTGAGCATGAGGGCATCTAGCGATGCGGGCGTCTCGATGCCGACAGCTTTGGCGAAGTCACTGCGGGGGCGCAGTCCTCGTTCGAGCAAATACTTCTTCATGTCGTCGGCCATGGAGACCTGTACAGCTTCTCGATTGAACCTTTCAATGCAAGCTCGGAGGGATTCATCTTTCCCTACATGATTTCTTCGAGCGTCGCCTCTGACTTTGGATGGCGACGAGAAACATTGATGTGCTTTGAGAACTGCCTTCCTAGGTCCCTCCAGGATATGATGGACTCTTCAGCGAGGCTCTTGTACCAGGTCATAACACCCTTCCTCAGAGTAGTAGGGATCAACCTGCACTTGATGGCGCCTCAGACGCCGCGATAGTTGAGCAGGGCATCGATGTTTTCGATGTCCCTGTCGGGATCAGTCGTTTTGTCACAGGTTCTCAGGTTCAGTGGCTTTTCCAACCCGACGGGAAGGGGAGAGTCCATGATCGCTCAGGATTGTGGATCGCGGGGGTCATCATCATCATTTTGGAGCAGTGAGTGTGGCGGAGAGTAGCCGTACTTCTCCCGCCGATGGGTGTCAACGCGGTGTGGCGGCAAATCCCTCGGTCAAACCTTCAATTTGCGTGGGTGGGGAACGACGATTATCTGGCCGTCCACTGGCTTTGCTCTTCTTGGAAACCGGTGGGCACCGGTCCTTGCGAGGAGGAGTACGATTACGCTTCAGGGGTTGTGGCCTCTCTAACTGTAGGTGGCGGCCTGGTCGTTGTGGCGACGGGCTGCGAGACTCGTACTGCTGGTGCCTCCGTGGGGGAGAGCGTGGATGGTGGTCTTTCTCCAATGCTCCAATCCTCTTGTTCTGTTGATAGATCAGCGTGTTGGTCTGGTTGAGGGCCGCGACCAGGGCATTGGCCGACACTAAGATTGGTTGGAATTTCTCCGGCGTCTTCTCTAGAGCTTTTTGGACTATGCGGGTCTTGACGTACTGGACGTGATGATCGGCGAGATCGTCGAAGGAGGGGGAGGCGGTGTGCCAGTCTCTCCTCGTTGGGGTGTCTTCCTCCATAACCGGCATATCATTGTTGTTGTCAGCGTCATGGACGGGAGAAAGGATGGTTTCGTGACCGCTGTTGTCGTGTTGATCGGTCATAATTGGTTTTTGAAGTTCTGTTTTGATCTCTTGGTTTCAAGGAAAGAAAAGACAGGGCAACAAAATTCCCACAGACGGCACCACTGATCTAAGCTGTCGATCAGAAAGTGTGGCTAGCAATACATCTGCAGCAGCAACGGTCAACAAGAGAGGAGGGGGTGTACCTGTAGACACTCCGATTCTTAAGTTAGTCGGGTGAAGAGGTAGAAAGAAAGAGTATAGAATAGAATACCCAACCCTCATGTAGAGGAGGGTATTTATAATGAGCCCCATCGCTTAGCCAACGGTCTCCGTAGTGGGCTGAGTATTCAGACCCACAACGGATGAATGCCAGGACTTTCACGTGGGAGTAGGGATGAGCAGCTCGTGCTCATCGTCTTAGGTCAAACTCACTGCATTGCCCGGATAATGGGATAATGGGTGGACTTTCCTGTTACAAAGAGCATAATGGTTCCACGAGGTGTGCGAACAAAGTTGATGACGTGTCCTTGGGTGAGGAGCACGTGGGAAAATGTCTTCTACTGACCCCCAAGGGGTTGGACCAGTATTCTGGACCGTCCTCGACGTAGGATTGGATTGGGCTGTGCTCGATGTTGGGTCAGCCACAGGCTCAGCCCAGAGCATTTACCAATCAAATTATATTTTTTTAAAATTTTCACTCTTACTAACATACCAAAACGAAAATTTTTGGTAGTACAATCGAAATTTCCGGTATGCATTTTTTCTTATTTTTGGAAAATTCTCGCATTTATATTGGAAATTTCAAAATTTATAAATAATACTAGAAATTTCAAATTTTCAGATATAAAATACTGGAAATTTCAAATTTTGTGATAAAGATTACTAGAATTTTTAAAATTTTTAGTGAAAAATATTGGGAATTTCAAAATTTTTGGTAAAGAATATCGAAAATTTCAAAATATAAGGGAAAAATTATGTGGAAGTTCTTATTAGATGTCTGGTATACATTAGGGAAATACTCTTTCCACCTTTGTTGGTGCTTCCCACTCGTTCGGAAACTTGAAAATGCCCTCATACGTTCGGAGATGTATCTCTTGATACACCCAAAAGTACACCAAAATGCATTATTCTGACATTCACCACATTTTTTAAAAAAATATGGTCTGAAGATGCATCTCTTTGTACTATTTGGGTGTATCTGGAGATGCATATTCAAAATACTCTCTGCACTTATTTATATGGTTTTGTTAGTCACACAACCAAATTAAATAACAAGTCAGTGATATTTCTTGCACTCATCAAAAGATTTAGATAGTGACATTTGTTTTGTTGCGTTTTAATTGTAATCTAACAACGTAAAATGTTTTTTGTGAGTATTACACTGCATAATGTTATAAAATTGGGTGGCATTTTTCAGACAATTTTTATTTTTGAAATTTTGCTATACATGGATCAATTGATTTTGTTATGCATAATTTTGGGTGGTTTCAGAGATACATCTCCGGACATACCTTCTAATTATTAAAAAAAAACAAGGCGAACTCGGATATGTATCTCTGAAGTCTTGCATGCAGATATGATCATGTTTGAAAGGTTCATATTGCTCTACAACTAGGGGTGGAAAAATGGGTCTGCCCCGTTGGGCATGCCCGTTTTTCCCGCTCTATAGTGTGGGACGGTCCAAGGGTTTAGGCCCTCACCCTCTAATATGTCCGCCCCGCCCCATGTCGTTTTTTTCGCGGGCTTTTGTGGTCACAAGCATTTACATAATCTTTTGCGTTTTTAGGCTTAAAAGATGTAGTGCCCGCGAGCTTTCCCTGCCCCACCCTCACTTTTTTGCATGGGAGGCCTAGGTTTTAGGCCCGCATCCTCAACTATGACCGCCCGCCCCATTTTTTTGCGGGCTTTTGCAGAGCAGGCCTAAACGGGGCGGGCATGCCCGTTTGCCACCCATATCTATAACTTTTATAAATAGGATCTCTCATTCCATTTAATTTACACAAACCTGAATGACTACATATTTCCATCTTGTATTTGTGTATTTCAATGGTACAAAATCCCATTTCAATTTCGGATTTGCAAGGACATACTTCTCATCAATCTGAAAACTAAATTAAATACTCTCATGCGATATCCAAAAAATCGAAGAGTTGTTAAGCTTGAGTTCGTTCACCCTCAATATACAACGAAGGAAAGATACAATGCACCATGCTTAAACTAAGATAAATGATGATTTGAGGATTACGCGGAGTATCTTTTACCTTTACTTAACAAAGGGTCTGATTGAAGTGGTGTTACACTTGGATTTTCAGCTACTAGAAAGTCAACAAAGAATGTCAATGAAAAGATGTTTATTGTGAGAAAACATTAATGAAGTGTTTTTAAATAAGAATTAATGGTAAGTCATCGATATACCAACGACGAAGGGTTAATCGTGCTATCAACATATTGAGACATGGTTTGAAGGACACTCAGGGATAAATCCCCAAGACCTACTGGGAAATCTGTCCAAAATCTCGAAAAGGGTAGTCGACAGATACATGTTTAGAATCTCGAGAAGGATAGTCGAAAAAATCCTTCATTCAATCAAAAAGGACCCGTCAACAAAATATCATCGTATAAAAACATCAAATTTTACAAGGTTTGAGGCCTTGGTAGGCATTGTCGACAGCACCTTTGAAGCAGTTATCGTCGAAGGTTCGTGAAGAAGTGGAAAAGCAGTTATCATTAAACGTGGATTGCAAGAAAATAGTGTATTGAAGACACGTAAGTTCACTAGTTGAAACTTGAAGGATTGAAAGTCGATCCTCATATACTGGACTCAAGGGATTTAGCCGAACACGATATTAAACATAAACATGCAATTCTTGATATTTGAAATTAACAACAACATAGCAATTGAATTTAATTTAATTAATGCTAACAAGTAGAAACAACTTAAAGCAATACTATAAAGAACCTAAAATTAAAATCTGGAAGTAACTCTGAAAAAAATCTTCAAGTACAAACGAACAGAATAAAAAAAAACTTCTAATGCCAACACGCTTAATCTGATCCAAGCTTATAATATAATTGTCGCTACGCGAAAAGCAACCGGCGAAGATACAGAGTCTCCATCGAACTTTATTAATCCCAACAGGGAAAGAAAAACATCGAGAAAACCTCAGAAGGGAAAGAACATGGTTTCGCAACCAAATTCGGTGTTCGAGAGTCGATTACGCAAGAGGAAGGTGTTAGCACCCCCACGTCCATTGTACTCAACGGGATCCACTCTTGTTGTTCTAATCAAAGGGTGTGTATATCTAAAGTTTATTTGCTAAGAGAATGCAAAAATGAAATAGGGAAAATAAAGGAGAAAAACAAAAGGGGCTCTCCAGGATCTCGCAATCTTGTGCCTATGTATTCCCTTGTGCAATGGGAAAGTCAGAGCAATCGTATTTCGGAGGACTACGGTGAAAAAAAGGGAAGGTTGTAAAAAAGAAAAGGTTTCTCGCCAAGGATTAGGGTCCTTGTGCCAACATATTTTCACTTGAACACAGTAAAGAATCAGAGCGTCCGTAGTTCGTGGGACTACGGTTTGTTGGTGTTTTTTATGGAAGATGCTAACGTTAATGTTCTAGAAGTTAGGTGTTTGTCGCTCGCTCGTGGAGTCTTATGCGTTATGTGTATTGCGGTAGAATGGAAATAACATGCCCTTTTTGATAAGGTTTTGAGGAGGAAATCCTGGAGGACAAAATGGTTTGGATTCGTTAAAGTGTTTTTGTTAGGGTTTTGAAAAGAGTTTGAGATGCGTATTGTACTAAAGTCTATGACATTAGGAGCAAATGTTTTGTACAAACGATCCAAGCGTCTCGCATACAAAACACTCTAAGAAGAGGTAAGGAAAAACTCCCGCTCATCTTTTCCCACGTACTTAAGGCTCGTGACATACTACACGCATCGTGTTTATTAAATGACTTTTTGATTTTTGATTAAGAAAAGGTTTAGAAGCAAAAAGAAAGAAAATCTAGGGGAACTGAATCCTAAATGTTATCATGCAAAGTGGTCCTAAGATTGAGATAAAAGGGAAAATCTATCCTAATGTGATCATGCAAGATGGACCTAAAGTTGAGGATGAAGGGAAATTCTACCCTAATGTTATCATGCTTAGATTAAAGACCTAAAATCCATCCTACTTCAATCTTAATAAAAAATCAAGTTGAACTAGGAGATCCTAAGGGAAGATACAGACACACAAGCAAACAAGCAATCAAGATATAGTTCAAGAGTCAGGATGAATCAACGAGAGAAAACAAGCCTAAACATGGAAACAACCAATCAATCGAAAAGAGAAACATTATGACATATCAAAAGATGTATGAGTTAGATGGATAATGATGAACACAAGAGATGAGCAATGGCATAGTAAATACAAAATTGAAATCATAAGATCAAACAAAAATAGTCAAGTCTCTAAGTTTAGGAATCTAAGTTACAAACTCACAAAAATTAGAAGTCAAATTAATGTAACTATTTAATAGAAATTAAAAAGCTAAATGTTCAAAGACTAAAAACCTAAACATTTAAAATCTAAACACGAATCAAAATTGAAAAGATTAATTCAAAGACTAACTAAGAAAATATTTTTGAGTTTTTGTATTTAATTGAAAACAAGTAAACTAATTAATCTAAATAAAAATTATTAATTCTAATCAAAATATTAAAGTTCATATAAAACATAATTAGAAAATATTCAAATATACATACCAACTAATTAAGAAAATAAATCTAAACTAATATTAAAAATCACTAAACCTAATAAGATAAATCTAAAATTAACAATATAGTGAAAATTAAAAACAAGATAAATCTAAAGTTAACAATATAGTGAAAATTAAAAATAAGATAAATCTAAAATTAACAATATAGTGAGGTTACTAAGAAAAAAAGAAGAGAAAATAAGAGGTGTGTGTGTGGGGGGGGGGGGGAGTGCAAAAGTGATTTAGAAGGTGTAGAAAACAAATTGATGGGCTTAAAGGCCCAATGTTCAATATAAAGAAAAAAAGGTTCAGCCAAGAAAAAACAAACTTGAACCGTGTATTCCTTTCCATTTTTCCGCCCTCGCATCCTCCAGCTCAAAATCACGCAACTCTCTCTCTCCTCTAACTAGCTTTCTCGTAGTGCTCCTCTTTCAAAAATAAACAAACGGCGGCGAGATCTGTTGCATCTGACTCAACACAATGAGTTCCAAACTCATTATATGCAGCTTGTGATTTTCCTATTGAACCTGAATCATCACCTTCAGAACCTGAGTTGTTTGAAAAAGCTTGAAAGCCAGTAATGCTCTTAAGATCCTGATGCCGGCGATGATGAGGGAGATGAAAACAGATGGTGGAGGTATCACTGCCGGTGGTTAACGCCAGTGTTTGTGGTGATGGCCGGATGCAAAGTGGGGACAGGGATTGGGCGGTAAGAAGAATGTGAGATGAGGCGGAAGGACGGTGCAGAAGAGGGTGAGCCATAGTTGTTTTTTATGAGAGTGGTTTGTGTGGTTCGTGGGAGAAGAAGGTTTTCATGGCTTGTTATTGTTGTGTTGGGTAATTGTTAGAGTTGTGTTGAGAAGGTGCAATGAGGTGACGATGGAACGTTGGTTTAGAGGGGAATGAAGTGTTTAGGGTAAACCACATCGTTGTCATCACGAAACTGAAAAAGATGAACATGACAAATGTGTTGTGTTGGTTGCAAGTTTGGAACAGTCTATTACAAGTGTGACGCCCCCAATCTAATACCCCCAAAAACACGCAATTAAGGTGGTAAAAGAAAATTCGAAAATTCGTCAGAGTATATTTGAAATACGGCATAGAAAGGGGAATCACATCAAAGTAACCAAACATACACATAACATGCAACACCTGCCCATAATGATATGCAACTGTGGGGTAGCAATCACACAGAGGAAACTTTGTTCCTTACACCCACTTTTCAGAAATTAGAATTAAAGCGGAAAATCTAAAATCTGATTAACATATATACATATACACATATAAACAGTTTGTCATACATCAGGTAGCATATGTACAACCAAAATATATCATCAGATATACAAAATAATAGCACGTGGCCACCCTAACTACCCGGAGTCACATATCAGAGCCGATCGACCAAAAGAATGAAGACGCAACGCTTCACAAAAAGAAATACCTCCAGCAGCTCTAATCTGCAACGCCTCATAGAGCGTTATAAAACAGCAGAAGGGTGAGAAAAACAACCATAATATAATTGAATAAAATTATATATATAAACACAAAAATGTACAAGTAACACATTCTCACCACAACCACATATAAACATAATATCGCACAATTCTCAAGCATCGAATACCATTACACACCACACATATACCATACAATCGTCAATCATATTCACAAATTCGCACACAATTAATTCATGATTTAATGCAATGCACATAGACCGACACAACGACTCTATGCACATGCCATGCGGTACCGACTTCCAATGTCTCTTGTCTCATCATCAGTTCACTCAGGAACTATTGGAACCATCGCTCGTTACTGAGAATCTCAAGTAACTCCCCGTCGGGCCTACGATGTTCACCCGTCGCTTTAAGTCCTCAGGCAACGCCTCATATTTTCGAGGCACACGACGTTAAGGATTGCTTTAAGTCTCCAAAGGAGCCCACAATCGTCTATACTTATCGCTTTAAGTCCTCAGGCAACGCCTCGTATTTTTGAGGCACACGATGGTATAGTGGATTCCCTCAAGAATCAAATCGTCACTCAGGACGTTTCAACAATGCACAATATGATGCTTGGCATACAACGACTCATGACTTTCACATTGCATGCTCACACACATCAACAATCATGCATATATCATCAAATATCACACATAGCATTTTCTTGCCTTTCGGCCACAAATCATCATCACAACATCTCATCAAAAACAACTATTCACGATTAATCGGTAAAGTCGACCAAAAGTCGGCTAAAAATAATATTTTTCTTCACCAAATCATAGAACATATTTTTAGCTTCACATCCATATAAAGAACACTTAAATCAGATAAACAACGAAGAAGATATGAATATTTCAAAATAACGTAAAAACATAAACCGTACGCCCGACACTACGAAACGGTTCGAAAATACTGTACCAATTGGACTAGGTTCAGACCTCAAAACTATTTTTCCTAGAAAGAACATCTCGTTAGCTTCCCAACGCTTCGAACGGGGACCAAAACCGACTTACGGTTCAAGAGATATGAATTTCCGAAGTTTCCCCGACAAACCAGAATTTTATGGTTCAGCACAGTATGTATCGATACATAGGCTTTATGTAACGATACAAAAAGACCTCATGTATCGATACATAGCACGCATGTGTCGACACATGCTGTAGTGAAAATGCTGTTTTTCCCAATTTTCACAGTATGTATCGATGCATAGGGGTTATGTATCGATACATAAACCATTTCGTATCGATACATAGCTGTTATGTATCGATTCATGCTCTGTTTTTCCTTAAAAACCAGAATTTCTCAAAATACACCATTGCTGTCCCTTTTTCCAAAATGCCCGGAAACTCGACTAAATCGAACATTTTCACCGAAACAAACATATACGCCCAACCACCAAATACAAAAGAACAATTTAGAACACATAAACGAAATTTCTACGACGTTCGATTTTTCGATTAAATTTCAACCTTTCAAAAACCAGATTTTTCAAACCTCACCGAATCAAATAAAAAGCACGCTATACGACGACCTAACCTTGCTCGATACAACTACGTAATTTATTTCGAATTCTAACCGTGAAAACATCGGTTTCTATCGATTTCTTACAATTCGACCTAAACGGACAAAACAACGGAAACATAACGAAAACTAACCAAAACATAACCGAACTTCATGAAACTTTAAACAGCAGCTCACATACATATAACCAACCAACACATGTATTTATACGACTTTTCGACCGTAAAAACATTGGTTTCTATCGATTTCGTCAAATACGGCATAAACGGAAACACATGGAAAAACCAACCAAAACATCCACACAAAACTTACATAATCATACACAATCATAGTATAATCGAGTTTCGCACCCTTACCCGATAAATTCGCGTTCTAGAAAGTCGGGAGATTGATTTCTTCCTTCACAAGTTTTTTTCTCTCTTTTCTTCTTTCTCTTCTCTTTTCTTCTTCTCTATTTTTCTGGTTTTTCTTTCTTTTTCTTTCTATACTTTCTATTTATTCTAACTTAATCAAAATACACCCAAATTCCCAAAATACCCCTACACTCAAATTTCTCGCAAACGATCCCAAAACGCGATAAAATATATTCCCGCCGAAAACTAACATATTTTCACATAAAAGTCGAAAATACAATAAAATAATAATAAAATAATCAAAACGACTCAATAAACAAAATTGGCAAAATGGGGCGTTACAATTCTCTCCCACTTAGAAATTTTCGTCCTCGAAAATCTTACCTGATACAAACAACTCCGGATACGACTCCCGCATCCTACTTTCCAACTCCCACGTCAGATTACCATCAGCAGCGCCTCCCCACGCCACTTTCACAAGTGCAATCTCTTTACCCCTCAACCGCTTCACCTCGCGATCCAAAATACTAACTAGTAATGCCTCGATCGTAAGGTTATCCCTTACTTCCACCTCGTCCATCGGAATCATATGTGAAGGGTCCGGAACATACTTCCGAAGCTGTGAAACATGAAACACATCATGCAAGTTCGACAGATTCGGCGGTAACGCCACACGATACGCTACAGCACCAACTCTCGCAGATATCTGGTAAGGACCAATAAATCGAGAAGTAAGCTTCTTAGATTTCAAAGCACGACCAACACCCGTTACCGGCGTAACCCTCAGAAATACGTGATCACCCTCTTGAAACTCAAGATCCTTTCGTCTCCGATCATGATAACTCTTTTGTCTACTCTGAGAAGCCTTCATTTTCTCACGAATAAACTTTACCTTTTCCGTCGTCTGTTGCACCAATTCCGGTCCAACCACAGAACTCTCACCAGTTTCGTGCCAACACAACGGCGTTCGACATCTTCGCCCATATAAAGCCTCAAAAGGTGCCATTCCGATACTAGAATGGAAACTGTTATTATACGTGAACTCAACCAAAGCAAGATAACTGTCCCACGCACCACCTTGTTCCAAAACACACGACCTCAACAAATCCTCCAAAGACTGAATCGTTCTTTCGGTCTGACCATCTGTCTGCGGATGATAAGCCGAACTCAACCTCAATTTAGAACCCAAAGCCTTCTGTAAACTTTCCCAAAATCTCGATGTAAACCTAGGATCTCGATCTGAAACAATACTCAAAGGAACCCCATGCAATTTCACCACCACACAGATATAGATCTCAGCTAACCGTTCCAAAGAAAAACTGATGTCAATCGGAATAAAATGCGCCGATTTAGTCAGCCTGTCCACAATCACCCAAATAGCATTATGCCCTCGCTGAGTGTTCGGTAATCCCGTCACAAAATCCATCGAAATGCTATCCCATTTCCACTCAGGAATATCCAACGGTTGCAACAAACCACTAGGTCTCAAATGTTCCACTTTCAATTTCTGACAAGTCAAACAAGCATACACAAACTGAGCCACATCTCTTTTTAACCCAGACCACCAGAAAATCTTCTTCAAATCTTGGTACATCTTATTCGCTCCCGGATGAATACTTAAATTACTCCGGTGTCCTTCCTCCAAAATCATTCTTTTCAACTCCGCATCATCAGGAATACAAATACGACCACGAAATCTCAAAACATCAAAATTATCAACCTTGAAATCCACATTCTCATTCATCATCAACTCAACGAATTTCAAATCCAGCTTTTGTTTCTCACTAACCGACAACAAAAATTCATTAGTAACTTTCAACATTCCAAGCCTCACACTAACCGATGTCACTTCACATACCAAACTCAAATCTCTAAACGATTCCAAAAGTTCCAACTCTTTCACCATCAATGCGGACATATGCAACGATTTCTGGCTCAATGCATCGGCTACCACATTAGCTTTACCAGGATGGTAATTCAAGCCAAAGTCGTAATCTTTCAAGAATTCCAACCATCTCCGCTGCCTCATGTTCAACTCTTTCTGATCAAATAAATATTTCAAGCTTTTATGATCACTAAAGACTTCGAACCTCGCACCATAGAGATAGTGCCTCCATATCTTCAACACAAAAACCACAGCCGCTAATTCAAGATCATGAGTAGGACAGTTTTTCTCATGAACTCTTAATTGCCTCGAAGCGTAAGCTACAACCTTACCTTCCTGCATCAGCACACCACCCAAACCAATTAAAGAAGCATCGCAATACACAACAAATGGTTCATTAGGATTCGGTAAAATAAGAATCGGAGCTGTCGTCAATCTTCTCTTCAGCTAACAAAAACTCTCTTCACATTGAATATCCCAAATGAACGCTTTGCCCTTACAAGTCAACTGCGTCAAAGGAAGAGCTAGCTTAGAAAAACCTTCAATGAACCTCCGGTAATAACCAGCTAAACCTAGAAAACTTTGAATTTCCGTAACGGATCTAGGAGCCTCCCATTGTAGAACTGCTTCTACTTTAGATGGATCCACAGCAATACCATTACCAGAAATTACGTGCCCAAGAAAACTCACCTCAGACAACCAGAATTCACACTTGGACAATTTGGCAAAAAGCTTCCTTTCCTTCAAAACCTGCAAAACAATATGCAAATGCTCTGCATGTTCTTCACGAGACTTAGAATAGATTAAAATATCATCAATAAACACCACCACAAAACGATCCAAATGCTCGTGGAAAATTCGATTCATGTATTCCATAAACACACCAGGCGCATTAGAAACCCCGAACGGCATCACCGAATATTCATAATGACCGTACCGTGTTCTAAAGGCCGTCTTCTGAACATCCTCTTCTTTCACTCTTATTTGATGATAACCCGATCTCAAATCAATCTTACTAAATACACAAGCACCACCAACTGATCCATCAGATCATCAATCCTTTGAAGCAGATATTTATTCTTAATCGTCACTTTGTTCAACTGGCGATAATCAATACATAACCTCATACTCCCATCTTTCTTTTTCACTAACAAAACTGGAGCACCCCAAGGAGAAACACTTGGTCTCACGAACCTCTTTTCTAACAACTCATTCAATTGCTTTTTCAACTCCACCAATTCAGATGCCGACATTCTATAAGGTGCCATAGAAACAGGTCTAGTACCAGGAACTAGATCTATCGAAAATTCCACCTCTCTCTCTGGCGGTACATCTGAAATATCCTCAGGAAACACCTCAGGAAATTCGCACACAACAGGAAACACATCAAGTGAAACTTGACTATCCACCGATAACGATGCAAACACACCAAACAACTGAGCTTCATCAGCTAAAAGTTTCTTCAACTCTTTAGTAGACAAGAAACTCGAGTCTTCATCTTCCTCAAGAGAAGGAAACCTTACAAGCTTATGATAACAATCAATGTGCACCCGATTAAATTACAACCAGTTCATTCCCAACACCACATCTAATCCTTCCAATGGTAAACACACTAAATCCATCACAAAGTCTTTGCCATAAATGGCCAAAGGACAACTTAGACACACCAAAGAAGTAGTTACTGACCCCATCGCTGGAGTATCAATAACCATCCCAAAATCCATTACAGACAACACAAGATTCAAACTCTTCGCGCACTCAGACGAAATAAACGAATGAGTCGCTCCAGTATCAATAATAGCAATTAAAGGCATATTATTAATAAAGCAAGTACCTCTTATCAGACGATCTGCCTTTGAAGTCTGAGTCCCTGCCAACGAAAACACTTTCCCACTAGACTGAGCCTTCTTCGGATTAGGACACTTCGAACTAATGTGACCAGGTTCTCCACAATTGTAACACTTCACGACATTCTTCCTTTTACAATCAGCTAAGACATGCCCAATACCACCACAATTAGAACACTTAATCACATTCCTCCTACACTCATGCTGGCGATGACCCAATTCACCACATTTAAAACACCTAGGAGAATTAGACATACCACCTCCACCTGACCTACGATCAAAAGTACTCCTTTGTTTACCTTTATCAGCCGGTGACACATACGGTCCACCACGGAACTGTTGCTTCCCTTTCCTGTCACTCACGCTTTTATAGTGAGCAGAACGAGCCTTACTGTCTTCATCATAGATCCTACAGCATTCCACCAAATCAGCAAACCTGCGAATCCTCTGATAACCAATCGCCTGCTTTATCTCAGGACGCAACCCACTTTCATACTTTACACACTTAGAAAATTCAGCAGTCGCTTCCACATAGTGAGGATAAAACTGCACAAGTTCCACAAACTTAGCAGTATACTCAACAACAGATAAATTACCTTGTTTTAGTTCCAAAAACTCAATCTCCTTCTTTCCTCGGACATCTTCCGGAAAATACTTCCTTAGAAACTCTCGGCTAAACACTTCCCACATAATCTCTTCTTCCTCCTCCTCAGCTTCCAACACTTGACGAGTACTGATCCACCATTCGTCAGCCTCTTCATGTAACATATGAGTGCCCAGCCTCACCTTATCCTCCTCGTCACAATCCATTACCCTGAAAATCCTCTCAATCTCTTTCAACCACAACTGCGCACCATCCGGATCATGTCTCCCTTTAAAAACCGGCGGCTTATTCTTTCTAAACTCATCATTTCCTGCAGCATTCGGTGCACCCTGCACAGCTCGTGCCATTGCCTCCATCGCAGCAGCCAAAGCAGCATCATTACGACCAGCCATATTCTGTTCGTCCAAATACAGAACTATGGTTAACAACAACTCGTCCAACACAACTCGCCCCATATGCCAGACACAACTGACACAACAAACACAACAGACACAACTGACACGGACTGGCTCTGATACCACTTAATGTGACGCCCCCAATCTAATACCCCCAAAAACACGCAATTAAGGTGGTAAAAGAAAATTCGAAAATTCGTCAGAGTATATTTGAAATATGGCATAGAAAGGGGAATCACATCAAAGTAACCAAACATACACATAACATGCAACACCTGCCCATAATGATATGCAACTGTGGGGTAGCAATCACACAGAGGAAACTTTGTTCCTTACACCCACTTTTCAGAAATTAGAATTAAAGCGGAAAATCTAAAATCTGATTAACATATATACATATACACATATAAACAGTTTGTCATACATCAGGTAGCATATGTACAACCAAAATATATCATCAGATATACAAAATAATAGCACGTGGCCACCCTAACTACCCGGAGTCACATATCAGAGCCGACCGACCAAAAGAATGAAGACGCAACGCTTCACAAAAAGAAATACCTCCAGCAGCTCTAATCTGCAACGCCTCATAGAGCGTTATAAAACAGCAGAAGGGTGAGAAAAACAACCATAATATAATTGAATAAAATTATATATATAAACACAAAAATGTACAAGTAACACATTCTCACCACAACCACATATAAACATAATATCGCACAATTCTCAAGCATCGAATACCATTACACACCACACATATACCATACAATCGTCAATCATATTCACAAATTCGCACACAATTAATTCATGATTTAATGCAATGCACATAGACCGACACAACGACTCTATGCACATGCCATGCGGTACCGACTTCCAATGTCTCTTGTCTCATCATCAGTTCACTCAGGAACTATTGGAACCATCGCTCGTTACTGAGAATCTCAAGTAACTCCCCGTCGGGCCTACGATGTTCACCCGTCGCTTTAAGTCCTCAGGCAACGCCTCATATTTTCGAGGCACACGACGTTAAGGATTGCTTTAAGTCTCCAAAGGAGCCCACAATCGTCTATACTTATCGCTTTAAGTCCTCAGGCAACGCCTCGTATTTTTGAGGCACACGATGGTATAGTGGATTCCCTCAAGAATCAAATCGTCACTCAGGACGTTTCAACAATGCACAATATGATGCTTGGCATACAACGACTCATGACTTTCACATTGCATGCTCACACACATCAACAATCATGCATATATCATCAAATATCACACATAGCATTTTCTTGCCTTTCGGCCACAAATCATCATCACAACATCTCATCAAAAACAACTATTCACGATTAATCGGTAAAGTCGACCAAAAGTCGGCTAAAAATAATATTTTTCTTCACCAAATCATAGAACATATTTTTAGCTTCACATCCATATAAAGAACACTTAAATCGGATAAACAACGAAGAAGATATGAATATTTCAAAATAACGTAAAAACATAAACCGTACGCCCGACACTACGAAACGGTTCGAAAATACTGTACCAATTGGACTAGGTTCAGACCTCAAAACTATTTTTCCTAGAAAGAACATCTCGTTAGCTTCCCAACGCTTCGAACGGGGACCAAAACCGACTTACGGTTCAAGAGATATGAATTTCCGAAGTTTCCCCGACAAACCAGAATTTTATGGTTCAGCACAGTATGTATCGATACATAGGCTTTATGTAACGATACAAAAAGACCTCATGTATCGATACATAGCACGCATGTGTCGACACATGCTGTAGTGAAAATGCTGTTTTTCCCAATTTTCACAGTATGTATCGATGCATAGGGGTTATGTATCGATACATAAACCATTTCGTATCGATACATAGCTGTTATGTATCGATTCATGCTCTGTTTTTCCTTAAAAACCAGAATTTCTCAAAATACACCATTGCTGTCCCTTTTTCCAAAATGCCCGGAAACTCGACTAAATCGAACATTTTCACCGAAACAAACATATACGCCCAACCACCAAATACAAAAGAACAATTTAGAAAACATAAACGAAATTTCTACGACATTCGATTTTTCGATTAAATTTCAACCTTTCAAAAACCAGATTTTTCAAACCTCACCGAATCAAATAAAAAGCACGCTATACGACGACCTAACCTTGCTCGATACAACTACGTAATTTATTTCGAATTCTAACCGTGAAAACATCGGTTTCTATCGATTTCTTACAATTCGACCTAAACGGACAAAACAACGGAAACATAACGAAAACTAACCAAAACATAACCGAACTTCATGAAACTTTAAACAGCAGCTCACATACATATAACCAACCAACACATGTATTTATACGACTTTTCGACCGTAAAAACATTGGTTTCTATCGATTTCGTCAAATACGGCATAAACGGAAACACATGGAAAAACCAACCAAAACATCCACACAAAACATACATAATCATACACAATCATAGTATAATCGAGTTTCGCACCCTTACCCGATAAATTCGCGTTCTAGAAAGTCGGGAGATTGATTTCTTCCTTCACAAGTTTTTTTCTCTCTTTTCTTCTTTCTCTTCTCTTTTCTTCTTCTCTATTTTTCTGGTTTTTCTTTCTTTTTCTTTCTATACTTTCTATTTATTCTAACTTAATCAAAATACACCCAAATGCCCAAAATACCCCTACACTCAAATTTCTCGCAAATGATCCCAAAACGCGATAAAATATATTCCCGCCGAAAAATAACATATTTTCACATAAAAGTCGAAAATACAATAAAATAATAATAAAATAATCAAAACGACTCAATAAACAAAATTGGCAAAACGGGGCGTTACAACAAGGGTAGTGGTTTGTGAGATGATGATTGATCTTGTGTGTTTAGAGAGGGATGATATGGTGTTAGTGGAATTGATGATGTTTGTGAAATTTGTGTGTTTTGTGAAGAAGATGAGTGAAGGAGTTGTAGGGAGTTTATGAGTTATGTATGTTGGTTAGAGTTGTGGTTGTTCATGGTGAGTTGCACTTGGCGATGGGAAAAATAGGGAGAAAATGGTAGGATATTGTTTCCATGGTTATGGAGTTTATGTAGTCATGAAGAGGTGAGAAGATGGTTCGAATAAAATATGGTAACATGAGGAAGCATGTAATGAGATTGTATTGAGTGTGTTTGAATACATGAAAAGGTTTGTTTTTGTGTCTTGTCTTGTTGTTAGTGTGAGGTTGATGCATAACACTAGATGATGCAAAACTAAAGAGTAAGCTTTATGTTTTGAAGGTGTTATGGTTGTTTATGTGTGGTAGTGAAAAGGATGAAGAAATTGGCTATGATATGATGAAGAAGAGGAGGGTGGATGTTTGGAAAGGGCAGATAGGATGGTAGATGATGAACGAGGTGGTAATGATGGTAAGCTCACATGGTGATGGTGGTGGCTTCCTTATTCAAGAAACTTGCAGGTTTTTTCCAACTTGGAGAGAGAGATCATGAATATCAAATGAGAACTTCTTTTATGGGTTTCACGTGTTGTTACTCCCCTCTCCTTCTCGTGCTATGTATACACTAAAATACTATGGAAAAATGCTATTCCTACACCAAAACATACACTACACCGTATTTCCCTGTTCACCGGATCGGTGAATAGTGAAATATTATAATAATAAAATAATTTTTTAAAAAATATATATATAAATTAATTTTTATTTTATTTTGGATTAAAGAGTATTGTGTGATTAACCAACTTTATAACTTCATTAACCAATATTTCACATTTCATTGACCAACTTTGTTTTACTAAATAATATTTTTATATCTGGGCGTTTATTAACCAAGTTTATAACTTCATTAACCAACTTTTTACATTTCATTAACCAACTTTGTTTTACTACTAAAAATAATTTTTAATATATGAACGTTTATTAACCAACTTCATCACTTCATTAACCAATTTTTTACATTTCATTAACCACCTTAATTTTACTCTAAAAAATCACTGTTCACGCACAACACTATTCACGCATATGAGAGTGTTCACATAACACTATTCATGCACTGCTCACGTTATTGTTCATGTACGGTTTCACTGTTCATGGCACAGTTCATCGTATTTGTGAACAGTGCATACGGTGTAGGTGTAAGTGTGGGTGTAGGAATAACAATGCTGAATACTATGGGTTTATTAAATGAAGCAAATGAAAAAATTCTTTTTAAAACTTAATAACTAAGTTTACTAAAAAAAGATAAAAAAAACAAATATTTAAATATTATATAAAAAGAAAAATAAATTAAATAAATTCCTCATCAAATAAATAAATTAAATAAATATTTAACTAAAAAATAAAAAATAAAATGATAAAAAACGAATGAAAAGTCGGGTACCAAATAGTGCTTGAAAAAATAAAATGAATGCACCAAAATGATTAACGCGAAATAAACGACTTGGAAAACTACAGGGTTTGGTCAAATTTTGAAATAAATTCGGACCGGTAAAAATGCTCAGACTGATCAAAACACGGTCGAAAAGTCATCAAAAATTAAAACGAGCACGCCCAGTTAAACTACGCGAAACGTAGATTAAAATAAAAGACTACTGCAAGCTTAGTTTTGAAACTTTTCGTCTATTGATTTTACACACAATTGACTTTCATTTTGACCGATTTGACGGTAAATCCAACAAGTTTATTCTAGCTGATAATTTGGGCATTATGCATGATGAAAAACATGCTATACTATACAGATGATGCAAAGTGAAAATAAAGTCAGATGAATGCATGTTTTAAAATGTCTGGTTAAAAATTTGGGGTATGACAGATGCCCCTATTTAATCTTCTTGGACCTGAAGATATGAATAGCGACGACTTTCAGACATTCGAGGTAGAAGAGGATTAAATACTAGAATACCCAGAATTTTGACCGATTAGAAAAGGGATAAAAGATACAATGATATGCTTGAGATGCAAATGGATGGTATGCAAGGTATGTTGTAGAAGGAACATGGCAATTATGATGATATGCTATGATGTGCTTGCTATGCAATGTTAGGAATGCATGAAAGACTCTCTGGTTTTTGGTGAAAAGGTTTAGGTATAGTTAAACAACGGTAACCGGTAATGGGGTAATGGTAATAATGAAAAGTAAGGCAAGATCAACGGATCTATGGATAAGAAGTATGATCAGCGGATCTACAACCCAAAGGATGATGAAATAAGATCAACGGATCTACAACCCACAAAATGAAGAGAAGCAATATCAACAAATTTGCGACTCAAAGAAAGATCAACAAATCTATTAATAGGAAGTAGGGTCAATAGATCTACAACCCAGGGAATAGGATCGACGGATCCACGAACCAACAAATAAGATCAACGAATCGCTGAAAAAGAAGTAGGATCAACGGATTCATGACCCAAAGGTGGAGAGAAGTAATATCAACGGATATACGACTCAATAGAAAATGATCAACAGATCTATGGAAAAGGAAGTAGGATCAACGGATCTACAACCCAAAAGAAAAAGGTAAACAGGAAGTAAGATCAACGAATCTATGACCCAAAAGGTGGAGAGAAGTAAGATCAATGGATCTACGACTCAAAAGCCGAAGAATAGGAAGTAAGATCAACAGATTTACTATCCAGGAAAAAGAAAGGGGATTAAGATCAACAGATCTATGAATAGGAAGTAGGATCAACAGATCTACAACCCAAGAAAATATAACAAAGAGTTGGATCGAAGGATCTACATCCCGAAAGAGAGTGACAAGATCAACGAATCTAAACACAAGAAATAAAAGCAACGGATTTATAACCCCGAGAAACTGTACATAGAAAGATGACTCCACAGGGGAAACAAAGGGTAAATAGAGGATAAACAGAGGGTAAGATCGACGAATCTACGACCCTAGGGATTGATTGAAATATCCGCTAAGGAATAGGCTCGACATTATCTGTGGGGATATATTATTATCATGATTAAGGATTGATTCAGGATTTTGTGTAAAGTACCAAATCTGGCTTATGCTTCACATGCATGTTTGAATTTTTCTATAGCGTAATTCTCCATATCGAATGAAAATGCTACGCGTTTGAGGATACCATGTAATGATGATTATGTATGCAGAATGTTGAGTATGCTCGGGCTGCTGGGGATATGAGGATATATGATCCAAGGGTCATGATTTTGCCAAGTGTGGTTGGGCTTTGGTTAGGAGTGCTAAGTAAGGTTGGGCTTTGGTTAGGAGTGCCAAGTAAGGTTGGGCTTTAGTTAGGCATTGGACTAGATTGATGGTGATTGGATTATTTTAGGGATTTTATTCTTTTTTACCAACGTGAGTGAACTTTTAAGGTGAATTAACAGACGAGAACTAGTTTTTAAGGGGTAGACTACCAGACGAGAACTAGGGGCCACAGGTTGAGTTGTCAGACGGGAAGTGATCTTGATTTATTTGTCTGTCAGACAGGAACTGACTGTTAATATGTGAGACCAGACGAGAACTGATTTTGAATAGAAAACTGACTACCAAACGAGAATTAGAGTTAAAAATAGGCTAAAGAATATGTGACTAGATGAGAACTGGTTGAAAAGCTGTCTACCAGACGGGAACTGGTCTTTGAGATGATTTGGGTTACAAGGCTTTCTAATGTTAGATTCATGTTGTGAGGTTATGCTCGATGAATGAGATGACATGCATGACTTCATGCTAGAGTTAAGTGACACGACTAATGCTTGAGGATGGTTTATACAATGATATGAAGGTTTCCAGAACTTCCCTTGAGTTGGGTAATGGAGAGAAGATCTTTTGCAGCAAAGATTCTTGTTTGTGCAAGGTGATTTGGTGGGGTGGTGGCAAGATTCCCCGACACTTGTCTTGAACTCAAAAGTTGTTGACAAAATAGAATTTGCTTGAGTAGCTTGAAAGCATGGGTCTTTCCCCAGTGTAGTTCAACTTGCCCCAGTCTTTTGGGTATATGGAGAATTTTTCCTTGAAAGGAAGTTGGGAGCAGTTGTACCATGAGATGACTTTGAGATGGCTTGCCCCAAGAACTTTGCATCATGAAATGATTTGTCCTTGAATAACCGAATCTTGGAGTGGTTGGTTTCAGATGTACTCTTGAGATAGCTTGCCCCAAAACTGGCGTTAAAGTGACTTAACTTGTGCTGATTGAGTATTGGAGGGACTTTCCCTTAATCAAAAGAACCTTTGGGTGGTCTGCCCCTGGTTGATGGAGTCTTGAGATGATTCACTACTGATCAATCGATTTAACTGATTTCCCCTCAATCAACTGATGCTTGGGGACTTGATTTAGACTGACCGATTCTTTGGCCAACATAATCATTGGATGCCAATGCCCCTGATCCATAGGTTTATGAGGTGTTCTTGATCCTGATCCAGTCTTCTGAATGATCAAGTCCTCTTTGATTACTCCTTGTTGGAATTTCTCTGATGTCAAGTACTGACTTGCGATTAAAATTATTCATTCACAAATTGTAATTTTAATGCGATGCTCATGCAGGTTTTGAAAAAAAAAAGTAATTTATTAGAATAACGTGATAGTGTGTGGCGGCGAATGAACCATTAATCCAAACGTAGTGCTAGCAAGAAGAAGATTAACAAATCTCTAGGAGTTTGTTTACGCAACCTTGTTGTAGTATGCTTTCAGAATAAACCCTCCTTCAATTAGGACTTTTGAGGGATGTAACGTGGTCTGGTTTATGGCTATAGAAACAAAGGATATAAGGCTCAAAATTTGTTTTTATCCCACCCCTTCTTCGTGATGTTCTCCGGTCCTACATTTAGTTAGATTGACACACATATTCTTTTCCAAAGGGAGCTTGACGGTGTGAGAATGAAGATGAGGATTCAAGATTTGCTTGAAATGGCTGTCACCTTATTTTGCCTTTGTCATGGATGTCAGTGACCTTTTGATTTTTGACATGGTGGTCACTGAATCTTATTTTTCTTACTTGAGGACTTGAGGACCTCTTTTGCTTGATTTTTTTTTATCCCTAACTTTTTCCAGGACTGATTTTGTTTTTCAAGTCCAGCGAGATTGTCCTATTTTTGCCTAAGTCGCCTCTTTAGGTGTTCGACTTAGCGGGTTTTTTTTTCTTTTTTTTGAAAAGGCTTGTGACTGCCACGTCATTGGTCATTGAAGAATAACCGCCATAACTTTGAATTTTGCTTGGTTCATTCGACACTTCAGGACGTGTGCGATAAATTTCATGTGGTTGATCTCCAGATGGGAGGTTTCATCTTCTGATTCGAGTGCATAGTCAAATTAGCTAAACAACTACCCATGCCCCAGGTTAAGCGTAAGGGTTTGTATATCCGAAGGAAACTTCTGCTTCTAGGCTCGAAGTGGTTAACTAGGGACTAACTCGTTATCTCTCCAGTGTTTGGGGATTTAAAACAATGCCTGTATATCATCAGCATGATCTTATTCAAAAGCATACCTTCAACAATTATGAGTATTTCGTTTTCATCATCCTCCCCCTAATCCTTTTCTAAAACAGCAGTTGGACAAGAGATATATAGACATATATATTTTTGTTTTTTTATATATGAGAAGAAAAGAATAAATGTGACATGATTAATTAAAAAAATGCATGATCACTTCATTAATATTATCATTCAAAACAACAATGTTTAAAACAAGTAGCAATTAACAGGAACGAAACTACAAATGCAAATGATAAAAGCTGATCCAATGATTGCCAGTTTTGAGGATGTCTTTCTTGTTTGAACCACTGTATTTGGAAGATGACCCTTGAAGTCTTCAAACTCAAATAGATGAGGGGTTGACGTGCACAACCAAGTTTCCTTCTGGAAAGGATATGTACCCTTTGTCAATAAAGTGTTGCACTTTGGCTTGGAAGGCTTTGTAATCTTCAGTTGAGTGCCCCATTGATCCTCCATGATACCCACACTGTACAAAGGGATTGTACCCAAAAGGGTATGACTTTGGAAATGACTTAAGAGACTTGGGCTCTACCAGTGAAATTTGAATCAGATGTGGCAAGAGTTGACTGTATGACATAGGAACTGGATGAAGATGAACGTTCTTTCTTTCCAAGTTTTTGCAAGGCCTATGCTGGCTCTGATGCTGATTTTGATATCCTTGGCCACGGGCTCGTTGATTTGCATGAGGAGCAATCTATGGCCTTTGGTGTGAGGCTCTAAGTATGATTGGCGACCCATAAGGATAACATGGCACTAGAAATGATGACTGTTGAGAAGATGAAGGACCATATGGTTTTGCCGATGCATCTTGAGAATACTCAATATTTGCTATGACTGCATTGGTTTCATCCTCTTCATCTTTTTGGGAAATGCTGAGAGATTCAGTCTTGCTGGCTGGGTTGTTCGAGGCATCTTGGATTTGTCCGTTCTTGAGGCCGCTCTCGATGCGTTTTCCAACTTTCACCAAGTCAGAGAAATCAAATGATGTAATTCCAACCATACTTTCAAAGTATGGGCTCTGCAAGGTATCTATAAATAAGTCAACTAATTCCCTATCTAAAAGTGGTGGTTTCACTCTGGATGCCAATTCTCTCCACCGCTGTGCATATCCTTTGAAGGATTCATTGCTCTTTTGAGATAGGCTTTGCAACTGCGAGTGATTGGGAGCCACGTCCAAATTGTACTGGTATTGCTTTAGGAAAGCACTGGATAAGTCCCTCCATGACTGGATATAGCTTCTTTCTAAATCCATGTACCAACTCAATGATCCCCCACTCAAATTGTTTTGAAAGCAATGAATCATCAAACTATAGTCGTGGGTAAAGGCAGTCATTCTTCAGTAGAACATCACCAAATGACGCTTTAGGCAACTGCGTACTTCTCGAAGCTGGGGTACCTTGAATTTCGGAGGGATTACCAAATCAGGCACTAATCAGATATCAATGGCCTCAAGCTCAGGCGTGTCATGTGCTTCCATAGCTTGTAATTTCTTCTTAATGGCATTAAACCTTTTCTTCATAGGATCTGTCCATGGAATCCTCTGGGATTGAGTAGGAATATTTACTTGTGGAGGATCAACATCAGGAAGAAGACCATACAGTGGGTTGGTCGTCACAATAAATTCTGGTGGAGGCTCAACATTCTCTACCTCAACATGCAGAAGGTTTATTCCTTGATATAGCTACCAACGACTTCCAAGTTGGCCTTTTCAAGTGTCCACCTTGATCTTGCTTCAAACACTTTGTCGTCTTTCAACAACTACTACTTGTTCAGAACGGGTACTGGGAAATCAGTTGGGTATTCAAGGACAAAAGAGGAATGGGTTTTTTGTGGACATGGTATGCAATGCTGATTGATGCAAACATGATGGAATAGATGCAATGAGATGCCATGTTCAATTATTTCCAAGGAATCTACATACTTTGATTCAAGTTTTAAGCAAGAGAAAAGTTCAATTACATGACTCAAAGAGAAGATCCCTGGAAATAAGAAGACATGTATGCTACAAATATGATATGATGCCATGAATGCAAGGACATGGGATCAAAGCCTTCACAAAATAGGATATTTGATAATCTGATAACGGAACAGGTCCAAAAGTTCGCCTCCATAAGGAACACAAGAAAACCAGGTAGGATGAAAGTCTAAGTTTCCTGCAAAAACCCCATTCCCTCTCACATGTGGGTTCTAGTCTTGTACAGAGATTCCTAACGGTCCTCAGCTTCTCAGGCTCTCAGGTCAAAAAGTAATAATGCCTTCACAATTTCTTGTTTGGCATTATTACTCCTCAAGGAGGCCTCCACTGATTTAAAAAAAAAAGGTCTCCAGAGTCGTGAGTTCTCCATGAAAACATTTTGTATATTACAAGGCATTCAAGACAAAGATGCATCCAAGAAAACATCGTCTGAATATGGGTCTCGTGCCAACTATATGTATCAAGCGCTATGCAAGCCAACACGACTATCCTCTCTAGTCTTATGTGTATCCTCAAGCCTGGGTAGTGGTCTTATCTCTCAACAACACCCATCCCAACAGTACAACAGTATCCAAGATAAAAAATGATTGACATAGATACAATGAATGCAATGAATAAAGAAAATAAGGCATAAGAAATAAACACCCAAAGAAAAAGAAAACAAACAAGGTCTAGGACTGACTCGCTTAGGGATTTCCCCAGCAGAGTCGCTACGCGAAAAGCAACCAGCGAAGACAAAGAGTCGCCATCAAACTTTATTTATCCCAACGGGGAAAGGAAAACATCGAGAAAACCTCAGAAGGGAAAGAACATGGTCTCGCAACCAAATTCGGGGTTCGAGAGTCGATTACGCAAGAGGAAGGTGTTAGCACCCCTTGCGTCTGTTGTACTCAAGGGGATACACTCTTGTTGTTCTAATCAAAGGGTGTGTATATTTAAAGTTTATTTGTTAAGGGAATGCAAAAATGAAAAAGGGAAAACAATATGTGAAACAAAAGGGGCTCTCCAGGATCTCGCAATCCTGTGCCTATGTATTCCCTTGTGCAATGGGAAAGTTAGAGCAATCGTAGTTAGGAGGACTACGGTGAAAAAAAGGGAAGGTTGTAAAAAAGAAAAGGTTGCTCGCCAAGGATTATGGTCCTTGTGCCTACGCATCTTCACTTGAACAAAGTGAAGAATCAAAGCGTTCGTAGTTTGTGGGACTACGGTTTGTTGGTGTTTTTTATAGACGATGCTAGCGTTCGCGTTCTAGCAGTTAGGTGTTTTCCGCTCGCTTGTGGAGTCTTATGTGTTACCTGTATTGCGGTAGAATGGAAATAACATGCCCTTTTTGATAAGGGTTTGAGGAGGAAATTCTGGAGGACAAAATGGTTTGGATTTGTTAAAGTGTTTTTGTTAGGGTTTTGAAAAGAGTTTGAGATGCGTATTGTAATAAAGTCTATAACACTAGGAACAAATGTTTTATACAAACGATCTAAGCGTCTCGCATACAAAACACTCTAAGAAGAGGTAAGGAAAAACTCCCACTCATCTTTTCCCACGTACTTAAGGCTCGTGACATACCACATGCATCGTTTTTATTGAATGTCTTTTTGATTTTTGATTAAGAAAAGATTCGGATGCAAAATTAAATAAAATCTAGGGGAACTGAATCCTAAATGTTATCATGCAAAGTGGTCCT
The DNA here is from genome assembly GCA_022829125.1 of Lathyrus tuberosus. Classification (NCBI taxonomy): domain Eukaryota; kingdom Viridiplantae; phylum Streptophyta; class Magnoliopsida; order Fabales; family Fabaceae; genus Lathyrus; species Lathyrus tuberosus. The sequence continues at coordinate 3,872,637 of JALAZF010000183.1, forward strand.
AAGATTGAGATAAAAGGGCAAATCTATCCTAATGTGATCATGCAAGATGGACCTAAAGTTGAGGATGAAGGAAGATTCTACACTAATATTGTCATGCTTGGATTAAAGACTTAAAATCTATCCTACTTCAATCTTAATCAAAAATTAAGTTGAACTAGGAGATCCTAAGGAAACATATGGACACACAAGCAAGCAAGCAATCAAGATATAGTTCAAGAGTTAGGATGAATCAACAAGAGAAAACAAGCCTAAACATGGAAACAACAAATCAAACGAAAAGAGAAACATTATGACATATCAAAAGATGTATGAGTTAGATGGATAATGATGAACACAAGAGATGAGCAATGGCATAGTAAATACAAAATTGAAATCATAAGATCAAACAAAAATAGTCAAGTCTCTAAGTTTAGGAATCTAAGTTACAAACTCACAAAAATTAGAAGTCAAATTAATGTAACTAAGAATCAAAATTGAAAAGATTAATTCAAAGACTAACTAAGAAAATATTTTTGAGTTTTTTTATTTAATTGAAAACAAGTAAACTAATTAATCTAAACAAAAATTATTAATTCTAATCAAAATATTGAAGTTCAGATAAAACATAACTAAAAAATATTCAAATATACAAACCAGCTAATTAAGAAAATAAATCTAAACTAATATTAAAAATCACTAAACCTAATAAGACAAATCTAAAATTAACAATATAGTGAAAATTAAAAACAAGATAAATCTAAAATTAACAATATAGTGAAAATTAAAAACAAGATAAATCTAAAATTAACAATATAGTGAAAATTAAAAACAAGATTACTAAATTAAAGAAGAGAAAATAAGAGGTGGGGTGCAAAAGTGATTTAGAGGGTGTAGATAACAAATTGATGGGCTTAAAGGTCCTATGTTCAACATAAAGAAAAAATGTTTCAGCCAAGAAAAAACAAACATGAACCGTGTATTCCTTTCCATTTCGTCGCCTTCGCATCCTCCAGCTCAAAATCGCGCAACTCTCTCTCCTCGATCTAGCTTTCTCATCGTGCTCCTCTTTCAAAAATAAACAAACGGCGGCAAAATCTGTTGCATCTAACTCAACACAATGAGTCCTGAACTCGTTATATGCAACTTGTAATTTTCCTATTGAACCTGAATCATCACCTTTATAACCTGAGTTGTTTGAAAAAGCTTGAAATCCAGTAATGCTCTTAAGATCCTGATGCTGCAGATGCTGAGGGAGATGAAAACAGATGGTGGAGGTGTCACTGCTGGTGGTTAACGCTGATGTTTATGGTGATGATGGGATGCGAAGTGGCCGCAGAGATTGGCCGGTAATAAGAATGTGAGGTGAGGCGAAAGGACGGTGCGGAAGAGGGTGAGCCGTGGTTGTTTTTTATGAGAGTGGTTCGTGTGGTTCATGGTAGAAGGTAGGTTTTCATGGTTTGTTTTTGTTGTGTTGGATAATTGTTAGAGTTATGTTGAGAAGGTGCAATGAGGTGATGATGGAATGTTGGTTTAGAGGGGAATGGAGTTTTTATGGTAAACCATAACGATGTCGTCACGAAACCGAAAAAGATGAACATGACAAAAGTGTTGTGTTAGTTGCAAGTTTGGAACAGTCTATTGCAAGGGTAGTGGTTTGTTAGTTGATGATTGATCTTGTGTGTTTAAAGAGGGATGATATGGTGTTAGTGGAGTTGATGGTGTTTGTGAAATTTGTGTGTTTTGTGAAGAAGATGAGTGAAGGAGTTGTAGGGAGTTTATGAGTTATGTATGTTGGTTAGAGTTATGGTTGTTCTTGGTGAGTTGCACTCGGCGATGGAAACAACTAGGGAGAGAATGGTAGGATAGTGTTTCCATGGTTATGGAGTTTGTGTAGTCATGAAGAGGTGAGAAGGTGGTTCGAATAAAAATGGTAACATGAGGGAGCATCTAGTGAGCTTGTATTGAGTGTGTTTGAATAACATGAAAAGGTTTGTTTTTATGTCTTGTCTTATTGTTAGTGTGAGGTTGATGCATAACACTAGATCATGCAAAACCAAAGAGTGAGGTTTATGTTTTGAAGGTGTTATGGTTGTTTATGTTTGGTGGTGAAAAGTATGAAGAAATAAGGCTATGATACGATGAAGAAGAGCGGGGTGGATGTTTGGAAAAGGGAGATAGGATGGTAGATTATGAACGAGGTGGTAGTGATGGTAAGCTCACATGGTGATGGTGGTGGCTCCCTTATTCAAGAAACTTGAAAGTTTTTTCCAACTTGGAGAGAGAAAGATCATGTAAATCAAATGAGGTATTCTTTTATGGGTTCACGTGTTGTTACTCCAATCTCTTTCTCATGCTATGTATACACTAAAATACTATATGTTTATTAAATGAAGTAAAATGACAAAGTTCTTTTTAAAACTTAATAACCAAGTTTACTAAAAAGAGATAAAAAACAAATATTTAAATATTATATAAAAAGAAAAATAAATGATAAAATAAATTAAATTAACTAAAATAAATTCCTAATTAATTAAATAAATTAAATAAATATTTAACCAAAAAAATAAAAAATAAAATGATAAAAAAACGAATAAAAAGTCGGGTACCAAAGTGATTGAAAAAATAAAATGAATGCACCAAAATGATCAGCGCGAAATAAACAACTCGGAAAAATACAGCGTTTGGTCAAGTTTTAAAATAAATTCGGGCCGGTAAAAATGCTCAGATTGATCAAAACGTGGTTGAAAAGTCTCCAAAAATTAAAACGAGCACGCTGGTTAAACTACGCGAAATGTAGATTAAAATAAAAGACGACTACAAGCTTAATTTTGAAACTTTCCGTCCACTGATTTTACACACAGTTGACTTTCAGTTTGACCGATTTGACTGTAAATTTAACAAGTTTATTCTAGCTGATAATTTGGGCATTATGCATGATGAAAAACATGTTATACTATACAGATGATGCAAAGTGAAAATAAAGTCAGATGAATGCAAGTTTTAAAATGCCAGGTCAAAATTTGGGGTATGACAATAATTCCTAAAAACTATGGTGTGATAGTCCCCCGATGTGAGAGCTCTATCACTTTGGAAAGTAAATTTTTGCTTAAAACTAAACTGCTTTTCTTGCGTACAAACTTGGATACCGAAAACTGATGAAAACTGAAAATATATAGTCAATACTGCTCCTAGAAAGTGTTCCAACTCGTGTGGAATTCGTGGAGAAAAAATAAGGAAGGTGGGTGAAGACTGAGCAATGTTGATTCCTTATTTTTCTGTGCTGCAGGTCCATGGAGAACTCCATGGGGTGATAACGAACGCCATCCCCCTAAAATGTGGAAATACGTGGCTTTGAGGTGCATGGTGAACGCCATGGGGTGATTGCAAACGCCATGCACCAGAAAATGCGATTTTCTGCCTTTTCTCTTCATTTCTTGCTCTTTTCTCCGGTTTCTCGCACGAATGCTTTTCTTTAAAAATTACCTAATACAATCAAACAATACCGACATAATACTACGAAAACATATAAAATCGACACTAAAATGCATGCGAATCGAGTCGAAATATATTATGTATTTTCACGTTATCAAACTCCCCACACATGAACCATTGCTTGTCCTCAAGCAATCGATCAACATGATAAAAATTTAAGCACAATTTAAAACAAAATCATAACAAGACTCTTAATCGTACATCGCTGCCTGGCTAGTGTTAGATCAATAGGTACTAATTTTTAATAACAAGGATATCGTAAAGAGAATTCAGTGTTTTATGGTAAAAAACTCTCCTCTCATGCAAACCAGTCTGAATCATGTTATTATGGCTCAACCTTGATCACTTATCCTTTTCACCCTTTTTCATTCGAGCGCAATCACATTAAGCCTGTTATCTATTCATACACATGGTAAATAAGGCTGTTAGTGATTATGATCCACATCCTGTTTTGCATTTCATAATTAGTCATTTAGCGATGATTCTTTTTATTTTGAAGGTTTCACTACAGTTAGGTTAAATGATTAGGTGAAATTCACCTAACTTAGAAGGCAGATTGCTATTCAGATTTCTCATTAAGCACAAGATCATTCACTTATTTGCATAAGCTTACTTACTTAGTGTGTAATTTTTAGATGGTGCTGACTGCTCATATATACTAATCAAGGGTTCCTTAAGAACAAGAACTTAAGGTTTTGGCATAATAGGTACTCGAACCGAGTTGCAAATTTGGGAAGCCTAAGGTGTCAGGACGGTACTGATGTTGTTGAAACTTTTCCAAGTCTCTCTAACATAGGCTATATTATAACATCCTATATACTTTCAGAGTTTCATGCCATGAATCAACAAGAAATTTTTTGTTGGGGGCCTAATTTTTAGGGAAATTCAATAATCAACTAAAAACCACGCATAAAGACTCGATAGCACATGCAATGACTCGACTAAACACTAAAGACATATAAAATCCTAAAAACATGAAATAAACTAAAAAAAATAAATCTACCTAAAAAGCGATAAATGAAAACGGTAAAGTTCCTCCCCCATACTTTAACCAAACATTGTCCCCAATGTTTTGATAAAAGGTGGAAAAGGAAGGATAGAACTTGTAAGTACTACTACTGGCCTCCATGGTCGTCTCCTCATTGGTCCTGCACATGCCAGTGATGTCGTGGGTGACGACTCCTGCTGCGACGATGGGATCTCTGAGACACCTCAAGTTATTGCACTCGAGATGATAATGAGGCGCTGGATGCTTATAAGTCATGGAGGTGCCCTAGCATAACTTCTTGGTTAGCTTGCACAAGAGTGAAGTTACTCCTTTATGAAGCCTGTTGAAGTTGCACTTGAGCTTCCAGGTTGGCTTGGGCTTCTAACACCGATCGCAATGATTGGTTCGTTTGGTCTTGCAATGCCTGCATAAATTCCATCATATCTTGTTGCTGCTCATACATAGCGTAGAACAAGCCATCACACTCTTCCTCACGTGCTCTTTATTCCCTCGTCATGTCTTCATTATAATTTCCTCCGGAGGAGGTACCTGCAAAAGTGTTATAAGAACCAGGTGCAATGTGTGTAACAGGTACACAATAAGGGCGGGAGCACCTCACTCCATATGATGAAACTCATCATCCGTCGGCCAGATCATAAATCTAGTTATCCCTGTTTTGCACATCAGTATGTGCGGGACAAGGCAAAATAATACTTCTAACTTCACGGTTTCTAGCCATCAAAAAGTATTTTCCGTCTTGCCTAGCTTTAACCAGGTGCATGCTTCGGCAAGCAGTAATATCAAGGAAAGGTGTCTCAAGGGGTTGTAGGGTCGCTAGTTCGGTGTCTAGGCCCAATGCACAAGCTATGCAGGTGATTAGTCCTCCAATGCAAATGGGACCAGTCCCTCTGGTGCATATAAATTGCATGTGCAAACCTAAATGGAGTTGCATTGACTCATGTCTGTGTGAATAAATTATGCATAAAGAACAACTCCTTAGAATTTACCCTTCCATTGTTTACCCGACCAAATATGGTGTTTGCCAATATGCGGTATAAGTAACATATGGCCGGTTGTGGATTGATGTAGATTTCAGCCCTTCCTAATCAGACGTGGCCTCACTTTTCAGTTGTTCCCAAAAGCGGAATGCCTCTAATAGCCATTTCCCTTCTAAGGGCCCTTCGTATGCTATATTGTCCCCATGGGGAACTTATAGCAAGTCAGCAATATAATCCTGGCTCACTTTATATTCTTTGTTAAATATCATGAACCTCACAGTGCCTACAGTGTTGTGACTTACCATTGGCGTGAAATAACCGAAAGAGTTCAGAAATCAAGAGTTAACTTAACATAAGTATGGTTGCTCAATGCACAAAAATGGGTCAGTTCTAACTTACTCAACATCTAGTGCACACTACTAAGCAAACCTAAGCTACGCAAGCAGGATTAATCCGCATACCTTGTTGGAACGGCCGAACGGTTGAACAACTTGATGTACCTTTTTCTTTGCCTCTCCCGATCTTCTCCCTCTCTAAAAACAATGTTCATGAAATTGACTACCGGTCTTTCCACTCTTGGAGGCATTGTGAGAGTGTTTGGGAATAGGAGTGGGTTTGTGGTTGAAAGAAAATGTGAAATTGAGAATCTGAGATTGTTGTGGAGTGGTTAATGGGGGGATAAATGAGGGTTAAAATAGAGGAATGATGGTGGAGTGGGGAAATTGGAAGTTTGAAAGCTTGGAGGCAGTGTGGAGTGGGTATGAGTGGAGGAGTTAAGAGAGTTAAGGGAGATAATAACTTTGGGTAGTGGAAGGAGTGAATCCCGTGTGGAAAAACTGTTCAAAATCGTGTTTTTACAAGTGACATGCCCATGGCGAACGCCATTGGTCTATGGCGAACGCCATGGACCTTAACATGCATTTTTTCAATCTGATATGCCTATGGCGAACACCATCATCCTTAAATACATGATTTTTATGCTTCAGGGGCAGAAAGTGATTTGAAATGACTTTAATTCATTTTCTTAAGGCTAAATTTTGGTGCATTGTAGCTTATTTATGTACTTGGCCTTAAAAATAATCAATTAAATATGTAAATTAAAGTCAAATGAAGTGAAAAATAAATCAAATGAAGCAATCAAAAGTAAATTGAAATAAATAAAAAGAATGAAAGATAGAAAATTGAAATGGCATTATAAAAATCAAAATCGTGGGTTGCCTCCCACGCAACGCTATGTTTTACATCGGTAGCTTGACAAAAATTAATAAAATCAACTTCTAAATTAGAAATCATATCAAATCCTAATTAGAAAACGAGAACTCCTGTTCTAAAAAAAAACAGGAAACAATTTTCTCCCCCACACTTAAACTGAGCATTGTCCTCAATGCTTGAGCGGAGGTAAGAAATGCGGTAAAATAAATAAAAAATAGCCACTATGGCGACAAACATCAGGTTCTAAGTGTCTGCGGATGGAGTAGACCTCCTTATAAATATGATAAAACTGCTCTTGTGTCACATCCATAAAGCCGTGGAAATCCTGGCGAATGGTAGTGACATCTTCTCGAAAAGTAATAACTTCATTCCTAAGGGCGTCAAGCGGAACAATATGATTGACGGGAGGAGGGGCACTAGCAGTAGAGGAAGACGAAGGAGCATCATAGAGAGGTGTTGGGTGGTATTCATAGGCTGGAGGGGTCTTAGGGGGAGTGGGTGACTTATTTTGACCTTCCAAGTCATATAGCCAGTTGCCGCAGCTATGCCCACTCGTCCTCTCATGGTTGGGTAGATTAAAATGGTGTACCACTTCATTGTTAATTAACAGCTCAAACTCATTTTGTCCTAGGTTTCTTATAAGTCTTCTATTAAAGCAAAACACAATGTTCATCGGTCTGATACCTCCTAGAGGAGTTAGGTGGGAAAGTGGATTTCTAAGACCTATAGCTGCAGCGATCATAGTAACAAGTCCTCCTATCAGGATGTGTCCACGAGTAGCATGGGCAATCCTATCTAGGTTAGCCAGCCGCATAATTGCTTGGCCTAGCTTGAAAAACACAAAACATGATAAACAACTCTTCTCTAGACACAAAGGTAATGTTCTCCTCCTTCCCAAAAAGGGTATATGCTATGATCATATGGAAATACCTGATAGTTAGGTTGTGGATACTTTCAGAGTGCATAGAATCAGGTTTAGGATTTGCGTCTCTAGTAATGCTACCCCAAAAGTTATTCAGTTCATAATCAAGGAACCTATCATCAAGAACTACAGTGTAAACATTAGGGCCATTAGGAAATCATAAAAGGCCAGCTATCTCACGGTGGTTAAAATGGTAGGTGTATCCAAACATCCTAAAGGTGGTCAGACCTCTATTAAAACCTATCCCATGGTTTGGATCGTAAAAGAAAGAACTCATAAACTTAAGGGTTAACTTGAGGTAGGTCGAAAGCATTCTCTTAGCAAAACTGTCCCACCCAAGTTGGTTGATCATAAACCTGACACTCTCTCTAATGCCTAAAGCTGACATAGTTGGGCCATCGGGATATTTAGTTAGTGCCATCTCTCTCTGAAATAGAACTTCATAACGCTGCCTCTGGGCCTCGTTTCTGAAAGTTATCTCCATATTGTCTACGTTCTGCATTTCTAATAAGTTTGTGGAAAGTTAGCTTGGGGGTAAGAATGTAACTTAAAAGGAGACATGAGTCAAGTTAGTACTAATCAAGACATTTAAATATACCGTTTATTATATCGCAGAAAAATTAAGAATAAAAAACACGTGGGGTGCCTCCCACGCAGTTCTTCGTTTAATGTCGGTAGCTTGACACATTTTCAATTTGACTAATCTTGTGAGAGAGCAAGCAACTTTTCTAGCTTTAAACTAGTTTAGTAATCCTTATTTTTGACACAATGATAGTGTTTAAGTCGCTGCCCGTTCATAATGAATGCCTCATTAGATTTACTTCTTATCTCGACTGCTCCAATTTGGAAATCTTCGGTTACCTCAAAAGGTCCAGACCATCTAGAACGGAGTTTTCTCGAAAAAAGTCTGAATTGAGAGTTGAAGAGAAGTACTAGTTCACCCTCTTTGAACTCTCTCTGTGCTATACGCTTGTCATGCCATTGTTTAGTTTGTTCCTTATAGATCTGAGCATTCTCATAGGCATCTAACCTCAGTTCCTCTAATTCATGTATGTCTAATATTCGCTTTTCACCTGCGGCCGCATAATCCATATTTAGGGCTTTAATGGTCCAATAAGCTTTATGCTTTAGTTCAACCGCCAGGTCACAAAATTTATCATACATTAACTTAAAGAAGGTGGTTCCTATGGGAGTTTTTTAAGCCATTCTATAGGCCCATAAAGCATAGTGAAGTTTAGAAGACCAATCTTTCCTAGATGCTACAACTGTCTTCTCTAATATTTGCTTGATCTCCCTATTGGAAGTTTCAACTTGACCACTCGTCTGTGGGTGGTAAGGTGTTGCTATTCAGTGTCAGACTCCATATTTAAGCAACAATTTTTTAAAGATTTTTGAAATGGAGTGAGACCCACCATCACTAATGACGAGTCTAGGCACACCAAATCTAGGGAAGATATTATTCTTAAAAAGCTTAATCACGACTCATGCGTCATTTGTAGGAGAATCTATAGCCTCAATCCATTTTGACACACAGTCATCCACAACGATTATAAATTTGTTTCCGAATGAAGATGGGAAGGGTCCCATAAAATCAATACCCCACACGTGAAGACTTCCACTTCTAGGTTATTTTTCAATGGCATCTCATCGCGTCTAGAAATGTTTCCAGTGCATTGGCATCGGTCACATTTAATAATTGCGGTGTTGACATCTTTCCATAGGCTAGGCCAATAGAGACTAGGTTATAGGATCTTTGCACAAGTCTTGGACGTGCTTGCGTGGCCTTCATAAGGTGCAGCATGGTAATGGGTTATGATATTATTTACCTATTCTTTATGGACACATCAGCAGAAGATACCGTCGGTGCCTCTTATGAATAGGAGGGGCTCATCCCAATAATATTGTTTTAGGTCGTGGAAAAACTTTTTATTTTGTTGGTATGTTAATTCAGGTGGAAGTACTCCGGTTGCTAGGTAGTTGACAAAGTTAGCATACCACGGGACAGTGGATTGAGCAAATACTGCTTCCACGATTTCTTCAATTCCTATTTCAGAGTTTTATTTTTGAGAAGGGTCATCATTTTGAGAGCATTCATATGTGTTATTTTCCAACTGGGCGATAAGTCGGTCATATGGGAAATCATCATTGATGGGCACTTGTTCAGCTTTTATATTATCGAGTCTGGAGAGGTGATCCGCTACAACATTTTTAGTTCCTTTTTTATCTTTGGTTTCCAAATCAAACTCTTGTAGTAGCAGAATCCATCTCAACAACCTTGGCTTAGCATCTTATTTATTTAACAGATACCTAATATTGGCGTGGTCAGTGTAGATAATTATTTTAGCTCCTAATAAGTAAGAGCGGAATTTATTTAACGCAAACACTACAGCTAGAAACTTTTTTTCTGTGGTGGCATAATTCATTTGTGCTTCATCCAAGGTTTTACTCACGTAGTAAATGGTGTGAAGCTTCTTATCTTTTTGTTGTCCTAAGACAACGCCTACAATGTAATTGCTCGCATCACACATTATTTCAAAGGGTTCATTCCAATCCGGAGGTTGCATAACGGGCGCAGAGATCAAAGCTTATTTGAGTAGTTGAAATGCTTCTAAGCATTTGTCATCAAAGATGAATTCAGCATCTTTCATCAACAGACCAGTTAGGGGTTTAGTTATTTTAGAGAAATCTTTGACGAAACGTCGATAAAACCTGCGTGTCCTAAGAAACTTCATATCTCTCTAACGTTTTGGGCGGTTGGAGGTTTTATATTACTTCTATCTTGGCTTTATCCACTTCAATCCTCTTGTCTGACACTATGTGTCCAAGTACGATGCCCTCTCGAACCATGAAATGGCATTTTTCCTAGTTTACAAGGTTGACTTTTACACACCTTTCTAGTACCATTTCCAAGTTCACAAGACATCCTTCATAACTGTGCCCACAAACTAAAAAGTCATCCTTAAACACTTCCATGATGTCATCTAGACAATCTGCAAAGATTGCCATCATGCATCGTTGAAAAGTTGCGGGAGCGTTACATAATCCAAACGACATTCGTCGGTAGGCGAATGTACCATATGGACACGTGAAGGCGGTATTTTCTTGGTCGTCAGGGTGAATTGGGATTTGGAAGAATCCTGAGTAGTCGTCCAAATAACAGAAGTGAGAGTGCTTAGCTAGTCGTTCAAGCATCTGGTCAATAAAGGGTAAAGGGAAATGATCTTTTCGGGTGGCTTCGTTCAATTTCCTATAGTCTATGCACATTCTCCACCCTGTCTCAACTCGCTTTGCTATAACTTTGCTTTTCTCATTTTTGACTACTGTAACACCTCCCTTCTTAGGTACGACATGTACTGGGTTGACCCATTTACTGTCCGATATCAGGTATATGATTCATGCCTCTAGTAGCTTTAGTACCTCCCTCTTAACTACATCACTCATGACGGGGTTGATTCTCCTCTAGTGTTCTCAAGAGGTTTTTGAGTCTTCCTCTAGCATAATTCGATGCATGCACACGGAGGGACTGATTACTTTTAGATCTGAAATGTTATACCCTAGAGCTGTAGGATACTTACTTAAAACATTCAATAGCCGCTCAGTTTCTTCCATACCTAAGTCTGCGTTGACTATTACTGAGCGTTCAAGTTCTTGATCTAGGAATTCATACCTTAAATTTTGGGTGGTGTCTTAAGTTCTACAGAAGGTTTCTTTGGGCAAGGAATATGGTTGGGAGTTAGTGCAAGACACTCTCTCAAACTATCATCCATATATGGTTCATGCCATTCATCATCTTCTAATATAGGAGGGGATGGAATTTTTAGGACTTCTGTATCTTGAGGTTGTTCCATCTCCATTTCCTATACGCATTCGTCGATGATGTTTATGAAATAACAGGTATCGTCTATAGCAGGCACTTTTAGGAATTGTGAAAGAATGAATTCAATTTTATCCTCACCAACCTCGAAGGTTAGTCTTCCTCGTTTCACATCAATAATGGCACCAACAGTGGCCAAAAAGGGTCTCCATAATATGATTGGAATGTTGGAATCTTCCTTTATGTCCATTATTATGAAGTCCGTGGGAATGTAAAATTGACCAATTCGTACGAAAATGTTTTTTAGCATACATACGTGAAATTTAACAGAGCAATCAGCTAGGTGGAGAGACATTCTTGTGGGCCTTAAATCGCCTAATTTGAGTCTTTCATAAATTGAAAGGGGCATTAAATTAACGCTAGCTCATAAATCACAAAGGGCTTTGTCTACGACAAATTTTCCAATTACACAAGGTATGGAAAAACTACCTGGGTCGTTCAACTGAGGGGGCATGTTGTTTTGAATGAGGGTGATACACTCTGCAGTAATCGTCACTGTCTCATTATCCTTAAGTTTTTTCTTATTAGATAGGATTTCTTTACGGAACTTGGCATAGGAAGGAGTTTGTGTAATAGCTTATGTAAAGGGTATAGTAATGTTTAGCTGTTTCAGAAGCTCTACAAATTTCTTAAACCGGCCTTCGGTTTTAGACTTAGCAAGTCGTTGAGGATATGGAGTAGGTGGTGTCTACGGTGATGGAGGCACATATGGTTTCTCTTTCTTGACCGCCTCTTTGGTTTTATTTTCTTGCTCATTGTCAGTTGGTTCTTCTGGTTGGTCATCATTTGTTATTTTTCGGCTTCTATTCCAGTTTTCTGATACATGGGCAGATTTTGAATTCTTGGATCCACTGACCTATCTAATTCTGTCCCACTTCACAGTGTGATATCATTAGCATGACCTTTCAGATTGGGTTGTGGTTGGCCAGGAAATAATTCAACTGGAGCTGTTGTTGCTGCTTGTTGTTGGGCTACTTGAGAAATTTGGATTTCTAGCATTTTATTATGAGTAGCCATAAAGTCAGCCTTACTTGCCAATTGCTTAATCAGGTCATTCGTGTGAATGTTCTGGTTTGTAAACTCTTTATTTTGTTGGCTTTGGGTTGCGATAGAGTTTTCCATCATTAGTTCCAGGTTTAACTTTTTAGGTGCTTGAGGAGCAGCGGGGGCTCCTTTTTGATAACCAGGAGGGATAACAAGTGCTTGGCTTGGAGCAAACAATGCATTGTTGTTCTTATAGGAAAATTTAGGATGGTTTCTCCAGCCAGGGTTATAAGTGTTGGAGTATGGGTTTCCTTGGGCATAGTTTACTTGGTCAGGTGGAATTCCAGCCAATAGGTGACATTCGGGAGTGTTGTGCCCATGGGTTCCACATAGCTCGCAATTAGGTGTCACATTAAATACGATAACTACTGGAGTTATGGTCAAACTCTCGATATTTTGAGTAAGGGCATCTACTTTAGCATTGACACGGTCTATGCCATTAACCTCGTACATTTCGCCTCTCATCTGGGATTTCTCTATAGAAGTTCGCCCATTTCCCCGCTGGTAGTAATTTTACACCATATTTTCTATGAGTTGATAGGCGTCTTTGTAGGGTTTATCCATTAGAGCGCCGCCAGCTGCAGTGTCTATGGTTAGTTTGGTGTTGTACAGGAGACCATTGTAAAATGTATGAATAATCAGCCATTGTTCAAGTCCATGATGTGGACATAGCCTTAACATATCTTTGTATCTCTCCCATGCTTCGAAAAGAGATTCTCCATCTTTTTGTTAAAATCCGTTGATTTGGCTTCTTAACATAACTGTTTTGCTAGGTGGAAAATATCGTGCTAAGAAAAATTTCTTCAATTCGTTCCATGTAGTGATGAAGTTGGATGGTAGAGACTGGAGCAAAACTCTAGCTCTATATCTCAATGAAAAGGAGAAAAGGCGTAATCGTATGGCTTCTAGATTTCCACCACATGAAAAGCGTGGCTCATTTTTTTGAGAGGATTGCTGCGTTGGCCACCCAAATTTAGTGCATGATTCTTTCCAAAACTCATGGGTGATGATTAGGCAATCATTTGGTGGTCCCCCTCCTTCTAGAAAATATTTTGGATTTTGCATTTTTCTTCAATTTTGCACATGTGTATTTGCTGTGTATTTGGATTGTATTGTATGGTTGCACATGTATGTACACACTTGCTCCAATTCTGCTGCATTTTACACACTCCTTAGCATTTGTTCTTAATCCACTTGGGCCTAAATTCTTAAACCTTGTATGTTTTTTGCACCCTAGATACTTGTTTGAGTGATGATGTTTTTAATTTTGGGATCACGATGAACTATTTTGTACACTTTGAACGTTGCTGCACCTTGGATTCTGTCGTACCTCGAAAAATACAATCCTCGCGATGGACGCGGAAAAAACGTTCGAACTGAGTCGCCACCGAACTTTATTCATTCCAAGGAAGGAATAGGAAAATATCGATAAAACCTTTAAAGGATACGAAAATGGTCATCGCAACCAAATTCTAGGTTCGGGAGTCGATTATGCAAGAGAAAGGTACTAGCACCCCCTACGTCCGTTGTACTCAACGGGAACCTCTTGATTCGATTTGTGAGAAATGTTAGTTAGGTTTGTTTATTTTGTCCTAAGGGAATAACGAATAAATGATGTAGTTTCTCAGGGGGGAAATGGGTGGTTTTTTATTAGGGTGCTCGCCAAGGATTGGGGCCCTTGTGCCTACGTATCTTTCACTCGAATGAATGAAGAATCAGAGCGTCCGTAGTTCATGAGACTACGATTAAAGGTTTGGGGTAGAAAAAAAGGTAGCTCGCTAGGATCTCGCAATCCTATGCCTATATACCCTCATAGTGCAATGAGGAAGTCAGAGCAATCGTAGTTCGGAGGACTACGGTTGGTTGGTGTTTTTTAAGCGAACAAGTGTTTATGTCGCATTCTAACTGCTAAACGTTGGCTCGTCTGCTCACTAGGAGAGGCTGAAGCACTAGTTCATATGTGCGGAAGAAGAGACTAAACAATGTTCTTTTGAAAAAGTGTTTGAATTGTAGATTAAATGTGTTAAGGATTTTAATTGAGAAAAAGAGTTTGATTTGAGCAGGTTAATGGTTTTGATCCCGCGTGCGCGCGCGGGGGTGGGGGGGGGGGGGGTGTGGAGAAGATGAGGTTCGATTTGTTAAGTAATTTGAGGGAGAATGACAATTATTCGATAAACGAGATGTCGGCCTCACAACCAATTAATCGAGGCATTACTAGGATGCTAGATCCCAACGTCACCTTTTTCATTCAATTAATTATGAATTTTTTTGTTGGACAATGAACTTATTTGTCCAAATAATTAGGGCAAGTATTTTAGGAACGAAAGATCGAATGGCCCACAACCCAAGGCGTGCGCCCCAAGTGCAGTCACTCAAGAATCTAAGGAATGCGAGACTCCAAGAACTCGGTTCTCTCGTAATTTAATTATGAAAATATTTTTATTTGATTAAATGTTTTATTAGATTAAGTGAAGATTAACCGTTTTTTAGAAACGAAAGACAGAACAAACACAACCCAAAGCGTGCACCTCAAGAGCGTTCGTTCAAGGATCCAAGGAGTGTTAGACCCCAAGAACCCGCTACTTTCGTTATTTAATTAAGAAAATATCTTAGTATTAGAAAATATTGAATTAGATAAGAATATTAAGTGTTGGACTATATTTAGTTTATTTTTAGATATACCAAGATAACTTTCAATTACCAACATTAATCATTCTAATTGCAATTATTCTACAAAAAACCAATTAATATTCAAAATATCATTTTTATTATATCACTACTAAAAATAATAAAAACTAGAAAAAGAATTAATAAAAGAAAAACAGAGTAGGTGTATGTCTTTTAAAAAATACAAACTCCAAGGGCCCATAAGGCCCAAGGAATACTCCCTCTCGGAAGCCCATTGCCCCTGAATTTAGCCAAGAAATAAAAGAGGCGGTTGCCTCATCTTCTTATCATACACGCGTGGCAAGCAAAAAGGTCAGAGAAGTCAAAAGGGTAACATCCTAAGGCACGCGTGCGTACCCTTGGGAAGCCAAATCATTATTAACATGTAATTAATTGTTATTAAAAAAATGTTTAAAAAAAAAACAGGTCCTACTTCAAGACGTCATGCACCTTCTAACCGTCTTTTAACATCATATATCTATAATATAAGAAATCTATGTGTTTTGAAAAACACATTTATACCCTTATCTCTTTTTCTACCATGTCATCAATTTAGGGGCAATTTATGTCCAAAATTTGCTTTTTGCAACCAAACTATCATTTTGAACTAAATAGTTTGCTTTTGCCTTTCACTTTTGTCTATGATATCCACTCTTTACATTAATTGGTTCAAAACAAACTACCTATTTCTAAATTGTATAACTTTTCACATTTTTCAATGTCAGATGTTCAAAAAAAAAGTCTGCTTTCCCCCCAAATGCAAAAGCACGTTCTCTCTCTTCCTCTACCTGTCTCTTCATCTTCCTTTCTTGTCTCTTCCACTGCCTCTCTCTTCCTCTTCTATCTTCTCTCTTCTGATGCCTATCTTCTTCTTCTTCTTCTTCTTCTTCTTCTTTCTCTTTTTATACTTAGATCTATGAAACTCTCGCGATTTTACGACGGTGGGCGGTTTGACAGTGATAGATCTGTGGTGGCGGCGACGCATTTTCGGCGACGAGTGTGTGGTGGTCGAATTCAGATTCGAAATGGTTTCTGTGAAGTTGATAAATGGCCTAAATGATTACATGATTTGTTTCTGTTGTCTCCTTTAAAATGTTACAGATCACGTATTTGATTTTATGTCAAAACATAATGGGTCATCAAGGGCATAACCAGAATCCGCCGATGGGGGTTGTTGGTAACATCAATGGTATGTAATCATTCTATGCAGCGTTTAGAGTTCAGTTTATGTGTTCTGATTTTATGGATTTCGATGAATAATCATGCTTTTTGAATCTTGCATTTTGAATCTTGCTTTTAGAGTTCAGTTTGTGTGTTTACTTTTTCATGAAGTGTAATGTGTTTAATATTCCTATTGATTTAGAAACTATGGTTTCCCTAATAAAATTGGCTTTGCAGGTATGACTATAGGAATTCCATTTTGGAGTGGTTTGTCCTTCTAATTGATAATTCAAATCGTAGGTAATGCTTAGTTTGAAGTGACTTTTTAAGATTTAATTTTAAGCTATTTTTTAATTTTTCGATTTGCTCTGGAAATAATTTCTTGCAGCCACCGGAAATAATTTCTAGCACTCACTGCTCTGGCCAGCTCTGTAATGACGACGAATGTTTTTCATGCGATTGGAATATGAGTTTGATTTTGATTTGTTTGATTATTGTTTGCAGATTAAGTTTATGTTTTTAATCTTCATTTTGCTGATTAAGTTTATATTTTTAATCTTCATTGTTGTTGTAGATTATAGACCTAGATTTGTTGGTTCTTTTGGTATTACGGAATACAAGAATCTTTCTTACGGTATTAAGTTTATGTTTTTAATCTTCATTTTGCTGATTAAGTTTATGTTTTTAATCTTCATTTTGCTGATTAAGTTTATATTTTTAATCTTCATTGTTGTTGTAGATTATAGACCTAGATTTGTTGGTTCTTTTGGTATTAGGGAATACAAGATTCTTTTGCAGTATGATTTTGATGGTAGGAGGGATTTGGTGAAATTTGTGACCACCTCATTGCTCTGCTGTGAGTCCGACATTACCACTTCACTGCTGGGCTGTGCTTCAGACATGACCACTTCATCATTGCCATGTGTTTCCAATACAACCACCTCAGTGTTGTGTTGTGCTTCAGTAACAATAATCTCATCAATGCGCTGTGTTTTAGATACAAGCACCCTCTCATTATT
Source organism: Lathyrus tuberosus (assembly GCA_022829125.1). Classification (NCBI taxonomy): domain Eukaryota; kingdom Viridiplantae; phylum Streptophyta; class Magnoliopsida; order Fabales; family Fabaceae; genus Lathyrus; species Lathyrus tuberosus. Next base: position 3,889,993 of record JALAZF010000183.1, read on the forward strand.
GTGCTGTTTTTCAGATTCAGCCAACTCATCTCTATTTTGTGTTTCAGATGCAACCACCTCATTGTTCGGCTGTGAATCAGATATGACCACCTCATTGCTCTGCTGTGAGTCCGACAATACCACTTCACTGCTGGGCCGTGCTTCAGACATGACCACTTCATCATTGGCATGTTTTTCCAATACAACCACCTCAGTGTTGTGATGTGCTTCAGTAACAATAATCTCATCAATGCGCTGTGTTTCAGATACAAGCACCCTCTCATTGTTGTGTTGTTTTTCAGATTCAACTAACTCATCTCTATTTTGTGTTTCAGATGCAACCACCTCATCACTGTGTTGTGCTTCATTACTTGTCTGTATTTCAGAATTAACCACAACATTGTTAGGCAATGCCTGAGAATCAACCACTTGGTTGCTGGGCTGTGCCCCTGAGGAAGCCTTTTTGTCAGTAGTAGCTTTGGAGCCAACAAGCAGATCACCAGGTGCAGCTTCAGAGTTGTCTATCGGCGTATCAAGTGTTGCCTCCAAATCAATTGGCTGGTTGTCTTCTGCAGCACCAGCATTGCCAACCTGACTTCTAATAGATTTTTACATGCATTACTTTTCTTTTCCATTTTTGTTGGTGCTATACAAACATGTTGCTCATTCTAGCATGGTTTTGCAGCTAGAATGTATCATTGTTAATGAAAGATAAATCTTGGTTCAAACCTCAGGATTCCCATTTACCAGAACCATCCATGAGGAACATCCAACATTATAGAGGAAGTTAATTAATGTTCTATCAGCATTTTCCATATCAATGGTTTTCATTATTAAACTTTTGGTGACTCTGTGATGCTTTGTAAAGAAGGGCGCCAGGATTTTGATCTCTGTACAGCAGCAGGATTTGTAGACCCTCCTCTTTGCTTGTGTCTCTCTGCTCTACCTCCCTGGAATTAATTATGCACTTTAGCATCAATAGTTCAGTACTGATATAAGCATTTTGAACAGTAAACAGGTACGGCGACATGTTAATTGTTCATAAGTTGTTTCAACTTATTTTAATAAGCACTACAGGTAGCTTATCATAACAGCTTATGCTTAAATGAAAATAGTTTGAATATAAGTGGAAGGAAGTTTCGATGGGTGAAGCTTGAGGATTCAACGGATTCTAAATTGTTGGGGTACCCTCAAGCTTTGACAAAGTTCTGTTATTTTCTAATGGATGCTTTGAGAAAAAAGGGTGTAAGGATGAAGCCTTTGATTTGTGCTCGTGTGTCTCAGGATCCAAATAAAGTTCTTATTGTTGGGGTTTGTGGAAGGCTTCGATTGGCTGCTGCTCAAGGGAATGCATTTGGGGTTGCGTTTAGAAGTGCGGCTGAGGATATTGAAAGTGAGTTTTTACATGAGTTATTTGAGTCATCTTGGATTGTGTTAGAATCTAAATTTCTTAATTCTTTCATGGTTAAGTTGACTGAGAAACTTTGATGCTGTGTTGAGCCTGTTAACTCATTTATCTTTGTTGTATTATGATTTATTGTATCCTTCTTTTAAACTCTACTTTTTACAACATTTTACCCCTTTCACTTTCTGATTTGTTGACTTTTTACTTTCATGTAAACATATTAACATTACAATTTCAAATTGATGTTGTAACTGTGAATTCTTCCCGGATGAGGTTCGTTTCGGTTCACAAATCAAATTAACAGTGCTAGAATGTGATGTTGAAGATGAACTATTGTTGTAGACTTTGTTTTTACTTTTCAAGTATTGCATGATAATGTGGAATGGTTAAGTTCAGGTATTGTCTGAAGTTCAATCATGTGAAAATTGTTTCTGGGTGTTTCTCCTTCTACAAGAATATTCAGAATGAGATTGAGAGCAATATGTTTCAGGTCTTGTGCTTACTTACCAGTGTTCTCTATCTGTATTTGTTGGCAATTTCAATAACAGTGTTTACTTGCTTTTAGTTTCTCTTTCAAGCTTTATACAACCTTCTCAAGGATCACCCATTATATTCTTTCTCTTATATGATTTTTGTTCTTTAAATAACATCAACAGTTTAAAATGTTTCAAGTTTTGATCTCATCCTTTCAACAAAATTGAATAGTTTCTCACCATTTGAGATAAGAATTTCATACAATTTCTTTCTACTCATTTTACACGTGAAATTGCTGATCACAGAGAAACGGGAAAAAGCCCATCATAGACGGAGTAAGTTGAAGCCTGCAATCAATCTCGACTTTGATGTGAATAACACTGATGTAGAAGCTGAACCGTTAATCGAGAATTGGCACGTTTCGGGTGATATTGTGGCAGAATTTTCATGTCAAGAGAAGAAAAAATTCTACAGGGTCAACCAGGTTGAATCAGGGTTACAAGGAGAACAAAATTTGGGGCAGAATTATCAAGATGTGAGAATCACTCAAACAGATGAAAACTTGAATAACGATGATAATGTTGAAGTAAACATGGAGAGAATGATGCATGGAGATGGAGAACTAGGTTCATATGTTTCTCTAGGTGATTATTATTTTGCTTCGATACAATTTCACTCATTTTTTATGTGTTGTTCTTTTGATTTTTTATAGGCAATCATTGGTGTGATATACTTTGTTTAATGTTGCAGCTTCTGAAGATGCATCACAAACTCAGAGTGAGGAATATGAAGCAGAAGTATCAATTGGGACTGAAATTCCTGATTAAGAACATATGGAGGAGTATCAAGGCCAAGATATGCTTTTCGAAACAAATCAAAGAATGCAAGACGATTCATCTACTAGCTCAGTCAGATTTCATGTTCAACATGATAGTGGTAAGCCTCGATTTCTTGACCTCCGTTGCCTTAAATCAATGCTTAGAACTGTGGTTTTAAATTGCGGTCCACGCCTTCAACCGTAGTATTGTTGATGCGGCTGCAGCATTGGACTACAATTGCGGTGTGATTTAGAATCACGCATGCGACTGCATTACGAACCCCTTCAAATATTTTCATCAAAAATAAAAAATCTCTTATACCTGTTCAGATATTTTCATCAAAAATCAAAATCTCATATACCCCGAAACTCAATTTCTTTTGTTGTAATGTAAAATCTTAACATTAGGCGTCGATCAACTGTATATTTCAAGCACTGCCCAATCAAAATTCACTATGCAACACCTGCAACTGCATGTGCGACCGCAACTGCAATTTAAAACCATGCTTAGAACCATGGTGCCGCTTGTGCCGCATGTGCGGTCGCAAACCTTGATATTGCGGTAAAATGCAGCTGATGCAAACTCAATTAATGTTCCTGATGCCATTGTGGAGGCTTCTAAAACATTTTAATGCGGCCGCAATTTAGAGCTATGCTTAGAACTTTTTAATGACTAGCTGAATTTATTTTCATATATAAAATTTTGCAATATGTAACTAGGTCATGACAAAGGTGAAGAAGAGTTTGTAGAATTTAACACCATGTCACTTGAAGTGAGAATGCCAACATCAAGTAACCATGTGCCATCATCTTTTGAGCTTAATGAGAACGAAGAAGCTAAGTTTTCTGACACACCGACGTCTCTTGAGAATCTTCATCAACTACACAAGAAACTACTTTTTCTTGAAAGGAAAGAGTCAGGAACATAAGATTCGTTAGATGGAAGTGTAATAAGCGACATAGAATGCGGCGAGGTGACGCTTGAGAAGTTAAAATCAGCGTTGAAATTAGAAAGGAAGGCTTTGAAAACTTTATACGCAGAACTAGAAGAAGAAAGAAATGCGTCTGCGGTAGCAGCCAATCAAACAATGGCAATCCTAAGCTGCTTTCCATTTAACTCATTTTAGGATGGTCTATTATACTAATCCTATTTTACCAATCCTAAGCTGCTTTCCATTTAACTCATTTTAAGAAAATCTGACATTACTTTAGCTACAGACAGATTATCATCAACTTGGACAATTCCCAATGACCATATTTTATCTACCACAGCATGGATTACTTTACTTGAGCTCTATTGGAACTTGATACACCATATAATTAAATTAACTACTAATAAAGTATGAAAGCAGAATCATTCAATGCCATTACTATCATAAGCAATTGCAATGTATTTCAATGTCATTACTATCATAAGCAATTGCAATGTATTTCAATGCCATTACTATCATAAGCAATTGCAATGTATTTCATGCAAAATACATTATTTTTTGTGTTAAATTTGATATGAAAAATATTAATAGTGAGACTAATAAGTACTACTGGTAGTGTGTTCGTAGACAGTAAATCAAATCAGTACTTTAGAGGAAAATAAATACAAGTTTCATTTGAGAAAATTTGCTGGAGCAATAAGAAAGATGCAAATATATAAACGAATAAGTCACACTTTACAAAAGAGTGTTTCTAGGCCAAACACTAACTATGCACCACAACTTCTGCTGCATTCTACCACAACAATACAACAGGTTCAAGACAGATGAATATCACTCAGCAATTTGAGACGGATGATTAAAAGCTTTAAGACAGATGATTATCAAACACCAATTTGATTTTAACATATTCATAACTTAAGAGCTTTAAGACGGATGATTATCAAACATCAATTTGATTTTAACATACTCATAACTAAAAATTAGTCTCAGCACTAAGCTTTCAGGAAGCAAATTAACAAAGATAGTACTACAAATAAATAAAAAAAACAAATATCAGCATGAAAATATTCACTGCTGTCATTAGTTTCTTTGAGTTACATAGGGTCTGGTCTACTTGAGAAATAGTTTTTGGAGGCTTTTGAAGGGGAAGGTTTTGGAGGGTTGCATATCTCTAAATAAAGAAATCCATAATAATAAAATATAACATTTTTAAATAACCAATAAATTAAACAAGATGAATTGAAACAAAATTAATATTTATATACAAAAACAAATACACTGTGAATTCAAAATTTTTTAATATACAAAAAAATAGTATTGTTATAAACGGGTACAACTTTACTTTTGACTCAATTTTTTTTATATACGAGAACAACTTTATTGTTCATTCAATTTTTTATATTAAATAGTAAATCAAAACAAAACTAATATTTAAATACGGAAAAAAATACATTGTTGATTAAAATATTTTTATATAACGGAGAAAATACTATTGTTATAAACGAGAATAACTTTACTATTGATTCAAATATTTTATATTGTCAAAACAAAAATAATACTTTGATTTAAATTATATCGTTAATCATATTATTAATATTATTATTGATATTGTTGTTTACCTTTTATATATAGAATGAATTATAGGCACTAATTTATTATATCTTTTAAAAATAATAACTTTTTTAAAATAATACTTTATATTGTTATAAAGTATTATATATTATTGTTATATAATATATAATAATACTTTGATTTAACTTTACTATTGATTCAAATATTTTATATTGTCAAAACAAAAATAATACTTTGATTTAAATTATATCGTTAATCATATTATTAATATTATTATTGATATTGTTGTTTACCTTTTATATATAGAATGAATTATAGGCACTAATTTATTATATCTTTTAAAAATAATAACTTTTTTAGTTAAACAATTTAATTTTTTAATATCATTTTTATTATATTTTAGAAAAAATGTGATACCTTACCAGTACCCATGCGAATGCACGAGTATCCCACTAGGGGAAAACTATTATCATGCTCCAATTATAAATAAAAATATTATTCTAATTCACACTTTTAACTTTATTGGTTAAATCAATTAGTTTTTCTATTTGTTTCATTCTTATTACATTTTAAAAACTAATATTTCTAACACCCCAGTCTTCGTGCAAACGCAATAGTATCAACGTCAGTTTCCGTACAAACGCATATGTTATTATACGGGTTCAAATTCGTTGTTTATTATACCCACTAAATTCGTTGTTTATTTGCTGAAAATTTATATTATTTAAATTTTAACATACAATTTTGCCTTTCGTTTAAAATAATAAGTTTTTCAAATTCTATCTAATATTGTTATTTTGAAAGTATATTTAATTTAACATAAATTATTTGTAAAGATAATATATGAAACTTTGAAACATAAGCCTTTTTGTAATTTAACACAAATTATAAACGGTGGAAAAATATAAATAATTTAAATATTTTAAAAATGGAAAAATAAGATTAGGTCAAAAACAAATTGAATATTTATATACGGGGTCAAATTCGTTGTTGATTATAACCACTAAATTATTATATGTTTTAAAAATAATAATTTTTTTCGTTGAAAATTAAAATTTTTATTAAAATTTAGAAAAAATGCGCATACCATACCAGTACCCGTGCGAATGCACGGATCTCCCACTAGTTTTTTAAGAAAAACAAACATAAAGGGTTTAGATAATTGAAACGACGATGTGCCGCTTATCTCCTCTCACAAATTCCATCATCCCCTCTCTCTCGTTCACCATTTTCCTTTTATTTCACCAACCTACACCTCTCTTTGTAAACCCAAACCCTTCTTCTTCCTTTCCTCCTAAAGCTCCATTTTTTTCTAATCAACTCAATCCTACCTCAGAAATCCATGAACACACAAACGAACATATGCAAATCGGTGATCATATCCCCTTTAGAAATCCTAATACGCCCTAAAAAAACTACCTTAGAAGCATTTACACGGTACGTAACAAGGGTTGAAGAACAACGACAAAAACCAGTTAAAAGCGATAAAGATTTACCGATTTGGAGCTTTAGTGATGATGGTGAGTGGTTTACTTGCTCTGCTTCGACTCTTTTCCTTCTTTTCTCACTTTCCTTTTCTATGAATTCCTTCCCTGGGAATCCTCTGTTTTCAGATCGAGTAACTTAGTTACAATACTTGTTAGCTTAGGCTTAGCTCAGAGTAAACCCAGATTCTGATGTTGAATCTGAGTGACTCTTAAGGTTTTGAGCTTTGGTGATCAATGGGTTGTGGGAGTATTTCTGCAGCATAACGATAGGGTTTTTGTGTGTTCCCATTTGCAAATGATTAGGTGGTATTTATAGGGGAATTTGGGGATGATTGGTATGTGTGAGATTGGGGAATTTTTAGAGGAATATCCTCTAATTCGTGTGAGTATGAGCTGTGAGGATTTTTCATTCTGTTAGAAAGAATTTGGCCATGAGATTTTGTAGGACCAAAAATGGTGACTCACTTGAATTTGTTTTGTTTGTAGTGAATGAGATTCCTTCTAGAAGATGTGTGGTCCCATGAGCATTGTATTAATGTTCCTCTGCTGAAAACGTGAATATGCTATTATTTTTTACTGCTGTAAGTTTTCTCAATGCAATCTTCTGACTGCTTACTCTTATTTGGTTCAAAAAATGTGAATCACTGTAGTAGTTTGTTTAAGCATTTCCCTGTGATATTTATGCTCGTGTGATGACTTGAGAAAATGTCCTTTGTATTGCCTTTCTGCAGCAACTGAGCTTGTTAGTCTTACTGCCTTGCCTTTGATTCTTCTTTATGAACTGAACTTTTCATCTGTTTTTGTATAGAAATGGTACATGATATTTGAGTTTCATGATGCAAAAACAGTGGTGTATTTCATTTGACTTTGGCTTTCATTGTTCTTCTTGCATTTTTTTCTGATCTTATATGTTCATTCCCATTTCATGTACAACCTTTGGAGCAACTTGGTGCCATGTTAGAGCTTGGAATTTGGATTAATGAAGAGGCCATTGGTGCCTTGATGATGGAGCTTGGATATGGAGAGCTTGGAGGATTTGACAAGAACACTCATGGCTTGGCTTGGAAGCAACCTTGGTGAGATTATCAATTCTAAGTCCTTGTAGTTTTAGGTCTTGTAACTTGTATTTCCTTCCCTTTTGTACCATGTTCTTATGACTTTGATGAACCTTTTGGATCGATGACTTATGACCTTTATGAACTCTTTTATTTTTGCTCACTTTTGATTTCTTATGACAATTTTGCATCAATCCTTTTGGAATGTGTATAAGGGTCTCCAAATATGTGTATAATCTTATTTTTGATGCCATGACGTGTATTATGTGATGTAAGCCATGCTTCTTGCTCATGTTGGATATGTTGTGAGGTGTATTGTATGAATTTACATTGTTGAGTTCTTTGGTTTGATCATGTAGATGCCATGCGCCCTTGCAGGATGTTAAGGTCATGAAGGCCAAGGCACATATGGTGATTGCAACATGAAAGATGGTGATGAGTTCCTTGGCATAACGAGCACATGAAGAGAACTATACTGCTGCGCATGAAGCCTTTCTTCTTTTTCTTTTGTATTGTGTACCTTGTTTAATGTGTATTACAAAGAGGGACTTACGGTCTTCTTGTATGAATATGGAAGTATTGATATGATAATGTTGTAATTGCTGTTTGGAGATGTATCTGATGATGCATGGCAAGTTAGATGGAAAACTTTGAAGCTACTCTCTTAGTCTTATATTTTGATGTAATCCCTTCTTTTAGACTTGAGCTCCATGAATCTTGAACTTTCATTTGGAATTTTTACCATTGCTTCACTTATAACTATACTTGAATTTCTTGTCATTTTTGTAACAAAACTTGGTATCCAAATAAAATGTCTTGCTTTTCAATTCCAAAATGATTTGAGCACGATCTTGACTTTGAAAATTATGGCTTTGATAACTAATTGGTAGTATCTTGAGAGTACCTCTAACATGGCAAGAATAAAAAATTCTCTTCATTGCCTGATTAAATTGATCACAAAGCTTAGCAACCTTTAAACAATGCTTAGAATCCTTTTTGAAATGTGACATGGAAAGTGTATTGGTCATGGCTTGAATGAACTCCAAACATGGCCTCGAATCAACTTGCATCATAACTTGAAAAGGCATGATTTAAGTTTGAAACAACTTAACCAATTAAAAACGGTTTTGAAACAACTTGAGGATTTGATTATGGTTTCCCATAATTACTTGTAAACTTAACTCCAACAAGACTTAGATTGAGCATACACTTTGATCACAAATTGGTTATGCCATGAGCCTCTTAAAACCTTAACTTGCATATAACCTAAAATCACCCATCAATCTTGGAACCAATTCAAACTTAGATTAAACAAAGTTAAACATGACAACATGACCTTTAGTATCAACTTGAAACATGGCCCAAAGTGACTCGAAACAAGACTTGGACTCATCTTTGAAATATAGTCTAAAACCACTTGAAACCAAATGATCCTGCTTTGAAATGAACCAGTCATATAACTTGGGCAATCGATCTTGTCTTGAAGTTTGATCATGAGAATGAGAGCACATCTTTCTTTTATCTTTACCTGAAAACAACACTTTGGCAAGAGCTCACAGTCCCAATATTCGCAAACAAAACCCTAATGACATAGTTTAGATGATCATTGATTTTTTTAAAAAGGTAGGACAGATTTGGGGTATGACAGATGCCCCTATCTAATTGTCTTGAACCCGAGAGAATGAACTGCTGCATGAAGTTCATTTTTAGGGTAAAAGCCAATTAGATATAAGAAGACCCTAAAATTTGTCCAGCAAGAAAGTAAAATGCAATGCAAGAAGATAAAGTCATAATGGGATAGTAGGATGCAAAATAAACAGAACAAACTGAGACCCCTTAGATTACCAAAGCAGGATCTCAGTGCCAAAAATGAAATTCTCTAAGTCGCACGAAGCAGTGCCTTATGACCTAAGGATCTTCGGGGACTTAATCATCAAAATGGGATTCTCTCCATCGCATGAAGCAGTACGTTATAGTTTAAGGATCTTCAGGGATATTCAGATCAGTATCTCTGCAAAAGAGGATAGTGAGGGCATTAGACTTTCTAAATCAGAAGAAGCAGTACCTTATTAATTAAGGCGCTCCACGGATGCAAGAACAGTATCTCAACAAGGCATCAGACTCTTTGAGGTGGTTGAAGCAACACCTTATAAACTAAGGATCTCCGATGATACCAAAGCAGTATCTCACCAAACGAGATTCTTCGGGTGGTCGAAGCAGCACCTTATAAACTAAGGCTCTCCGATGATACCAAATCAGTATCTCAAGACAAATGAGATTCTTCGGGTGGTCGAAGCAGCACCTTATAAACTAAGGCTCTCCGATGATACCAAAACAGTATCTCAACAAACGAGATTCTACGGCTGGTCGAAGCAGCACCATATAAATTTAGGTTCTCGGATGATAACAAAGCAGTATCTCAACAAACGAGATTCTTCGGGTGGTTGAAGCAGCACCTTATAAACTAAGGCTCTCAGATGATACCAAAACAGTATCTCAACAAACGAGATTCTTCGGGTGATCGAAGCAGTACCTTATAAACTAAGGCTCTCCGATGATACCAAAGCAGTATCTCAATAAACAGGATTCTTCGGTTGGTCGAAGCAGCACCTTATCAACTAATGCTCTCTGATGATACCTAAGCAGTATGTCAATAAACGAGATTCTTCGGGTGGTCGAAGCAACACCTTATCAACTAAGGCTCTACGATGATACCAAAGCAAAATCTTTGAACAAACGAGATTCTCCGGTTGGTCGAAGCAGCACCTTATCAACTAAGGCTCTTCGATGATACCAAAGCAGTATCTCAACAAACGAGATTCTTCGGGTGGTCGAAGTAGCACCTTATAAACTAAGGCTCTTCGATGATACTAAAGCAATATCACAACAAACGAGATTCTTCGGGTGGTCGAAGCAGCACCATATAAACTAAGGCTCTCCGATGATACCTAAGTAGTATCTCATCAGACAAGATTCTTTGGGTGATCGAAGCAGCACGTTATAAACTAAGGCTCTCCGATGATACCAAAATTGTATCTAAATAAACGATATTCTTCGGGTGGTCGAAGCAGCACCCTATAAACTAAGGCTCTCCGTGATACCAAAGTAGTATCTTTGCCAAAACATGAGATTCTTTGGGTGGTCGAAGCAGCACCTTATCAACTAAGGCTCTTCGATGATACCTAAGTAGTATCTCAACAAACGAGATTCTTATAGTGGTCAAAGCAGCACCTTATCAACTAAGGCTCTCTGATGATACCAAAGCAGTATCTCAACAAACAAAATTATTCGGGTGGTCGAAGCAGCACCTTATCAACTAAGGCTCTCCGTGATCCCAAATTAGTATCTTTGCCAAAACATGAGATTCTTTGGGTGGTCGAAGCAGCACCTTATCAATAAAGGCTCTTCGATGATACCAAAGTAGTATCCCAACAAACGAGATTCTTCGGGTGGTCGAAGCAACACCTTATCAACTAAGGCTCTGTGATCATACCAAAGCTGTATCTCAACAATCGAGATTCTTCGGGTGGTCGAATCAACACCTTATAAACTAAGGCTCTCCGATGATACCAAATCAGTATCTCAAGACAAATGAGATTCTTCGGGTGGTCGAAGCAGCACCTTATAAACTAAACTCTCCGATGATACCAAAACAGTATCTCAACAAACGAGATTCTTCGGGTGGTCGAAGCAGCACCTTATAAATTAAGGTTCTCCGATGATACCAAAGCAGTATCTCAACAATCGAGATTTTTCGGGTGGTTGAAGTAGCACCTTATAAACTAAGGCTCTCCGATGATACCAAAACAGTATCTCAACCAACGAGATTCTTCGGGTGGTCGAAGCAACACCTTATCAACTTAGGCTCTCCGATGATACCAAAGCAATAACTCTGAACAAACGAGATTCTCCGGTTGGTCGAAGCAGTACCTTATCAACTAAGGCTCTTCGATGATACCAAAGCAGTATCTTAACAAACGAGATTCTTCGGGTGGTCGAAGTAGCACCTTATAAATTAAGGCTCTTCGATGATACTAAAGCAGTATCTCAACAAACGAGATTATTCGGGTGGTCGAAGCAGCACCATATAAACTTAGGCTCTCCGTTGATACCTAAGTAGTATCTCATCAGACAAAAATCTTCGGGTGATCGAAGCAGCATGTTATAAACTAAGGTTCTCCGATGATACCAAAATTGTATCTCAATAAACGATATTCTTCGGGTGGTCGAAGCAGCACCCTATAAACTATGGCTCTCCGTGATACCAAAGTAGTATCTTTGCCAAAATATGAGATTCTTTGGGTGGTCGAAGCAGCACCTTATCAACTAAGGCTCTTCGATCATACCTAAGTAGTATCTCAACAAAGGAGATTCATCTAGTGGTCGAAGCAGCACCTTATCAACTAAGGCTCTCTGATGATACCAAAGCAGTATCTCAACAAACAAAATTATTCGGGTGGTCGAAGCAACACCTTATCAACTAAGGCTCTCCGTGATACCAAAGTAGTATCTTTGCCAAAACATGAGATTCTTTGGGTGGTCGAAGCAGCACCTTATCAACTAAGGCTCTCCGATCATACCAAAGCTGTATCTCAACAAACGAGATTCTTCGGGTGGTCGAATCAACACCTTATAAACAAAGGCTCTCCGATGATACCAAATCAGTATCTCAAGACAAATGAGTTTCTTCGGGTGGTCGAAGTAGTACCTTATAAACTAAAGCTCTCCGATGATACCAAAACAGTATCTCAACAAACGAGATTCTTCGGGTGGTCGAAGCAACACCTTATAAATTAAGGTTCTCCGATGATACCAAAGCAGTATCTCAACAAATGAGATTTTTCGGGTGGTTGAAGTAGCACCTAATAAACTAAGGCTCTCTGATGATACCAAAACAGTATCTCAACAAACGAGATTCTTCGGGTGGTCGAAGCAACACCTTATCAACTTAGGCTCTCCGATGATACCAAAGCAATATCTCTGAACAAACGAGATTCTCCGGTTGGTCGAAGCAGCACCTTATCAACTAAGGCTCTTCGATGATACCAAAGCAGTATCTCAACAAACAAGATTCTTCGGGTGGTCGAAGTAGCACCTTATAAATTAAGGCTCTTCGATGATACTAAAGCAGTATCTCAACAAACGAGATTTTTTGGGTGGTCGAAGCAGCACCATATAAACTAAGGCTCTCCGTTGATACCTAAGTAGTATCTCATCAGACAAGATTTTTCGGGTGATCGAAGTAGTACGTTATAAACTAAGGCTCTCCTATGATACCAAAATTGTATCTCAACAAACGATATTCTTCGGGTGGTCGAAGCAGCACCTTATAAACTAAGGCTCTCCGATGATACCAAAGCAGTATCTCAACAAACGAGATTCTTTGGGTGGTCGAAGCAACACCTTATCAACTAAGGCTCTTCGATGATACCTAAGTAGTATCTCAACAAACGAGATTCATCTAGTGGTCGAAGCAGCACCTTATCAACTAAGGCTCTCTGATGATACCAAAGCAGTATCGCAACAAACAAAATTATTCGGGTGGTCGAAGCAGCACCTTATCAACTAAGGCTCTCCGTGATACCAAAGTAGTATCTTTTCCAAAACATGAGATTCTTTGGGTGGTAAAGCTGCACCTTATCAACTAAGGCTCTTTGATGATACTAAAGAAGTATCCCAATAAACGAGATTCTCCGGGTGGTCGAAGCAGCACCTTATCAACTAAGGCTCATCGATGATACTAAAGCAATATCTCAACAAACGAGATTCTTCTGGTGGTCGATGAAGTACCTTATCAACTTAGGCTCTCCGATGATACCTTATTAGTATCTCAACAAACGAGATTCTTCGAGTAGTCGAAGCAGCACCTTATCAACAAAGGCTCTCTAATGATACCAAAGCAGTTTCTCAACAAACAAAATTCTTCGGGTGGTCGAAGCAGCACCTTATCAACTAAGGCTCTTCGTGATACCAAAGTAGTATCTTTGCCAAAACATGTGATTCTTTGGGTGGTCGAAGCAGCACCTTATCAACTAAGGTTCTTCGATGATACCAAAGTAGTATCCCAACAAACGAGATTCTTCGGGTGGTCGAACCAGCACCTTATCAACTAAGGCTCTCCGATCATACCAAAGCAGTATCTCAACAAATGAGATTCTTCGGGTGGTCGAAGCAATACCTTATAAACTAAGGCTCTCCGATGATACCAAATCAGTATCTCAAGACAAATGAGATTCTTCGGGTGGTCGAAGCAGCACATTATAAACTATAGCTCTCCGATGATACCAAAATAGTATCTCAACAAACGAGATTCTTCGGGTGGTCGAAGCAGCACCTTATAGATTAAGGTTCTCCGATGATACCGAAGCAGTATCTCAACAAATGATATTTTTTGGGTGGTTGAAGCAGCACCTTATAAACTAAGGCTCTCCGATGATACCAAATTAATATCTCAACAAACGAGATTCTTCGGGTGGTCGAAGCAGTACGTTATAAACTAAGGCTCTCCGATGATACCAAAGCAGTATATCAATAAACAAGATTCTTCGGTTGGTCAAAGCAACACCTTATCAACTAAGGCTCTCCAATGATACCTAAGCAGTATCTCAACAAACGAGATTCTTCGGGTGGTCGAAGAAACACCTTATCAACTAAGGCTCTCGGATGATAACAAAGCAGTATCTCTAAACAAACGAGATTCTTCATTTGGTCGAAGCAGCACCTTATCAACTAAGGCTCTTCGATGATACCAAAGCAGTATCTCAACAAACGAGATTCTTCGGGTGGTCGAAGTAGCATCTTATAAACTAAGGCTCTCCGATGATACCAAAGCAGTATCTAAACAAATGAGATTCTTTGGGTGCTCGAAGCAGCACCATATAAACTAAGGCTCTCCGATGATACTTAAATAGTATTTCATCAGACAAGGTTCTTCGGGTGATCGAAGCAGCATGTTATAAACTAAGGCTCTTCGTTGATACCAAAATTGTATCTCAACAAACGATATTCTTCGGGTGGTCGAAGCAGCACCTTATAAACTAAGGTTCTCTGATGATACCAAAGCAGTATCTCAACAAACTAGATTCTTCAGGTGGTCGAAGTAACAGCTTATAAATTAAGGCTCTCTGATGATACCAAAGCAGTGTCTCAACAAACGAGATTCTTCGGGTAGTCGAAGCAGCACCTTATCAACTAAGGCTCTCCGTGATACCAAAGTAGTATCTTTTCCAAAACATGAAATTCTTTGGGTGGTAAAGCTGCACCTTATCAACTAAGGCTCTCTGATGATACCAAAGCAGTATCAAAACAAACGAGATTTTCCGGGTGGTCGAAGCAGCACCTTATCAACTAAGGCTCTCCGATGATACCAAAGCAGTATCTCAACAAACGAGATTCTTCTGGTGGTCGATGAAGTACCTTATCAACTAAGGCTCTCCGATGATACCTTTGTAGTATCTCAACAAACGAGATTCTTCGAGTGGTCGAAGCAGCACCTTATCAACAAAGGCTCTCTGATGATACCAAAGCAGTATCTCAACAAACAAAATTCTTCGGGTGGTCGAAGCTGCACCTTATCAACTAAGGCTCTTCGTGATACCAAAGTAGTATCTTTGCAAAAACATGAGATTCTTTGGGTGGTCAAAGCAGCACCATATCAACTAAGGCTCTACGATGATACCAAAGTAGTATCCCAACAAACGAGATTCTTCGGGTGGTCGAAGCAGCACCTTATCAACTAAGGCTCTCCGATCATACCAAAGCAGTATCTCAACAAATGAGATTCTTCGGGTGGTCGAAGCAATACCTTATAAACTAAGGCTCTCCGGTGATACCAAATCAGTATCTCAAGACAAATGAGATTCTTCGGGTGGTCGAAGCAGCACATTATAAACTATAGCTTTCCGATGATACCAAAATAGTATCTCAACAAACGAGATTCTTCGGGTGGTCGAAGCAGCACCTTATAGATTAAGGTTCTCCGATGATACCGAAGCAGTATCTCAACAAAAGATATTTTTTGGGTGGTTGAAGCAGCACCTTATAAACTAAGGCTCTCCGATGATACCAAATTAATATCTCAACAAACGAGATTCTTCGGGTGGTCGAAGCAGTACGTTATAAACTAAGGCTCTCCGATGATACCAAAGCAGTATCTTAATAAACAGGATTCTTCGGTTGGTCAAAGCAACACCTTATCAACTAAGGCTCTCCAATGATACCTAAGCAGTATCTCAACAAACGAGATTCTTCGGGTGGTCGAAGAAACACCTTATCAACTAAGGCTCTCGGATGATAACAAAGCAGTATCTCTGAACAAACGAGATTCTTCATTTGGTCGAAGCAGCACCTTATCAACTAAGGCTCTTCGATGATACCAAAGCAGTATCTCAACAAACGAGATTCTTCGGGTGGTCGAAGTAGCACCTTATAAACTAAGGCTCTCCGATGATACCAAAGCAGTATCTCAACAAATGAGATTCTTCGGGTGCTCGAAGCAGCACCATATAAACTAAGGCTCTCCGATGATACTTAAGTAGTATTTCATCACACAAGGTTCTTCGGGTGATCGAAGCAGCACGTTATAAACTAAGCCTCTTCGTAGATACCAAAATTGTATCTCAACAAACGATATTCTTCGGGTGGTCGAAGCAGCACCTTATAAACTAAGGCTCTCCGATGATACCAAAGCAGTATCTCAACAAACTAGATTCTTCAGGTGGTCGAAGTAACAACTTATAAATTAAGGCTCTCTGATGATACCAAAGCAGTGTCTCAACAAACGAGATTCTTCGGGTAGTCGAAGCAGCACCTTATCAACTAAGGCTCTCCGTGATACCAAAGTAGTATCTTTTCCAAAACATGAGATTCTTTGGGTGGTAAAACTGCACCTTATCAACTAAGGCTCTCTGATGATACCAAAGCAGTATCCCAACAAACGAGATTCTCTGGGTGGTCGACGCAGCACCTTATCAACTAAGGCTCTCCGATGATACCAAAGCAGTATCTCAACAAACGAGATTCTTCTGGTGGTCGATGAAGTACCTTATCAATTAAGGCTCTCCGATGATACCTTAGTAGTATCTCAACAAACGAGATTCTTCGAGTGGTCGACGCAGCACCTTATCAACAAAGGCTCTCTGATGATACCAAAGCAGTATCTCAACAAACAAAATTCTTCGGGTGGTTGAAGCAGCACCTTATCAACTAAGGCTCTTCGTGATACCAAACTAGTATCTTTGCAAAAACAGGAGATTCTTTGGGTGGTCAAAGCAGCACCATATCAACTAAGGCTCTACGATGATACCAAAGTAGTATCCCAACAAACGAGATTCTTCGGGTGGTCGAAGCAGCACCTTATAAACTAAGGCTCTCCGATCATACCAAAGCAGTATCTCAACAAATGAGATTCTTCGGGTGGTCGAAGCAATACCTTATAAACTAAGGCTCTCCGATGATACCAAATCAGTATCTCAAGACAAATGAGATTCTTCGGGTGGTCGAAGCAGCACATTATAAACTATAGCTCTCCGATGATACCAAAACAGTATCTCAACAAACGAGATTCTTCGGGTGGTCGAAGCAGCACCTTATAGATTAAGTTTCTCCAATGATACCGAATCAGTATCACAACAAACGAGATTTTTCGGGTGGTTGAAGCAGCACCTTATAAACTAAGGCTCTTTGATGATACCAAATTAGTATCTCAGCAAACGAGATTCTTCGGGTGGTCGAAGCAGTACCTTATAAACTAAGGCTCTCCGATGATACCAAAGCAGTATCTCAATAAACAGGATTCTTCAGTTGGTCAAAGCAACACCTTATCAACTAAGGCTCTCCAATGATACCTAAGTAGTATCTCAACAAACGAGATTCTTTGGTTGGTCGAAGAAACACCTTATCAACTAAGGCTCTCGGATGATAACAAAGCAGTATCTCTGAACAAACGAGATTCTTCATTTGGTCGAAGCAGCACCTTATCAACTAAGGCTCTTCGATGATACCAAAGCAGTATCTCAACAAACAAGATTCTTCGGGTGGTCGAAGTAGCACCTTATAAACTAAGGCTCTCCGATGATACCAAAGCAGTATCTCAACAAATGAGATTCTTCGGGTGCTCGAAGGAGCACCATATAAACTAAGGCTCTCCGATGATACTTAAGTAGTATTTCATCAGACAAGATTCTTCGGGTGATCGAAGCAGCACGTTATAAACTAAGGCTATTCGATTATACCAAAATTGTATCTCAACAAACGATATTCTTCGGGTGGTCGAAGCAGCACCTTATAAACTAAGGCTCTCCGATGATACCAAAGCAGTATCTTCACAAACGAGATTCTTCAGGTGGTCGAAGTAGCAGCTTATAAACTAAGGCTCTCCGACGATACCAAAGCAGTATCTCAACAAACGATATTCTTCGGGTGGTCGAAGCGGCACCTTATAAACTAAGGCTCTCCGTGATAGCAAAGCAGTATCTTTTCCAAAACATGAGATTCTTTGTGTGGTAAAGCTGCACCTTATCAACTAAGGCTCTCTGATGATACCAAAGCAGTATCCCAACAAACGAGATTCTCCGGGTGGTCGAAGCAGCACCTTATCAACTAAGGCTCTCCGATGATACCAAAGCAGTATCTCAACAAACGAGATTCTTCTGGTGGTCGATGAAGTACCTTATCAACTAAGGCTCTCCGATGATACATTAGTAGTATCTCAACAAACGAGATTCTTCGAGTGGTCGAAGCAGCACCTTATCAACAAAGGCTCTCTGATGATACCAAAGCCGTATCTCAACAAACAAAATTCTTCGGGTGGTCGAAGCTGCACCTTATCAACTAAGGCTCTTCGTGATACCAAAGTAGTATCTTTGCAAAAACATGAGATTCTTTGGGTGGTCAAAGCAGTACCATATCAACTAAGGCTCTTCGATGATACCAAAGTAGTATCCCAACAAACGAGATTCTTCGGGTGGTCGAAGCAGCACCTTATCAACTAAGGCTCTCCGATCATACCAAAGCAGTATCTCAACAAATGAGATTCTTCGGGTGGTCGAAGCAATACCATATAAACTAAGGCTCTGCGATGATACCAAATCAGTATCTCAAGACAAATGAGATTCTTTGGGTGGTCGAAGCAGCACATTATAAACTATAGCTCTCCGATGATACCAAAATAGTATCTCAACAAACGAGATTCTTCGGGTGGTCGAAGCAGCACCATATAGATTAAGGTTCTCCGATGATACCGAAGCAGTATCTCAACAAAAGATATTTTTTGGGTGGTTGAAGCAGTACCTTATAAACTAAGGCTCTCCGATGATACCAAATTAATATCTCAACAAACGAGATTCTTCGGGTGGTCGAAGCAGTACGTTATAAACTAAGGCTCTCCGATGATACCAAAGCAGTATCTCAATAAACAGGATTCTTCGGTTGGTCAAAGCAACACCTTATCAACTAAGGCTCTCCAATGATACCTAAGCAGTATCTCAACAAACGAGATTCTTCGGGTGGTCGAAGAAACACCTTATCAACAAGGCTCTCGGATGATAACAAAGCAGTATCTCTGAACAAACGAGATTCTTCATTTGGTCGAAGCAGCACCTTATCAACTAAGGCTCTTCGATGATACCAAAGCAGTATCTCAACAAACGAGATTCTTCGGGTGGTCGAAGTAGCACCTTATAAACTAAGGCTCTCCGATGATACCAAAGCAGTATCTCAACAAATGAGATTCTTCGGGTGCTCGAAGAAGCACCATATAAACTAAGGCTCTCCGATGATACTTAAGTAGTATTTCATTAGACAAGGTTCTTCGGGTGATCGAAGCAGCACATTATAAACTAAGGCTCTTCGTTGATACCAAAATTGTATCTCAACAAACGATATTCTTCGGGTGGTCGAAGCAGCACCTTATAAACTAAGGCTCTCCGATGATACCAAAGCAGTATCTCAACAAACTAGATTCTTCAGGTGGTCGAAGTAACAGCTTATAAATTAAGGCTCTCTGATGATACCAAAGCAGTGTCTCAACAAACGAGATTCTTCGGGTAGTCGAAGCAGCACCTTATCAACTAAGGCTCTCCGTGATACCAAAGTAGTATCTTTTCCAAAACATGAGATTCTTTGGGTGGTAAAGCTGCACCTTATCAACTAAGGCTCTCTGATGATACCAAAGCAGTATCCCAACAAACGAGATTCTCCGGGTGGTCGAAGCAGCACCTTATCAACTAAGGCTCTCCGATGATACCAAAGCAGTATCTCAACAAACGAGATTCTTCTGGTGGTCGATGAAGTACCTTATCAACTAAGGCTCTCCGATGATACCTTAGTAGTATCTCAACAAACGAGATTCTTCGAGTGGTCGAAGCAGCACCTTATCAACAAAGGCTCTCTGATGATACCAAAGCAGTATCTCAACAAACAAAATTCTTCGGGTGGTCGAAGCAGCACCTTATCAACTAAGGCTCTTCGTGATACCAAACTAGTATCTTTGCAAAAACAGGAGATTCTTTGGGTGGTCAAAGCAGCACCATATCAACTAAGGCTCTACGATGATACCAAAGTAGTATCCCAACAAACGAGATTCTTCGGGTGGTCGAAGCAGCACCTTATCAACTAAGGCTCTCCTATCATACCAAAGCAGTATCTCAACAAATGAGATTCTTCGGGTGGTCGAAGCAATACCTTATAAACTAAGGCTCTCCGATGATAACAAATCAGTATCTCAAGACAAATGAGATTCATCGGGTGGTCGAAGCAGAACATTATAAACTATAGCTCTCCGATGATACCAAAATAGTATCTCAACAAACGAGATTCTTCGGGTGGTCGAAGCAGCACCTTATAGATTAAGGTTCTCCGATGATACCGAATCAGTATCTCAACAAACGAGATTTTTCGAGTGGTTGAAGCAGCACCTTATAAACTAAGGCTCTCCGATGATACCAAATTAGTATCTCAACAAATGAGATTCTTCGGGTGGTCGAAGCAGTACCTTATAAACTAAGGCTCTCCGATGATACCAAAGCAGTATCTCAATAAACAGGATTCTTCAGTTGGTCAAAGCAACACCTTATCAACTAAGGCTCTCGAATGATACCTAAGCAGTATCTCAACAAACGAGATTCTTCGGGTGGTCGAAGAAACACCTTATCAACTAAGGCTCTCGGATGATAACAATGCAGTATCTCTGAACAAACGAGATTCTTCATTTGGTCGAAGCAGCACCTTATCAACTAAGGCTCTTTGATGACACCAAAGCAGTATCTCAACAAACGAGATTCTTCGGGTGGTCGAAGTAGCACCTTATAAACTGAGGCTCTCCGATGATACCAAAGCAGTATCTCAACAAATGAGATTCTTCGGGTGCTCGAAGCAGCACCATATAAACTAAGGCTCTCCGATGATACTTAAGTAGTATTTCATCAGACAAGATTCTTCGGGTGATCGAAGCAGCACGTTATAAACTAAGGCTATTCGATGATACCAAAATTGTATCTCAACAAACGATATTCTTCGGGTGGTCGAAGCAGCACCATATAAACTAAGGCTCTCCGATGATACCAAAGCAGTATCTTCACAAACGAGATTCTTCAGGTGGTCGAAGTAGCAGCTTATAAACTAAGGCTCTCCGACGATACCAAAGCAGTATCTCAACAAACGATATTCTTCGGGTGGTCGAAGCGGCACCTTATAAACTAAGGCTCTCCGTGATAGCAAAGCAGTATCTCATCAAACGAGATTCTTTGGGTGATCGAAGCAGCACATTATAAACTAAGGCTCTCCGATGATACCAAAAGTGTATCTCAACAAAAGAGATTCTTCGGGTGGTCGAAACAGCACATTATTAACTAAGGCTCTCCGATGATACCAAAGCAGTATCTCAATAAACGAGATTATTCGGGTGGTCGAAGCAGCACCTTATCAACTAAGGCTCTCCGATGATACCTAAGTAGTATCTCAAAAACGAGATTCTTTGGGTGGTTTAAGCAACACCTTATCAACTAAGGCTCTTCGATGATACTAAAGCAGTATCTCAACAAACAAGATTCTTCGGGTGGTCGAAGCAGCACCTTATCAACTAAGGCTCTCCGTGATACCAAAGTAGTATCTTTGCCAAAACTTGAGATTCTTTGGGTGTTCGAAGCAGCATCTTATCAACTAAGGGTCTCTGATGATTCCTAAGCAGTATCTCAACAAAGGAGATTCTTTGGGTGGTCGAAGCAGCACCTTATCAACTAAGGCTCTGCGATGATATCAAAGAAGTATCTCAAAAAATGAGATTCTTCGGCTGGTCGAAGCATCACGTTATCAACTAAGGCTCTCCGTGATACCAAAATAGTATCTTTGCCAAAACATGAGATTCTTCGGGTGGTCGAAGTAGCACCTTATAAACTAAGGCTCTCTGATGATACCAAAGTATTATCTCATCAAACGAGATTCTTCGGCTGATCGAAGCAGTACATTATAAACTAATGCTCTCCGATGATACCAAAAGTGTGTCCCGACAAACGATATTCTTTGGGTGGTCGAAGCAGCACCTTATAAACTAAGGCTCTCCGATGATACCAATGCAGTATCTCCGCAAACGAGAGTCTCCGGGTGGTCGAAGTAGTACCTTATAAACTAATGCTATCCGATGATACCAAAGCAGCATCTCAACAAATGAGATTCTTCGGGTGGTCAAAGCAGCACCTTATCAACTAAGTTTCTCCACTGATACCAAAGCAGTATCTCAACAAACTAGATTCTTCGGGTAGTCGAAGCAGCACCTTATAAATTAAGGTTCACAAATGATACCAAAGCAGTGTCTCAACAAACGAGATTCTTCAGGTGGTTGAAGCAACACCTTATAAACTAAGGGTCTCTGATGATACCAAAGCTGTATCTCAACAAACGAGATTCTTCGAGTGGTCGTAGCAGTACATAAACTAAGGCTCTCTGATGATACCAAAGCAGCATCTCAACAAACGATATTCTTCGGGTGGTCGAAGGAGTACCTTATAAACTTAGGCTCTTCGGTGATACCAAAGTAGCATCTCAAAAAACGAGATTCTTCGGGTGGTCAAAGCAGCACCTTATCAACTACGGCTCTCCGTCATACCAACGTAGAATCTTTGCCAAAACATGATATTCTTCAGGTGGTCGAAGCACTACCTTATAATTTAAGGTTATCCGATGATACCATAGCAGTATCTCATTAAACGAGATTCTTCAGGTGGTTGAAGTAGCACCTTATCAGCTAAGGCTCTCCGATGATAGCAAAGCAGTATCTCAATAAATTAGATTATTTGGGTGGTCGAAGCAGCACCTTATCAACTAAGAATCTCCGATGATACCGAAGCAGTATCGCAATAAACAAGATTCTTCGAGTGGTCGAAGTAGCACCTTATCAACTAAGGCTCTCCGATGATACCTAAGCAGTATCTCAACAAACGAGATTCTTTGGGTGGTCGAAGCAGTACCTTATAAACTAAGGCTCTCCGATGATACCAAAGCAGTATCTCAACAAACGAAATTCTTCATGTGATCGAAGCAGCACCTTATCAACTAAGGCTCTCCTTGATACCAAAGTAGTATCTTTGTCAAAACATGAGATTCTTCGGGTGGTCAAAACAGCACCTTATAAACTAAGCCTCTCCGATGATACCAAAGTAGTATCTCATCAAACGAGATTCTTTGGGTGATCGAAGCAACACGTTATAAACTAAGGCTCTTCGATGATGCCAAAATTGTATCTCAAGAAACGATATTCTTCGGGTGGTCGAAACAGCACCTTATAAACTAAGGCTCTCTGATGATACCGAAGCAGTATCTCAACAAACTAGATTCTTCGAGTGGTCGAAACAATACCTTATAAACTAAGGCTTTCTGATGATGCCAAAGCAGTATCTTAACAAACGAGATTCTTCGGGTGGTCGAAGCAGCACCTTATAAACTAAGGCTCTTCGATGATATCAAAGCAGTATCTCAACAAACGAGATTCTTCGGGTGGTCGAAGCAGTACATTATCAACTAAGGCTCTCCGATGATACCAAATCAGTATCACAATAGACAAGATTATTTGGGTGGTCAAAGCAGCACCTTATTAACTAAGGCTCTCCGATGATACCAATGCAGTATCTCAACAAACGAGATTATTCAGGTGGTCGAAGCAACACGTTATCAACTAAGGCTCTCCGACGATACCATAGTAGTATCTTTGCCATAACATGATATTCTTTGGGTGTTCAAAGCAGCACCTTATCAATTAAGGCTCTCTAATGATACCTAAGCAGTATCTCAATAAACGAGATTCTTTGGGTGGTCGAAGCAGCACCTTATCAACTAAGGCTCTCGGATGATACCAAAGCCGTATCTCAACAAACGAGATTCTTCGGGTGGTCGAAGTAGCACCTTATCCACTAAGGTTCTCTGTGATACCAAAGTAGTATCTTTTCCAAACCATGAGATTCTTCGGGTGGTCGAAGTAGCACCTTATAAACTAATGTTCTTCGATGATACCAAAGTAGTATCTAATAAAATGAGATTCTTCGGGTGATCGAAGCAGCACGTTATAAACTAAGGGTCTCCGATGATACTAAAATTGTATCTTAACAAACGATATTCCTTGGGTGGTCGAAGCGGCACCCTATAAACTAAGGCTCTCCGATGATACCAAAGCAGTATCTCAACAAACGAGATTCTCCGGGTGGTCGAAGCAGCACCTTATAAACTAAGGCTCTCTGATTATACCAAAGCAGTATTTCAACTAACGAGATTCTTCGGGTAGTCGAAGCAACACCTTATAAACTAAGGCTCTTCGATGATTCCAAAGAAGTATCTCAACAAACCAAGTTCTTCGGGTGGTTTGAAGTAGAACATTATTAACAAAGGCTCTCCGATGATACCAAAGCAGTATCTCAATAAAGGAGATTATTCGGGTGGTCGAAGCAGCACCTTATCAACTACGGCTCTCCGATGATACCTAAGTAGTATCTCAACAAACGAGATTCTTTCGGTGGTCGAAGCAGGACCTTATCAACTAAGGCTCTGCGATGATACCAAAGCAGTATCTCAACAAATGAAATTCTTCGGGTGGTCGAAGCAGCACCTTATCAATTAAGACTCTCCGTGATACCAAAGTAGTATCTTTGCCAAAACATGAGATTGTTTGGGTGTTCGAAGCAGCATCTTATTAACTAAGGGTCTCTGATGATACCTAAGCAGTTTCTCAATTAACGAGATTCTTTGGGTGGTCGAAGCAGCACCTTATAAACAAAGGCTCTGCGATGATACCAAAGCAGTATCTCAATAAATGAGATTCTTCGGGTGGTCGAAGCAGCACCTTATCAACTAAGGCTCTCCGTGATACCAAAGTAGTATCTTTGCCCATACATGAGATTCTTCGGGTGGTTAAAGTAGCACCTTATAAACTAAGGCTCTTCGAGGATACCAAAGCAGTATCTCAACAAACGAGATTCTTCGGGTGGTCGAAGCAGTACCTTATAAACTAATGCTCTCTGATGATTCCAAAACTGCATCTCAATAAACGAGATTCTTCGGGTGGTAAAAGCAGCACCTTATCAACTAAGTTTCTCCGCCGATACCAAAGCGGTATCTCAACAAACGAGATTCTTCGGGTGGTCGAAGTAGCACCTTATAAATTAAGGTTCTCCGATGATACCAAAGCAGTATCTCAACAAACGAGATTCTTCGGATGGTTGAAGTAGTACCTTATAAACTAAGGCTCTCCGATGATACCAAAGCAGTATCTCAATAAATGAGATTCTTCGGGTGGTTGAAGCAGTAACTTATAAACTAAGGCTCTCCGATGATACCAAAGCAGCATCTCAACAAACGATATTCTTCAGGTGGTCGAAGGAGTACCTTATAAACTAAGGCTCTTTGATGATACTAAAACAACATCTCAACAAACGAGATTCTTCGAGTGGTTAAAGCAACACTTTATCAACTACGACCTTCTGTGATACCAACGTAGTATCTTTGCCAAAACATTAGATTCTTCGGGTGATTGATGCAGCACCTTATAAACTAAGGCTTTCCAATGATACCATAGCAGTATCTCAATAAACGAGATTATTCGGGTGGTCGAAGGAGCACCTTATAAACTAAGGCTCTCCGATGATACAAAAGTAGTATCTCAACAAATGAGATTCTTCGGGTGGTCGAAGCAGTACCTTATAAACTAAGGCTCTCCGATGATACTAAAGAAGCATCTCAACAAACGAGATTCTTCGGGTGGTCAAAGCAGCACCTTATCAACTAAGGCTCTGCGTGATACCAAAGCAGTATCTCAAGAAACGAGATTCTTCGGGTGGTTGAAGCAGCACCTTATCAATTAAGGCTCTCCGATGATACCAAAGAAGTATCTCAACAAACGAGATTCTTCGGGTGGTTGAAGCAACACCTTATCACCTAAGGATCTCCGATGATACCAAATCAGAATTTCTGAACAAACGAGATTCTTCGGTTGGTCAAAGCAACACCTTATCAACAAAGGCTCTTCGATGATACATAAGCAGTATCTCAACAAACGAGATTCTTCGGGTGGTCGAAGCAGCACCTTATCAACTAAGGCTCTCTGTGATACCAACGTAGTATCTTTGCAAAAACATGAGATTCTTCGGGCGGTCTAAACATCACCTTATAAATTAAGGTTATCAGATGATACCAAAGTAGAATTTCAACAAACGATATTCTTCTAAAGGTTGAAGCAGCTCCTTATAAACTAAGGCTCTCCGATGATACCAAAGCAGTATCTCAACAAACGAGATTCTTCGGATGGTTAAAGCAACACCTTATAAACTAAGGCTCTCCGATGATACCAAAGCAGTATCTCAACAAACGAGATTCTTCGGATGGTTGAAGCAGGACCTTATAAACTAAGGCTCTACGATGATACCAAAGCAACATCTCAATAAACGATATTCTTCAGGTGGTCGAAGGAGTACCTTATAAACTAAGGCTCTCCGATGATACCAACGCATCATCTCAACAAACGAGATTCTTCGGGTGGTCAAAGCAGCACCTTATCAACTAAGGCTCTCCGTGATACCAACGTAGTATCTTTGCAAAAACATGAGATTCTTCGGGTGATTGATGCAGCACCTTATAAACTAAGGCTTTCCAATGATACCAAAGCAGTATCTCAATAAACGAGATTATTCGGGTGGTCGAAGCAGCACCTTATAAACTAAGGCTCTCCGATGATACCAAAGCAATATCTTAACAAACGAGATTCTTCGGGTGGTCGAAGCAGTACCTTATAAACTAAAGCTCTCCGATGATACCAAAGCAGCATCTCAACAAACGAGATTCTTCAGGTGGTCGAAGGAGTACCTTATTAACTAAGGCTCTCCGATGATACCAAAGCAGCATCTCAATAAACTAGATTCTTTGGGTGGTCAAAGTAGCACCCTATCAACTAAGGCTCTCCGTGATACCAACGTAGTATCTTTGCCAAAACATGAGATTCTTTGGGTGGTCAAAGTAGCACCTTATCAACTAAGGTTCTCCGATGATACCTAAGCAGTATCTCGACAAATTTGGGTGGTCGAACCAGTACCATATCAACTAAGGCTCTCTGATGATACCAAAGCAGTCTCTCAACAAACACAATTCTTCGGTTGGTCGAAGCAGCACCTTATCAACTAAGGCTCTCCGTGATACCAAAGTAATATCTTTGCCAAAACATGAGATTCTTCTGGTGGTCGAAACATCACCTTATAAACTAAGGCTCTCTGATGATACCAAAATAGTATCTCAACAAACGAGATTCTTCGGGTGGTCGAAGCAGCACCTTATAAACTAAGGCTCTCTGATGATACCAAAGCAGTATCTCAAAAAATGAGACTCTTCAGGTGGTTGAAGCAGCACCTTATCAACTTAGGCTCTTCGATGATACCAAAGCAGTATCTCAACAAACAAGATTCTTCGGGTGGTTGAGGCAGCACCTTATAACAAAGGATCTTCGATGATACCAAAGCAGTATCTCAACAAATGAGATTTTTTGGGTGGACGAAGCAGCTCCTTATCAACTAAGGCTCTCCGTGATACCAACGTAGTATCTTTGCCAAAACATGAGATTCTCCGGGTGGTCGAAGCATCACCTTATAAATTAAGGTTATCCCATGATACCAAAGTAGTATCTCAACAAATGATATTCTTCTGAAGGTCGAAGCAGCACCTTATAAACTAAGGCTCTTCGATGATACCAAAGCAGTATCTTAACAAACAAGATTCTTTGAGTGGTCAAAGCAGCACCTTATAAACTAAGGCTCTCAGATGATACCATAACAATATCTTAACAAGCGAGATTCTTCGGGTGGTCGAAGCTGCACATTATCAACTAAGGCTCTCCTCTGACACCGAAACAGTATCTCAACAAACGAGATTCTTTGGGTGGTCGAAGCAACACCTTATTAACTAAGATTCTCCGATGATACCAAAGCAGTATCTCAACAAACAAGATTCATCGGGTGGTTGAAGCCGCACCTTATAAACTAAGGCTCTCCGATGATACCAAAGCAGTATCTCAACAAACGAGATTCTTCGGGTGGTCGAAGCAGTACTTTATAAACTAAAGCTCTTCGATGATACCAAAGCAGCATCTCAACAAACGAGATTCTTCGGGTGGTGGAAGGATACCTTATAAAATAAGGCTCTCCGATGATACCAACGCATCATCTCAACAAACGAGATTCTTCGGGTGGTCAAAGCAGCACCTTATCAACTAAGGCTCTCCGTGATACCAACGTAGTATCTTTGCCAAAACATGAGATTCTTCGGGTGGTCGAAGCAGCACCTTATAAATTAAGGTTATTCGATGATACCAAAGCAGCATCTCAACAAACGAGATTCTTCGGGTGGTTGAAGCAGCACCTTATAAACTAAGGCTCTCCGATGATACCAAAGCAGTATCTCAAGAAACGAGATTCTTCGGGTGGTTGAAGCAGCACCTTATCAACTAAGGCTCTCCGATGATACCTAAGCAGTATCTCAACATACGAGATTCTTTGGGTGGTCGAAGCAACACCTTATCAACTAAGGCTCTCCGATGATACCAAAGCAGTATCTCAACAAACGAGATTCTTCGGGTGGTCGAAGTAGCACCTTATCAACTAAGGCTCTCCATGATACCAAAGTAGTAGCTTTGCCAAAACATAAGATTCTTTGGGTGGTTGAAGCATCACCTTATCAACTAAGGCTCTCCATTGATACCTAAGCAGTATCTCAACAAACGAGATTCTTTGGGTGGTCGAAGCAGCACCTTATCAACTAAGGCTCTCCAATGATACCAAAGCAGTATCTCAACAAACGAAATTCTTCGGGTAGTTGAAGCAACACCTTATCAACTAAGGATCTCCGTGATTCCAAACTAGTATCTTTTCCAAAATATGAGATTCTTTGGGTGGTCAAAGCAGCACCTTTTCAACTAAGGCTCTATGATGATACCAAAGCAGTATCTCAATCAAACGAGATACTTCGTGTGGTTGAAGCAACACCTTATAAATTAAGGCTCTCCGATGATACCAAATGAGTACTTTTGAACAAACGAGATTCTTTGGTTGGTCGAAGCAGCACCTTATTAACAAAGGCTCTTCGATGATACCAAACTAGCATCTCAACATATGAGATTCTTCGGGTGGTCGAAGCAGCACCTTATAAACTAAGGCTCTCCGATGATACCAAAGTAGTATCTCATCAAAGGAGATTCTTTGGGTGATCGAAGCAGCACGTTATAAACTAAGGCTCTCCGATGATACCAAAATTGTATCTCAACAAACAATATTCTTCGGGAGGTCGATGCACCACCTTATAAACTAAGGCTCGCTGATGATACCAAAGTAGTATCTCAACAAACGAGATTCTTTGGGTGGTCGAAGCAGCACCATATACACTAAGGCTCTCATATGATACCGAAGCAGTATCTCAACAAATGAGATTCTTCGGGTGGTCGAAGAAGAACCTTATAAACTAAGGCTCTCCGATGATACCAAATTAGTATCTCAACAAATGAGATTCTTCGTGTGTTCAAAGCAATACCTTATAAACTAAGGCTCCCCGATGATACCAAAGTAGTATCTCTACAAACGAGATTCTTCGGGTGGTCAAAGCAGCACCTTGTCAACTAAGGCTCTTTGATGATACCTAAGCAATATCTCAACAACCAAGATTCATTGGGTGCCTGAAGCTGCAGCTTATCAACTAAGGCTCTCTGATGATACCAATGCAGTATCTCAACAAAACGAGATTCTTTAGGTGGTCGAAGCAGCACCTTATCAACTAAGGCTCTCCGTGATACCAAAGTAGTATCTTTGCCAAAACATGAGATTCTTCGGGTGGTCGAAACAACACCTTATAAACTAAGGCTCTCCGCTGATACCAAAGCAGTATCTCAATAAACGAGATTCTTAGGGTGGTCGAAGCATCACCTTATAAATTAAGGTTATCCGATGATACCAAAGAAGTATCTCAACAAACGACATTCTTCGGGTGGTCGAAGCAGCACCTTATAAACTAAGGCTCTTCGATGATATCAAAGCAGTATCTCAACAAACGAGATTCTTCGGGTGGTCGAAGGAGCACATTATCAACTAAGGCTCTCCGATTATACCAAAGCAGTATCGCAATAAACAAGATTATTCGGATGGTCGAAGCAGCACCTTATCAACTAAGGCTCTCTGATGATACCAAAGCAGTATCTCAACAAACGAGATTATTCAAGTTGTTGAAGCAACACCTTATAAACTAAGGCTCTCCGACGATGCCAAATTATTATCTCAACAAACGAGATTCTTCGGGTGGTCAAAGCAGCACCTATCAAATAAGGTTCTCCGCTGATACCAAATCAGTATCTCAACAAATGAGATTCTTCGGGTGGTTGAAGCAGCACCTTATTAACTAAGGCTCTCCGATGATACCAAAGCAATATTTCAATAAACGAGATTCTTCGGGTGGTTGAATTAACACCTTATCAACTAAGGATCTGTGATGATACCAAATCAGTATTTATGAACAAACGAGATTCTTCGGTTGGTCGAAGCAGCACTTTATAAACAAAGGCTCTTCGATGATACCAAAGTGGTATCTCAACAAACGAGATTCTTCGGGTGGTCGAAGCAGCACCTTATCAACTAAGGCTCTCCGTGATACCAATGTAGTATCTTTGCCAAAACATGAGATTCTTCGGGTGGTCGAAGCATCACCTTATAAATTAAGGTTATCCGATGATACCAAAATAGTATCTCAACAGACGATATTCTTCTGATGGTCGAAGCAGCAGCTTATAAACTAAGGCCCTCCGATGATACCAAAGCAGTATCTCAACAAACAAGATTCTTCGGGTGGTCAAAGAAGTACCATATAAACTAAGGCTCTCCAATGATACCAAAACAATATATCAACAAACCAGATTCTTCGGGTGGTCGAAGCAGCACATTATCAACTAAGGCTCTTTGATGATACCAAAGCAGTATCTCAACAAACGAGATTCTTCGGGTGGTCGAAGCAGCACCTTATAAACTAAGGCTCTTCGACGATATCAAAGCAATATCTCAGCAAACGAGATTCTTCGGGTGGTCGAAGCAGCACATTATCAACTAAGGCTCTCCGATTATACCAAAGCAGTATCGCAATAAACAAGATTATTTCGGATGGTCGAAGCAGCACCTTATCAACTAAGGCTCTCTGATGATACCAAAGCAGTGTCTCAACAAACGAGAT
Organism: Lathyrus tuberosus; assembly: GCA_022829125.1. Lineage (NCBI taxonomy): Eukaryota > Viridiplantae > Streptophyta > Magnoliopsida > Fabales > Fabaceae > Lathyrus > Lathyrus tuberosus. The sequence goes on from JALAZF010000183.1 coordinate 3,921,438, forward strand.
TACTCAGGTTGTCGAAGCAACACCTTATCAACTAAGGCTCTCCGACGATACCAAATTATTATCTCAACAAACGAGATTCTTCGGGTGGTCAAAGCAGCACCTTATCAAATAAGGTTCTCCGCTGATACCAAAGCAGTATCTCAACAAACGAGATTCTTCGGGTGGTTGAATTAACACCTTATCAACTAAGGATCTGTGATGATACCAAATCAGTATTTATGAACAAACGAGATTCTTCGGTTGGTCGAAATAACACCTTATCAACAAAGGCTGTTCGATAATACCAAAGTGTTATCACAACAAACGAGATTCTTCGGGTGGTCGAAGCAGCACCTTATCAACTAAGGCTCTCCGTGATACCAACGTATTATCTTTGCGAAAACATGAGATTCTTCGGGTGGTCGAAGCAGCACCTTATAAATGAAGGTTATCCGATGATACCAAAGTAGTATCTCAACAAACGATATTCTTCTGAAGGTCGAAGCAGCACCTTATAAACTAAGGCTCTCCGATGATACCAAAGCAGTATCTCAACAAATAACATTCTTTGGGTGGTCAAAGCAGTACCTTATAAACTAAGGCTCTCTGATGATACCAAAACAGTATATCAACAAACGAGATTCTTCGGGTGGCCGAAGCAGCACCTTATCTACTAAGGCTCTCCGCTGACACCAAGATAGTATCTCAACAAACGAGATTCTTCGGGTGGTCGGAGCAACACCATATTAATTAAGGCTCTCCGATGATACCAAAGCAGTATCTCAAAAATCGAGATTCTTCGGGTGGTTGAAGCAGCACCTTATAAACTAAGGCTCTCCGATGATACCAAAGCAGTATCTCAACAAACGAGATTATTCGGGTGGTCGAAGCAGTACTTTATAAACTAAATCTCTACGATGATACCAAAGCAGCATCTCAACAAACGAAATTCTTCGGGTGGTCAAAGGAGTACCTTATAAACTAAGGCTCTCCGATGATACCAACACAGCATCTCAACAAACGAGATTCTTCGGGTGGTCAAAGCAGCACCTTATCAACTAAGGCTCTCCGTGATACCAACGTAGTATCTTTGCCAAAACACGAGATTCTCCGGGTGGCGAAGCAGCACCCTATAAATTGAGGTTATCCTATGATACCGAAACAGCATGTCAACAAATGAGATTCTTTGGGTGGTTGAAGCAGCACCTTATAAACTAAGGCTCTCCGATGATACCAAAGCAGTATCTCAAGAAACGAGATTCTTCGGGTGGTCGAAGCAGCACCTTATCAACTAAGGCTCTCTGATGATACCTAAGCAGTATCTCAACATACGAGATTCTTTGGGTGGTCGAAGCAACACCTTATCAACTAAGGCTCTCCGATGATACCAAACCAGTATCTCAATAAATGAGATTCTTCGGGTGGTCGAAGTAGCACCTTAACAACTAAGGCTCTCCGTGATACCAAAGTAGTATCTTTGCCAAAACATTAGATTCTTCGGGTGGTCGAAGCAGCACCTTATCAACTAAGGCTCTCCGATGATACCTAAGCAGTATCTCAACATACGAGATTCTTTGGGTGGTCGAAGCAACACCTTATAAACTAAGGCTCTCCGATGATACCAAAGCAGTATCTCAACAAACGAGATTCTTCGGGTGTTCGAAGCAGCACCTTATCAACTAAGGCTCTCTGTGATACCAAATTAGTATCTTTGCCAAAATATGAGATTCTTTGGGTGGTCGAAGCAGCACCTTATCAACTAAGGCTCTCCGATGATACCTAAGGAGTATTTCAACAAACGAGATTCTTTGGGTGGTCGAAGCAGCACCTTATCAACTAAGGCTCTCCGATGATACCAAAGCAATATGTCAATCAAACGAGATACTTCGTGTGATTGAAGCAACACCTTATAAACTAAGGCTCTTCGATGATACCAAATCAGTACTTTTGAACAAACGAGATTCTTCGGGTGGTCGAAGCATCACCTTATAAACTAAGGCTCTCCGATGATACCAAAGTAGTATCTCATCAAATCGAGATTCTTTGGGCGATCGAAGCAGCACATTATAAACTAAGGCTCTCTGGTGATACCAAAATTGTATCTCAACAAACTATATTCTTCAGGTGGTCGAAGTAGCACGTTATAAACTAAGGCTCTCTGATGATACCAAAGCAGTATCTCAACAAATGAGATTCTTCGGGTGGTCGAAGCAGCACCTTATAAACTAAGGCTCTCTGATGATACCAAAGCAGTATCTCAACAAACGAGATTCTTCGGGTGGTCGAAGCAGCACCTTATAAACTAAGGCTCTTCGATGATATCAAAGCAGTATCTCAACAAAAGAGATTCTTCGGGTGGTCGAAGCAGCACATTATCAACTAAGGCTCTCCGATTATACCAAAGCAGTATCGCAATAAACAAGATTATTCAGATGATCGAAGCAGCACCTTATCAACAGAGTCGCCACTAATGTGTATTTATCCCAAGAGAGGGAAAAGAAACACTGCGTAAACCTGAGGGAAAGGAAAGAGCATGGTCTTGCGACCAAGAGAACTGGGTTCGGGAGTCGGTTACGCGCGAGGAAGATATTAGCACCCCCACGCGTCCATCGTACCCGATGGGATCCACATTTGCTGCTTCAATAAAAGGGTGTAAGGAAAGGATACTGGAAAAGAAGATGCTAGCTGGAGAACTGGAAAAGGAAAGGAGAGAGAAAGAGAAACAAATGTAGGGAAAATAAAAGAAGTGCTCGAATGGGCCCTACCCCACTGCCTACGTATCTCATCGGGAGCATGAGAATCAGAGCGACGTAGTTCCCCTCAGCTAAGGGAGAATTGTTTGTGTTTTTTACTGGAATACATCAACGTCCGCGTCCTAGCAGTTTAGGTGTTGCAGCTCGATGTATGGAGACTTAGGCGTTACCTGTTTGCGGTAGGACGAAAATGACGCATCCTTAAGGAATGAGTGAAGAAGATGAGAAGAGAGTTGTTTGTTGGTTTTTGTCTCTTAGAAAGAAGTGTCTTTTTTATTTGGTGTTTTGTAACACATATTGTATTTAAGTCCTTCATGAAGGATCGAATGCCTCGCATATCGACCCAAGACGGGACGTACGCTAAACATTCTAAGAAAGCGAGAGAAGACCCCTCACCTCCTTATTCTCACATGAAAGGCTCAAATACAATATTTGTTATGCCTTTATTAAGTGTTTTTTACCTTTGTTTTGAGATGAGAAGAAGAGACTCAAATGGGAGCAAAAGGTAAAATCTACTAGGGACTAAGACTCACCCTAATGTTATCATACATGGATGTTCCTATGGTTAATGTGGTTTAGGAAACCTAATCCTAAAAGAAAGGAAAAGAAGAGCAAAAAAAGCAACTTACTTCCAAGATGGAAGTTAAGTTGATCTTAAAGAGGGATGAAGAAGAAGTTATTCAAGGAAAGCATATAAATGCTTATCATGATCACAAGTTGAATTATTAAAAGAGTTAAGAGAAGATGAAAGAAAGAAGTGCATGTGGATGCATATCCACACATTTACTTACCATTTGCACCTACATGAAAAGGTTAGTTCAAAAAACTATTTACAAGTAGTGGCATGAAGAAAGACTAACAAGTAGTGATCAAACAAATCAAGAACCAATGAATAAGGATCCTAAGAGATGAAACTCAATCAAAGTCAGAACCTATATCTAAAGGTCCTCTCTAATGTTAAGGTATTAAACACACACTAACTATGCACAATCAAATGTCCTAAACATCAAAGAAGTGCACTATGGAAGTGGAAGATGAAGAATGAGTGGAAATGCAAAGTGATCATGCATTAATGCTTCACAAAAGAACAAAGTCAGAACCATATACCAATCATAAAAGTCTTCTAATGCTCATGAATCATCATACAAATCAAGAATAAAAGAGTACAAGTAGAAGAGATAAGATGAAGGAGAAGTGAGTATAAGAGAAACATGTTCCATTAGATGCACAAAGTGACATATTAGAGATGCATAACATGTAACATGATTAAATAATGCATATGGGAAGTGGCATACCATTGATGTGATGCAAATGGAAAAAGAGAAAAGTCATATAAAATGCACACATGAAACATGTAGAGCATAAGAGGAGATAAGAGAAGGAAACATGTCAAAGTTCAAGTTATAACACACAAACTCATATTAACACAAGTCACATGACCTATAATGAAACAAAGATGACCTATAATATCATGAAAATGACATACAAAAGATACACAAACAATCATGCAAAGTAAACACTAAAAAGTGGCACAAGTGCCTCAACAAAACATATAAGAATGAGATAGAATAATGTGCACAAAAAGTAACTTCAAATGCAAGGCGTCAACAATTAGCAAAGTATATGATAAAATTGTGAAATTAAGTCTTAAATAATGCAAGTCAGAGGCAAAAACATGTACAAAAGATTCATGGCAACACTCAAGAGAAAACATGCCTCAAAGAATTCACAAAATCACATTGATCAAACCAAAAAGAAGTGCAAAGATGAACATGTAAACATGTGATAAAATGACTAAAAAAATAAAAATAAAATGTATTTAGATGCTTTAATGCGTTATCTAATCAATGCAAAAAGAATGAGTTAAAAATGTTGTGTGAGATGGGAGAAATAAAATGCACAAGTTTGAGTATCAATGAAGAAATTCACTCAAAAGAAATTAAAAGAAAAATAGGGAATTATGCTCAAAAATTCACAAAGTCAGAATTAAAAATAAAATAAAATTATTTAAATGTATTAAGAACACACATGAATTAATTTGGGATTTTTATAATTTATTTGCTATTTTTAAAATAAGAAAATGGAAACAATTTAGAAATAAAAATAACAATGTGAAAGAAATGGGAAGGGGGTGCAGCGTGAGTAATTTGCATGTTGAAAAGTGTATTGGGCTCAGCATGGGGGGTGTGAACATCAATTATTCAATCCAGTCCAACACGCGTGTTTGTGTGTGATAGAGTGCATTCAGTTAACATACTTGATGCAATTACAGCCATAGGATCAATCAATCACCAATACTTATGCAAAGTAATCAGATCAAACGCATTAAATCACATGCACACGATATCTAACATGCATTCACACGTAGGCAACCACTCAGAGAGAAAACAAAGAAGTCACATGACATGCAACACTCTCATTAATGCGTTGGCACAATATCAAACGTTGGATTAATTCATGATGATCAATCACACAAGATGAATGGATCAGATTGGAGACACACAATAACAAGCATGATGCACATGTACATAAGCAATTAGGTTACAAACTCAAATACGTGAGATGCACATGGTATTTTAATGCGTTGGCAAGGTTACAACCACACGATGAGAATGATCAGACGACCATGATTTAAATTGGCAAAACCCTAACATTAAACCTCACCGGCCGGAGAATGACCTCCGGTCATCTTCTCCGGCCACTCTCCGCCACCTGCAAACGTTCACATGTCCAGAAATATACAAACCATATACCAAAATGAAGAGGAAAGGGAGGAGATCATGAATACACAATTATTTTCCACATATCAATCACATATAAAGAGAATCGAAGAGATGAACATTGCCCTAGATTTTGAATCTACGCCTCTAAGAGGCCTATCAACTAGCCGGAGATGAATAATGCTTCTATTAAGCTAAAAACAACAAAAAAACAAGCTAAATCAACATAAATTTGTGCAATAAAGTTGGTGGAATTGGAACCTGAGCTTTGCAGAAACTTGAATCAAAATAGAGCCAGAGATACTGCCTTGAATTCTTGAACTCTAAGGTGGCCAAATAAAGGATGTGGACCTTGAGATCTTGAAGGAAATAGAGTGAGATTCCTACTGAACCGAAACTGCAGTTGATAAAGTGAACTCAATTTTCCTTGTTCTTGATCAGAGATACACCATTGATGATGATGAAGGTGAAATATGGAGGAAGATGATGAGAGAATCGTGTAGAAAGAGAGAGAGAATTCAGTGAAATTCAGAGAGTGAGAGTGAAAATGATTTGAGGGGAGAGTAAAAAATGAAGTGTTGTTGTGAAATTGTGTGTGTGATTTGAATATATATCTTGAGTTAGTGACTTAAATCATGGTTGAATGAGTTCTGAGTTGGGTTAAGTGAGTGCACCCTAACTAACTGAGTCAAGTTAGTTAGGGGCGAGTGAGTGAGGTTGGCTATGGTGTAGTTGATGTTCATGATCTTATGGTGAGGTTGAGAGAAAAGAAAATGAGAGGGAACCTTGTGATGTTAATGAATGGCGGTGATGAAGTCATGTTGCAGCAAGGAAGCTTGTTGTGCAAGTTTGTTCTTTCCTATTTGATGTATGGTAAAGCATGTATGTGTATGATGTAAGGGAATGTGTTGGTACAAATGAGGAAATGAGCTAGTGTGTAAAGTATGCGTGCAAGCTGATTTCTTTAACAACAACAATGTAAAAACATGCTATTCTTGGCAGCTTGGTATCAATGGAAACATGGAGGTTTGGTGATGAATTTCTCTATGTATGATGGATGATTTGATGAGTTTTTGATGTCAAATGAAAGATAATTCATCATAGAACAAGATTGGTGTGGAAATTGAATTGAAATGGGACCTCAAACACACTTGAAAAATGGCCATGAACTCAAGTACACCAAAACTGTTTATGGGTGTATGACCTGGTAGGCTGGCATGGCAACATGGCCTATGGAAGTCAGCATGAGCATATCAACTTTGGGCCTCTATAACTCCATCATAACTTGCTCAAATAGAAAAATGTCCAACATCAAAGTTGAAGAGGACATTGAGATGAACAACTTTGATGTTCAAAATTTGTTCATTTGAAGCTTCCTTAAATGATAAAAATGGCTTGACATTTGGCACACCAAGTGTTTGACAAAATTATGGCGCATGGGCCTGGTTTTGCTTGGTCATGACTTGGTTTGTGACCTAGTTTTGTCAAATTTGATTGATCATAACTCCCTCTATTTTGATCCAATGGAAGAGTTCTTTGTATGGATTTGAAGCTTAGAGTGTGAAATTTAATTGGCTCAACTTGGGCCTGAGGTTTGAAGCTTTTGTCATGGAGAAAGGAAGCCTCAAAGTGTGGTGCAAAATGGTCCAAACTTGCCATTTTTGGAAACCCTAAGTTTCTAAAAATGGAAACTTTGTACATTTCTTGATTTTTCATGATTCCTCCATCATCTCTTGATAAATTTTTGTCTAATGAACATATATAACTTGAATTTCATGAATTTGACCTTAAAAATTCAGGAGTTGACTTTTTTCACTGTACAATTGACTTTTTCCCCAATTTCTTGATTCTCAAGCAACTGACCAATTGAACCTCTTCTGAAATGAACCAATGGCCAATCTTCCATCTTTAGACACTTGACATCATGTAGAAAACATTGAGATCAAGTTTGGATCAAAATTTCATCAGGAGGCTTCTTGAACCAAAAACCCTAATTTTGACTGTTTTGTTGGGAGATAATGCACTGCTCAATCTTCTTGATGAATTCCCATCTTCCAATGACTTGTGAGATCATTTGGGATGATATAGGATATAAGAGACATTTGAGGCTTGTTTGAAGACCCTTGGCTCTTATTCTCTTACTTTGAATGACCAACACTCTGAAGACCACTGATCACATGCCCTTATGCAACATGTATGCTATGTGAGATGAAAACAAGATCTAAATGCAATGCAATGAAACATAAGCCAGTAAAAGCTAAAAGCAAGAGGGAAAATTTTGAGGTATTACAGCTGCCCCTATTCAATCAACTGTGAATCTGAATGGATGAAAGTAAAGGCTATTAGGATTTTAAGATACATGGGGATTGAATAGAAAAAAAATAACCGAGAAAATTTGCACTGTGTGGATAAAGAAAAATGTTGTAAGTGAAGCAATGGTAAGGAAGAAAAGTTTGTGAGAAAGAATTTGGAACCATTGGACCCCATAGGAAACCTGTCGGGAACTGGTGAACTACCTGTTGAGAACTGGTGAACTACCTGTCGGGAACTGGTGAACTACCTGCCGGAACTGGTGAACTACTTGTCGGGAACTAGTGAACTATCTGTCGGGAACTGGTGAACTACTTGTCGGTAACTGGTGAACTACCTGTCGGGAACTGGTGAACTACGTGTCGGGAACTGGTAAGCTTGGACCTAGGTTACCTATCGGGAATGGGTAAGTGGACCAGTCGGTAACTGGTAACGTTCAAACTAAAAGGAGATGTCGGGGACGGCTACAGTTTATAACCAAGGCTTACCTATCGGGAATGGGTAAACGGACATGTCGGGAACTGGTATGGTTAAAACTCAAAGGTGCTGCTGGGGATGGCTACAATTTATAACCAAGGGCTTACCTATCGGGGATGGGTAAATGGACCTGTCGGGAACTGGTATGGTTAAAACTCAAAGGTGCTATCGGGGACGGCTACAGGAATCCTATTGGGAATGGTTCCAAGACACTTGTAAGCTGAGAGATGTGACTCTGTGGGGAGAAAAGTGATGAAACTCTTTGCGCTGCTTTGAGATATCTGTTGGGGAATGAACGAGACGTTCTTTCTGGCTTTGTCAATGATATAAAGAGCAAAGTTTTGGGCTCTCGCACGAGTTATCAAAACTGGCCTGTGCTTCTCATGCATATGTTTGAATTTTTCCATGGCGTAATGCTCCATCTTAATGGAAATGCTACGCATTTTGAGGATGCCATGCATACTATATGCAAGATGCAAAGAGGCTCCTCAGCAGAATAAATGCTGAGGAAAAGAAGGCAACTCCGCTGGGGATAACAAGATGGATTGACTTCGTGGTCGCAAACCGTATTGGGGAAGACAAATTGACCTCATCTCCTAATCTGGGCTCTAACCTGACAAACCTGTTGAGGTTGCTGTAGGAAATTATAACTTTGTTGGGGAGGTATCATCTGAACCAGTCTGCTTGGGGAATAACTATAACCATAGAACTCCGCTGGGGAAATGACAACTTTCTGACCTGGCTGCTGGGGAATTAAGATCAAACGAACTCTTGCGGAGGAAGGAAATACCTGCTGAGGGACTAAGATCAACCATATTTCTTGCAAGGGGAAGAAACACTTGCTAGGGGACTGAAATCCACCAAAACTACTGCTGGGGATTAATGAGCTTACAACAAACTCTGCTGGGGAGAACCACTTCAGAGCGTCTCGTGCTGGAAATGTCCCTTGAGAGGATTTTACAAAAGACCACGCCTCTTCAAACTCTACTGGGGATAATATATTTGGAACACCTCCTGCTGGGGAATTTTCAAAATGCTCCATGCTTGGGATGGCGATCTCACTGGGGATTCACAACCGTTATCGACACAGAAAAGCTTGTAGCTATTGGAAGTACTGAATGGGAGAATCGACTTAATAAGATACAACACTACCCATTTAAACTTGACTTGTTAATATCGAATCGTCGTGCGTGACCGTCGGCCAGACGATGGATTCAAGCAGTAAACGTTGTGACAAAAGAGTGAAATGAGAATCTTTTTTCTGAACATGATGGCTTTAGTACTACCATTTGACAATGTTGCTAGGGATCATGAAGCTCTATAAATACGCTGGGGATGACTACCTCCCAGAAGTACTTTCCTGCTGAGGAACCGTCTCTGCTTGGGGAGGAACGATCATTTGCGCTTCGTAAAGGATTTTGGCTTTAAAGACGTCATACACCTTTGCATAGCTATCCAGTGAACTCTCAACACCTGCAAACAAAAGAATGCGCACATATAGGCCCCAGGGTAACATGGGTTTTGTAGTATTCACCCAAGCACACCCGTCATTTAAAGCAATTTTAAATGTTTTCCTTTTATGCATGTTATTGTAGAACCCCAATGTTTTCACATGCAAATGTTTATCAAAATTTTTGGACGTTTGTGTAAACAAAACAAATTATAAAGACAAAAAAAACAGATAGAATTATTCTGAATAACAACCATTTTATTAATTGAAAAGCCTGAAAATAGGCATTTACATTAAGAAGCAATTCCTGGAAAGAGGTAATTGCCAAAACGGAAAAGAAACTGTCCTAATGGCAATGTGAAACTGGAACGTCATTGAGTTTCAACCCTGCTATGGTTCATATATCTTCAAGACTCTCCAATAGCTTTGCCTTCAAAGGGGGACGATTGAACTGATTCCTATCCTTCAGAGTGCTTAATGATTGAGACGAGACGATATAGATTACTCAGATCATAGTTTTCGCTAAATCTCTCTTTTGCCTGGATCGCCCTTTACGGGTTTTCAATCCACCGAGATACCCTTATTTTGCCTAAGTTGCCCTTGCGGGTTTTCAACTTACCGGGTGTACTTTATTTTTTATTTTTATCCCTAATTTTTGGCTGAACCTTTTCTTTCTTTTTTTTCTTCTCTTTATTTTTTTTATGGTTTGCCGGGATGCCCCTTTTTTGCCTAGACTCTCTTTTTACTGTCCAGCGGGTCTATTCATGCGAAGTATTTTTTAACTGCGTCTGAGTTCACAGGTGACGGAAAATCTTCACCGTCCATTGTTGTAAGCATCAAGGCTCCGCCTGAGAAAACCTTCTTAACAACATATGGACCTTCATAATTAGGAGTCCATTTGCCCCTGTGATCTGTATTCGGAGGAAGAATCCTTTTCAATACCAAGTTGCCCATCTGGTAAGTCCGAGGACGCACTTTTTGGTCAAATGCCCATTTCATTCTCCTCTGATACAGTTGTCCATGACATACTACAGCCAACCTGTAACACCCCAAAATTTGCCTTATTATTCTTTTTGCCAACTGGCTTATATTTCTTTGCATTTCTTGCATTAGCATTTGTGCATAACAAGGTTCTTAGCATGGGATCAAGGTACTTGGTCCATATTCTCAAGTCTCAAGCCTCAAGGTGGTTTGAGGAGCTCATCATATCTTCATAAGATCAAGGATGGTAAAGGATTTCAAGTGGATCTTTCTCTCCTAACTAGAGGGAGCAATTAGGGTTTTTGAATCAAAAGGACTTCTTGAAGGGCTTTATGGATTCAAGCATGTTCTTATGGTATTCCATATGCTCTCAAGTGTTCATGGATAGAGACT